>CM064351.1:10047335-10707335 GCA_032595735.1 Pelochelys cantorii | reverse complement strand
GGATAGATAGGTAGATAGAGGGGGTGGATGGCGGCGGGAGAGCTTTGGCAGGAAAGTGGGGCTAGTGGTTGGAGCAGGGGACTGGGAGCCCAGACTCCGGGGTTCTCTGCCCCCCTGAAGGTGGGGGCCCTTGTCCTCGCTCCCCGCAGGTCGTACGGGAGATGGTGCGCAGCTGCCTCTGCTCCGTGTATGGCGCGTTCCTGGAATCCGTGTCCTTCCCCCTGCTGGGGGCCGGGCAGGCCCTGCTGGCCATGCTGGAGGAAATCAGCCACTTCCTGGAGTGCCAGCCCAACCCCTGGATGAAACTGGTGCAAATCGTCTGCCCCCCGGGGCTGCCAGCTCCTGGCCTGGTAAGTGGGGCGGGGCTTTGGGGCCAGACTCCTGGGTTCCCTTCCTGGCTCTGGGTGGGGAGTGGGGGCTAGTGGTTGGAGCTGGGGGGCAGGAATCCTGGGTTCTGGCTGTGGGAGAAGCATGGCTCACAGATCCACCCTTTTCTTGCCCTCCCTGGCAGGTGGCTGAAGCCCTGAGCTCCCCGGCCGGTAAGAGCCTGTGACCCCCTTGGAAGTGCTGAGCGTGACATCGGTGACCCTGTGCTCTGTGACTCATGGTGCAGCACCCCCCCCACTAGACCCTCAGGCCGGGGTTTGGGGCTCACACCCGGGGCCCCTGGGCTCAGCCGCAGGGTGTCCCCTATGCAGGCCTTGCTCCCTGGCTCCCCAGGGTGTTCCCAAGCCAGCCACAGGGCCCTGGGGCTACAGTCGGGCCCATGACAGGCCCCAACTCTAGTGCTCCTGACTTCGAGCTGAACCCTCAATAAGACACAGCTCTGCCTCAGTTTCCCCACTGTTCGGGGGCATTCTGTGGGCCAGGGATCAGAGCCCTCTGGGGTGTGCTGGCTGCCCCTCCAGCCTCTGGGTGTCTCGCTCCCGTGTAGCACAGCACCCCCTAGCGACCCCCAATAGAGCCAGGCCTGCCTGCCAGGAGAGCACCCCCTGCTGAGCCCCGCCCTACTCCCTGCCCCACAGTGCCCCCTAGCGCCTCCCTGGGGCCAGCCTACCTGCCAGGGGAGAGCGCCCCCTGCTGAGCCCCACCCTGCTCCCTGCCCCACAGTGCCCCCTAGCGCCTCCCTGGGGCCAGCCTACCTGCCAGGGGAGAGCGCCCCCTGCTGAGCCCCGCCCTACTCCCTGCCCCACAGTGCCCCCGAGCGCCTCCCTGGGGCCAGCCTACCTGCCAGTGGAGAGCGCCCCCTGCTGAGCCCCGCCCTACTCCCTGCCCCACAGTGCCCCCTAGCGCCTCCCTGGGGCCAGCCTACCTGCCAGGGAGAGCGCCCCCTGCTGAGCCCCGCCCTGCTCCCTGCCCCACAGTGCCCCCTAGCGCCTCCCTGGGGCCAGCCTACCTGCCAGGGAGAGCGCCCCCTGCTGAGCCCCGCCCTGCTCCCTGCCCCACAGTGCCCCCTAGCGCCTCCCTGGGGCCAGCCTGCCTGCCAGAGGAGAGCACCCCCTGCTGAGCCCCGCCCTACTCCCTGCCCCACAGTGCCCCCTAGCGCCTCCCTGGGGCCAGCCTACCTGCCAGGGGAGAGCGCCCCCTGCTGAGCCCCGCCCTGCTCCTTGCCCCACAGTGCCCCCTAGCGCCTCCCTGGGGCCAGCCTGCCTGCCAGAGGAGAGCGCCCCCTGCTGAGCCCCACCCTGCTCCCTGCCCCACAGTGCCCCCTAGCGCCTCCCTGGGGCCAGCCTACCTGCCAGGGGAGAGCGCCCCCTGCTGAGCCCCGCCCTGCTCCCTGCCCCACAGTGCCCCCTAGCGCCTCCCTGGGGCCAGCCTACCTGCCAGGGGAGAGCGCCCCCTGCTGAGCCCCGCCCTGCTCCCTGCCCCACAGTGCCCCCTAGCGCCTCCCTGGGGCCAGCCTACCTGCCAGGGGAGAGCGCCCCCTGCTGAGCCCCGCCCTGCTCCTTGCCCCACAGTGCCCCCTAGCATCTCCCTGGGGCCAGCCTGCCTGCCAGGGGAGAGCGCCCCCTGCTGAGCCCCGCCCTGCTCCCTGCCCCACAGTGCCCCCTAGCACCTCCCTGGGGCCAGCCTACCTGCCAGGGGAGAGCGCCCCCTGCTGAGCCCCGCCCTGCTCCCTGCCCCACAGTGCCCCCTAGCGCCTCCCTGGGGCCAGCCTGCCTGCCAGAGGAGAGCACCCCCTGCTGAGCCCCGCCCTACTCCCTGCCCCACAGTGCCCCCTAGCGCCTCCCTGGGGCCAGCCTGCCTGCCAGGGAGAGCGCCCCCTGCTGAGCCCCGCCCTGCTCCCTGCCCCACAGTGCCCCCTAGCGCCTCCCTGGGGCCAGCCTACCTGCCAGGGGAGAGCACCCCCTGCTGAGCCCTGCCCTGCTCCCTGCCCCACAGTGCCCCCTAGCGCCTCCCTGGGGCCAGCCTGCCTGCCAGAGGAGAGCACCCCCTGCTGAGCCCCGCCCTGCTCCCTGCCCCACAGTGCCCCCTAGCGCCTCCCTGGGGCCAGCCTACCTGCCAGGGGAGAGCGCCCCCTGCTGAGCCCCGCCCTGCTCCTTGCCCCACAGTGCCCCCTAGCGCCTCCCTGGGGCCAGCCTACCTGCCAGGGGAGAGCGCCCCCTGCTGAGCCCCGCCCTGCTCCCTGCCCCACAGTGCCCCCTAGCGCCTCCCTGGGGCCAGCCTACCTGCCAGGGGAGAGCGCCCCCTGCTGAGCCCCACCCTGCTCCCTGCCCCACAGTGCCCCCTAGCGCCTCCCTGGGGCCAGCCTGCCTGCCAGAGGAGAGCACCCCCTGCTGAGCCCCGCCCTACTCCCTGCCCCACAGTGCCCCCTAGCGCCTCCCTGGGGCCAGCCTGCCTGCCAGAGGAGAGCGCCCCCTGCTGAGCCCCGCCCTACTCCCTGCCCCACAGTGCCCCTAGCGCCTCCCTGGGGCCAGCCTGCCTGCCAGAGGAGAGCGCCCCCTGCTGAGCCCCGCCCTACTCCCTGCCCCACAGTGCCCCCTAGCGCCTCCCTGGGGCCAGCCTACCTGCCAGGGGAGAGCGCCCCCTGCTGAGCCCCGCCCTGCTCCCTGCCCCACAGTGCCCCCTAGCGCCTCCCTGGGGCCAGCCTGCCTGCCAGGGGAGAGCGCCCCCTGCTGAGCCCCGCCCTGCTCCCTGCCCCACAGTGCCCCCTAGCACCTCCCTGGGGCCAGCCTACCTGCCAGGGGAGAGCGCCCCCTGCTGAGCCCCGCCCTGCTCCCTGCCCCACAGTGCCCCCTAGCGCCTCCCTGGGGCCAGCCTACCTGCCAGGGGAGAGCGCCCCCTGCTGAGCCCCGCCCTGCTCCCTGCCCCACAGTGCCCCCTAGCGCCTCCCTGGGGCCAGCCTACCTGCCAGGGGAGAGCACCCCCTGCTGAGCCCCGCCCTGCTCCCTGCCCCACAGTGCCCCCTAGCGCCTCCCTGGGGCCAGCCTACCTGCCAGAGGAGAGCCCCCCTGCTGAGCCCCGCCCTACTCCCTGCCCCACAGTGCCCCCTAGCGCCTCCCTGGGGCCAGCCTGCCTGCCAGAGGAGAGCGCCCCCTGCTGAGCCCCGCCCTGCTCCCTGCCCCACAGTGCCCCCTAGCGCCTCCCTGGGGCCAGCCTACCTGCCAGGGGAGAGCACCCCCTGCTGAGCCCCGCCCTGCTCCCTGCCCCACAGTGCCCCCTAGCGCCTCCCTGGGGCCAGCCTACCTGCCAGGGGAGAGCACCCCCTGTTCAGCCCCCCAGTGCCCTTAGAGGTACCTCAGAAGGACTTGAGGGCATCTCACCACTGGTTCCCCCTGCCCCAGGTACCCTCCCCAGCAGGCGGGTGCCTGAACCCCCTGGGCCCTGCCAGCTCCCCAGCAGGTCCCAGCCGTTCCCCTCTCTGCCCGCAGAGGCAGTGGGGTTCTGCCGGCCCGAGCTGCCCCTCTTCCTCCGATACCTGGAGGAGAGCCCGGCGGCGCGGCAGGAGTTCGAGTCCGGCCTGGAGGCGGCCGGCTACGGGTTCCGGGCCTGTCCCCGCTGGGGGATCCTGCTGTTCTCGGCCGGGGCCGGCCCCATGGAGCCGGGCGGCTGGGAGGCAGCGTTTGGCTCGGTGCGCCGGCGCTACGTGGTGCACCACGAGGGCCGGGAGGAGCTGCTGGAGGCGCTGGCCGCTGAGCCCTCCCTGGCGGCCGGGTTCCCGTCCATCCGCGTCTACAACAAGGAGACCTTGGTCGGCCTGGCCGGGGAGATGGAGCCGCTGCTCCAGCGCCTGGCCGTCCGGGCCTTCCAGAGGCAGCTGGTGAGCCAGGCGTCCCCGGCCGAACCGCTGCCCCGGTGGCTCCTGGTGCAGGCTGTGGTGGAGAAGGAGCTGCCCTCGCCCCATGTCACCATGGAGCTGCGAGAGGAGGCCCCGGCCTCCGTCACCTTCCAGGGGCCCCGGCGGCAGGTGGCCCAGGCGGAGAACCGGTGCCAGCAGCTGCTCAGGGCCTTCCAGGTCCTGCCGGTGCCGGTCTCGCCCCTGCAGGCGCGTTTCATCCAGCAGCGCCAGGAGGACGTCTTCACGCCCCGCTTCCTCCTGGACCGGGGCATCGCGGCCGTGCTGGAGCTCCCGGGTGATGCGCCGGGCACCGAGCCGGCCAGCGACCTCCCCATGGGGCTGGTGCCCGCCGAGGGCATCTCGGTGGCGGGGCTGGAGCAGGAGGCGCTGCAGCGGGCGGCGGAGCTGTTGGGGGCCCTGGTGGGCTGCCGGATGGTGCCGATCGAGGAGGGCGTGCGCTGGGCCACGGGTGGCCAGGAGTGGGCGGCGCTGCTGGCTGAGCTGGGCGCCCGGCGGGACCTGGCCCTGCACTGTGCGGCGAGCCGGGAGCAGCTGGCGGTGGCAGGCTTCCAGCCAGCGCTGGACCAGGCGGAGGCGGCCGTGCGGGAGTATCTGCGGAACAACTCGCTGGCTGAGCAGCGGCTGGATGTGCCCCGGGCCGAGCTGGCCGAGGCCGGGGCCGAGCTGCTGCGCTTGGTGGACTGGGAGCCGTTGCCTGTCACGGTCCAGCTGCAGCCCGGCTCCCGGGCGCTGTCCTTGGTGCTGCAGGGCCTCCGGCGCCACCTGGAGCCGGCCAGCAGGGCCGTCCTGGCCGACCTGGCCTCCTTGGGGCTGGGCACGGTGCCCGTCCCGGGCCGGGCCTTGGGCGAATACCTGAGTGAGGAGGGGGCGCCCCTGCTGCGAGACCTGGCCCAGCAGCTCCGCTGCGTGGTGAGCCTGCGAGGGACCCCCCCCAACGGCCCCTGCGGCGCCCCCCGGAAGGTGAGCCCTGGGGGGAGCCAGGGGGCGAGGGGTTCCCAGGGACACCAGTCTCGGCACAGCTGGTGCTACGAGAACTGGGCAGGGGGCAGGGCGGGGCGAGAGGACAGGAATGAGGGGGTCTGTTCTGGCTCTGGGAGGGGAGTGAGGACGAGTGGTTAGAGCAGGGGGCTGGGAGCCAGGACTCCTGGGCTCTGTCTGGTGCTGGGAGGGCTGTGGGGACTAGTGGTTAGAGCAGAGGCTGGGGTGGTTTGTGGGGGGTTCCTGGCTTCTAGTCTCTGCTTCCCCCCAACTCCCTGTCCCCACTCCCCTGCCCATGCTGGTTTTCTGGGTGTGCGAATGGGGAGAATTCTCCCCCCCGTGCGGCGGGGTCCTCTGGGCACGGCAGGGGGCCTGAGGCTGAGGTGGGGCAGGGTGGCCAGCAGCTGCTCTGCCCCCTTCACCCCACCCTGCCCGTCTCCGCAGGTGCCCAGCGCCCCCAGGAAGCCCCAGAACGTGCAGACGGGTAAGAGTAATGCAGGGACCGGCTCCCTCGGCCCGCAGCCTCTGCTGGCCTCCCTTACCCCTGCCCCCCAGCCCCTCCCTCCCAGCCCTGCCGGTGCCCCTCACTCCTGCCCCACAGCCCCTCCCTCCCAGCCCTGCCCCCAGCCCTGCCGGTGCCCCTCACTCCTGCCCCCCAGCCCCTCCCTCCCAGCCCTGCCGGCGCCCCTCACTCCTGCCCCCAGCCCCTCCCTCCCAGCCCTGCCGGCGCCCCTCACTCCTGCCCCCAGCCCTCCCTCCCAGCCCTCCCCCCGCCCGCCTGCGCCCCTCACTCCTGTCCCCCAGCCCCTCCCTCCCAGCCCTGCCGGCGCCCCTCACTCCTGCCCCCCAGCCCCTCCCTCCCAGCCCTCCCCCCAGCCCTGCCGGCGCCCCTCACTCCTGCCCCCAGCCCCTCCCTCCCAGCCCTCCTCCAGCCTGCGGCGCCCCTCACTCCTGTCCCCCAGCCCCTCCCTCCCAGCCCTGCCGGCGCCCCTCACTCCTGCCCCCCAGCCCCTCCCTCCCAGCCCTCCCCCCAGCCCTGCCGGCGCCCCTCACTCCTGTCCCCCAGCCCCTCCCTCCCAGCCCTGCCGGCGCCCCTCACTCCTGTCCCCCAGCCCCTCCCTCCCAGCCCTCCCCCCAGCCCTGCCGGCGCCCCTCACTCCTGTCCCCCAGCCCCTCCCTCCCAGCCCTGCCGGCGCCCCTCACTCCTGTCCCCCAGCCCCCCCTCCAACAGCCCTCCCCCCAGCCCTGCCGGCGCCCCTCACTCCTGTCCCCCAGCCCCTCCCTCCCAGCCCTGCCGGCGCCCCTCACTCCTGCCCCCAGCCCCTCCCTCCCAGCCCTGCCGGCGCCCCTCACTCCTGCCCCCCAGCCCCTCCCTCCCAGCCCTCCCCCCAGCCCTGCCGGCGCCCCTCACTCCTGCCCCCAGCCCCTCCCTCCCAGCCCTGCCGGTCGCCCCTCACTCCTGCCCCACAGCCCCTCCCTCCCAGCCCTCCCCCCAGCCTCTGCCGGCGCCCCTCACTCCTGTCCCCCAGCCCCTCCCTCCCAGCCCTGCCGGCGCCCCTCACTCCTGCCCCCCAGCCCCTCCCTCCCAGCCCTCCCCCCAGCCCTGCCGGCGCCCCTCACTCCTGCCCCCCAGCCCCTCCCTCCCAGCCCTGTCCCCAGACCTGCTGGCGCCCCTTACCCCTGCCCCCCAACCCCTCCCTCCCAGCCCTGCCCCCCAGCCCCTCCCCCCAGCCCTGCTGGCCCCCCTTACCCCTGCCCCCAGCCCCTTCCCCCAGCCCTGCCGGCGCCCCTTACCCCTGCCCCCCAGGCCCTCCTCCCAGCCCTGCTGGTGCCCCTCACTCTCACTCCCAGCCCTGCCAGTGCCCCTCACTCCTGCCCCCCCAGCCCTGCTGGCGCCCCTCACTCCCACCCCACAGCCCCTCCCTCCCAGCCCTGCCCCCAGCCCTGCCGGTGCCCCTCACTCCTGCCCCACAGCCCCTCCCTCCCAGCCCTCCCCCCAGCTCTGCCGGCGCCCCTCACTCCTGTCCCCCAGCCCCTCCCTCCCAGCCCTGCCGGCGCCCCTCACTCCTGCCCCCCAGCCCCTCCCTCCCAGCCCTCCCCCAGCCCTGCCGGCGCCCCTCACTCCTGCCCCCCAGCCCCTCCCTCCCAGCCCTGCCCCCCAGACCTGCTGGCGCCCCTTACCCCTGCCCCCCAACCCCTCCCTCCCAGCCCTGCCCCCCCAGCCCCTCCCCCCAGCCCTGCTGGCCCCCCTTACTCCTGCCCCCAGCCCCTTCCCCCAGCCCTACCAGCACCCCTCACCCTGCCCCCCAGCCCCTCCTCGCAGCCCTGCTGGTTCCCCTCACTCTCACTCCCAGCCCTGCCCCCCAGCCCTGCCAGTGCCCCTCACTCCTGCCCCCCCAGCCCTGCTGGCGCCCCTCACTCCCACCCCACAGCCCCTGCCCTCCCAGCCCAGACTCCCCCCCCACCGGTACTCAGGCTGCGCTCCGTGTTCCCAGGGTCCCCCGAGGGGCTGGTGCTCCGGGTGCTGGGCCGGGAGCCCGACGTGGGCCGGCTGAAGGCCGCCGTGGCGGGTTTCGTGGCCCAGTTCCATGACGAAAGCGTCTGCAATGCGGAGCTGGGGGCCGTGGGGGCTGCGGCCCTGCGGGAAGTCGGCCGGGCCGGGTCCCGCTTTCCCCTGGGCCTGCGCTGCCTGCCCGGGAACATGCTGCGGGTGCGGGGCGCCCGGGACGACGTGGCCACGGCCCTGGCTGCCATCCACGCCAGGATCCAGGCGGCCCAGCGCCGGCGGGTGGAGGCCGAGGTGCTCTATGGGCTGGTGAAGTGGCAGTGCCTGGGCCCGGCCGGCTGGCGCCCCTTCGACGTGGCCACCAGCCAGCAGCTGGAGACGGCCTTCGCCGGCGGGCAGCCCCGGGTGCAGGTGGAGTGGGACGGGCAGCGGGCCGACGTCGACCTGCGCAAGGCAGAGGGCGTCGTACAGGGCACCGGGGCCCCAGTCCGGCTCCGCCGGGAGATCTGTCTGTGGGGTGAGAGGGGCCGGGCTGGGCCGGGCTGGCTGGGGGGCAGAGGTGGGGCACGGCTCTGAGGGGTTGGGGGGCAGGGCCAGGACACAGTTCTGGGGACCAGGAGAGAAGAGATGAGACACAGTTCTGGCAATAGGGGGGCAGAGATGGGGCACAGCTCTGGGATGGGCTAGCTGGGGGACTGGGCTGAGACATGGGACTGGGGGGGCAGAGCTCTGGGGGGTAAGGGGGCAGAGATGGGGCACAGCTCTGAGGGGCTGGGGGGCAGGGCTGAGGTATGGGGCTGGGGGACAGGGCCGGAGCAGAATTCTGAGGGGCAGGGGTCAAGAGATGGGGCACAGCTCTGGGATGGGCTGGCTGGGGGGCAGAGATGGGGCATGGGGCAGGGCTCCAGGAGGCAGGGGGTTCCCGTCCCGCTCAGGGCGGCTCCCACCGACACCCCGTCCATTGCAGAGAGGAGCCTGGCCCCGCACTGGGAGCCGATGGGCGAGGCACCGGTGCGGCTGGTGGCGCTGGCCGAGGACTCGCCGGAGTACTGCGAGGTGGCCGAGGGGTTCACGCACACGGCCCCAGGCTGCTCCATCCTCCGCGTGAGTGGGGGTGTGTGTGAGATGCCCCCTGCGGGTCCCAGAGCACAGTTCCGGGGCGGACTGGTCTTAGTGGGAGGTCTCGGTGAGGGGGGCTGTCCTGGTCCTGGCAGAGGGGAGGGGGGAGGTCTGTCTTGGCTCTGGCTGGGGGAACCAGTGGGGGGTGCCCTGGTCCTTGATGGGGGGAGATGGGGGGGCTGCCCTGGTCCTTGTTGGGGAGATGGGGGGGTCTACCTTGGCTCTGGATGGGGGGACCAGTGGGGGGTTCCTTGGTCCTGGATGGGGGCGGTGGCAGGGGCCTGTCATGGGACAGGAAGGCCTCATGGCCATGGCCAGTGCAGGGGGGCACGTCTGAGCTGCGGGGTCCTGGGGAGCGGGGCTGGGGCTGGGGCTGGGGCCAGGGTGGGATGGGGCGCTCCCAAAGGGCTGTGCCCCCCACCCCACCGGGGGCCGGGCAGCTGCCCATGGACCCTGCACTGCCCCCGCAGATCGAGCGGGTGCAGAACCGGGTGCTGTGGGTCTCCTACTGCTGGCAGCGGCGCTGGATGGAGGAGAAGCACCCGCCGGGCCGGCGCGTTGAGCGCGTCCTCTACCACGGCACCCGGGCCGAGAACCGGTGCTCCATCCAGGCCCTGGGCCTCCGCGTCACCTGCCGCAGGGGTGGGTCGGGCACCGGGCTCCCACGTCATCCCCTGCCCTGCCGCCCCCCAGCTAGGACCTGGCCTGGGGCTGGATTGGGCCCAGTGCCCCCTGGAGGCGATGAACCCTGCCCCATCCCCTGCCCCCCGCCAGCCAGTGCCCACCCTGGGGCTGGTTCAAAGCAGGCGCCCCCTCGAGGAGATAGGCCTCCTGCCCTGTTCCCTGCCCCCCTGAGCCAGCCAGACCCTGCCCTAGGGTCAGACCCTGTGCCCTATTCACTGAGCCAGCCAGACCCTGCCCTGGGACCTGATCGGGACCAGCACCCTTGAGGGACAGGTCCCTGCCCCCCTGGCTGGCATGGGGCTGGCCCTCCCTCGGTGGCCCTGGCCTTGTGTCCCATCTCTCTGGCCCGGGGGTGACGGCCCTGCTCCCTCTGCAGTGGGGATCTACGGCCAGGGCCTGTACTTCGCGGCGGAGGCCGGCCGGGCGGCGAGCTACGCCAAGCCGGATGCCCACGGGCGCCGGTTCCTGTTCCAGGTGCGGGTGCTGACGGGGGAGTTCGCCCTGGGTGAGGAGCACATGGTCCTGCCCCCCGAGAAGCCCGACGGGGACGGCCGGTACGACAGCGTGGTCAACGTGGTCTCCAGACCCAGCATTTTTGTTACCTTCTTCGACGACCTCAGCTACCCCGAGTATCTCATCACTTTCCGGGCCCCCAGCCACCCCTGAGCTGTGCTGCCCTAGGACAGGCCATGGGACCCAGCATTGCTTGTCCGGCAGCCAGAGACCAGGCAGTATCAGGCATGGGACTCTCATGTTGTGCACCTCGCCAGTGGTTGGATTCAGAATCACACGTGTGTGACCTTAGCCCTATACTGCTGCTGACTAATGGAGATTCTACAGAGCTTTGCCTGCATTCACAGCTCCAGCAGAGAGGACTGACTGGGCCATAGGATGGGAAGAAAAATGAGCTGAGATGCATCCCACTGCCCCCTCCTGGAAGGTGTCCCCACCACTCAGCTGTGTGTCATCAGCCCAATACTGCGGCCGGCAAGTGGGGATTCTCTGTTCACCGATGGCTGAGGGAACATCTGGCTCATTTCTGGGAGCCTGTGGAATTGTCTGTTACACTCTCCTGGCTGTTTCAGTCCTGCTGGCCTGCCTCGGGGAAGGGCAGGGCCCTGCCGGCCCAGCTGCACCCAGCAGGAAGATGGCAGCCGGAGAAAAGGGCTGTAATTTCCCATCAATCAGCATCTGCTGCCAAAAGCAGGGCCCCCCCATGTGCTTTCTGGACAGGACAGCATGTCGCAAAGGCCGTTGTCAGTGGGTTCCACTCTCCATCCGAGTCTTCTTTCCACTTTCAGGTGTGGAAACCGGGCAGAGGGGCCCAGCGCTGCTCCGGCCTGGGGCGGAAGTAAGGGGGGGCGGAGGGTTTGTGGGGAAATAAAAGGAAAAGCTCCATGGTTTAGTTAAATGACTGTGCTTTCCAAAAATGAAGGGGAAAGGGCTGGGAGGTGGAGGTGCAGGAGTCAGGGCAGAGGTGGGGGTGCAGGGATCAGGGCAGGGAGTTGGGGTCTCAGGGAAGGGGGGGGAGCTCCAGGCGGGGAGTGGGGGTACAGGAGTCAGGACAGGGGTGGGGGGCTCAGGCCGGGGGGTTTGGAGCCTGGGGGTGCTTACAGGGGCTGCCCCAACAGCGGCTCTTTTCAGGGGCCCCAGCTGGCTTCTTTCTCACTGGTGTGGCCACTGCCCTGTGGGGCTCAGAGGAACACCCAAGGCCAGCCTGGGCCAGCCCCTACTGGGTGGGGAAGAAGCAGCACCCGGCCCCACTGAGCCCCCAGCTCGAATCCAGCTGCTCCCCACCTGGCCCCACTGAGCCCCCCCAGCTCCAATCCAGCCCCAGCCCTTGTCCTGGCCCCACTGCCCAGATGCTGGAAGTCCAGTTGCCCGCAGTAGCGGAGGGGCAGGTGGAGCTGGGGCTGTGGGTGGTGCCCGGTGGCCATTCAGGAAGGGCTCCGGGAGGAGACACCAGCAGCTCCTTGTCCCTCCGTGCCATCGCTGATGCCAGCCCGACCTGGGGGGAGCAGGGGGTGGCTGTCCGGCTGCTCCCGGGCCGGGGGGGGGTGTGGGTGTCTAAAGGGGTATTAATAAAAGAAAGAAAAGGCGGAGAGGAGAATTGTTAAAGGAATCAAACGACGCCCATGAATGCAAAGTGCCTGGTGCAGGCGTGTAACCAACGGGCAATGCTGGGCTGTTTTATCCCCCTCAGGAGCACGTCCTGAGGCTGGGCTGTGGGTCCTTCTGGGCTCCACTCACAGCAAAGCTGCTCCTGCAGCAACATGCTGGCGTGAAGACAGACGGAGGAGCCGCCAACCCCTTGCTCACTCAGGGGGGATCCCTTCATTCTCGCCGCGCGACGGAGCCTCCCAAAGGGGCGTGTGTCACACGAGCAAGGCACCCACCCGGGGAGGACTCTAGCAGCCCTGGCGCACAGGCCGGGCCGAACCGTCCCAGCAGAGTCCTTGGGCGTGGATTGGCACCACTTGAGGTGCATTGTCAGTCAAGCACCAGCCTCGCTTGGCCGGCCGCCCTTCCACAGGAGGTGGGCGTGGCCTGTTGGCTTCTCCCACGTGTGCAATGTCAGCCCAGAGCCAACCTCCCCCCAACACCCCTCCTCTCACATACAAAAATGACACCTGCATATGAGCCAAAGAAACCGAACCAGGCAATCCCCTGCTTGAATAGGCAGCTCACCTGGCCAACTTTGGCCAAGACCTGGTGCAAACAGAACTGTGGTTGCAACAACACTCGGTCTGTGTGTCTCAGGAATTCAACACCGTCACAGGACGATTGGACTCACCAGAACTCCAGTGTTACACAGCGAGCCTGGGCCAATCAGAGAACCTCTGGGTGCTTTCACTCTGGGGGCGGTGCTTTCTGCCATGCCCGATATCTGTACCGTTCCTTGGAAATGCCCCTCTGTGGCTTCCTGGTGGTGCTGTGGAGCCATCAGCTGTCCCAGATGTGATGGGGCTTTTGCCTTCTGCCCTGCCCCCACCCCGCCAGCCCTGCAGGGTGGATTCCCGGAAATCTAACAGCCCCCTGCGACCCAGGGTTGAGACCCGCTGCTCTAGACTGAACCTTAAGACATCTGGAAGCCTTAGACATGTCTCAGTCTATGACAGACTGAACGACGAGTGGTCCTGCGGCACCTTAGAGACTCACAAAAATAGAGAGACTTGAGAGCTGTTGTGGGCAAGACTCACTTCACCAGATGAGTAACAGCTGCCAAGAGAGCTATAGAACAGCAGAAGTCCCTGGCAATTGTAGGACCCTGCTAATGAGGCTAATGAAGTGGCTGCATGTGTCCCATTCGCAGCTTTTGGTGTGAAAATGCGGATATTAAAGGCAGGGGAAATTGGCTTTGTTATGACCCAACCAGTTAACGTCTTTGTTCAAGCCCAGGGTGTCACATTCATAGGTGAATTTCAGTTCTGCAGCTTCTCTCCGTAATTAGGTGGTGAAATTCATTTGTAGAAGAACGGCCACTTTGACATCCCGGAACGAGTGACCCCCCAATTACCCGGTTACCTCTCGGAGCCATGTAGCTCAGGTATCAGAGGAGCAGTGTCCCTGGAGCGGGGAGGGCTGATTGATTTGGGATCATTATTTGCGCCAGCTGCACAGAAAACTGAGCAACTCCCCTGGCTCAGTTATTGCTCATCCTTGAGCCGTGCCAGGGGAGACCCCGGCTTCTCTGCTGCATGATGCGCATGAGGGGAGGCAGCTGTGTTCTGGCCAAAGCAGGGCAGGACGTGCCAGGGCAGGCTGTGTCTCCAGCCCCTGCTTTCTGCAAGTAAAGCTGAGAGGCAGCTGAGAGCGTGGAGGCTGAATCTCAGAGAAATCAGAGACCATCATTCCAGGCGTGAAATACGCCAGAGATTCGGGTAAGCTGCAGCGTCCCTGCTTCCATGAGTTTCACGGTGAATGGCAGAGAATCCTAGAATCCTAGAACCCTGGAAGGGACCTTGAGAGGCATCGAGTCCAGCCCCCTGCCCGCATGGCAGGACCCAGCACCGTCTAGACCATCCCGGACAGGTGTCTGTCCAACCTGCTCTAAAATATCTCCAGGGATGGAGATTCCACAACCTCCCTAGGCAATTTATTCCAGTGTTTCACCACATGGACACTTGGGAAGTTTTCCCTAATGTCCTACTGTGGATCAGGAAACACAAACTCCTCAACGCTCGCTCTTCCCAGCCCGTAACTCTGCAGCGGCGATGGAGATTGGAGAGGCTTTTCGACATTGCCCTTTCTCTCTCCGGCCCATCACTGGACTAGTGAGTTGCTGTCCTGGCTCTGGTGAGGGGCCGAGGAACCTGTCAGACCCCGTCAGGGACAGCCGGGGAGTGAGAATCTGGCCGTGGAGTGTCGGGTGAGAAGCTGGAAGAGAAGGACCCGTCCCCCTGCCAGAGCTGTGCTGCTTCTTCTTTTCCAGGCCAGCTCTCGGAGCCCTTCTTCTAGCCCTGCCAAGCGTGTCTCTGCCAGAGCGTTCCCCAGGGTAAAAACCTCCCGTCCACGGAGCCACAGGGATACGGGCTCTGGCACCAGCTCAACAGGGATGTAGTGGAGCCCGAGCCTGACGAAAGGCGTGAGAACCACGAGGGGGCTGGGACTTTCAAAGGCCTCTCCGAAGGTCTGGGGTGTCCAACCCCCGTGGCACTGTTGGGCGCCCACCAGATTGTCTCATGCCTTAACTGTGCGCTGCTGAGCTGGGCTCCTCTTCCCTCCCCTTGGCTCTTTGTATTAGTGAGGGGAGTTATCAGGTCAACTTCTCCATGAAGACCAAAGGAAAATTTGCATGAAACACCTTCTGCTTTCCCAGCAAGTGGACAGCCAGGACTGGCGTTGGCCTGACCCTCGTGCATTTCCCTCAGGGTGTGTCTACATTGCAGAGTTTTGTGGGAGAAACGACGGTTTTTCCGACAAAACCTGAGGAACGTCCACACTGCACTCACGTTCTTCTGCAAGAAAATGGGAAGAGCAGAGGGGATTTCCCGGCACTGGTCATCCTCAGTCTATGAGGAGGAAGCCTGTTTGTGAACGAGCCCTTTCGGAAAAGGGCGAGTGTGGCCGGGGAAGAGGGAGTTCTTTCGCAAGAAGAGGAAAAGCCCAGGTGCTCTGATGGCCACGCCGCCCGTAGCAATCCCAGCTGGCCTGCGAGAGGGCGTCCGTTCAGTGTGGACACTCTCTGTGGAAAAGCAACTGGTGTTTTCAATGCCCTTTTGCAGTGCAGACACTCTCTTTCGGAAGAAGTTTTTTCAGAAGATCTCCCCACCTCCGTACCCCGCACAGGGCAACCCTTCCCTTGTTACGCTGTTGCAGCCATGGCCAACCTACGCCTTGCGAGCCGCATGCGGCTCTTCTTTCCCCCTCCCCCATCAGTGCAGCTCGTGAAGCCGCCCTGCATCCCTGAGAACGGCCCCCGGCTGCCTTGGGCGGAGGAGCTGTGTGCTGCTTCCAATATGGCGGCAGCCGTGAGGCGCCTGCTGAGGCCCAAAAGCACAGAAACGTGCTTCTTGCGCTTCTTAAAGGGGCAGACCAGTTTAAAAATTTTGCTCTACAACTTTGCCCTGGCTCTTTGCACTGGATCCACTAATATCTTGGCTCTTCATTTGGAACGGGTTGGCCACCCCTGATCTAGACCATCTCTGGCAGGTGTGTGTCCAACCTGCTCTTCAATATCTCCAGGGATAGAAATTTCAGAACCCCCCTAGGCAATTTATTCCAGTGTTTCACCACCCTGATGGGCAGGAAGTTTTTCCTAATGTCCAACCTAAACCTCCCTTGCTGCAGTTTAAGCC
This sequence comes from Pelochelys cantorii, assembly GCA_032595735.1. Lineage (NCBI taxonomy): Eukaryota > Metazoa > Chordata > Testudines > Trionychidae > Pelochelys > Pelochelys cantorii. Next base: position 10,691,950 of record CM064351.1, on the reverse strand, counting down.
CATTGCTTCTTGGCCTGTCCTCAGAGGACAAGGAGAACAATTTGTCTCCCTCCTCCTTGTGACACCCTTTTAGATACTTGAAAACCGCTATCTTGTCCCCTCTCAGTCTTCTCCTTTCCCAACTAAACAAGCCCAATTCTTTCAGTCTTCCTTCATAGGTCATGTTCTCTAGATCAGTGTTTCTTAAACTGTTGCGGTGTGCTGCGAGGCAGTCAGAGGTGTGCGGCAGAGAACAACAGAGTTCAAAATGGCCGCCCTTAAAGGGGCAGGTAATTTTTTTTTTTTTTTGCCCAATTACTTTCCCCCTGACCCTTTTTTTCCTTTGGTCAATAACTTTTACCCAGTTCCCACCTCCCCCTTTTTTTTTGTTCAGCAAAACATCCTTGGTGTTCCTCATAACAAAAATATTGTTTGGTTTTCCTTGGTCTTAAAAAGTTTAAGAACCACTGCTCTAGACCGTTCATCATTCTCTGTCTGGGCGACAGCGGCAGGTGTCACTCTCCTATCCTGAGGGGTGGTTGCTCAGTGCCTGGCTGTGCCAACTAGCGATGCTGCACGGACAAAGACTTTCAGGGTGACCAACACACACCCGAGGAAGGCAGCTGGGACCTTGCAGAGAAGACACGGACAGGTCACTTGATCATGTGACCAGCTCCAGTTTGGGGGTACCAGGAGGATAATGGGATTTCCCTCCACGTGGGCAAGGTTAGTTCCTCCGTCCTGGTCTCCACTCCTGCCTTCAGCTCCACAAGCACCTTGCTGAGGACAGGGGGCTGAGAAGGATTTGCTGACCCACCCTGACACAGGACGCACCCCAGAGACTGTTCCACTGACAGCTTGTTCCATCCCTGCCCCAGGAACGTGGGGATGGATGGACGTGATGAGCTTTTACAGTCCCACTCTCAGCCTTTTCTCTCTTTTATCAGTAACACCTTCTGATGTTAGATGCTAAAGGACTGGCCCAGCTGGCTCTTTTGGGTAAGATCTGAGATATAAATTGACCTGGGACTGTGGCTGGTTCTTTGGGGTTTGTGAGATGAGTTATAACCTCTCCCCTGTGTAAGGGGGGGCTGGGTGGGGCACAGGAAACAGTGGGGTATCTGAGGGGAGGTGGGGGGATGGGTTATAACCTCTCCTCTGTGTAAGGGGAGGGGCCGGGGGGCACAGGGAACACTGGGGTGTGTGAGGGGAGGTGGGGGATGGGTTATAACCTCTCCCCTGTGTAAGGGGGGGCTGGGGGGCACAGGGGACACTGGGGTGTGTGAGGGGAGGTGGGGGATGGGTTATAACCTCTCCCCTGTGTAGGGGGGCTGGGGGGGGCACAGGGAGCACTGGGGTGTCTGAGGGGAGGTGGGGGGATGGGTTATAACCTCTCCCCTGTGTAAGGTGGGGGTGGGGGCACAGGGAGCGCTGGGGTGTCTGAGGGGAGGTGGGGGATGGGTTATAACCTCTCCCCTGTGTAAGGGGGGGCTGGGGGGCACAGGGAACACTGGGGTGTCTGAGGGGAGGTGGGGGATGGGTTATAACCTCTCCTCTGTGTAAGGGGGGGCTGGGGGGCACAGGGAACACTGGGGTGTCTGAGGGGAGGTGGGGGATGGGTTATAACCTCTCCTCTGTGTAAGGTGGGGGTGGGGGCACAGGGAGCGCTGGGGTGTCCAAAGGCTTTTCCTTGTGGAACTTCTTTCTGTCCAGTTTGGCAGCTGGAGTGCTGGGTGTGGCTGGTTTGGTGCCTGAGGGTATGTCTACACTACAGCACTAATTCGAACTAAGCTAATTCGAACTAGTGCATCTAGACCTAAAAACTAATTCGAATTAGCGTTTTGCTAATTCGAACTAGCATGTCCACACTGAGTGGACCCTGAACCGAAGTTAAGGCTGGCCGGAACCAGGACTTAGAGCGTGGAGCTGCTGCCTCAGGCTAGCCGAGGGCTGTGCTTAAAGGGACCCGACCCCCACCCCGGACAGACAGTTCTCAGGGTTCCCCGCTTGCTTGTCTACCTCGATGAGGGACAGCAAAGCAGTCCTGTCTTGGAGTGCCCTGAGTGCCCACCCTCGGCACATCACAGCACTCGGCCATCAGCCTGGCTGCACTTGCCGCAGGCTACCATCCGGGGGGCCAATCGGGGGGCTGTCAGGCTCCAGGAGGCCCTGCAGGAGAGGAGCCCGCAGAGCCACCCCAGTCCTCCCCATCGGGGGCTCGTGCCCCATTCCTCCCTCACCTCCTTCCACTTACCCCTCCCCAGCCCCCCTTCCTGATGTAAAAAATAAAGGACACGTGTGTTCAAAAATAGAAACTCTCTTTATTTAACAAAACTGGGGGGGGGGGATTAACCTCTGGGGAGACTGGGAAAAGGAGATGGGAGAGGGGAAGAGAGAGGGTGGGAGAGGGGAGGTGGAAACCTGGGAGGAGGGAGCTGGAAGGGGGAAGCCAGGGGAAGAAGGAGGAGGGGAAGTATCAAACTATGGTACGCCATATCTTCAGTACTGTGTACAGATGTGATCTCCTCACCCCAGAAAAGATATTTTGGCCTTGGAAAGGGTTCAGAAAAGGGCAACTAGAATGATTAGGGGTTTGGAACAGGTCCCATATGAAGAGAGGCTAAAGAGACTGGGACTTTTCAGCTTAGAAAAGAGGAGACTGAGGGGGGATATGATAGAGGTCTATAAAATCATGAGTGGTGTGGAGAGGGTGCATAAAGAAAAGTTCTTCATTAGTTCCCATAATAGAAGGACTAGAGGACACCACATGAAATGAATGGGTAGCAGGCTTCAAACTAATAAAAGAAAGTTCTTCTTCACAAAGCAAATAGTCAACCTGTGGAACTCCTTGCCACAGGAGGCTGTGAAGGTGAGAACTAGAACAGAGTTTAAAGAGAAGTTAGATAAATTCATGGAGGTTGGGTCCATGGAGTGCTATTAGCCAGGGGGTAGGAACGGTGTCCCTGGCCTCTGTTTGTGGAAGGCTGGAGATGGATGGCATGAGACAAATGGCTTGGCCATTGTCTTCGGTCCATCCCCTCCAGGGTACCTGGTGTTGACCACTGTCGGCAGACAGGCTACTGGGCTGGATGGTCCTTTGGTCTGACCCAGTACGGCCGTTCTTATGTTCTTATGTTCTAAGCTCAGGGTCGGGGGTCTCACTGGACCAACTTGATTTTCATGCAAACCTGCTCCTGGGTTCGCATGTGGCCTTTGGTGGCCAGGCTGGCAGCTATCCTGCCCTAGACGGCCGCATTCCTGTGCCTAGTGCGGATATTGTGGACGTTGGAGGTCTCCCCCCAAACCTGGATGAGGTCCACGATCTCCGCACTAGACCAGGCAGGCGCCCGCCTCTTGTGGCCCCAGGCAGGCTCCTGGGAGCCGCCAGCCTGGTCCTGGGAAGAGGCGGAGGGCTGGGTGGCAGCGGGTGGCTGGCTCGTGCCGTGCCAGGTGCAGGGTCTGCTGGCTGGGTGCTGGCAGGCTTGCACCTGGCACGGGCACTGTAGCCAGACCGTGGCCCTTTAAGGGCTCCGGGGCCGGGAGGGGGGCAGACGAGTTTCCCTGGCTTGGCCCAGAGTGGCCACCAGGGCAAGCTGGGAAGGGCTAGCCTCCCACTAGTTCGAATTAAGTGGCTACACAGCCCTTAATTCGAACTACTTAATTCGAACTAGGCGTTAGTCCTCGTAGAATGAGGTTTACCTAGTTCGAATTAAGCGCTCCGCTAGTTCGAATGAAGTTCGAACTAGTGGTTTGCGTGTGTAGCACCTATGAAAGTTAATTCGAACTAACGGCTGTGAGTTCGAATTAACTTTGTAGTGCAGACATACCCTCAGAGAGAAGGGTCCCTTTCTTGGGCTGTATGTAGACCTGGTTCTAAGCACTTCATGATTACGTGACCCTCTCAGCAGTGCTCAGACAAGCTGGTATATTACACCCCCTCTATCTGTACCCTACATAGGGCACCCCCAACACGGTCTGCACCCCACACAGTCTACCCCCCCCGCAGGATTGGTTCCCCCCTGGCACTTTTCCCTGTGATTCCCACCCCATGGCCCTGACGTGTCCCCGGCCCCCAGCACACAGACACGGTGGCTGCCAGGAAAGGGTTTTATTGCAGAAAACAGCGCGGGAACCAAACTCTGTGACAGTCTCTCTCCCCCCCCCCCCCGGAAGCATCTTCTCCCCCGCCCTGCCTCCCAGACCCTCACAGGGGCAGGATGGGAGGGGCCACCAGGCTGAGTCAGGGGCCCCCAGTCAGGCGGGCTCTGGGCTCAGGCTCAGGGTCTTGGTGCCGGAGTGTCACTGGCAGGGCTGGAACAGGGCCCCAGTGTGGGGACCACCTGCCTCCCCCAGCTGCCGGCCTGTGAGAGAAGGGACACGGGATGCCCCAGGCGGTGGGGGTGGGGCTATGTCGTATGGGCACGAGGGGCAGCAGATAGAAGCAGTCATATGGGAGGGGCTATTCTATATCATGGGCAGCACCCAAACGCAGGGGAATCGGGAGGGGCCTCCTTATTGATTCGTCAGAGGCTTCCAGCTCTCATCAAAATGCATGGGGAAATTTTTCTCATCGCAGCCAATGACGATTATCCTGGAATCCTTGGTTGCCTGGTACTTGGGGTTTGTGTGGGTTTTGGAGGTTTGGATCTGTTTCTGTGGTGGTAAGATGCAGAGGGTGACCTGGAACTGTTTGAGGCTCTGGTGCCTGTTGCCGGTGAGTTTCTTGCCTCCCTTGTCAATGCAGATGTCTCGGACGTCATTGATGTTCCCGTGAATGATGGTGTTCCTTTCCTTCCAGGGTATTGGTCCAGGTTCTTGGTTCCTTCTCTTGGCCTCCCTCATCACCTTTTTCATGTGCTCGGTGCAGTAGTCTTTAGAGTTCCTGGGGTTGCGATCGTAGTGCTGCGTGAGGAACCACTCGTACGGCTCATTCTTTTCATAGGCTCCTGCCACCAGCAGTGCCACCGGCGGCAGCAGCAGCAGCAGCAGGGGGGTGACTTTCAGCCCCATGGCGCCCACCGGAGGGTCCTGAGGGCACAGGGAGAGACGGGAACCTCAGAGCTGCCATGGGGACTTGGGGGTGCCGGGAGGTTTTGAACCACGCTGTGTAGAATGGAAACCAACCCCAAACCCCTGCCCGAGCCCCAAGACCCCAGACACCCGCAGTTCCCTCCTCCACCTCACCTCACCACCTCCTTGCTCCGGCCGGCAGTTCCCTCCTGCTCCCCGAAACCTCATTTCTCAGGGAGTGGAGCAGGCAGGGCTTTCTCCCTCTCACGGGCTAGCACCTGGGTTCTGACCACGGCCCGGACCAGAGTGTCCGGCAGCAAGTCCTGACCAGGGCAGTTTTGTTTGCTTTAAACCTGCTGCCTATTAATTCCCTTTGGCAACCCCTAGTTCTTATGTTGTGGGAATAAGTAAATAACTTTTCCTTCTTCACTTTCTCCACACCAGCCATGATTTTATTGCCCTCTGCCCTATCCCCCAAGCTCTGGTCTACACTAAGGAGTTATTTCAAAATAATAAATGAAGCAGCCACACTCCCAAGCCCATTATTTCGAAGTAACAGGCTGGTTGTTCAGAAATCTGCGCTCTGGCTCTCCTCGTGGAATCACGCTAATTTTGAAATCGTTATTGCCAAATAGCGGCAGTGCGGCTCCATCGCTGCTATTTCAACATAACGATCCCCCAGAGTCATTCAAACTTATCACTCCTCAGCAGGGCCTGGGCTCTAGTCTGAGGTAGCATGTCCACACTGACACCATTAGGCCGGCCAAATTTTGACACACCCTGAGCTTGGTGCCTCTCTCCTCTAAGGCCTGACCCAGCCCCCCCGCCCAGTGCTGAGAACCTCTGCAGCCCACGGGGAAGAGCCCAGCCACTGGGAACTCCTGCCCCACAGCTCAGCCAAGCCCTCTGCTCCCACTGCCAGGTGACATGATCTGTCTTGAGCCCCCCCCCCAACCACTAGACCCCACTGCCCTCCCGAAGCCTGCGACAGAACCCAGGAGTCCTGGCTCCCAGCTGCAGCCACTAGACTTCAGGAGAACAGCAGCTGGGCCGCATGCTGAGTTTTGGGGCCCCCTCCTATCCCCTGGCAGGGTTGGTCACTCACCGAGTGCTGGGCTGGGGCTCTGGCCGGAGAGGCGGCTGTGGGTCCCTGCAGAGGTGGAAGCGTCTGAGCCTCCTCCTGCTCCGGGGCTGGTTATACGGGGCCGGGCCGGGCAGGCGGCCAGCGGGATAGAAGCTCTGGCACCCAGCCCGCAGAGCCAGTGATGAGCAGTTCCTAGGAACTGGGGGCAGGAGGAGACAGCCAGCCAGGGTGGGGGGAAGGAGGACGGGCCCGGCCAGGCATGGGGCTAAGGGGGGTGTGAGGTAGCGGGTGTGTGGTGCACTCTGGCTGGGCAGGTGGGGCAGTCACTGGTGGCCGTGGGCTGGGGGTGACCCCTGCTGGCCCGTGTCTGTGAGCGCTGCCCTGTGGGGGGTCGCCCTGAGGCCCTCATGTCAGTAGACCATGGCCCAGCCGGTTCTCAGCTGGGCAGGGAAGGGGTTTGAGCAAGGAAGGGGGCGGTTGGGGGAAGGGGCAGTCTGGGCTGGCACACATGAAGAGAAGGGACTGAGCCGAGTGCTGGGGGTTCGGGGGCCTGTGGACCCCGCCCAAGGGGTCTGGGGCTGCCGGCCCCTCACTCCGATGCCCACGTGGAACCTGGGCTGGGCTGTGCCTCGCACAAGCAATAGACCCCCCGTTCGACTGGCTGCCGCAGGCTCATCTTGCTGCAGATGGGGGGCAGGGTTGGGGGTCCCCGATGCACTGTCACAGGGGGTCGGGGGGGCGCAGCCCCAGGCCTGGGGTTTTGGAGAAGGAGCCGGGCTGCTGGATTTGCCCTCCCAGCCAGAGGCTGCAGCGAGTGTCCTGGCCGGGCTCCTCCCCGCCCCGGGGAGACGCGCCACCGCGGTTCGGAGTCAGGGGCAAACGCGCTCGCATCTCTCTGGCTGGCGTCCCGCACAGCTGGGGGGGGCAGAGCCCCCAGGAGACATGAGCCGCTACCGCCTGGGGTGCTGGGATTGCCCCTAGCCCGGGGCCGGCCCCTTTCCACACCAGTGAGCCAGCCCGCAGCCCAGCTCAGAGCCGGGGCAGTGCCGTGCCGCACACGACGCCCAGGGCACGGCTGAGAGTGCCCAGCGCAGCGTGGTCGGCAACAGGCCTGCTGGTTAATAGCGGCCTCAGGGACACACGGGCCCCGCAGACATCACTGAACGGGGCTCGGCCGCCGCCTCCTTTCCCGCTGGTGGCAGAGTCGGGTTCCTGCGCACGCCCAGGCCACGCGGGTCTCGCCGCAGTTTCACATCCCAGTTCATTGTTCAGTTCACTGTGAGATGCGGCGTGTTTGGGGAACGGCCAGCGAGCACCACTTGGTTCCCCACTGAGCCGTGTTTGGCTGGAGAGACAGAAGTCGCAGAGCGTCAGTGCAACCCGGCTCCTGACCTCCCGGACGTGGGCCGGCTGGGGGGCGCTGGGCAGAGACAGGCCCCAGGGGAGCACTGGTTTGTGGGGAGACGTGCTGGGGACGGGCCCAGAGCCAGCGGCGGATATAGGGCAGGGTGAGCAGGGAGACTGCCCCGGGCCCTGCGCTTCAAGAGGACGCACGCATGCACCGTGTCAAAGGGGGGGTCCTGCGAAATTGTGCTGCCCTGGGCCCCGCAAAACCCTCATCCACCCCTGCCCAGAGCGTGTGGGCAGAGACAGGCCCTGGAAGACACACCATGACGCATCTACACTACAGAGGTTTTTCGGAAAAATGGCCATTTTTCGGACAAACCTTGAATCACGTCCACACTGCACTCGTGGTTTTCCCAAAGCAAATGGAAAGAGCCGAGGGGTTTTCTGGCATTGGCAAAGCTCTTTCTACGAGGAAGAAGCCCGTTTGCAGAAGAACTCTGTCAGAAAAAGGCATGTGTGGGCAGGGAAGAGGGAGTTCTTTTGGAAGAAGAGGGAAGAGGAAAAAGCCCAGGGGCTCTGCTGGCCGCTCCGTTCACAGCAATCACAGCAGACCTGCAAGAGAGCGTCCAGTCAGTGTGGACACGCTCTGTCGAAACAGCAGGTCCCTCTCTCCACGCGCGTTGGCCGTGTGGACGCTCTCCATCGGAAGAGCAGGTCCCTTTCTCCACGCGCGTTGGCCGTGTGGACGCTCTCCATCGGAAGACTTTTTTCAGACGATCTCTTCTGGAAAAGTTTCTCCTGAAAGCAGCCTGCAGCACAGACGCAGCCTCAGGGAGGGGCCCAGGGCGCTGGGCAGGGTTTTGCTCGGGTCTTTCTGGAATTTCAGTGTGCTGAGCCCAGCCTCTTCAATGCTAATCGCCTTTGCCGTGGGATGGAGCCGGCCGAGGGACCGAACTGCACTCCGAGCTTATGGCCATTTCATGTTGGCCACCAAGGGGGCTGGGCTAACCCCTGGGCCCAGCTGAGCCCACGGGACCCATGCCCATGGACAGTAGTGTGGGGCTAAACGTGTGTCAGGCCCAGGCGGGGCTCTGCCGGGCACACACACCGGTGTGAGGCTGAACCAGCCGCCTGTCCCATCATTTTTCTGCAGCTCCTGGAAACTGCCCCCCCAGCTCTGCCTGGTGCCAGCACGGTGCTCTTGTGCCATGAACGCCAATGGGTGGGGCCTGCCAGATCTCAGAGCTGCACATCCCACCTGGGGCCTGCCCTGCGGCCAGCTGGGGAGAGACACGGCGCCGGGCTCCCCTGGGCGTCCGCAGAGGGCCCCGGCTCCTGGGCTGAGAACACGCGCCGAGCGGGGGGGGTCGCCTCATTACGCGGTTGTGGGACGACGCTGTTCGTGGTGCTCCTCACTCGCCAGCCAGCATGAGGAATGGGGGGACCAAACTCCACTGGCCCAGTGGGTCCCACACAGCACTGGGCTGGGACCCCCCTTTCTCCCTGAGCAGGAATGGGCAGGTGGGTGCTGGGGGACCCGGGCCCTCCTTGACTCTGGGTTCCAGCCCTGGGCCTGTGCTGGCAGCTGCCAACACCAGCTGTGAGACAGCCACAGACCCCTGGGCTGCTTCCTTGCAGGGCCCTCCCCTCCGGCTCTTCCTCCTGGTACCTGCTGGGCTTGCTCCTCCCGGACCCTCCGCCGCTCCCTCCGCCTCTCAGCTCCCTGCACCCAGCGACCTGCAGAGGGACCTCTTCAGAGCTGGTCTGCGCTGGTTTGTCAATTGGCCCCAGGTGTCCCAAGCAGCCTGGGCTCACTGGCCTCTGCAAACCCAGGCAGTTAGCTTGATTGCCCCGATTGCTTCTGGCCAGGTCCCAGATTGCACAGGGTAACGGGGAAGGGGGGTGCTGGATTCTGTGCAGTGAGGTGGAGACGAGGGGCAGGAGTCTGTTTGGGGTGTCCCTGACTCACTTGTTGTCATTGTGTCTGGCTGGGTTAGGGGGATGGGGAGGAAGCAGACTGCATGGGGGGGCGTCTGTGCCAGGAGGACAATTTGCCTGATCACGTCACACAGAGTTTACAGAGCTGTTAATGGCTTACGGGGAGCAGCGGAAGATTCTTTTCACAGAAGTTTATGGAGCGTTGCCGAGATCTAACACTCCGATTTTTTAACTCCTGTGTGACTCATTAATACCCGGTCAATTGCATTGAGGCCGGACCTGTGCCACGCGGTAGAGTTCTGGCTCTTCTGAGTCCCAGGCAGCAAGGTCTGGGTCTGATGCTTGTGTTGCAGGATGAACCCGCACCTGCAATTTCTTTGGAACATGCCTCTGTCTACAACCCCTGAAGCCCGGTGTGAATTTGTTCGGGGGCTTCTGCTCTTTGAGTTGGTGACACTCACGCGGTGAAAGTTTCACACCAGGAGAACTTGTATCTGTTTTTACAGGTCTCTGCCGCTTGCTCTTGTGAAGCAGGGACTCTAAACATTCCCCAGAGAAACAGCGTATGCCGGAGTGAATGCCTTTTACTCTCCTTTCCATCGGCGGTGTTAGGGAAAACAACCCGTGGTCTGGTAGCACTTTATAGACTAACAACACATGTAGCTGGTGTCATGAGCTTTCGTGGGCACAGCCCACTTCTTCAGACGATCTACGCGTGTTGTTAGTCTACAAAGACCATTGGTTGGTTTTTTCTGTACAGACTAACTCAGCTGCCCCTGAAAGCCTTGCTTTCCTATGCAGGGCCCCAGGGCCTGACGAAGATGGCAGCCCAGCTGCAGTACAAGACTTCGAGCATTGTTGAAACTTTTGCTGAGTTTGTTAAAATTGTAACCCCCTCTGGATTCTCACCAGGGCCGAGTCATTTTGGTGCCTGTGATGGGGCGGCCCCATCCCGCACTCTAGCCCCAGGAAACCACCTGGCTCCGGGGGCGGGGAGGGCCCCACCCACGCCGCCCTACTGGGCATGCTCCAAGGAGGCCCCAGGTATAAAGGACTGCAATCCTATTCAGTCGGGGCGGGCAGCTGATGGGGCAGGAGCGAGGGCCCGACCTCCAGGGCCGCCGACCCGTCAGCCAGAGAGGGAGTCGCCAGGCCTGCCACCGCAGGGCCAAAGCAGGGCTCGGCCCCAACGTCGGAGCCGCCGGCCAGCCATACGGGACCCCGGCGTCGGACCCGCCACAGCGACCCCAGACGCCGAGTTGGAAGGTGCGGCTACAGACATCTGGCTAACGCCAACAGGTGGGAGCACTGCCGACCAGGGGAAGGGGTAGGACGTGACCCAGGGCAGGGAGCCGGAGGGCGCCCGGAGGGCTCGGCGCGTTACGGGAAGGAGCCCCCGCCGAGCCAGTGGGGGGAGCCGCCCGCCACTGATAGGGCCCTGCACTGGGGCCCGGGCCCCCCTGCCCCCCCTACATGGACCCCCAGCGAGACGGGTTCGCATAGAGGACTAGGCCTCAGGGCCTGTGTACTTTTGGGACTAGGCCAGGGGGCCGTAGTTCCCCTAAGAGAGGGGCCGTGTACTTTTGGGACTAGGCCAGGGGGCCGTAGTTCCCCTAAGAGAGGGGCCGTGTACTTTTGGGACTAGGCCAGGGGGCCGTAGTTCCCCTAAGAGAGGGGCCGTGTACTTTTGGGACTAGGCCAGGGGGCCATAGTTCCCCTAAGAGGGGGGCCGTGTACTTTTGGGACTAGGCCAGGGGGCCGTAGTTCCCCTAAGAGAGGGGCCGTGTACTTTTGGGACTAGGCCAGGGGGCCATAGTTCCCCTAAGAGGGGGGCCGTGTACTTTTGGGACTAGGCCAGGGGGCCGTAATTCCCCTTAGAAAGGGGCAGTTTACTTTTGGGTCTCGGCCAGAGGGGTCCGAACTATGCCCCGGAGGGGGGTGGCCCGCCCCTCGGGAGGGTTGGCCCCGCGACAGTGCCTCAGGCCCGGGTGTGCAGCGCTATCCCTGGGTGCACGGCGCATGCGCTGCCCAGCCCGGCCTGGCCACCACTGCTGGCACACAGCCCGAGATGGGCCGCGCTTGGCTGTGCAGGGCCCTGCAGCTGTGGGGGGAAGGGAGCTGCTGGCTGGCGCTGCGGGGATGCGGGGCGGGGAGGGGTGTGGTGCTGCGGCAGCCAGGTGCGCGGCGCCTGATGGCAGCTATAAGGGATGCCGCGTGCCTCTTACAGCTGCCATCAGGCGCCCCCCATCAGTTGGCGCCCCGGGCAGCTGCCCGGCCTGCCCACCCCTTAGTACGGCCTTGATTCTCACAGGTTTACAAGAAGCAGTTTTGTTAAACCTTACTGTCTCTGCTCTGTCCTTCCTTATCTCACCCCGGACCCTCCACCTCCCCGCGGCCCCATATCCTTGTGCAAAGACCCATCCCTTCTTGAGCAAAGAACCAATAAACTAATTGTGGCTGGTATAACGATGTGTATGACTTAAAAACAGCAAATGCTTTATGGACTAACACTTTGTAGACTAACACCACATGGAGATGGTACCATGAGCTTTCATGGGCACAGCCCACTTTTTCAGATAAGACTTGTACTGTTGATAATTCTTTGGGAGCTGCTGTCCAGCCCTCCCCAATGCATTGCAAATAAACCTGATTAGTATTATCTGTGTGGCTGAATTCTTGGAAAAAGAACTGCTCTGTTTACCAAGTAAATATTGTATTAGTATTTGCAGGGACAGCATGACTATTTCTGGTTGCCTCATAGATTTCTTTAGCATCTTAAACCTGAACTGTGTGTGGATAATAGAGCCAGTCCCCGGCTTACAAATGGGTTACGTTCTGAATACCTGGTCATAACTCGATTTGGTCATAAGTCGAAAATTCCCTTAAACACGCTGCCTGAGCTGTTCGAAAAACTTAACGTACATGGTTCTCAACTCAAAAATGTTATAATGGGGTTAATAGGAGGTTGGTTGTAAGTACAGATGGTCGTAAGTTGGTGTGTTTGTAAGTCAGAGACTGGCTGTCTGCATTTTGGTGTGTTTACTAGCTTGAGTTGTTAGAAAGGACGATGATACATGTACTCCAAGGGTCGTGTTAATTTTCTTTTTTTTTTATTTTATATTAAATATCATAAGCATTGCTCCTTGTTGCCTTTCCCTTGCTTTAATATATTTTCTTCCACACCTATGGACTGTTTAAATATGTGTGTGTGTGTTTGTACTGGTGGTGCACATCTACACACTCCCTCAGTATTGCACATAAGACAATTCAACCCCCCCAAGGATGGAAGATGCTAGAGGGAACACTGCTGGGAACAGAGATTTACTCGGTCCCTGTCTTTTGCCCCTCTGGCCAGACCCTGCCACCCTGAGCAGCAGCCGCAGAACTTTTGGATGCCCAAAGCCACCTTCCTGGGACTGTCTTCAGGCTCTCTCCTGGTCTGTGGCACAGACACCCTCACGAGCTGCCCTCTTGGCAGAGATGCGCCTGGCGTGTGCCTTGTGGACGTGGGGAACGCCAGTCTGCTACCAGCTGGGGGCAGGGACGTCCACCATGAAGACAGGTGTGCAGGGCCATTCATCCCGCCCTCCTCCAAAGGACAGTGCCTCTGGGGAACATGGCTGGCACCGCAGGTGGCTCTGCAGCGGTGGGTTTCCCTAACTGCCGTGGGTCACTAGATGCTGCCGAGAGAACACGAGGCCCTGTAAAGATTCCTCAAGAACGTTCCCGGATCCGAGAGCTCCGCTCACTGATCTTCTGCACAGCTGGATTTCTCAAAGGGCGTGTGCAAAGAAAGCTCCAATTTCCCAGAACTGGATTCTGAACTCCCTAAGGATGTTTGAAAAGTGGAGACATTTCCCTGTCAATTACCCAGAACAATGAAGAACACAGTGAGGTACTTGGAACGCGTCGAGGTACTTTGAACACATCGAGGTACTTGGAACGTGCCGAGGTACTTGGAACATGCCGAGGTACTTGGAACATGTCATAAGGAGCTTCTCGTGTACTTTTGGCCAATAATTTTTCATTCAGCAGCTGCCAGCTGGCCCCGTTCACGTTCCCATTCCTCAGCAAGCGTGACAGAACAGAGCAATGGGAGTTGGCCTGCAGGAAATCGGATGAAGAGATGTTTTTCTTTTACCCATCTTGTTTCCTAAGAACTAAGACGAGACCCTTGCATCGGTGCAGATGGGAAATGGACTGGCTTTGAGCATTGGCCAAATGAATTAAGCTAGAAGTATGTGCATGGGTACATGGCTACTAGATGAACCACAAAACCAGGACTATGCAGTAAAATGGCCACAGAGGGCCGGGGGGTGGGAGGGGGAGGGGGGGCTGTGTTGTATAATAGACACTAGGGGCAGCTCTGGGTGAGGGGCAGGGAATAGTCTCTACAGAGACCGGAGATTGGGAAGCTGGGTGAGGGCTGGCATCACAGCAGTCCATCTGTCCATATGCTCACCCAGACATCTTCCTGGGCCACCCTCCAGGTTATAGAGTGAGCCTAGGCCAATCAGAGGGCCTCAGGGTACTGTTACTCTAGGCCTTTTGGGCGGGACTTCCTGTTGTGCCTGATCTCTCCTTGGTTAAACCTCTCTACAGCGCCCCCTGGGGGTGATGTGATTTCCTCAGCTGTCTCTGGCTCCTCCCACTCAAGTTCTCATCCCCCCAGCTCCTTACAGGTGCTCCCAACTGCTTTTCCCCACAGGGCCATTTGAGAAAGGGGGAAAGAGAAGGGTGGGCCGAATTCCCCCTGGGCCTGGGGTGGGGTGGCTTAGGGTGTCCCCACAGTAGAAATGCTGCAGCAGCACATTCTGACGGCAATTGAAGGAGCTTTCCCGTCAACCCTTGGGGGCGAGAGCCGGGTGCAGACTGGCTCGTTTCCATCCCACCGGCTGTGGCATTAGGCCGACCTCCCTTCGTGATGTAGACCGGCCCTGGGGTGCTGAGTCCCCTTTGGCTCCTGCACTCGTTCACTCGACAGCGCCTCTCTCTCCTTCTGCCCTTCCCACTGCTCGGACTCCTGCCCCCTCGGGTCGTGGTGCAATGAGCCAGACTCTGCCCCCAGCGCGCAGAGCAATTATCCCTTGATTAGGTGTCAGCGGGGAGACAGCCATGGTGAGGGGAGGGCTGATTGCGTTGGGGTTATTATTTGTGCTGCCAGCAGAGAGAAGCCGTGAACTCCCCCAGCTCGGTGCTTCCAAATGTCCTTCCACGGTGTTGAGGGAGGACCCTGCTCCCCCGGGGCATGGAGCACACATGGGGAGGCGGCTGCATTTCGACCAAAGCAGGGAGGACGTGCAGGGCAGGCGGCGTCTCCAGTCCCGGCTTCCCGCTTTGGAGAGTAAATAAAAGGGAGAGGTGGCTGGGAGGGCAGAGAAATCGGAGAGCACTGCTCCCGGCGTGAGAGACACCAGAGGTTTGGGCCAGCCCCAGCGACCCGGCTTCTGTGCGTTCAGGGCGGATGCCAGTCGAGTGTACGTATTTTAGAGAGTGTCTGTCTGTGTGTCTGTCTGTCCAAGAACTCCCCCTCAATGGTAAGAGCGGGACCACCACTTTCGGGAGGCAGCCTCTTCTGCGCCTAACTTAACGCCAGGCCAGGGTTGGTTGTGCCACGACAAGGGGACGGGCCTGGAATGGGATTGGTGCTCATAAAACCCGACAGAAAATAGACAGAATCACCTGGCAGTGGAAAGGGGCTGGGTGGGGGTGCACCCCCCCATCTGGGACAGCCCCAGTCCCGAGCCTCCCACCCCCAGGCTCCCTCTACACACACACACCCCTCTACACTCCCACCCACCCACTTTCCCTGTGTGCTACACACTCCCAGCCCCCTGCTCTGACTCCTGCAACCCCTAACCCCTGGCCTGAGCCCCGCCTGACCCCAACCCTGACTCCTGGGCCCCCATATCCCCACCCCCTGGCCTGAGCCCCACCTGACCCCAACCCTGACTCCTGGGCCCCCACATCCCCACCCCCTGCCCTGAGCCCCTCCTGTCCTCAATCCTGGCCTGAGCCATACGGGCTTATTCCCATTGTGCATTTCTGTCTGAGCTAGAACATCTCCTCCTCAGCCCTGCTTTCCCGCGCCAGTGTCCCGCGTGCGCTGAGTGTCCCGTTCCTGAGTCAAAGCAACGAGGGGCCCCGGGGCACCGCACAGCCCAGCCCACGGATTTGGGCAGCTGCTTCCAGACACGTGATCTGTGAGTCAGTGAGGAGCCAAAGGGCCCCTCCTTGGTTTTGCAGAAGCAGACTAAGGCGGCTTCTCTCCGACACAGGCTCAAGTGGGCGCACGAGGGGCCATTTAACAGCGGAAACCACATGGCAAAGAGTTGCAAAGTCCTGAGAACTGCAGGGGGCTGGTTCCCGAGGACTCTCCTAAGGTTGGGGGCATCTAAGCCCCGTGCCCGTCGGACAGTCACCCTCAATCCTGAGAGCTGGACCTTTTCTCTCCTGCTTTTTGCTGGCCTGCCCCCCCTTGGTCGCTACCATGAATCGTCCTGGTTATCGGCTCACCGGTCCCTGTGCCAGTGGAGACTGGAAGAGGAGAGCCAGGGACCCGTCTCCCACCAGGCCGGACACTCAACTTCGCTTCGCCTCATCCCTGGTGATTTGGGAAAACCTCCCCCCGTCGCTGCGTGTGTCCTTGGCTGGGTCCCTCCCTGTGTTGCCTCCTCTCTGGGCGTCGGCGCATCTCCGTCACCATTGGGCCGGGTTTCCACCCTCTGTAGGCTTCCTGAATCTCAGCTCACTGGAGAGCTCGCCATGCAGCCAGACTGGCCTCTCACTAGTCCTCCAGTTGCACCTTCAATCATGTCTCCTTGAGGAACGCGCCCGTTCCCCTGAAACCCTCTGTTCCTGAGATTTTCTACCCTCCACGCCAGCGTTGAGTGTGCCCTTCAGCCGTCCGACTCCCAGCCCCTTCCTCCCGGCCCGTCAGAATCGACTCGGAAACGGCCGCACCCCCGGTTCCCGCACTGACTTTCTGGAACACAAAGCTGCCCCCAGCACAGTCCAGGGACTTGCTGGGAAAGGGGCATTTCGCGGTGTTATTTCCCTGCTTCTGGCTAGCAAAATCCCCCAGTTAATACCAGGCCTTTGGTTCTGGGCCGTTCCTTTACTGGTTCAGTGCAGGCTCCTCCACCTTCCCTTCCGCTGCATCGTAGACCCTTCCCATGGTGGCAACCCGCTGATGTCTCTCCTCTCCCACAGATATGTCTGATGGCAACCGCACAACAGGGAAACCAAACGTCCATCTCTGGATTCATCCTCCTGGGGTTCGGGGATCTTCCCAACCGGCAGCCCCTTCTCTTCCTGCTCTTCCTGGTGATCTACCTGGCCACCATGGTGGGAACCTCCTCATCGTGGCACTAGTGGTGGTGGATCGGCATCTCCATACCCCCATGTACTTCTTCCTGGGGAACCTGTCCTGCCTGGAGACCTGCTACAGCTCCACCATCCTGCCCCGGCTGCTGGCTGGGCTCCTGACGGGGGACAGGACCATCTCCGTCCGCGGCTGCCTCACGCAATATTATTTCTTTGTGGTCCTGGCAGGTGCCGAGTGTTTCCTCCTGGCAGCGATGTCCTACGACCGGTACCTGGCCATCTGCAAGCCGCTGCACTACGCCGCCCTCATGAACAGCCGGTCCTGCCTCCAGCTGGCTGCCGGGTGTTGGGCCAATGGGCTGCTGGCGGGCAGCATCATGACATCCGTGGTGGCCCAGTGGTCCTTCTGCGGCCCCAGGGAACTGGACCATTTCTTCTGTGATCTCGCCCCACTAAAAAAACTCTCATGCAGTGACACCCGGCCGATGGACCTTGTGACTCTCGTTATGGCTTTAGTATTCACCCTGCTCCCGTTTCTACTGACCGTGGCGTCCTACGCCTGCATCCTCGCCTCCATCCTGAGGGTGCCATCTAGAACGGGGAGGCAAAAGGCCTTTTCCACCTGCTCCTCCCACCTCATGGTGGTGACCCTCTTCTACGGGACCCTGGTCATCGTCTACATGCTCCCGAACACCGACATGCTGAGTGTCTCGAACAAAGTGTTCTCCGTCTTCTATGCCATCCTCACTCCCCTGGCCAACCCGCTCATCTACAGCCTGCGCAACAGGCAGGTGCAGGGGGCCCTGGGACGCGCCCTCAGTGCACTTGTCACATTGACAGGGCGTTAGGTCTGGGAGCCCCGGGCCTGGGCACACGCGGGAAAAGGGGGAACAGCTCTCGGGGGGGAAGGGACGCAGCCGTGCAGACTCACGTCTTAGCTATTTCATCCTAGCTTCTGTGTGAGGCGCCAGCTTCCATGTGCACTGTAAATGGTTTAAACTTAGAGGCTACGTCTTCGATGCAAGTTTTTTTTGGGAAATATGCTAATGAGGGACTCATTTGCATGGGTTGTGATCTGATTTGCATATTTTTGGCCAATCTGTTTTTGCGCTAGAGGTTTTTGTGCAAAAACAAGCAGCGTGGATGTTTTCTTGTTGCACAAAACCCCCTTTTTCCGTAGGATCGGTAGACCTCCTTTTGTGGGGCATAAGGATCTTGCATAAAAAGGGGTTTTTTGAGCAAAAAGAAAACATCCACACTGCTTGTTTTTGCACAAAAACCTGTAGCGCAAAAATGGATCGGCAGAAAATATGCAAATAAGATCATGACTCATGCAAATGAGCCCCTGATTTGCATATTGTTTGCCAAGAAAACTTGCAGTGTACACATAGCCAGAGTGACAACGGGGGCACCTCTGTCCATTTTCTCCTGCTTTTTTAATTCCCTCCCCGACTGGTAAATTGTGAAACACATTTTTTTTTATATTAAACTAACTTTTTTTCTTGTTCTCCTCCTGTCTCAGAGGGGAAAACAGTGTTTTTAAAATGTGAAAAAGCAAAAGGAAGTGTCAGCGTGGGGAAAACAACCCTTCCTACACATTTGCCCCCCCCCCCTGCTTTTCAAACAGCCAGAGCAGAGCACTGAAAACGGAGAGAAAGTGTGGGAGTGGAGGTGGCGGGGGGGGGGGGGGAAGGGGTTAATGAGAAAAAAACAAGAAAATTTGAACATGCAGGAAATGGAGCAGGAGAGAATTTCTCCCAATTAAAAACAGTCCGAGAGATTTCGTGGAGCAGCCGGCGTGAGATCTGCCTGGTTTCCTTGCACAAGTATTCACAGACACGCTCGCCTTGGTTCTCAGAGTCGGGGGCCTCAGGCGGGCTCTACTGAAATCTCTGCAGAGGTTGTGCTGGCCGAGAGTGCAGGGCCCGGGACCGTTCCAGGGTCAGTGTGTCTGAAAGAGCCAAGGGACATGGAAGCCGATTGTAACGACTTGGACTCATGGCCTTTTCAGACACTTGGATGGCAAGTGTCAACCCCCCCCCCACTCCTGGCACAGGCCATGGTCCCCCGTGCGCCGGGCGCTGGATGCTTTGAACACGAAAGGAGACCCTGCGTACCCCGGGGAGGCTGGAAAGCTGGGGATCCCCCTGCACGCCCTAGCTGCAGTCCCTTGCTCCCAAAGGAATACACAGTGGCGGGGCCTCCACCTGGCTGGCCCTGCGCACATTTACTGGTGCCTTGGGAGCCTCCAGGAATCAGCTTCTTCCAGTGATAACCGGGCTCTGACTCCAAAGCCGCCCTTGTAAATAGCTCCCCTCTCAGCAGCTCCATGAGGACTCCCCCCGCTTTACTGCACCACGGAACAGCGCAGCGTGTAACAGGCGACGGGTGATTACAGTCGATTACCAAAGTCCCCAGAAATAAAGGAAACGTCACCCTGCCCCCCCCTCCAGAGTGCGCAGCCCGCAGAGCCCCCGACGCTGGCTGGCCTGGGCGCTGGCAGACCCGCCGCTGGAATGGGGACAAACCTGGGAGGGGGGCGGGGCGGAGTCAGTCCAGCTAAGCAGCCAGCAGCTCCGGTGCCCTGGGCAGCACTTTCCCAAAAAGCCCCCGTTACTCTCCTGCAGGCTCTGCTCAGCCACAGGCACGGCTGGGGCCTCCTGCTCCAGGGCCCAGCCCCAGCAGCCGGCCACATCCCAGCCCCAGCAGGCTCCAGGCCCCCGCAGCAGCCCCTGGTGTGGGAAAGGCCCTGCCCTGGCCATCTGGCCCCTCTCTCCACAGTGGAGCCCCCGTGCTCTCCCTGCACTGCCCAGGAGAGAGCAAGTTTCCCTCCCTTTCCCCAAGGGCTCATGGGAGTTGTAGTCTCTGGGGCTAGCCCGCAGCACCAAGGATCCTCCCGGAAGAGTCAGAGGCTCCTCTAGAAAGGGGACATTGGACGTAAGATGTCCCTGGTGACGTGGGCGGAGCGAAACCCTGGCAAACGAGTGAGAAAGGGTCTCTCCGCTGACACCCCTGGGCCATATCGCCCGTACGGCCTGCAGCCTATTAACGCAATCCGAAGGGCGTAACCCCACCCCGTCAGGCAGCTGAGTGCAAGGGGGCACATCGAGCGGGGCCGGGCAGCGTCAGCCTCAGCGGCGCGCTTGGCGGGGGAAGCGGTGACCTGGCGGCTGGGCCCGGTGCAGCAGCCCCAGCCTGTGCCACGCCACGGGCAGGGGCCGCTCCAGCCTGAACCGGCTACACAGAGCAGTCAGCCGGGTGCCTTTGTAACTGAGAGCCGACCTCCCCACTCCCAGCACGGCCTCTGCCCGGAGCCACGAGTCCCTCCCGAGCTCCACCCCCACG
This sequence comes from Pelochelys cantorii, assembly GCA_032595735.1. NCBI lineage: Eukaryota > Metazoa > Chordata > Testudines > Trionychidae > Pelochelys > Pelochelys cantorii. The sequence goes on along the minus strand of CM064351.1, from coordinate 10,671,921 downwards.
GGCGCTGGCGACGGGTTTCTTGGCAGTGAGACGCGCGTGCCAGGCTCCCAGCTCCCAGCCCGGCCCCACGGCGGGGGAGAGGGGCGCCCCGGGGCCGGTCGGAGCTCTCTGCTGCCCGCCGGCGTGGGGAGCCCAGTGCAAAGGGCCAGGACGTGGCGTGGGTGGAGCAGACTCCTGGGTCACGCCAGCTCCTGCCCCTGCAGAGGGAAAGAGCATGAGAGCGGCCAGGTCGGGTCAGACCCAGGGTGAATCATCCAGGGATCCCTCCCCTGTCCCCAGTTCCCAGCCCCTGACACACAGAGCCCAGGGACACCATCCCTGCCCAGCCTGGCTAACAGCCACTGATGGACCCAACCTCCATGAATTTATCCAGCTCTTTTTTGAACCCTGTTACAGTCCTGGTCTTCACCACATCCTCTGGCGAGGAGTTCCACAGGTTGACTGTGTGCTGCGCTGCTTCCTTTGGCTTGTTTAAAACCTGGTAGGACCCAATCCCTGCTGCCACCCTATGCCAGACCCTTAGATAATCCCCCATGTTGCCCTGGGCTCAGCAGCTCCCGTCCAAGGGAGGGGCCCCCCCAAAGTGTGTGGCCTGGGGCTACCATGCCAAACCAGCCTCCGGAGGGGACAGCTGGGAGCCCTCACGGCAGGGGAGCACCCTGATCGTGAGTGCGGGCAGAGGCCGGGGAAGCGCCGTCCCTCTCCCCTGTTTCCTCTGTTCCCTGGGGTGCGTTGGCTCCGGGGCGTGGGCCTCGCTCTGCTGCATTGCAGGGAGATGCCCAGGCGACGAGCCATGAGCCTCTTTCCCCCGGCCCAGGCCCTGCTCAGGCAGCTCATTCCCAGCGCAGCAGGGCCAAGGGGAGAATTTCGGGCAAACTCCCCACAGGAGCGAACGGCATGTCTCTCGGGCAGCACGGGGATGGGGGTCCTGGGCTCAGACACCCCACATGACCCCGGAGTATGGGGGGAAAGGGCGACTCCCCTGCTGCTGGGCTTTGCTCAAGGCCTGTCTGGACGGACACGCTGCCAGGCATGAGAACACTGGCCGGGGCGGCCTGGGGCGGGGACCTCTCAGCCATTTGGCTCCAGAGGGAGCCACCAAGCCTGACTCCCACCGGCCGGCCCGAAGACGTGTTTCCTTCTCCAGCCGGGGCAGCTCCTTGGAGATCCTGCCAATTCTGCGCCTGCTTGGCGGGGAGAGGTCCCCCGGCCCCAGTGCGGTGATTACCCTCCAGCTCTCGCTTAGAGAGAACCAGCAGCAGCCGAGAGTGGCTCTACTGCATGGCGGGCCCATAGGGGAAGGGCTTCTGGCCACTGGCTCTCCGATGACTATGAAGACATTTTAAAAGTTCCCCTCCAGTTCTTAGTTACTTAAGGCAACAGCGGGAGCGGAGGAGGCGAGAAACCCTTTCTTCCCGAGGCCGGGGTGGAGACAACCGGTCCCATTTCCAGACACGTTGTGGGAGTCCGCGGCATCCGTGTGCTTCTGCAAACCTCGCTCCATGCTCTGGGCACTTCCCTCTGCAATGAAAATCGGTGGGTGAAACGGCGGCTCAGGCAACGCCCCTGGCCAAGTGCACCGGAGTTTTATGAGCAGAGTTTGCTCCCCGGACCAAGCAACAGTCCTCCAAGAGCTAAGGCGACCCACCAAACTACCTCTGCTCCCACTGCAGTCCATAGACCAGCCCCAGTGGGGGCAGAGTTAAGGTGACGTTTGGTGCTTTAGATGCTCCCCCTAAAAGTCGGCACTGGCCGAAGAGCGACGGGGATTTCTGTCTCTTGGTTTGCCCTGCGAGTTGAACTCAGGTGAGGGCAGAAGAAAAGGCCCGTGAAGACGGAGGACAAAACCACGTGCTTGGCTTGAGCACTGGTGGAAGGAGCCAGAAGGATCAGAGCCGACACACCGGACTGAACAAAATCAGCATCGTCCCCCCCAGCTTGACGTGTAGCCCGAGGGGGAGTGGGTGGATGCTCTGAATTTGGGGGCTGGACCGGGTGGCTGGTAGCTGGGCTGCGTGTCTCCTGCCCACTCGGCAACTCAGCTTTACACCGTCCTTATCCAGGGTCACTCTGGAAGACGTAAAATCGGAATCAGGGGTCATGGTAAGGCAAACCTGGGGTCTTCATTCGGACCCACACGGACATGACAGCGGCCAGTGGGGTCAGACCAAAGCCCATCCAGCCCAGTGTCCTGTCAGCCCACAGTGGCCAATGCCGGGTGCCCCAGAGGGAGGGAACAGAACAGGGAACCATCCAGTGACCCCTCCCCTGTCACCCATTCCCAGCCCCTGACACACAGAGACCAGGGACACCCACTCTGCCCAGCCTGGGTAATGGCCACTGATGGACCCAACCTCCATGAATCTATCGAGCTCTTTTTTGAACCCTGTTAAAGTCCTGGCCTTCACAACCTCCTCTGGCGAGGAGTTCCACGGGTTGACTGTGCGTTGAGTGAAGAAAATCTTCCTTTGGCTTGTTTAAAACCTGCTAGGACCCAATCCTTGCTGCCACCCTATGCCAGGCCCCCGTATACGTCCGTGTTCACTTTCTCCCCACCAGTCATGATGTATAGACCTCGGTCCTATCCCCTCCCCTCGTCCTCCCAAGTCTCCTCGCCTCCAAGCTGAAAAGCCCCCGTCTTTCTCATTGCTTGCAGAGGGAAGCGTTTCCACTTTCATGGCCCTTCTTTGGAGCTTTCCCAGCTCGAGGGGTGTTTTGAGAGGGGACACCCAGAGCCGCACGCAGGGCTGGAGGTGAGGGCGCACCAGGGCCTTGCAGAATGGCATCGGGAGAGGTTCTGCTCTAGTCTCTATGGGTATGTCTACACTGCCACCCTAGTTCGAACTAGGGAGGCTAATGTAGGCATTCGAAGTTGCAAATGAAGCCCGGGATTTAAATATCCCGGGCTTCATTTGCATCTTGCCGGGCGGGCGCCATTTTTAAATGCCCTTAGGTCGAACTCCGTGCCCGCGGCTACACGCGGCACGGAGTAGGTAGTTCGAATTAGAGATCCTAATTCGAACTACCAGTACTCCTCGTGGAACTTCGAATGCCTACATTAGCCACCCTACTTCGAAGTGGGGTGGCAGTGTAGACATACCCTATCTGTGCCCAGCGTGACAGCCGCTGCCCACGGGGGAGAGGGGGGCTGTTTTCTGAGAGCTCTCCACAAGGACCCGAAAGCCGCTCTCCAGGGCTCACTGCTAATTCACACCCAGCACTGTGTTTGCTTTGTGTTTTCCTCACTGAATGTCACCTGCCTGTCCAGCTGTGTGAGATCCACAGTAACTTTCCACAGTCTGCTTTGGACCTCGCTTTCCTGGGTCAGTTTGTGTCATCTGCAGATCTGGCCCCCTCACAGTTTCCCCCTTTCTCCAGATCATTCATAAATAGGTTGAGTAGGGTTGGACCCGGTACGGAGCCCTGGGGGATCCCGCTAGTTACCTCTCTCCGCTCTGGAAACCGACCATTTATTCCCAGCTGCGGTTTCCCGTCCTTTAACCACTTACTGATTAACGAGGGGACCTTTCTTCTTATCCCTTGACCCCTCACTTTGCTTACGAGCCTTTGGGGAGGGACCTTGTCAAAGGCTTTCTGGGACTCTAAGCCCACTCCGTCCACTGGCTCCCCCTTGCCACCCTCTCAAAGAACTCGAGTAGATCAGTGAGGCTGGCTCTCCCTTTACAAAAGGCATATTGAGACTTCCCCCAGCAGATTGCGTTGGGGTGTGTGTCCGACAATTGTGCGCCTCACTCCAGTGTCAAGCAGGGTGCCCGGGACTGACGTTAGACTCACTGGCCTGCGACTGCCAAGATCACCTTGGAAGGTTTCTAAAAGTCATGCCCCACATTAGCTACCCTGCAGTTTACCAGCCGTGTCCCAGGGGAGAGTCCCCCATTCTGTACTCACGTCCAGCACTCTCTGTGCCTGAATGTGCGTCGTTACAGGGAGCTCTGCTAAAAACATAGAACCACAGGGCAAAAAGGGACCTCGAGAGGTCATAGAGTCCCATCCCCTGCCCTCACGGCAGGATCAAGCACAATCTAGACCATCCCTGGCAGGCGTCTGTCCAACCTGCTCTTACATATCTCCAGTGATGGAGATTTCACAACCTCCCTGGGCAATTTATTCCAGTGTTTCACCACCCTGACAGGCAGGAAGTTTTTCCTAATGTCCAACCTAAACCTCCCTTGCTGCAGTTTAAGCCCATTGCTTCCTGTCCTGTCCTCAGAGGTCACGGAGAACAATTTGTCTCCCTCCTGATTGTGACCCCCTTTTAGATATCTGAAAACTGCTATCATGTCCCCTCTCAATCTTCTCCTTTCCAAACTAAACAAGCCCAATTCTTCCAGTCTCCTGTCACAGCTCATGTTCTTTAGACCTTTCATCATTCTTGCTGCTCTTCTCTGGACCTTCTCCAATTTCTCCACATCTTTCTTGAAATGTGGTGCCCAGAACTGGACACAATACTCCAACTGAGGCCTAACCAGCGCAGAGCAGAGCAGAGCAGAAGAATGACTTCTCGTGTCTTGCTCACCACACTCCTGTTCATGCAGCCCAGAATCGTGTTGGCTTTTTTTGCAACACTATCACACTCTCGACACCGAGTGCCTAACTATCTGTTACCACCTGGCCCTTGGGGACAGTGGCCATCTGTGAGGGATTGGCCATGGGGCAGAAACGTTGGCTGAGGTGCTTAAAATGGCATTCAGGTGCCTAAAGCCCTTTGTGAGTCAAGCCCTTAGTCAGTAAAGTGACCTGACGAGGCTTCAAATGACCCCAAGCCGCAGCCCTACAGAATAAGAAGAGGCCAGTAGAGCAGAGCCCCGTGTAGCTAGATCTGCAAGCCTAGTAGCTCCATGGCGCTGGAGAAAAAAGGGGAGGGGTTTGTTCTGTTCCTGAGCTGCGGTGTGTCCCCTGCAGCGTAATGCCGAAAATCTGTCTCCCTCTGTCTTCTGTTTCTCCTTCTGGCCCCCGGGCTGCGGCCTTCCCTCCGCAGGGCCCCCTCCGGGAGACGTGCCCAACCACACCACCATGACGGAGTTCCTGCTCCAAGGGTTCTCTGACAGGCGGGACCAGAAGATTCTGCACTTCATGCTGTTCCTGGGGCTTTACCTGGCCGCCCTGGCGGGGAACCTGCTCATCCTCATGGCCGTAGCCCTCGACCGCCGGCTCCACACCCCCACGTACTTCTTCCTGGGGAACCTGTCCCTCCTCGCCCTCTGCTACGTCTCCGTCACTGTCCCCAAGGCCATGGCAGGCACCCTCACCAGCAGCAGACGCATCTCATTCTCTGCGTGCGCCACCCAGGTCTTCCTGGTGGTAACATTTGCCGTGGTGGAGCTGGCCCTGCTCACGGTGATGGCCTTCGACCGCTATGTGGCCATCTGCCGCTCGCTGCACTACACGGTGACCCATGAGCAGAGGCGCCTGCGTCCGGCTGGTGGCAGGTTCCTGGATCGGCAGCGCCGTCTGCTCCACGTTGCACACGGCCGACACCTTCCAGCTGCCCTTCTGCGGGTCCAATGTCGTGGCTCCGTTTTTCTGCGTGATCCCGCAGTTGCTGAGGCTCCCCTGCTCCGAGACACGTGCCAACGAGCTTGTCATGATCACCCTCGGGTTGCTGCTGGACGGGCTCTGCTTCGCCCCGATAATCGCGTCCTACGGCCGCGTCTTTTCCACCGTGATGAGGATCCCCTCGGAGCAGGGCAGGTACAAAGTCTTCTCCACCTGCCTCCCCCACCTGCTTGTGTTCGGTTTGTTCATTGGCACAGCATTGTTTACCTACATGCAGCCCACGTCGACGTCTTCCCCCGCTCTGGACCGGCTGGCCGTGGTGCTCTACTGCCTGGTGCCCTCGCTAATGAATCCAATCATCTACAGTCTGAGGAACTCGGAGGTAAAAGCCTGTCTGTGGACGATGCTGGGTGGGAGATTCTTTCCACGAAGAACAACTTCCTCGCACGAAATCCTTAAGTTCTGCAGAAGTAGGCTGTGCCCATGAAAGCTCATGATCCCAACTACGGGGTTTGTTCGTCTTTAAGGTGTTACCAGACTATTCGTTGTTTTTTCAGCTTTTCCTGTTACAGACTAACTCAGCTCCCCCTCTGAAACTTTTACTTTCTTAGCGTCCGCCTGGAGCAAAGTCTTCCCTTGTGACATCCCATTTTTTGATAAGAGAAAAATTCCAGAGACAGCCAGAACAAGTATGAATGAAATGCTTTTGCAGTATTTTGGCATAGCAAAATGTATCCTAGCTATTGGCATAATAGGTATCTTACGCAAAATATAATTGATTGGTAGATATGACTAGAACGACCAAGTCTCGCTTTGCTATAAATACAGGGGTAGAAGATCTAATCAATGGGAGGGACTGGCTAAGGTGTCCCCATGACTTTACTCACTCCACAAGAAGGTGAACCAGTTCCTATTGCCCGATGCATTGTGGATGCCTCTGCGTGTGGGGAAAGAAAGAGGCCACGACCTCCTGTCTGCCAATCGTAAGGGTAATAGCATTGGAATTGTGTATGTGTCTGTGTGCGTCTGATTCATAGGAATGAGTATATGTATATTCATATTCTTATAACTGAGTAGCTTGTGTATTGTCCTAGGTAAAGGGTTATTATACTGTCTGTGCTAACTATCCCATATATTGAAATAGGTCTGTGTCACTTTGCACTGCTTTCCTTTACTATTCTGTGCACAATAAAGGTAACAAGGGTTCCTCTGAGGTGTTTTTACTGGCTCCTCTCGTATCTAAAAAACGAACCACACGACAGGAGCACACCTGGAGGCTTTGCCAAGAGTTTTTTAAAATGTAAAGGAAATTTGGTAAAATGTTGTAAAGCATCTAAGTGCCTCAGGAGCCAAAGTCAAATTTTCAATCAAGACTTAGGCACAGTTAAAAATGTTAATTTCAGGTGCTCAAATGCCAGTGCAGGGTTGTTGTTTTTTTCAATGCAGGAATCTAATCATCTTTTGACCCCTTTCAAAAGCCTAGGAACAGCTCATCACAACATTTCCACTTTTTTCTGTTTGCAAATATCGGCTTAAAATGAATTATTTTAATTTCAAAATGTCATTTCCAAGGAACGTTTTTCCATTTAAAGATGCTATTTCCAAATGTTAAAAAAGCAATGTTTGAATGGACATTTTGATGTAAAAAAACCTCATTTCAATGTCCTTTGATGGTCAGGCAGACACTTCCTCGGGAGATTTTTCATGTTGCGCTGATGTTTCTGCATGACCGGATCCTCACTGGCATGTCAAAGCATGTCATTTTGGTGAAAAAAAATCAACATTTGTGATTCTGACATTCTTCTAATCGTTTTCCCTGACACTGGCTCGTGCCGTGAAAATGCTGGACACGGCTGCTCCTCAGTCCTGTTCCAGATGAAAATGAGTCTCAGGCTATTGGAGTCTCCCTCGGGACGGAAATGCCGGTCTCCAGCGTCTTCGCACTGATGCACTCCCCACTGCAGGGGAAAGGAGGAAGCGAGGAGAATGGGCGGGAGGAGAGGCTGACACCAGAGAGAGGAGATCGCGCACCAACGCCCGCCGTGTGCAGGGCGCACTGAGCGCCTTTCGACTCGGGCTGGGCAGGACACGATGACCCCTGTTCTCCTCCATGGGCCACGTTCCCTGGCCAGTCACTGTGGCACATCAGGGGAATCCCCTGGCTGCAGATTTCAACAAGGACAAGTGCAGAGTCCTGCCCTTGGGACGGAAGAATCCCAAGCATTGGTACCGGCTGGGGACTGACTGGCCAAGCAGCAGTTCTGCAGAAAAGGACCTGGGGGTTCCAGAGGATGAGAAGCTGGATATGAGTCAACAGGGCGCCCTTGTAGCCAAGAAGGCTAATGGCATATTAGGGGGCATTAGGAGGAGCATTGCCAGCAGATCCAGAGATGTGATTATTCCCCTTTATTCGGCTCTGGGGAGGCCACATCTGGAGTATTGTGTCCAGTTCTGGGCCCCCCACTACAGAAAGGATGTGGGCGCATTGGAGAGGGTCCAGCAGAGGGCAACCAAAATGATTAGGGGGCTGGAGCACATGACCTATGAGGAGAGGCTGAGGGATTTGGGCTTGTTCAGTCTGCAGAAGAGAAGAGTGAGGGGGGATTTGAGAGCAGCCTGCAACTCCCTGAAGGGAGGTTCCAAAGAGGATGGAGAGAGGCTGTTCTCAGTGGTGACAGATGGCAGAACAAGGAGCAATGGTCTCAAGTTACAGTGGGGCAGGTCTAGGTTGGATATTAGGAAAAACTATTTCCCTAGGTGGGTGGGAAGCACTGGAATGGGTTCCCTAGGGAGGGGGGGAATCTCCATCCCTAGAGGTGTTTAAGTCCTGGCTTGACAAAGCCCTGGCTGGGATGGTTGAGTCGGGGTTGGTCCTGCTTTGGGCAGGGGGCTGGATGATGACTCCCAAGGTCTCTTCTGTGATTGTATGGGTCTGTCCTAGTCATGTAACTCTCCCGTCTCCGTATGGATGTACATCTCCTGGCCAAAGCAAAGTTTCCATTTCATGCGTCTGATGAAGTCGGCTCCAGCCCAGGAAAGCTGATCCCCCAATAAATTGGTCAGACATGAAGGTGCCCCAGGACTCCTTGTTGTCTTTGCTGATACAGACCATGGTAAATGTGGTCTGGGGTTTGGGATGCAGAGTTCCTGCTCCATCCCATGGCAAATACTGCCCAGATATAATCTTGTATGAGTCTAGGCACAAAGACAGAGTGATTTGCCCTCCGTCACACACAGATTGAACCTGGGTCTCGCACCGCTGATGCTCTGACCACAGTGCCATCTGAAGGATAAACTTAATTTGTTGTCAGTATGACCTCTGTGACACCTGGATGTTAAGTCTGGTCTTTGTAAAGAGGTACGTGCTTGAACTCAGGTGAGCAAAAGGGGGGGGTAGGTAAAACTGGTTTGAACCTGTTGTAAGGCCTGCAAAGGGACTGAGGGGGGACAGATAATGATTGGAGGGAATTTGGTGCAAAGGGGCATGACCTGTATATGCATGCAACTGTAAGTGGTCAGTGAGAAAAAGGTAATTACCATGTAAGGTGGTACAAAAGACCTTGCCTTTTGTTTGGGAAGTTGCAGAAACTTTTCCTGAGAGTATCCTGGAGATTTTTGCCCTGGAATGCATTCCTGAATAAAGCTGGTTGCTTAAGAAGGGTGTCTGGAATTGATTTGGTAGGGGTTTTGGGCCCCCATCCGAACCCTCGGATTAAAAATTCTCCGTCACATCCTTCCACCCAGCCGAGAGAGGGAAAACGCTGGTCTTTTTAGACTGCGTCCTATTTGGGCCCGGGACTGTGTATAACGCTAGGTGGAAGAAGGCCCCAGCTCTTGGTCAGCTGACACAACACCACACGCACACAGAGACACGAACACATAGACACAGACACACACACACAAACACCCTGCTCACTGAATTCCAAACCAATCTTGATTCGGGCAGGGGGTGGTGGTGAACCCGGCCCGCGTTCTGAGGGAAGGAATCTGGGAAAGGGTTTATAGCGCTGCTGCTGGGCTATTAAAGGACCCAGCGACGCTGCCTCATCCCGGAGCTAGCTCAGTGCGCAAGGGAAATGGCTGGGCGCTTGGATTTCCATGGAGACGGGGCGTCGCAATCCAGGCCCCCCTTGGGGACGGGCCCCACGGGTCAGTGATGGGCCAGGCCCCGAGGGACGGACGCTGGCTGAGGCCGTCGGGAGAGCCGGGCTGCCAAGTGCAGCGGAGCGACACTGGGAATCGAGCTCCTCCCTCCTGTCCGGCCCGAAGCGCGAGCTCTGGACGAACACGCCACCCCGGGCCAGCAGGCAGAGGGAGCGGAGTCCTTGCGTGAGGGGCTGAGGGCGGCCGCCAGGGCGTGTCCGCAGGGGGATCTCAGCCAGGACCGGAGAGCTCCCTGCCTTTGCGAGGAAGAGACGTTCGGCCCCGTGGGGCTTGGGAAGCCCCCGCCAGGTCCCCATCCTCAGGCACAGTCTGTCTCGTACTCATCCATGAGCAAGTCTGAGGGCGGGGGGGCCCTTGGCTGGGTCGGGGGCCGCTGACCCACAGGAAAATCAGCCGGGGGCCGCACCCAAGTGGGAAGCAGGAAAGAAACCCCACCCCCGGTGACGCGGCCCCCGATGGAGAAGCAGAAGGACCCTCCCCTTGCACCAGAGCGCTGGGAGAGACTGTGTGCGCCAGCCCCACAGGTGGGCTCTCCAATGCTGGGGGGGCCCAAGCCTCCGGGGACGGATTCAGGCAAGCCGGGGCCTAGGGCTGCCAGGGGTCCGGTACTGACCCGGACAGTCCGGTATTTGCGCCTCCTGTCCGGTAAAAACGGTCCGAAAACACCGCACACCTGAGCTGTCCCAGCGGGATTTGCTGAGAATCCCGGGTGCTCACCGGGGTCCGCGGGGGGGCTGTCCTGCCCGGAGCAGGGAGACAAGATGACGGACAGCCGCCAGCAGCCTGTTAGGGCCAAAAAGCCTCAAAGGCATTTCTTAAAGGGGCCACACTTTTTTTTTTAATTATTTTTTTTGCTTAATAACTCACGGGGTCCTTTTTTTTTCTCTCAACAGCTTTGGTCTCCCCCCTTTTTTTTTCTCAACAGAATTTTTCCCCGGTGTTTTTTTTGGGGGGCGGGGGTGTTTGGTATTTTTGGTTAAACCATCTGGCAACCCGACAGGGGCCGCATCCAGCCCCTGGGCCTTCGGTTCCCCGTCGCTGTCCTAGGGGCTGGCAACACACAGAGGATGGTGCTCCATGGAAGGCACCAGGTGGGATGAGCTTCTGAGGGCAAATGCAGCACGTGTGAGACAGCGGCAGGGCGAGCCTCGGGTGGTCGCTGTGTCGGCTGGGTGCATGCGAGGGATTTCCTGGTCTGCTGCATCTGGGGTGGTCTGGGCCAGATCTAGAGCTGGTACCCACTTGCACATCAGCACGGACTGGGATGGAGCGATGCTGGTCAGCAGCCTCTGAGCTGGGCCCCGTGTTCGTCATCTTAGAACCCCCCCCACTCACTTCCCCCTCCACCTCCTTCGGGAACCCGCCAGCCACATGGCCATTGTCTTCAGGGCCTTGTTCACGTCCTTGTTCCGCAGGGCATAGATCGGGGGTTGAGCAGCGGGGTGACCAGGCTGTAGAGCAGGGAGAAGATTTTGTTGAGGTTCACGGCTGTGCTGGCTGTCGACACCATGTAGACAATGGCCAGGGCTCCGTAAAAGGTGCTGACCACGATCAGGTGGGAGGTGCAGGTGGAGAAGGCCTTCCGCCGCCCGGCGAGGGACGGGTTTTTTACGATGGCCGCCGTGATGAGCGCGTAGGACGTCAGGGTGAGCAGGAAGGGGATGAGGGTGGCAGTGCTGGAGAGCAGGAAGGCGGCCAAGGTGATGAGCCGGGTGTCACTGCACGAGAGCGTGACCAGGGGCTGGAAGTCGCAGAAGAAATGGTTGATTTTGTTTGGGCCGCAGAAGCGCAGCCGGTAAATCCAGGCCATGATGACCGGGTTGAAGAGGAAGCCACTGAGCCAGGAGCAGGACGCCAGCTCGATGCACACCCTCCTGTTCATGAGGGCCGTGTAGCGCAGTGGGTGGCAGATGTCCAGGTAGAGGTCGTAGGCCATCACTGTGAGCAGGAAGCTTTCGGTGGCTGCCTGGGAGCCGAAGATACACAGCTGGGCGATGCCAGCCGTCGAAGGAGATCACCACGCCCTTCTCGGCCAGGAAACCCTGCAGCATCCTGGGGATGATGTTGGACGTGTACCAGATCTCCAAGCAGGACAAGTTCCCCAGGAAGAAATACATGGGGGTGTGCAGGCCCCGGTCCACCAGCACCGCCACAATGATCAGGGTGTTCCCCACCACAGTGGTGAGGTACGTGAGCAGAACCAGCACAAAGGGGCCCGTGCGGAACGGGTAGGAGATCCAGAAGCCCCGGAGGATGAATTCCGTCACGTGGCTTTGGTTCCCTCTCTCTGCATCTGCCATGGGCGCAGCGTCTAGGGAAAGCACAGCACAAATCAAACACAGACCGAGCGATTTGGGGACCAGACCCAGCCTTCAACGCTCAGTGAGCGTCTCCCATCCCCGCAGCTGCGAACCCCCTTTGCAGGAGATGGCTGGCCTGCACCCACAGGAGGGAAAGACTGGGGAGAACGAACCGGGCAGAACAGCCGCTCGTGGGGCTCCCGCATACCCAGCAGAGGAAATGTTCCAAGGGGGGTTCGGATGCCCATGAACTGGATTGGGAACGGGGCGTCCGAGTCAGTTCGGGGGCCTGGAATAGTCCCCTTTTAGCTTCACCCGTGGGTGACACTCGGGGCAGGACATAGCCTTGGGCAAGCCTGGGTAGGCCACAGTCCCCCATTTATGAGCCAAAGCAGGGCTGGGGCCCCCAACTCCACAGGTGGGGAGGGAGAGCGTTGTGCCAGGTGGTCTGGTCGGGGCCGGAGGCTGGGCACAAGCTGGTGGTACCAGCAGGGGAGAGATGCAGCTGGACCGGTGGATGGCCCCCAACCCAGGAGTGGGAGAGGAGCGTGGGGCTCGAGCCACAGCAGAGATCCCCTGCCCCCCAGAGGCTGCCCCACAGCCGGGGTGCCCTGGGCAGCCTCCTCTTCTGGTGCCTGCTAAGCGGCCAGGGTTCTCTGGGTGGGGTGGGGGGAGGAGGGTTCCCTATGTCTCTGCTCCTCTCCTCCCACCCCGCATCATGGCCTGCCCTCTCAAACCTCAGAACATCAGAGCGGCCAGGTTGGGTCAGACCAAAGGTCCATCCAGCCCAGTGTCCTGTCTGCCCACAGAGGCCGGTGCCAGGTACCCCAAAGGGAGTGAACAGAAGAGGGAATCCTCACATGATCCCTCTGTCGCCCCTTTCCCAGCCTCTGACAAAGAGAGGCCAGGAACACCTTTCCTGCCCATCCTGGCTAATAGCCATTGACGGACCCAACCTCCATGACTTTATCTAGCACTTTCTGGAACCCTGTGAAAGTCCTGACGTTCCAATGTCAAGGAGTTCCACAGGTTGACTGTGCGCTGCGTGAAGAAAAACTTCCTTTTGTTTGTTTTAAACCTATTAATTGCATTGGGTGACCCCAGCATCTCATGTTATGGGAACAAATAAATAACTTTTCCTTATTCACTTTATCCACACCAGTCATGATTTTATAGACCTGTATCCTATCTCCCCTTAGTCTCCTTTTTTCTAAGCTGAAAAGTCCCAGTCTTTTAAATCTCTCTCCGTATGGGACCCGTTCCAAGCCCCTTGTAATTTTTGTTGCCCTTTTCTGAACCTTTTCCAATGCCAGTATATCTTTTTTGAGATGAGGCGACCACTTCTGCATACAGTATTCCAGATGTGGGTGTACCATGGATTTAGATAAGGGCAATAAGATATTCTCCGTCTTATTCTCTATCCTCCTTTTTAATGATTCCTAACATTTTATTTGCTTTTCTGATGGCCGCTGCCCACTGAGGTGGATGTTTTCAGAGAACTGTCCACAGTGACTGCAAGGTCTCTCTCTTGAGTAGTTGTAGCCAAATGAGTCCCCACCAGATTGTATGTATAGTTGGGGTTATTTTTCCCGATGTGCATTACTTCACATTTATCCACATTAAATTTCATTTGCCATTTTGTTGCCCATCACTCAGTTTGGTGAGATCTTTTTGAAGCTCTTCACAGTCTGCTTTGGTCTGAACTACCTTGAGCAGTTTGGGATCATCTGCAAATTTTGCCACCTCATTGTTTACCTCTTTCTCCAGATCATTTATGAATAAGTTGAACAGGATTGGTCCCAGGACAGACCCTTGGGGGACCCCACTAGTTACCTCTCTCCACTCTGAAAACTGACCATTTATTCCTACCCGTTGTTTCCTGTCTTTTAACCAGTTCTCAGTCCATGAACGGACCTTCCCTCTTCTCCCATGACAACTTGCTTTCCTTAAGAGCCTTTGGGGAGGGACCTTGTCCAAGGCTTTCTGGAAATCTAAGTACACTACATCCTCTGGCAGAGCCGTAACAAGGGTGGGGCACTTGCCCCAGGTGCAGTACATTGCCAGCAGATCTAGAGAAGTGATTATTCCTCTTTATTCGGCTCTGGTGAGGCCACATCTGGAGTATTGTGTCCAGTTCTGGGCCCCCCACTACAGAAAGGATGTGGACGCATTGGAGAGGGTCCAGTGGAGGGCAACCAAAATGATTTGGAGGCTAGAGCATATGACCTATGAGGAGAGACTGAGGGATTTGGGTTTGTTTAGTCTGCAGAAGAGAAGAGTGAGGGGGGATTTGATAGCAGCCTGCAACTTCCTGAAGGGAGGTTCCAAAGAGGATGGAGAAAGGCTGTTCTCAGTAGTGATGGATGGCAGAACAAGGAGCAATGGGCTCAAGTTGCAGTGGGGGAGGTCTAGGTTGGATATTAGGAAAAACTATTTCACTAGGCGGGTGGGGAAGCACTGGAATGGGTTCCCTAGGGAAGCAGTGGAGTCTCCATCCCTAGAGGTGTTTAAGTCTCGGCTTGACAAAGCCCTGGCTGGGTTGATTTAATTGGGATTGGTCCTGCCTAGAGCAGGGGGCTGGACTTGATGACCTTCTGAGGTCTCTTCCAGCTCTATGGTTCTATGATTCTATGATTTAGGGACATAAAATTAAAAATGAGAAAGTTAAAATATTATTTCATTTATATCTTTACTATATCTATTTGCAATCTCAATATATGTGCAATTAACAACATGTGCAATGAATAACATTAATACAAAAAATTAAGAATTTTATCATTTTTTGGAGTGGGGGAGGACACAGTTCAGTAGCTTGCCCCAGGCGCAGAAAACGTTAGTTTCGGCTCTGTCCACTGGATCCCCTTTGTCCACGTGTTTGTTGACCCCCTCAAAGAACTCTAGCAGATTAGTGAGGCAGGATTTCCCTTTACAAAAACCATGTTGACTTTTCCCCCAACAAGTTATGTTCATCTCAGTGACTGATAATTCTATTCTTTACTGGAGTTTCAGCCAATTTGGTGCCCCCTGCTTGTGTTATGGGAAAAAGTAAATAACGTTTCCTTATTCACTTTCTCCACACTAGCCATGATTTTACAGAACTCTACCCCACTCCCCCTTAGTCCTCTTGTTTCCAAGCTGAAAAGTCCCAGTCTTTTAAATCTCTCCTCATATGGCAGCTGTTCCAACCCCCGACAGAGGGATTCCTCAAGGGTTTCCTTTTGAGGTATTGGGATGAAGAACTGGATGGGGAGATGATACGAGAGAACGTTTTATAGAAACCTTTAATCTGGTCCCTATTTCCCCTAGTGTCTTAGCCCTGCCGTGTACACGGGGGACTAGACCAGACCTTGCGAGCTCCCGTCCAGTCCCACACATCTAGGAAAGCTCTGGGAAGAGGGTGAAGACTAAGATGGCACATGACCAACGTTTTCTAATATGTAAAGATTGTTATGAGGCAGAGGAAGAAAATCTTTTTTCTTCTTAACCTCAAGAAGCAAATGGGCTTAAACTCAGGTTGGACATGAGGAAAAACTTCCTGCCTGTCCGGGTGGTGAAACACTGGAATAAATTGCCTAGGGGGGTTGTGGAATCTCCATCGCTGGAGATATTGAAAAGCAGCTTGGACAGACGCCTGTCAGGGATGGTCTAGGCGGTGCTTGGTCCTGCAAATAGAGCCACCCATTCACCCCCGCTTGGGTCTCCGCCCATGCTCAGTGCGGATTTTTCACCCTTTGTTTTCAGGCCTTGGTCATTTATTTTGCTTGGTGTCACCCTCCCCCTCTCCGGGGCACTGGGCGCCAAAGCCGTGCGGAGGAGTAGGTCGGACTAGACCCTCCCCATGGCCCTGCCTGGCCTTACAATCAGCAAGTGCCCACCACTGAGATGAGCTAAGTGTTTTATCTGCATTGCTGCAGGCCCTCTTGCTGCTGTAGCATTGAGGCATGGGGGGGGGGGAGCTCACAGGAGCAGCAGGGATTTGGGCACCCAAGTCACTGGGGCGCTTGCCTTGTGTCCTTTGGAACCCCTTGCTAAAGCATTCCCGTCAGACCCAGCTCGGCAGGACTCACCTCTCCTGTGGAGCGGGGCCGGCTCCGGCAAGGGGTCAGTCTGGCGTCTGGCCAGGGGAAGCAGTGGAGCAGGGGGCCGAGAAGACGGTGGTCGGCGTTGCCTTGTCCTCGGCTGGCTGGAGAGAGGGTGGCAGGTTTGAAGAGCACCCGAAGGCGGGGTTGTCAAGGGAATGTCAATCTCTGCACATGCAGAGGGGCCCTGGAAGGAACAGCCATGCACAATTACTGTGGGTGCTGCCACTGGTCCAGGGTTAGCGGCCAGACCAGAGGCCGGGCAGCGGAGAGTCAGGGCCTGACGCCAGGGCAGTAGAGATCAAAGGGAAAGCACCGGACAAAGTGTCAGGAGGGACTCCCAGGATGGAAGGAGTCGGGTCTAGCCCAAGAGTGACCGAGTCCTGTCCGTCCCACAGACGCTGGACTGGATGCGGACAGGAGAGGGACAGTCTCATTCCTGGCAACGAACCGATATGTGGTCTCTGGACTTCTCCCCATGACACCCATTCCTAAACGCCCCTTGTGTCCCAAGAAAATACCCTGGTGCCAGGGAAAGGGAGCCAAGCCGGCTTTCAGCTCACACTAATGCACTGGCACAGATATTGAAGGGTGTGGTATGATAGGCAGGCAGGCAGACAAACAGAGATAGATAGGGTGTGTGGGGATAGATAGATAGATAGAGGGTGTGTGTGGGGATGGATAGATAGATAGATAGAGGGGGTGTGTGGGGATAGATAGATAGATCGATAGATAGGGGTGTGTGTGGGGATAGATAGATAGATAGAGGGTGTGTGTGGGGATAGATAGATAGATAGATAGAGGGTGTGTGTGGGGATAGATAGATAGATCGATAGATAGGGGTGTGTGTGGGGATGGATAGATAGATAGATAGAGGGGGTGTGTGGGGATAGATAGATAGATAGATAGATAGGGGTGTGTGTGGGGATAGATAGATAGATAGAGGGTGTGTGTGGGGATAGATAGATAGATCGATAGATAGGGGTGTGTGTGGGGATGGATAGATAGATAGATAGAGGGGGTGTGTGGGGATAGATAGATAGATAGATAGAGGGGGTGTGTGGGGATAGATCGATAGATAGAGGGTGTGTGTGGGGATAGATCGATAGATAGAGGGGGTGTGTGGGGATAGATAGATCGATAGATGGGGTGTGTGTGGGGATAGATAGATCGATAGATAGAGGGTGTGTGTGGGGATAGATAGATCGATAGATAGAGGGGGTGTGTGGGGATAGATAGATAGATAGATAGAGGGTGTGTGTGGGGATAGATAGATAGATAGAGGGGGTGTGTGGGGATAGATAGATAGATAGAGGGGGTGTGGGGATAGATAGATAGAGGGGGTGTGTGGGGATAGATAGATAGATAGAGGGGGTGTGGGGATAGATAGATAGAGGGGGTGTGTGGGGATAGATAGATAGATAGAGGGGGTGTGTGGGGATAGATAGATAGAGGGTGGATGGGGATGTTTCAGGAAATCATCTGTGGATTCATATTTTGCTTTGATCTCTCAGTTAGACAATTTCTGGCCAGATCCCGCTAAGAGGTCCGTGGAGATCCTCCCCCTTGAGACAGGACAGGATCTGGAGACACACAAAACCCCAACATTACAGGTCACTGAGGCTACGTCTAGACTGCAAGACTCTTTAGAAAAAGAGCGTGTAGACGACAACCAGTACTTTTGAAAAAGCAAGCCACTTTTTCAAAAGAGAGCACCCAGGCAGTCTGGATGCTCTCTTTCAAAAAAGCACAGTTTGCATTACAGAGCGCCTTTTTTCAAAAGAGCACTTTCCAAAAAAAGGCATTCTTCCTTGTAAAACGAGGTTTTCCGTGGTCAAAAAAACTGCCATGTTCTTTCGATTTACTTTCTAAAGAATGTGGCAGCAGTCTAGATGTAGGTAAAGTTTTTTCAAAAAAAGGCCACTTTTTTCAAAAAACCCTGTAGCCTAGACACACCCTGTGGGACTGTGGGGAAAGGCCAAATTCAAGGCTTGCCGGCCCTGCAGTCATTCCCTTCTTGCCTCTCCCCCGGGGAGACATCACACACCCAGCATGCACTTACCCCGCTAGTCCCAGGTAGATGTCAGGTCCTGGCCTCACCGCGCCTCATTTCATCCACAAGCAGAGGGAAAAAGAATCAGTTCTGGTCTGACTGCAGGAGCAGACTTTCCAGGAGGTCTATTGCCAGTGAACAAATGGGTCTGATTGAAATCAGACTGAGTGTCAGGTCCGAGGCCCAGCTCCGTGGCAGGCTCCTGTCGCTGAACTTAGCGCGAGAGAGACAGACAGACGGAGGGAGGAAGAGAGGTCTAGCGCTCTGCTGGGTAGGCGAGCTGTGTTTCGACACCATGTGAGCGTCGCAGGATGAAATCACGGCCTCTGAAGAGGGAGTTCCTGCTCTCCAATGGGCTCATTACCCAGCTGTCTGTCTCCTGGGGGCTGCGTGGGGTTATTCTTAGAAGTATTGACGTCACATTTCTTTTTAGGCGCTCACATGTTCCCTCTGCTTGGTTTCCAGGCCCTGCGCACACGTCGAACAGTCTTGTACGTGCTGTCTGAGCGGGAGTGCCACCTTCAGAACACGTTTTGTACGTGGCTGGAATTGCACATCTTAAGCCGGCCTTCGGCTGCAGTGAGGGGCCTGGCCGAATTACGGCCACTCTTAAAAATGGGCCATCAGACTGGGGCAGAGCAATGGTCCAGCGAGCCCAGGGTCCTGTCTAGGGCCAAATGCTTTAGGAACATCACTGTCCCTGCTGTCAGCCCCCTCCTCCCTGTGCTATGGAGAGCATCCCACTGCAGGCACAGCCCGCTGCCCTGGCACAGCCAAACCCCGACCTGGCTGTAAGTCAGGACAAGAGGAAGCTGCCTGCTACATTGGGTGGCCCTGGCTCCTGCGGTACGTGAGCAGCCAGACTCACAGATGGACAGTCAGACACACGGACAGATGCACAAACGCTCTGATATGGATAGATCTATCGATAACCGGATTCGATCTGCTGCTTATCACACAATCACTTAGCATCTGTCTGCCATCGATAATGAGCTGGTTAAGTCTGGGGTTGGACAGCCCAGCTTGGGGGGGCGGGGGGCAGAGGCTGTGGCATTTCCCCTTCAAGGGAGGGGCAGACCCCACGAGCTCACCCAGCAGTTTCCCGTGCAGTGCGAGACGGTGCGACGTTCGGTTTACCCTCCAAAGCGGGGGGTGAGTCCCGGAGCCGGAAGGGTGGCTGGCAGCTGCCGTTTGTGCTTGCAGAGCTGAGGTAGCACCCTGAGGTGGGCCCGTCTGGCTGTGGGGTGCCATCTGCTGTCGTGATGGGGGATAACAGGGGCTGGGGAAGGCGTGGCTGTCCCACAGTGGTCTGGCCCCGCTCCCATGTTACCCCACAGTCTCAGTAGCAAGTACATTTAAAATGAAAATTTAGAATTTGGAATGGGGATCTGGTGAGTGATGTTCTGCGCTCTGGTTGTCAGAAGGGAGTCCCCTGACACTGTATCTAATCCCCGGTGGATATTCCCAAGAAACGCTCAGAGTCCAGAGCACATTTACTAATATATTGTAACAATTGAATTGACAAGTGCATGGAACAATAACAAGAACAACCAACCAACAGAATGCAATCCCTCACCCCCAAACAGAAGGAAAGCCAGACAGCCAGATCCCCAATACAGGCACGGCACACATACTTTACAGGGTCTCTACACCGCCAATGGTGGTGACGGTGTTTACAACCTACAATCGCAGCCAGTGGTCCCTTGCCAATGGAATTGATTGCCCTGGGTGGAATCCACAGGAGCCGAGGGACATGCTGGGTGGTTGCGCAGTTCTCAGTCCTCGCTACCGCACAGTGTGAGAACCCATCTCAGGCGTGCAAGGGTCCTACGCCTTCTCGCTTCAGCCATGGCAGGCTGGAACAGCTGCTGCCAGTGGGTGAACGACGCCGGCTCCCGACCCTTCCGCACAGGACAGTGGGGCCTTCAATGACACTGATGCGCCGATGCCTGACGGGCGCGGTCCACACAGACTACTCAGACTGAACACACTCCTTCCTAGGGTGCCGTCCTTTTGTATTGTCCTGGGTGGGAAAACCTGCGCAGGGCGGGTGCACAATTTCCGCGCCGTGTGCATAGGGTTTGCATGCCGTGTACACGGCTCCTGCGTGCCGTGTGCACAGCTTCCGTGTGCCACGTGCACCACTTGGTGCTGAGTGCAAAGGACTTTAGGCGGGAAAACAGAGTCCTAGACCTTCCCACAGAGTCTTTGGTGACAACCGCCATTTTGAAAACATAAGCACCTTACACAGAAACTTTATAAAGCTCATAAACACCCTCACGCCAGCCAGCACCGCAGCGGCGACCAGGGATTCCGACACCCGGCCGCTTCCCACGACAGTTCCAGGTGTTCTGGAGCGGCCGCAGGCAGAGGGTCCACATCCACGGGAGGCCACGCGGCCGCCCTGTACTGCCCAGTTAAAGGGCCATTGCCGTGCCGCAGTCTGTAAGCAGTTTGCCCGGCACGTCTCAGGCCTAGCCGCAGGCCGAGCAACAATGTACAACAGCCACGTCCTGGGTCAGGGCAGGCACCAAATGAGCCGTTGAAACAAACAGGGACTCGAGCCTCCCAGTAGGCCAAGAGGCAGTTTATAAGGCCTGGCCTTCAGTCTGGGCAGAACCACAAATCAACAGTCAGCAGCCGGGGCAAGCAACCGATAAGGCCCAGGCCTAGGGCAGGGTGGGGGTGGACAGACAAAAGTTTACAACAAGCGGGTCAATAACAGGTTAAAGTTCGTTCCGTTTCCCAGCTGGGCAGGGTCGGGTCTCCTCACTGGGGGAGCCGACAAGCACAGGGGTTTGCCCCCACAGGGGGGAACCTGCTGCCCAGCCCAGCCCAGCCCAGGCTGCTGCTGTTCCATTTTAGCCTACGGGAACCATCTGCTAGCATCGCCCAAACTTCCATGTCCTGCGAGCCTGGCTCAGGGCCTCCTGGACCTCCCTGTTTCTCAGGCTGTAGATGAGGGGGTTGGCCAGGGGCGTGAGGACGGTGTAGGCGACAGAGAGAACTTTCTTGAAGTGGCTCAGGAGGTCGGTGGTGGGGAACATGTAGACAGCCAGCAGAGTCCCGTAGTAAACGCTCACCATGAGGAGGTGGCAGGAGCAGGTGGAAAAGGCCTTTTGCCACCCAGCGGTGGAGGGGATTCTGAGGATGGTGCTGAGGATGCAGGCGTAGGACGCTACGGTGAGCAGGAAGGGGAGGAAGGAGAAGATCAGGCTGAGTGTGAAGGCCAGTGTCTCCATCTGCTGAGGGTCATCGCAGGAGAGTTTGACCAGGGGGACGAGGTCACAGAAGAAATGGCTGATGCCGTTGGGGCCGCAGAAGGTTAACTGGGATATTGGCAAGGCTGTTATGAGACAACCAAGGAACCCACCTGCCCACGACCCCCTGGCCAGCTGGAGGCAAGACCTGTCGCTCATCCGAGTGGCGTAGTGCAGCGGGTTGCATATGGCTAGATACCGGTTGTAGGACATCACGGACAGGAGGAGGCATTCTGTGGCCACCAGAGCACCAAAGAAATAATATTGTGTGAGACAGCGAAGGAGATGGTCCTATCTGGAAACGTGCCCCGACCATCGCTGGGACGCTGGGCTGGAAAGGGCCAAGCCACCTCCCGGCTCCCGCTCCCACACTTCGCTCTGAACAACAGATGTCATGAGTGGTCCCTGAAGCCAGCCCTCGCAACGAGCAAAGCTGGGTCCAATGGACGAGAGCCTGGCTGTGTGGCCGTGCGCTGCCAGAGACCTGGATGGAGCCGGCCACTGCTGTGCTTTGGGGTGACCTGTATTGTGCCAGAGTTACCAAGGGACGCACCCGGCTCCTGTCTGTCTCTGCGCTGAACTGAGCCAAAGGCGCAAAAGGAACACAGGCTGAACCTTTCCAGCCAGAGCTCTCTGGTCCGGCAACACCCACGGTCCGACATGATGTGAGACAGCTGGGTGTCTACTGAGCATGCGTGTGGCCAGGTTTCCCGTGGTCCAGCGTGATGTGAGTCAGCCGGGTGTCGACTGAACATGGGTGTGGCCAGGTTTCCTGTGGTCCAGCGTGATGTGAGTCAGCCAGGTGTCCACTGAGCATGCGTGTGGCCAGGTTTCCCGTGGTCCAGCGTGATGTGAGTCAGCCGGGTGTCCACTGAACATGGGTGTGGCCAGGTTTCCTGTGGTCCAGCGTGATGTGAGTCAGCCAGGTGTCCACTGAGCATGCGTGTGGCCAGGTTTCCCACGGTCTGTGAAAGTTTGAGAACACTGAGAGCCCTGAGTCCTGGCTCTCAGTGTTCTGGGTTGTGATTTAGCTTGAATTTACCCCTAAATGTCCTCTCAGGGCACGTCTGCACAGCAGGGCTAAAGCCGAAATGAGCTACACAACTTGAGCTACGTCAATTGCGTAACTTAAGTCAAAATAGCTTATTTCGGCTTTTGGTGCTGTCTACATGGCAGGAAGTCCGAGGCAGAGCCCTCTTCCTCCGACTTCCCTTACTCTTCGTACAATGAGGGTTACAGGAGTCAGAGTAAGAAGTCCTCCCGCTCAACATTATTTTAACATTATGTCAAATAACTGCTTGAAGTGTAGCCACGGACTATGCCACTGTGCAGTAATGTCCATTATTCCGGAATAACGCTGCTGTGTAGACATACCCTATGAGCCCAGGAAGCAGTGGAAGTGCTGGTAATGCTGCTACGTGTTTTTGAGCTCCTGTGGTCTGGCAAATTCTCTGGTTCGGCCCTGCTCAGGGCCCAAGGGGCCAGAGGTTCAACCTGTATCACCAGTGAGATGGAACTTGAATGTAACAAGCTCATTTGTCTATATTTCTCTTTGAAGTTTATTGGAACCTACCAGCCACTTAGTGGATGATTTCCTCGTGCTAATGAGTGTGGCCTGCTACCTGCCCTCCTTCCAATCTGAACTGTTTAGGGGCAGTTCTGTGGGCTCCGTGTGCTCACATCGGAGGCGCCTGTCTGCCCCTGGAGCGTGTGGAAGTGTGGACATACACGGCCCTAACACAAACTCTACAAGAGATCATTCTTTATGCAAATGAGAGTCACGGCCTGGTGAGTGAGGCCCAAGTTCTAGTGATCCCGGGAGCCAATAATGTGCATTGCGGCTGCGAACCCAGGAAAAACCCTGCCTAAGCTTGTTCTTAATGTCCCAGCACCTTAGCTCGTAACTCTTGATTGCAATAAAGATCCCCCCTCTCTCTTTTTGGCACACACCTTACTACTGAGCAGGGGCTGAATGACTTTGGTAACAGCTTGGTTAAACTCCCGTGTTAGTGGAAGATCTGGTCTTCATGGCTGCGCCCATATTTCCAGCATCCCAGCTCCCCCCAGCATGTCGGCTGGCATCAGTGTGGGGATCAGAGACTTGGGGAGCATGTGAAAAACAACAATCGCCTCTAATTTCTCTCTCTCTCTTCTAGAGTGTGTCTGTCTGCCTGGGCGTCTGTCTGTGAGTCCATTTGTTCAAGAACTCCCCCAGACAGTAAGAGCTAGAGCCAACAAATTCAGCATGTAGCTTCCTCTTACCCTAACTTTTGGCAAGGTCAGGGTGTGGTTGTGCCAGGATAAGCAGAAGGCCCGGGAATAGGACTGGTTTCCATAACATGGAAAGGGAGGGGCTGCTGTTCGGAGGGAGGCTATACTGAGAGTGGCCACTGGGGGCAGTGATCTGGCAGGGGAGATCTATCCTGAGAAGTGTCCACTGGGGAAAGCCGCAGGGCTGGGGCTCTGACATCTTGCCTACCAACACACCGGGAATGTGCACCTCCCTGCCTTAAACCCTTCCCCCCACCTCCGGCCCGTGGTTGGGAGAGAACAGGCCCTGGGCATGCTGCAAGGATGGCTGGGAGGAGGGGGAGAGGGGGGAGAGAAAGAACTGTCCCTGGGGGTGGTCGTGGTGGGGGGCAGGAGGTAAGACAGGCCCTAGGTGGGCTGGGGGTTAGACTGGCAGGGGAGAGAACAAACTCTTGGCCCCCAGCCTCTTGCACCCTCCACCCCAAATACTCCAAACCCTTCTCAGGATGCAGGCAATGCGGGGTAAGTCTGCTAGTTAGAAACCCCCCTGACCCCGCCCGGCGATGGCCGTGGGTAGAATGGGCAAAGTGTCTGACCACAGTCAGCAAAATGCTGTGGGGAGCCACAGGCAGGCCCTGTCGAAAGAAGTGGCTTGCCTGCATGTCCCATGTCTGGTGTTCGGTGTCCCATGTCTGGGCTGAGCTCCGGTGCCAGTGGCATTGCTGACATAGCCCAGCCAGACACACAGCCCAGCTGGACAGCACCAGAACAGCCTGGGCCAGCGCACAATTAAAGGGCCAATAGACTGGACAGTGAAGCCTCCGGAGGGAGGTGGAAGAGGAGAGAACAAACATGACAGGAAGCACAGAAGGTGGCATGACCATGGTTTCTCCCAGACCGTAGGCTCAAGCTGTACATGTGGGGATCCTCTGGCCTGGGGGGCAGTGGAAAGTCCCGGCACTGACTGAGCTGGGCCACTGCCAGGCGCTTTTGTGGCTTAGTGGCCCTGCAGAGTTGTCGGCTGTCTGCGTGGAGCTGTCCCAATGCACCCAGAGAACACACCGCACTCGGCAGACCCACAAACAACACCTGCACCTTGTCTCTGAACACAACCGTTCTCTTTATTTCAAGCAGTCATCAGCACATCTCTCTTGGCAGCCAACTTCTACCACCCCCGGGGCATTGGCTACTGGTCCTGATAATAATGGGGGAATGGGTTTTGAAAAGGCCCCTGCACCTCCACTGCTCCCAGGGCTGTGAGCGCAGGATGAGAAGCTCACAGAAGGGAGGGGAAATGCAACCTTATACTTTGCAGGCTTTGATTCTGGCCTTAACCCAACCCATGTTGTAGCTATTTCAATTTCACCTCAGAAAACCGATGGGCTAGCATCTTCGAAACCTGAATTCCCTGCAAGCCTTGCTCAGGGCCTCCTGGACCTCCCTGTTTCTCAGGCTGTAGATGAGGGGGTTGGCCAGGGGCGTCAGGACGGTGTAGGCAACAGAGAGAACTTTCTTGAAGTGGCTCAGGAGGTCGGTGGTGGGGAACATATAAGCAACCAGCAGAGTCCCGTAAAAAATGCTCACCACGAGGAGGTGGGAGGAGCAGGTGGAAAAGGCCTTGTGCTGCCCGGTGGTGGAGGGGATTCTGAGGATGGTGCTGAGGATGCAGACATAGGACATGAAGGTGAGCAGGAAGGGGACGAAGGAGAAAAGGAAGCAGATAGAGAAGGCCAGCGTCTCCATCAGACGAGGGTCATTGCAGGAGAGTTTGACCAGGGGGATGAAGTCGCAGAAGAAATGGTCAATTCCACTGGGGCCGCAGAACGTTAACTGGGATATTGACACGACTGTGATGCTGTTAACTAGGAACCCGCCTACCCATGACCCCCCGGCCAGCTGGAGGCAAGACCTGTCACTCATCTGGGTGGCGTAGTGCAGTGGGCTGCATATGGCAACGTACCGGTCGTAGGACATCACTGACAGGAGGAGGCATTCTGTGGCCACCAGAGCACCAAAGAAATAATATTGTGTGAGACACCCAGCAAAGGAGACATTCCTGTCCCCTGTCAGGAGCCCGGCCAGCAGCCGGGGCAGGATGGTGGAGCTGTAGCAGGTCTCCAGGCAGGACAGATTCCCCAGGAAGAAGTACATGGGGGTGTGGAGGTGTCGATCCACCACCACTAGCCCACGATGAGGATGTTCCCGGCCATGGTGGCCAGGTAGATCACGAGGAAGAGCAGGAAGAGCGGAGCCTGCAGTCCAGGAAGATCCCTGAATCCCAGGAGGATGAATTCTGTGAGGGACGTTTGATTTCCTTGGTCTGGGCTTGCCATGGGCTGTGTCTGTGGGACAGAGAGTAAGCATGAGAAATAAAGAACGTTCACTAAAATACGTCAGCCTTGTTTTCATTGCCTCCTTCTGCTGGGCCCCAGAAAATAACAGAGTGGACAATGAAGGGTGAGGAAGGGAAATGGCATCTCTTGATCCCAGAGTCAGATTTTATTTCTGAGCAGAGTGCCGCTTAAACCCAAAAGGGATCAAACCCCCAAATAAAGCCGTTGATTTCTCAGTTAAACTTGACCCAAGGAAAGCTCATTGAGGTAAGCACCCTCTATCATTGCAAGAGAGATATGTGCACTGATTGTTCCCCCATCAGGTAAAAGTTACTTACACTGGGTCTAATAGTAAACAGAACGGTTTTTATAAAGTACAAACGACAGGATTTAAGTGGATACAAGTGAAAACAGACAGACCAAAGTAAGTTACTACGTTGAAATGAAAAGGAAACACAGAGCTAGTCTAAATCCACTGAAAAACTTAGTACAAGTAGATTCTTACTCTAAAGAGCTGTTCTTGTTTCCAGTCTGCAAGTCAGAGACAAATTCTTTTACTCTCACTTGGGTCTCCAGCCCTCTTTAGAGTGTTCTGTTTATCCTAGCGTGCCAGGCTGTTCCCCAGACCAGCCAAAGTAAAAAACCTGATCTGTTCCCCTTGCTTAAATTGTCTTCCTCCCAGGGTGGGAATCTTTTGTTCTGCATTTCCCCTGCCATAGAAAATTACCTGGCTCAAAATGGAATCTCAGAACCAGGTGGTATGGTCTCAGGTCTTCCTCCGTCAGTCCTCTTTGGACTTAAAAGACAAACAAGGCTGTTTACAAGTTGTTAAGTAGATTGGCCAGTTGTTAAGTCTTCCGGAGCACCAGTGATGGCTCTCGCTAGCACATTTAAAACTATAAATTGTCTCATACTTCCTATTTCTAACTTTTCATACATGCACCAAAATAGGATACACAGATCTAGCAGATTATACCCTTAGAATTGATATGCTGCATGAGGTATTTTCCTTAAAGCATCTTTGAATTATAAAATGCAATGTACTATATATATAGTATTCAAAATACAAACAATAAGCAAGCAAGGAAATAAAAAAACAGAGCAAAACGAAAAAACAAAAAACAAAAACCAAATGGGCTAGAAACCAGCAACTTAGCTAAAAATTCCCCTTTTGCATGAATCATTTCTGTCTGAAATGTGTAAGAAACATTGTATGGTATTTTCCTATCCGAGCACTGGGCAACCCCATTTCCTGTGCATGGGCAGTTCCTTGCTAGCAAATGTTGGCTTTGGGGCTGGTTTTGATCTTTAAAGCTGTATTTATTGTTAACATTTTTATCTAGATGGTTTTTATTTTCTATTACAATACAAATAGAAAACCAAAACAGGATTATATTTGTATAGGGTTTTACAATTATTCAAATTTCATGTTACTCGATATTTAATTAATGCCGTTTATAAAACAATGCACAAAACCTTTTATTCCCGAAAGACAACACTGCAGAAATATACATGTTCCCATGGAACTTTTTATCCCGAAAAACTGACTTTTTCTGATGGAAAAAATATTCCATGAAAAATATTTATTAGCTCTGCATTTTATTTGAGTCTTCTTTATCTCCAGTTAAAAACATATTGCTTCTCTGTCCGTCTGTCTGTCTGTCCGTTTGCGGCCATCCTATCTGCCCTTCCGGTCTCTCTTGCCATTACTAGTCCTCATGGACACAAAGTGGGAGAGGTAATAACTTTTCTTCCATGAATCCTCTGCTCCCTATTCACTGCAAAATTAGGGTCTGACTCTGCATGGACTTAACTGTGCATAAGAACATGAGAACGGCCAGACTGGGTCAGACCAAAGATCCATCCGGCCCAGTGCCCCGTGACCCCCCCGGCACTCGTGTCCCACCAAACCCACAACCCTGCAGCGCCAGGGAGCGGGGAGGAAACGGCTGATTCACCTCCAAGGTGGGTCAGGTAGCAATGGGACCCGGCTGTCACCTCCGCAGGCAGCATCTCAGGGCCAGATCCGGGTTCCTCCATCCATCTTCTCTGCCCTGAACAGAGCAGCGACTGAAGTGCCTTTGTCCTGTCTGGTGATGTGCCCCATGCCTCAGCCCTGCGCCAGTCAGGGACAGTCTGCTCCGGTGCGCTGTATAGCCGGCTGTGGGCAGGGCCGCCTCCCGCGGCGCAGCAGGGAACATCACCGGCGAGGGAGGCTGGTGTTTGCTTCCTTTCTAGACAACATCAGCAGATGCCAGCTTCTAGTCCCAAAGGTGAAGTCCCAGAGAGGGAAGAATTTTGTGGTGCTAAAGCAAATCTGGCCGTGGCAGGGGAAGGCTGGGCTGCCGGTCAACAATAACCCACTGATTCTAGGAACAGGTTTTACAGTAGAGTTTCTCAGAGCTGCCTAAGTGGTTTAGGCACCGCGTTCTCATCCAGTCCCTTTAGGCAGCGTTGATATGCTCAGCGTGGCTGTTTGAGCTTGCCCCTCTGGAGACAAACCTCCTGTCGCCCTTGGGAAGAAGACGCCCCAGTGCCCGGTCCCTGCTCTTAGCTCCTGTAACATTTCAGTTCAGGTGACACTGTAAAATGTATCTATGTGAGCCAGGAGCCTGAATCCCATTTTCAAAGGGGCTTCCTTACTAAGGCTTCACAGCCCTGGCCTCACTGAATTTCAGCCGGGCTCCCAAGTCACTTTAGTGATTCACTGCCGGGTGGTAGACAATGCTCCCGACAGTCGCGGTGACGCTGAGCTGGAAAGGGGCAGGAAACTGCTAGGCTACAGCACCCAGACCCACAAACACCTTAGGAGAGGATGTAACTGGCGACCAGGGCCTGTCGTCAGACGTGGCCAACGAAGCCAGGCCGAGAAGCGTCCGAGGGAAGCCGAGTTTGTCTGGAACTGGAACCACTGAGAAAATGACGACTGGTCCTGCAGCTCCTTGGAGCTGAACATCCTGCGACCCGGGCGCCGAGCATCGGCGTGTTTTGTCTGAAGGTTGGCAGAAGCCAGCGAGTACACTGGCCTGTGGGTCCCTGTGTCTCGTTAGAGGTTAACGACGTGCCCGGACGGTTCCTGTCATTGCTGTCGACTCTTGATCCCCAGCCCCCAAGGGGCTGTCACCGGGCAGAACTTGGGGTAACAACGTCAGGGTCTCTTTGAAGTTTATTGGAAACTCGGCAATTGTCTCGTGCTGAGGAACCCAACCAGCTGGCCCTGGGTGTGCAGGAAATGGGGGTTCCCTGTCAAGCCACAGCACTGTGCCCAAGGGGGAGCCTGTGGTCAGGAGCCCGCGGTCAGGAGCCCGCCGGGGAAGTGTGAAAAGATCCCTGGGGCCCTGTTCTCCCAGGTCTGCGTAAGCCTCTTGGGGAGAAGTTGGAGTCCCCAGATTGAGGCCTGGAGCCCCCGCTCTGTCACCCTGGTATCGGCCACTGGGGGAACTAACGCTCAAAGAACTTTTTGCACCTGTAGCGTCCACCATCTCTACTCTGAACTGACCCGAGAACCCTGCCGATACCTGCATGAGTAACACAAGAACTAGGGGTCACCCAATGAAATGAGTAGGCATCAGGTGTGAAACAAACAACAGGAAGGTTTTCTTCATGCAGCGGACAGTCGACCCATGGAACTCCTCGCCAGAGGATGTGGTGAAGACCAGGACTTTAACAGGGTTCAATAAAGAGCTAGATAGATCCATAGAGGTTAGGTCCATCAGTGGCTGTTAGCCAGGAAGGGGATCTCTCGACTCTGTGTGTTAGAGGCTGGGAATGGGCGACAGGGGAGGGATCACTGGATGGTTCCCTGTTCGGTTCACTCCCTCTGGGGCACCTGGCACTGGCCACTGTGAGCAGACAGGACACTGGGCTGGATGGACCTTTGGTCTGACCCAGCCTGGCCGTTCTCATGTGTGTCTGATGTTCTTTTCACCAGGACTCTCTGTTTTTTCTTTGTAGATAACTCTCCTTTAGGTACAAGGGTTCTGTGCCTGCCTGCGTCTGGGTGAGAGCTGAAACAGTCGCTGACCTGGTGGGCGACATGTCCAGGCTTTAGGGGCTGATCGAACTTGTTATGCGCTGACCCAGACCCCCAGGAATCCTCACTGGATTTGACTTGGCTGGCTGGGTGAGAGCCCCAGGCTGGGCTGCTTTTGGGGACCTGTCTCTCTGGCTTCTGGGCAGCCAGCCAAGTATCGCAGATGCCGTCTGGTGTCTGGCTGGGAGAAGCTAAGTATTAGAATTTCCACCAGTCCGGGGGCTTGTCTGCCCCGTTCTTTGCCATTTGCCCAGCGGAGCAATGGCAGCCTGGCCCCACCGGGACGCCGCTCAGCGCTGCCTGGTGTTTGTGTCCCCTGCTGTCCGGACGCGTTTCATGAATTCCAGCCTTTCCCCCGATGCTTGGTTTGTCTCCAGAGCTCTGGCGCTAACAGCGCCCAGTGGGACTTGCACTCCACGCTCCTTGCCTTTGCTGCCTCCCCCGACAGGGAAATAGCACCGATCAGACTGAGACGCCAGTTCACGTTGTGGGAGACTCTCATCCCAGGCTGTTCCAACGTCCACCCCCGTACTCCCACGCAGTGTGTGCTGCCTCCTAGTGGGCAGATCAGAGCACAGCGACCATAGCTCTCTGCCACCATTGGGGTGGGTGTGATGTCATCACTGCCTTTCCCACAGTGCTTTATTGGCCACGGAAATCCACTGGGCACTACACTGGGATCTCTGACCGCTTGCTCCCCATCTCACGCGGCTGCCGTCCTGGGTCGGTTCCACAGCACAGCAGCCCGTTGCTCCCCAAGTCTTCGTCTTCATAGAACCCGTAAACTGGAAGAGACCTCGAGAGGTCTTCATGTCCAGTCCCCTGCCCACACACCAGGACCAAGCACCATCTAGACCAATATTTTTCAACCAGCGGTACGAGTACCCCTGGGGTACTCGAGAGAACTCTGGGGCGTACGTCAACACAACTGAAATTTGGAGAAAACTGAATGTTTGTTTTAAGTTTTACAGAGTTTTATTATTTTTGTACTTTTTACACTCAAAAATTTCATCACCCGCCCAGCTATGCTTAAGTTGTTTAAACAAATGTGTTGCAATGGTAGAAAAAAATTGTGTGTCTGAAAACTGTAGGGGTATTTTATGGGACCACAGGAAACTTGGATGCACCCATGAAAAGTGGACATCCAGCTAACTAACACCATACCGGACAATGGCTGTTTCCAGGCCAGAGAGTGCCAAATTAGAGAGTGCCAGACTAGAGAGTGCGGAACTAGAGAGTGCGGAACTAAAGAGTGACAAACCAGAGAGTACCAGATTAGAGAGTGCTGGACCAGAGAGTACCAGTTTAGCGAGGGCCAAACTAAAGAGTGCTGGACTAGAGAGTGTCGAAACAGAGAGTGCTGAATTAGTGATGGACCAGAGGGTGTC
This sequence comes from Pelochelys cantorii, assembly GCA_032595735.1. Taxonomy (NCBI): domain Eukaryota; kingdom Metazoa; phylum Chordata; order Testudines; family Trionychidae; genus Pelochelys; species Pelochelys cantorii. The sequence goes on along the minus strand of CM064351.1, from coordinate 10,640,544 downwards.
GGCCCAGAGAGTGCCGGACTAGAGAGTGCAGAACTAGAGAGTGCCGGACCAGAGAGTGCAGAACTAGAGTGTGCTGGACTACAGAGTGCTGGACTACAGAGCGCCAGAGAGTGCAGAACTAGAGAGTGCCGGACCAGACAGTGCTGGACTAGAGAGTGCAGAACTCGAGAGTGCCGGACCAGACAGTGCTGGACTAGAGAGTGCAGAACTAGAGAGTGCCGGACCAGACAGTGCTGGACTAGAGAGTGCAGAACTAGAGAGTGCTGGACCAGAGAGTGCTGGACTAGAGAGTGCAGAACTAGAGAGTGCTGGACCAGAGAGTGCTGGACTAGAGAGTGCAGAACTCGAGAGTGCCGGACCAGAGAGTGCTGGACTAGAGAGTGCAGAACTAGAGAGTGCCGGACCAGAGAGTGCTGGACTAGAGAGTGTCGAAACAGAGAGTGCTGAATTAGTGATGGACCAGAGGGTGTCGGCCCAGAGAGTGCCGGACTAGAGAGTGCAGAACTAGAGAGTGCCGGACCAGAGAGTGCAGAACTAGAGTGTGCTGGACTACAGAGTGCTGGACTACAGAGCGCCAGAGAGTGCAGAACTAGAGAGTGCCGGACCAGAGAGTACTGGACTAGAGAGTGCAGAACTCGAGAGTGCCGGACCAGACAGTGCTGGACTAGAGAGTGCAGAACTAGAGAGTGCCGGACCAGAGAGTACTGGACTAGAGAGTGCAGAACTAGAGAGTGCCGGACCAGACAGTGCTGGACTAGAGAGTGCAGAACTCGAGAGTGCCGGACCAGACAGTGCTGGACTAGAGAGTGCAGAACTCGAGAGTGCCGGACCAGACAGTGCTGGACTAGAGAGTGCAGAACTAGAGAGTGCTGGACCAGAGAGTGCTGGACTAGAGAGTGCAGAACTAGAGAGTGCTGGACCAGAGAGTGCTGGACTAGAGAGTGCAGAACTAGAGAGTGCTGGACTACAGAGTGCTGGACTACAGAGCGCCAGAGAGTGCAGAACTAGAGAGTGCCGGACCAGAGAGTGCTGGACTAGAGAGTGCAGAACTCGAGAGTGCCGGACCAGAGAGTGCTGGACTAGAGAGTGCAGAACTAGAGAGTGCCGGACCAGAGAGTGCTGGACTAGAGAGTGCAGAACTAGAGAGTGCTGGACTAGAGAGTGCAGAACTAGAGAGTGCTGGACTACAGAGTGCTGGACTACAGAGCGCCAGAGAGTGCAGAACTAGAGAGTGCCGGACCAGACAGTGCTGGACTAGAGAGTGCAGAACTAGAGAGTGCTGGACTAGAGAGTGCAGAACTAGAGAGTGCTGGACTACAGAGTGCTGGACTACAGAGCGCCAGAGAGTGCAGAACTAGAGAGTGCCGGACCAGAGAGTGCTGGACTAGAGAGTGCAGAACTCGAGAGTGCCGGACCAGACAGTGCTGGACTAGAGAGTGCAGAACTAGAGAGTGCCGGACCAGAGAGTGCTGGACTAGAGAGTGCAGAACTAGAGAGTGCCGGACCAGACAGTGCTGGACTAGAGAGTGCAGAACTAGAGAGTGCCGGACCAGAGAGTGCTGGACTAGAGAGTGCAGAACTAGAGAGTGCCGGACCAGACAGTGCTGGACTAGAGAGTGCAGAACTAGAGAGTGCTGGACCAGACAGTGCTGGACTAGAGAGTGCAGAACTAGAGAGTGCCGGACCAGACAGTGCTGGACTAGAGAGTGCAGAACTAGAGAGTGCTGGACCAGACAGTGCTGGACTAGAGAGTGCAGAACTAGAGAGTGCCGGACCAGAGAGTGCTGGACTAGAGAGTGCAGAACTAGAGAGTGCCGGACCAGACAGTGCTGGACTAGAGAGTGCAGAACTAGAGAGTGCCGGACCAGACAGTGCTGGACTAGAGAGTGCAGAACTAGAGAGTGCCGGACTAGAGAGTGCAGAACTAGAGAGTGCCGGACTACAGAGTGCTGGACTACAGAGCGCCAGAGAGTGCAGAACTAGAGAGTGCCGGACCAGAGAGTGCTGGACTAGAGAGTGCAGAACTAGAGAGTGCCGGACTACAGAGTGCTGGACTACAGAGCGCCAGAGAGTGCAGAACTAGAGAGTGCCGGACCAGACAGTGCTGGACTAGAGAGTGCAGAACTAGAGAGTGCCGGACTACAGAGTGCTGGACTACAGAGCGCCAGAGAGTGCAGAACTCGAGAGTGCCGGACCAGACAGTGCTGGACTAGAGAGTGCAGAACTAGAGAGTGCTGGACCAGAGAGTGCCGGATTAGAGAGGTCCAACTTGTATTGAATTCCAGGCGATGGATGAGAATGCGGCTCTGAAAAGGAAGAGCAATAATTTCCTAAGTGACTGGGGCCAGGTGCCGGAGGGGGCAGGGCTACACGGTGTGCTTGGCACACCGAGGCAGCAGAGGGTCGCCCTTTGAAATGGCGGGGTGGACCATGCAGTGGCCAGTGGCCGCTGGATCTCACGCTACAGTGTTGTTCCTGGGGCCAGCAGGCAGCTGCTCTGGCACGGAGCTATCGGGGGCCTAGACACCTTGGCCTCAGAATTAGCCCCCTCAGTCAGCTTGGTGGACTTTCCCTCTCTGTGCTGTGCGCGGCAGACGAGAAGCTACTGACCTGCCAGGTGCTGAGTCCCCTGTCAGGGACCGAGGGATCGGCCTCACCCCAGGGATCCCCTCAGTTCTACCTGTGCGCCTCTCCCACCCACCGCCCTGCAAACCCCTGCTCCGATTGACCTGGGCTTTGAGTCTGCTTCTCTGGGGTTTCCAACCTCCCTGCCCCCCCGTGCTTTCCCGGCCCTTGTCGCAGCCGGGCGTAGCCCCGGTAAGAGCTATGCAGCTGCTCCTGAGGAACCACGCCAAGGTCGCTGCCAGGCCCGGTGCTTGTGTCTCACTGGGGAAGTGCAATGGAGGGGGCTGGCTGGTGGGGGGCATGGTGGGGATTGCAAGAGGCCCGGTTTCAGGGGGGCAGGTGTCCCAGTTAAAAACTCCACCCGGTGATGGCCACCTCCCACCCTGCTCCTTCTGCTTTCCTGGGCCAGCTCCGGCTGGATTCCCTGTTGGGAGGGCATGGGTACACCTCGCTCCTCGGGTGACAGTCACACCCGGCGTTTTATTTGTACAGCTCCGGCTGGATTCCCTGTTGGGAGGGCATGGATACACCTCGCACCTCGGGTGACAGTCACACCTGGCGTTTTATTTGTACAGCACCGGCGTTTGTCGTCTGACTGGAGGGGCAGCGAGCGCCAGGGGATGTGCTGAGGTCTTGCTTTGCTGTTGAGTGCACCTTGTGCCTTACACAACGGGACAGCACGGTGTGCGTCCAGATACAACCAACCCACCTCGCCCGAGGACAATGCTCAGCCCACCCCACACAGCAAAACACCATCCCCCCGTGTGTGTTCGTGCTGCCCCACGGCCCCACATTCCTGTCTGTTCCATGGACACCGCAGGGGACCGTAACCCCGCTCCCCTGTTGCCCCCCGCAGACCCTCTCCGCTGCCCTCCCCATCCACCCTGCTCTTGGCAACGGGCGTTTTCAGCCGTGTGTCAGTGGGGCTGCTTGTCTCGCTCACCCAGGCAGCTTTCAAACCTCAGCCGCCTAAGGCTCTGGGCGTTTCTGCGTATCTCTGTGGAGGCCACGTATGGAGCGAGGGCTTTGCTCAGGGCCTGCCTGACCTCTCTGTTCCTCAGGCTGTAGATGAGCGTGTTCACCAGGGGGGTCAGGATGGTGTAGCACAGCGAGAGCACTTTCTTCAGCGCTCTCAGGCCGTCGCGTTTCCGGAGCATGTGCATGACGAGGATGGTGCTGTAGAAGACGCTCACCACGATGAGGTGGGAGGAGCAGGTGGAGAAGGCCCTTTGCCGGCCAGTGGAGGATGGGATGCTCAGGACGGTGGAGAGGATGCAGGCGTAGGATGCCAGGGTTAGCAGGAAGGGCGGCAGGGTGAATAGAAGGGAGAAGGTGAAATCCGGCAGCACAACCAGGCGTGTGTCCCCGCAGAAGCGTTTGATCCCTGGGATGGGATCACAATAGAAATGGTCGATTTCCTTCTGGCCACAGAATGCTGCCTGGGACATGAAGGATACAAAGACGGTAACGGCCAAACAACTATTCAGCCAGGAGCCAGCCGCCAGGCAGAGACAGACCCGGGTGTTCATGAGCGTGGAGTAGTGCAGGGGTCTGCAGATGGGCAAGAACCGATCGTAGGACATGGCCGCCAGCAGGTAGCACTCCGAGGCTGCCAGGACCCCAAAGAAATACATCTGTGCGATGCAGCCACTGACTGAAACAGTCCGGTCCCCCGTCAGGAACCCGGCCAGCATCCAGGGCAGGATGGTGGAGCTGTAGCAGGTCTCCAGGCAGGACAGGTTCCCCAGGAAGAAGTACATGGGGGTATGGAGGTGCTGGTCCACCACCACTAGCACCACGATGAGGATGTTCTGAGCCATGGTGGCCAGGTAGATCCCCAAGAAGAGCAGGAAGAGAAGAACTCGCAGGTCGGGGAGATCCCTGAAGCCCAGCAGGACGAATTCCGCGATGGCCGTTTGGTTTCCCGCATCGGGGTCGGCCACGGCTGAGCCTGGGAATGAGAACACAAGCGGGGCCATCGAACTGGGAGGACACAGAGTGGAACATCACCCTGCGTCCCAAATTCAGTCCATGGATGTTCAGAAACGCCCCTGCTTCCCCGGGCTGCCGTCCAAAATGTTACGGCTGAACAGAGACATCAGAGCAAAGTGCCTTGGACCTCGGTCCTGTCACAGGAAGTGAGATGAAAAAGACGAGGACTTTTCAGCTTGGAAAAGAGGAGACTACGGGGCGATAGGACAGAGGGCTATGGACTCATGGCTGAGGTGGGGAAAGTGAATCAGGAAAAGTGAATCTCTCTTCATACGGCAGCTGTTCCAACCCCCCATCACTTGTGGTGCCCTTTTTGGAACTTTTTCCAATGACAGGAGATCTTTTTTGAGATGAGGTGACCATGGATTTGCAGAGCGGCAATAAGAGATTCTCTGTCTTATTCTCTCCCCCTTTTTAATGATTCCCAACATGCGGTTTGCTGTTCTGATGGCTGCCGCACACGGAGGGGCTGTTTTCTGAGAACTGTCCACAAGGACTCCAAGATCTCTCCCTTGAGTGGTTGTAGCCAACTCAGTCCCCATCTGATGGTACTTAGAGCTCGGATGACGGCTGCCAACATGCATTACTTCACATTTATCAGCATTACATTTCATTTGCCATTTTGTTGCCAAGTCACCCAGATCCGCAGCCGAGCACCTTTCATAAGACGCGTACCTCAGTTTCCCCATTGTGAAATGGTGCTCGTAACCCTGACTGGCTCTGCTGGGAGAAGGGGAGGAAAAGTTGTGTGCGGTGCTGTTGCAGACATATCTGTCATAGGATATTACAGACAGGAGGAGGTAGAGGAAGAGGGAGGTAACCTAGTGACAGATGATGTGGGGAAAGCTGAAGTACCCAATGCTTTCTTTGCCTCTGTCTTCACGGACGAGGTCAGCTCCCAGACAAATGCACTAGGCAACGCAGTATGGGAAGGAGGTGGGCAGCCCTTGGTGCGGAAAGAACAAGTTAGGAACTATTTAGAAAAGCTAAACATACACAAATCCATGGATCCGGATTTAATGCATCTGAGGGCACTGAGGGTATGTCTACACTAGCCCCCTAGTTCGAACTAGGGAGGCTAATGTAGGCATTCGAACTTGCAAATGAAGCCTGGGATTTAAATATCCCGGGCTTCATTTGCATGTTCCCGGGAGGGATCCATTTTTAAATGCCCTTAGTCCGAACTAACTGCCCGCAGCTACACGTGGCAGTTAAAAGTTAGTTTGAACTAAGTCCTTAGTTCGAACTAACTGTTACACCTCGTGCAATGAGGTGTAACAGTTAGTTCGAACTAAGGACTTAGTTCAAATTAACTTTTAACTGCCACGTGTAGTCGCGGGCAGTTAGTTCGGACTAAGGGCATTTAAAAATGGCGCCCGCCCGGGAACATGCAAATGAAGCCCGGGATATTTAAATTCCGGGCTTCATTTGCAACTTCGAATGACTACATTAGCCTCCCTAGTTCGAATTAGGGGGCTAGTGTAGACATACCCTGGGGGAGTTGGCAAATGTCATTGCGGAGCCTTTGGCCATTATCTTTGAAAACTCGTGGAGATCAGGAGACTGGAAAAAGGCAAATGTAGTGCCCATCTTTAAAAAAGGGAAGAAGGACAATCCAGGGAACTACACAGCAGTCAGCCTTACCTCAGTCCCTGGAAAAATCATGGAGGGGATCCTCAAGGAATCCATTCTGAGGCACTTGGAAGAGGGGAAAGTGATCAGGAATAGTCAACAAGAATGCACGAAGGGCAAGTCGTGTCTGACCAATCTGATTAGCTTCTATGATGAGGTAACTGGCTCTGTGGATATGGGAAAGTCAGTGGTTATGATAGACCTTGACTTTAGCAAAGCTTTGGATATGTTCTCCCACAATATTCTTGCCAACAAGTTAAGGGAGTATGGATTGGATAAATGGACTGTAAGATGGATAGAAAGCTGGCTAGAAGGTCGGGTCCAACGGCTAGACAGATTACACTGGTCTACAATTTTTTAGAAGTCGTCTGCTTCAGAGATAAAATGTGCTATTTATTATGTATTTTGATGTGCTGAATTCAAATATGACAATTAAAACAACGGATTGGCTACTGTTTCCAAGATATTTAAGTTTTTACATTTTACGTCTATGTATATTGTGTAGATAGTAGAGTTTTAATCATACATTGTAAACCTAGGTCTTTTCATGTGTTTATGGTTGCTTTACACGATAATATTTCACCTGTCCTGTTTATGTAACACTTTAAAAATCAGCAAAAGGGTTATATAAATAAAATTTATTATGAAACAAAAGGCAAAAAACTATTATGTACATAGTTTAGTCCTATTCAGTGTCTACTCGGCGCTTCTTGGCTTGTCTCTTGTATTCATTAAATGGAGCATCTCTTGTCACTGTCCAGCAATAGTCTGCAAGCATTGATGGGCTCCATTTGCCCTGATAGCATTTCTCCATTGTTGCAATGTCCCGGTGAAATCGCTCGCCATGCTCGTCGCTCACTGCTCTGCAGTTCAGTGGAAAAAAAAAATCTAGATGAGAGTGCAAAAAATGTATCTTTAGTGACATGTTGCAACCAAGGCTTTTGTATGCCTTGAGGAGGTTTTCCACCAACAACCTGTAGTTGTCTGCCTTGTTGTTTCCGAGAAAATTTATTGCCACTAACTGGAAGGCTTTCCATGCCGTCTTTTCCTTGCCACGCAGTGCATGGTCAAATGGATCATCTCGAAGAAGTTCACGAATCTGAGGACCAACAGAGACACCTTCCTTTATCTTAGCTTCACTTAACCTTGGAAATTTTCCACGGAGGTACTTGAAAGATGCTTGTGTTTTGTCCATGGCCTGACAAAGTTCTTCATCAGACCCAGCTTGATGTGTAAGGGTGGTAACAAAATCTTCCTTGATTCAGCAAGTGGTGGATGCTGAACACTTTTCCTCCCAGGCTCCAATGACTGTCGGAGTGGCCAATCTATCTTGATGTAGTGGGAATCTCTTGCACGACTATCCCATTCGCAGAGAAAACAGCAGTACTTTGTGTATCCAGTCTGCAGACCAAGCAAGAGAGCAACAACCTGCAAATCGCCACAAAGCTGCCACTGATGTTGGTCATAGTTTATGCACCTCAAAAGTTGTTTCATATTGTCATAGGTTTCCTTCATATGGACTGCATGACCAACTGGAATTGATGGCAAAACATTGCCATTATGCAGCAAAACAGCTTTAAGACTCATCTTCGATGAATCAATGAACAGTCTCCACTCATCTGGATCGTGAACGATGTTGAGGGCTGCCATCACACCATGGATGTTGTTGCAGGCTACAAGATCACCTTCCATGAAGAAGAATGGGACAAGATCCTTTTGACGGTCACGGAACATGGAAACCCTAACATCACCTGCCAGGAGATTCCACTGCTGTAGTCTGGAGCCCAACAGCTCTGCCTTACTCTTGGGTAGTTCCAAATCCCTGACAAGGTCATTCAGTTCACCTTGTATTATAAGGTGTGGTTCAGAGGAGGAGGATGGGAGAAAATGTGGGTCCTGTGACATTGATGGTTCAGGACCAGAAGTTTCATCCTCTTCCTCTTCCTCGTCTGACTCCAGTGAGAATGATTCTGGTGCATCAGGAACCGGCAGTCCTTCTCTGTGGGGTACTGGGTGTATAGCTGATGCAATGTTTGGATAATGCGCAGTCCACTTTTTCTTCTTTGTCACACCTTTCCCAACTGGAGGCACCATGCAGAAGTAACAATAGCTGGTATGATCTGTTGGCTCTCTCCAAATCATTGGCACTGCAAAAGGCATAGATTTCCTTTTCCTGTTCAACCACTGACGAAGATTTGTTGCACAAGTGTTGCAGCATATGTGTGGGGCCCACCTCTTGTCCTGATCTCCAATTTTGCAGCCAAAATAAAGGTGATAGGCTTTCTTAACCATAGTGGTTATACTGTGCTTTTGTGATGCAAAAGTCACTTCACCACAAACATAGCAGAAGTCATCTGCACTGTTCACACAAGTACGAGGCATCTCTGCTCACTTTGGCGAAACAGAAATGTGTCCCTTTGCAAAATCAAACACTGACAAATAAGAGAGCACGACACTGTATGATTTCTGGAGCTGATATAGGGCAATTTGTTCAGCAGAGTGATGTAAGCTTCGTTATGATTGCATCATCCATGACTTCTAGGAATAACATGATGCAATTCATATCATGTATGACGCAATACCAGCTTCAGATTGCATCATTCATTGTTTTGCCTAAAAAGCAAGTACTGTCCAAACCCAGTCATAGATTTATTCATAGATCCAGTCAAAGATGTATTTTAGTCATTTCTGGTTTAAATTGAGATCCCTTCTCTTTATAACTCACTTATCCTCCGCCATTCCCAAGTCAAGGGTCGTATATACTGACCCAATAGCATATCTTGAAAACTAGAGCCAATCAACAATTTTAAGCATCATTTTCGTTCTCAGTGACCCAGAATTAGTAAAGTTTGACTACATTTATTTCAGAAGCATTTTGGCTGTAGAGCAGTGTTAGAGGATTGGACCAAAAGAAATCTGATGAGGTTCAACAAGGACAAGTGTAGAGTCCTGCACTTGGGAGGGAAGAATCCCAAGCACGGGTACAGGCTGGGGACCCACTGGCCAAGCAGCAGTTCAGCAGAAAAGGACCTGGGGGTTACAGTGGATGAGAAGCTGGAGATGAGTCACCAGGGTGCCCTTGTAGCCAAGCAGGCTAATGGCATATTAGGGTGCATTAGGAGGAACATTGCCACCAGGTCTAGAGAAGTGATTGTTCCCCAGGTGCAGTACATTGCCAGCAGCTCCAGAGATGAGATTATTCCCCTTTATTCAGCTCTGGGGAGGCCACATCTGGAGTATTGTGTCCAGTTCTGGGCCCCCCACTCCAGAAAGGATGTGGACGCAGTGGAGAGGGTCCAGCGGAGGGTGACCAAAATAATTCGGGGGCGGGAGCACATGACCTACGAGGAGAGGCTGAGGGATTGGGGCTTGTTTAGTCTGCAGAAGAGAAGAGTGAGGGGGGATTTAACAGAAACCTTCAACTCCCTTCAAGGGGGTTCCAGAGAGGATGGAGGGAGGCTGTTCTCAGTGGGGGCAGATGGCAGAACAAGGAGCAATGGGCTCAAGTTACAGTGGGGGAGGTTGGATATTAGGAAAAACTCTTTCCCTAGGCAGGTGGGGAAGCACTGGGCTGGGTTCCCTAGGGAGGGGGTGAAATCTCCATCCCTAGAGGTGTTTAAGTCCCGGCTTGACCAAGCCCTGGCTGGGCTGGTTGAGTTGGGGTTGGTCCTGCTTTGGGCAGGGGGCTGGACTCGATGACTCCTGAGGTCTCTGCCAGCCCTGGGATTCTGGGATTCTAAGAGCTCTGTGTGGCTTGGAAGCTTCTCTCTCTCCTCACCAGAAGTGGAGTCCAAGGAAAGCTTTCCCCTCAGCAATGTTCCCTCCAATCTTTTCCACCCATAAGTGGATTTTTTCCATCCATGTGCGGAACACATTTTGTTGTGTGCATGGAGGCATGTGAGGACCAGTGCCCCACTCCCCGGGAGTGCCGCACCTCCCCCGCCTTGTCTCTCCCACATTGGCACAGCACCCCCAGGCCCTGTCCGGCATGCCGCCGGGCGACGGAGCTCACCTGTGGCCGTGAGAGAGGTGGCAAGCGAGGAGCGTATGGCAGACGGGATCCAGGCTCCCTCGCTCAGGTTCTCTCTGCTCATTCTGCAGACTCCGGGTTTCCTCAGAACAGCCCCTCCCCGTGTGTGCAAAGCGCAGGCGTCTCCTCCTATTGTACCCAGGCAGGCTGTGTCCCCCCTGGCCCCCCCGCAAAGGGGCTGAGCCTGGGGAGGGAGCTCTGAGGTTTCAGTGCAGACAGAGCAAACAGCTGTCCCCGTGTGTCCGGAGAATGGCCCTTCTGCTGGGTGAGGCCATTGCTCTGCGTGGCTGGGGTGTGGCGACTCTGCCCAGTGACTTGCACCCATGGCAAGTCTCCCGTGGCCTGCAATGGAACAATTCTGGCAGAGGGATTTCCCCGCAGCCTCCCCTGCCTCTCGTCACACAGAGAGAATGCCCTACACTGGGCGTCCCAAGTGCCGACAAGCGGGTCCAGTGAGCCTGTTTTGAAACCCATCGCACCGGCTGATCTTATTTGGACATGTGTCCAGCCTAAACCTCCCTGGCTGCAGTTTAAGCCCATTGCTGCTTGTCCTGTCCTCAGAGGACAAGGAGAACCATTTGTCTCCCTCCTTCTTGTGACACCCTTTTAGACACTTGAAAACCGCTGTCATGTCCCCTCTCAGTCTTCTCCTTTCCAAACTAAACAAGCCCAGCTCTTTCAGTCCCCCCTCGTAGCTTCTAGGCCTTCAATCATTTTTGTGGCTCTTCTCTGGACCCTCTCCAATTTCTAAACATCTTCCTTGAACTGCGGTGCCCAGAACTGGACTCAATACTCCAGTTGAGGGCTAATCAGCGCAGAGCAGAGCAGAGCAGAGCAGAGCAGAGCAGAAGAATGACTCCTCGTGTGACTGTCTTGCTCACAACACTCCTGTTCATGCAGCCCAGAATCATGTTTGCTTTTGTTTTGCAACAGTGTCACACTGCTGACTCATATTTAGCTTGTGGTCCACTCTGACCTTAGATCCCTTTCTGCAGGACTCCCTCCTGGACAGTCGCTTCCCATTCCGTGTGTGCGAAACGGATTGTTCCTTCCTAAGTGGAGCACTTTGCATTTGTCCTTATTAAACTTCATCCTGTTTCCCTCAGACCATTTCTCCGGTTCGTCCAGATCCCTTTGAATTATGACCCATCCTCCAGAGCACTTGCAACCCCTCCGAGCTTGGGATCATTGGCAAACTTTAAGCGGACTGTCCATGCTGATATCTAAATCAGCGAGGAAGATAATAGAATCCTAGAATCGTAGGGCTGGAAGAGCCCTCAGGAGTCATCGAGTCCAGCCCCGTGTTGAATGGACTCAGAGATGGGATGGGACCCCAGCTGATCCATCCTTCCAGCTTGGCTGTGAATCACTGGAAAGGAATTGCGGCCCGTTAAGCACCCAGATAGCAGTCGTGCCATCCAGGCAGTGTTTCGTAGTTGTCTGAGCAGACCACACAAGATGTGGGGCTGGAAGTCACCAGGGTGGTGTTCTGACTGAGATACTGCTCTGCCAATGATGCTAACAGTTCGGATGTGGGTGCGTACACTGCGCTGACTCTGCACAAGGTGCCGGCACAGCAGACCCTGAGAGATCCCCAAGCGCTGCAGAATCAGAGAAGGGACGAAGGTGCCTGAGTCAGGTTTATTGTCATCTGAGGCACAGATTCTGCTGAACCACCCCACATGGGCACCCCCCGACAAAGAACCCAGCTTAGTCAGCAGCGGGTTTTCCGTGGCCCCCTAGGCTGGACAAAGAGTTAAGGCAAGGTCTCCCAACATGTATAGGCTGAGGCTGTGACTAGCCTCCAAAGAAAAGTCGGAAATATATACGCAAATTGTGAACCGCAGTTTGTGTATCTTTTCTTGCTTTTCTTCCAAAAGAGGCTTTTCTGACATTTGGCCTGTCTACACTGGGCCAAATGTCAGAAAAAAAGCATATTTCAGAACACCCCTTCTTCCTTGTAGAATGAGGTTTACAGGGATGCCGAAAAACGTGTCGGCTTTTCCAAATTTTTACCCCCTCCCCATGTACTTTCCTGCAAAGCCTTCCTCTCCACCACCGGTCACTGTGTTTTCACTCCCAGCATGCTGCACAAGTGATCACTACTCATCACTTTTGACAAACTATTGTGGTGTGTGCAAGCGTGGGGTGTCCTTCTGTCCTGGTGGAAGGGATTTACAGCTTCCATGTGTTTTAGCCATGCGAGCAGCACCGGCGCTGAGTTCCCGTCATGGAAGCCAAGTTATACCAGATCTACCACTTCCCCCTAACCACAACAGTCGTTACCCTTTCAAAGGAAGCAGTTTGGTTACTTTGACGTGATTCATTATTTCAAATCCATGCCACCTGCTACTTGCCCCTTATTACCTCCAACCTGACAGCTGAGTTATTTGCTCCATTGTCTTCTGAGTACTAACTTTAAGCTGACTGGTCTGTAACTCCCTGGGTTGCCCTTCATAGCTCTCTATAGATGGACCCCATGGCCAGTCTATACATGTTGGAGTCATATGGGGCATATGGTGGGTTACCATGTAAAGGGGCTCTCCAGGAGGCAGCATGGGGAATCTTGACTGTCCCATCAGTGCCCTGCTGCCCAGGCAGGACGTCTGAACCGGTGCTTATGTCTGGGCTGTGCCCCGCCTGTTCTCAGCAGAGTTGGATCTTCAGGACCCAACATGCTTTCTGGCCCTTGGCAGACCACCCAGCACGCTGTGCCACTGGTCCTTGCCAAGCAGTGTGGGTAAGGGGCAGCTATAGTGGCAAAGCGGAGCATATGGGACGCCCACAGCTTGAATCCTGCAGGCAGAAGTGGTCGCCGCATCTCCAAAAAGATCCCTTGGCATTGGAAAAGGTTCAGAAAAGGGCAACAAAAATGCTGAAGGGTTTGGAACGCGTCCCATATGAGGAGAGATTAAAAAGACGTGGACTTTTCATCTTAGAAAAGAGGAGATGAAGGGGGATAGGATAGAGGTCTTTAAAATCATGACACGTGTGCAGAAAGTGAATAAGGAAAGGTTATGTATGTGTTCCCACAATATAAGAACTAGGGGTCACCAAATGAAATGAATAGATAGCGGGTTTAAAACAAACAGAAGGCAGTTTTTCTTCACTCAGTGCACAGTCAACCTGTGGAACTCCTTGCCAAAGGATGTTGTGAAGACCAGGACTTAAACAAGGTTCAAAAAAGAATTGGATAAATTCATGGAGGACAGGTCCATCAATGGCTGTTAGCCAGGCCGGGCAGGGAGGGTCTCTGGCCTCTGTTTGTCAGAGGCTGGCAATGGGCGACAGGGGAGGGATCACATGATGGTTCCCTGTTCTGTTCCCTCCCTCGGGGGCACCTGGCATTGGCCGCTGTGGGCAGACAGGACACTGGGCTGGATGGACCTTTGGTCTGGCCCAGACTGGCTGCTCTCATGCTCTTATGAGGTGCCAATAGTGTCCCGCTCACCCCAGAAACTGTCAGAGCTGCTACTTAGTGGCTCGGGCTGGAGGATCCCAGACCCCTGGATTTTCAGGGCTCAGGGGTGCGACTTGCCCTGCCCACAGGTGTGTCCCAGGTCCCTGGATTCCTGCCAGCCAATGCGGCAGTGTTGGGGCTTGCGGTAAGATCTGCCCCTCAGCGGGTCCTCACACAGCTGCCACCTGAGGTAGGTGGTTCCCCCAGCAGGTGCTTTGCAATCCAGGGGAGGTTCCTGCCTCGCTCACATCCCGCGCCCACTCCCCACAGCAGCCCCCGCACCCTCCCCGTGTGTCCTGGGCTGGAGTTCTTGGCTGGAGGCGGAGCGCTCTCCCCCTCCCCCCGTCTTGCTCCTGGCATATGGGCTGAGATCCCTAAAAGGCGGATTTTTGCTCCCGGACTGGAACGCAAAGAGCCAGCGGACAAGCGACGCCAAGAAATGACGCGTCGGGGCTGTCCGCACAGAGCTCCCAGCGCCCTGGGGCCAGGCGCAGGCTCGGAGCAGCCAGGAGCAGGGCTCCCAGGTTGGAGCCGCCTCTGTGGGGCTCCCCGCCTGCTCCTCCTTGGCCCGGAATGCCGCCCCTGGCAATGTGCCGCCCCAAGAACCTGCTTGTTTTGCTGGTGCCTAGAGCCGGCCCTGCCTGGCTCCCCACCTGGGCAGCTCCCCACTAGCCGGCCGGTCTCAGCCTGAGGGTCTGTGGCGAGCCAGAGCGCAGGTCCAGCAGCGTGTCTGGAAATTCTGCCACACACTGGCCTCCGCCAGCCTGGGTCCCCACTCGCAGGGCGACCTCAGCACCCTCCCAGCTGCCCATGGCCCCCGAACATGTGTGCTACGCTGTGCAGGCCAGGCCAGAGGGGACAGGCGCACTGGGCCAGTGAGGGGCCAGCGACAGCAATTTGCCCCCTTCGGTTCAGATGAAACCCAACCCTGGGGGGTGTATTTCAGTCCAAAGGGTCGGTCTGAGGAGGGCACAAGGGCCAGGCCTCACCGTCAGGGATGTTTGCAAGAGAGAAACAAAGATGCAACTCAACACACTAGACCTGCCTCAAGGTGAATTGGAACCTAATGTTCCCAGGAACAGGGCTGGGCAGGCCCAGCTCAGACCCCTCCTAAGTGCAAATGCCGGTGCCTTTGTCTTCTCTGGGGAAAGAGCAAGAGAGGGAGAAAGCGACAGGGGGAAAGAATCCCTGGTGTGTTATAGACCCTCCTCCTTATAGTCCAGTCACCCTTTGACAAGCGATTCCTCCAGGGCTACCGCAAGACACAGTTTCTTCCTGCCGGGATGATGGACACAGGGCATCCTGTGGGGAGAGAGGTCTACAGTGCCAGTCTGAGCCTGCCCCTCTCGCCCCTATTCTGAGTTCTTGTCACGCTTAGTTAACTCTCATCCCTTTTCCCACTTCTGCCACCATCACTGGCGAAGACCCTTTTCAGAGGCTATGTCTACACTGCGCTGTTCTTCCAGAAAAAGCGACACAAATGGCAAACCACAATTTGTGTAGTTTTTCTGCCTTTTTTTTTTTTTTTTTTGGAAGAGGCTTTTCTGACATTTGGCCCATTTACACTGAGCCACATGTGGGAAAAAACCCTTTTGGAACACCCCTTCTTCTTCATAAAAAGGGGCTTACGTGGATGTCAAAAAAGTGCATCTGCTCTTCTGAAAAAAATGGCAGAACAGCAGAGGTGTTCCCTGGACATGGCAGAGTTTTTCTGGGAGGCTGTGAAAATAAACTCTCAGCAATACAGGGGATTCCCACCAGCCCCTGGGACACAGCCCAGCCAAAGCCTGCTACAGAACAGGGAAAGGCCGGCCGGCAGGGCCAAAGGCTGCTAAGTAGGGGCGGAGGGTGGCAGGGCAATTAGGAGCAGCTGGCAGGGAGCTGGCCCAGGCAGATTGGGGCCAGCTGGCTCCACTTCATGGCCTGCCCTAGGCCTTTAAAAGCCTCCCCCTGTGAGCAGGTGGGGCAACCAAGTGCTAGAGACAGCAGGGGAGGGTAGTCTGTCTGGTACCAGGGGTCTCCTAGAAGTAGTGGCTGGGCTCCCTACCCCAGAAGCAGACAGACAGACAGAGACAGATGTGCTAACAGTTACAGAGCTAGAGAATGGGGGGAAAGAGTCCCAGAGACAGACAGACAGACAGACAGACAGATGGATGTGCCAACAGTTACAGGGCTAGAGATGGGGGGGGAAGGAGTCCCAGAAGCAGACAGACTGACTGTGCCAACAGTTACGGCTCTAGAGGCCGCAGGGGAAGGAGACCCAGAAGCAGCAGCTGGGCTCCCTGCCCCACAACCCAGCTGGAAGCCCAGCCCCTGGAAGAGGGGGAAGGCTGCCAGCCCCAATGCTGGCCAGGGACAGAGGGGCCCTGCCCATGCCCCACAGTGACTGGGTGCATGTTGCCTCAGGGTAGGGTGCAGAGAGAAAGTTTCTTGCCCCTTTAAGTGCCTGGTTCTTGGAGCAGCTGGTTCTGGAACCCAGGAGGAGGGGCAATTCTTGCTCCACTCCTAGGTGGAGTGCAAGGTCTGCTGCAAGAGGCGAATGCAGCTGGCCCCCTTGGTACAGTGCACACAGTATAACCATTGAACATCCCTGCGGTGGGGAAAGCACCTCAGCAGCCCGACGCTGGGACATGTAGTTTCAGGCAGGGACAGTATGCAAAAGGCAGGAGGCTAGTTACACAGAACTGCCAAGGTGCAGAGCCCAATGTCGGATCCCTGCAGGCTGCATGGAACCTTCTTAAAGATGCCAGAACAGGGGCTCAACTGAAATGTCTCCTCCAAGTTAAGACACAGAAAGAGAGACCCAAGGAAGTGCCGCCGTGGCTAAGGAGCACAAGCAAAGAAGCCGGGAGAGAGCACAGGCCCCTCTGAAGACTGGAAATTAAGTCGCAGTGAGGAAAACTGAAAGGAGCACAAATGCTGTCGGACGAAGTGTAAAATCTCATTAGGAAGGCCCAAGGACTCAGAAAGTAACAGCATGCTTTAGGTCCATTGGAGGCAGGACACTGCTGAACAAGCAGTGGGGCTAAGGGGCGCTAGGGGAGCAGATCGTTGGGGAGGAATTAAATGAGTTCTCTGGGTTGGTCTTCGTGGCTGGGGACGTGAGGGAGTTTCCCAAAGCTGAGCCATTCTGTGCAGGTGACAAGTCCCAGACACTGTCCCAGACTGAGGTGTCAGCAGAGGGGGACTTGGCACAAACGGAACAGTAATGAGCCATCAGGGTGCTGTTGGCCAAGAGCTCTGAAAGAGTGGCCGTGTGAAATGGCACAAGTCCTGACCATGGTTTGCAACCTCTCCTGTCAATCAGCTTCTGCTCCAGAGGGCTGCAGAATAGCTCATGTGACACCAATATTACAAAAAGGCTTGAGAGGAGATCCTGGTGGTTACACGCTGGTGAACCTGACTTCCGTCCCGGGCAAAGTAATTGAAACTCTAGTAAAGAGCAGAGTGGTCAGACACACAGAGGAACATCGTTTCTGCAACATGGCTTCTGCAAAGGGAAACCCTCCCTCCCCAGTCTACTAGAGCTCTTTAAGGGGGTCAACAAACACGGGGCAAGGGGGATCCAGTGGATATAGTGCACTTAGATTTCCAGAAAGCCTTGGACAAGGTCCCTCCCCAAAGGCTTTTAAGGAAAGTGAGTTGCCATGGGCAAAGAGGGAAGGTCCATTCGTGGACTGGTAACTGGTTAAAAGACAGGACACAAAGGGTAGGAATCAATGGTCAGTTTTCCAAGTGGAGGGAGGTAACTAGTGGGGTCCCCCAAGGGTCTGTCCTGGGACCAGTCCTATTCAACGTATTTATAAATGATCTGGAGAAAGGGGAGAACAGTGAGGTGGCAACATTTGCAGATACCAAACTGCTCAAGAGAGTTAAGACCAAAACAAAGCATGCAGAACTCCAAAAGGAACTTATAAACCGAGGTGACTGGGCAACAAAAGGGCAGATGGCGATGGATGCTGATAAAAGCAAAGGAATGCACATTGGGAAGCAGAACCCCATCTGTACATATAAAGTGATGGGGACTAAACGAGCTGTTACCACTCAAGAGAGAGCCCTGGAGTCACTGTGGCAGTAGAGGCACTCTGACATTTGCTGTATTGTCTATCCCTTTCCTAACGATTCCCAACACTGGGTTTGCTTTTGCACAGACAGGGGCTGTTTTCGGAGAGCGCTCCGCAAGGACTCCCAGGTCTCTCGTGGGTGGTAACAGCTCACTCAGACCCCAACGTTTGACAGGCACAGCTGGGGGGATGCTGTGTTACTCCGCGTTTACCCACACAGCGGTGTGAAGTGTCACCGGTAAGCCCTGGTGTGTCCATAGACGGGATATGACAGCGGTTCCAAAAGAGCCCTGGCCTGTAACATCACCAGTGGGGCCACCGGAGAGATGGGCCATGGTTATTCTGCGGAGTGCTCTGCCATCGAGGGGCCTCACAGGGGATCCCAAGTGTCTGTTCTTGGCCTGAGATGCCTACCCCTGTGCTCGGAGGTTGCAGGGAGCCGTGGCGCTCTCAGCTGGTACCCGGGAGGGGGAGCGGAGTTCTGGAACACGTCTGGGATGGACTCTCCGCGCGGGGTGAATGTTCTGCTCCGTGTCCTCCTGGTTCCATGGCCCCTCTTGTGCTCTCGTTCCCAGGCTCAGCCATGGCCGACCCCGACGCGGGAAACCAAACGGCCATCGCGGAATTCGTCCTGCTGGGCTTCGGGGATCTCCCCGACCTGCGAGTTCTTCTCTTCCTGCTCTTCCTGGGGAATCTACCTGGCCACCGTGGGTGTGAACAGCCTCATCCTGCTGCTGGTGGTGGCTGATCGGCATCTCCACACCCCCATGTACTTCTTCCTGGGGAACCTGTCCTGCCTGGAGGCCTGCTACAGCTCCGCCATGGTGCCCCGGATGCTACCTGGGCTCCTGACGGGGGACAGGGCCATCTCTGTTACTGGCTGCATCACACAAATTTACATCTTTGGGGTGCTGGCCGCCACGGAGTGCTACCTGCTGGCGGCCATGTCCTACGATAGGTACCTGGCCATCTGCAGGCCCCTGCACTATCCCACGCTAATGAACTCTAGGTCTTGCCTCTGCCTGGCGGCTGGCTCCTGGCTCAGTGGCTGGTTTGCCGCGACCCTCTTCATAGTCCTCATGTCAGGGTTGATGTTCTGTGGCCCCCACGACATTGACAATTTCTATTGTGACGTCATCCCCGTGGTCAAACTGGCCTGCGAGGACACGCGCCCTATGGTGGTGCTGGATTTCTCCCTAGCCTGCGTGTTCACCCTGCCGCCCTTCCTGCTGACCCTGACGTCCTACGCCTGCATCCTCCTCGCCATCCTGCACATCCCGTCCACCACCGGCCAGCAAAAGGCCTTTTCCACCTGCTCCTCCCACCTCATCGTGGTGAGCGTCTTCTACAGCACCCTATTGAGTGTCTCCATGTTGCCCACCCTGGACACACTGAGCGTGCTGAAGAAAGTGCTCTGGCTGTGCTACACCGTCCTGACCCCACTGGTGAACCCGCTTATCTACAGCCTGAGGAACAGAGAGGTCAGGCAGGCCCTGAGCAAAGCCCTCGCTCCCTACGGGACCTGCACAGAGACACGCAGAAACACCCAGAGCCTTAGGTGGCTGAGGTTCGAAAGCTGCCTGGGTGAACGAGACAAGCAGCCCCACTGACACACGGCTGAAAACTCCCCTTGCTGAGGGCGGGGCTGCTGGGGAAGGCAGCGGAGAGGGTCTGCGGGGAGCAATGGGGGAGCGTGGTTTTGGTCCCATGCGGTGTCCATGGAACATGCAGGAACGTGGGGGTTTTGCAATTCTGTCCCCTCGTCTGCGCACCAGGGCAGCACGGATGCACACAGGGGGATGGTGTTTTGCTGTGTGGAGTGGGGTGAACATTCCCCCTCAGTGGGCAGGGTTCCTTTTATCTGATAACACACAGAGCTGTCCTGTTGGGTAAGGCACAAAATCCCCTAAATGCAAAAGCAAATGTGTGTGTCTCCCCTGCGGTTCGTTATTTCTCCGTGTCGATAGAAGCATCAGAGGGGTATCCCTATTCGTCTGTAACCGGAAAAAATTAAACAACAATGAATAGTCTAGCAGCGCCTTAAAGACTAACAAAACATGTCGATGGTGGTATGAGCTTTCATGGGCACAGCCCACTTCCTCAGGTGAGTGGAGTATTAAAAGTCCAGTTCCGAAATAAAGAGGGGCTGGGGGGGGATAGTGGATGCAAGCGTTCATGTTACAAGAAGCTGATAGAGAAGGTGCGAATTGTTCTTAAGTCCCCATTGTCTGTTTGGTTAAGTCGTTAGGATGTGGAAGGTAGTATGTTCGCCAGGTCATGTCTTTATTCACACTGTTGCGATGGCTCCCAAACTTGTGAATGAAGCTAAGTTCGAAGGCTTCCCTGTGTATTCGGCTTGTGGAATTGGCCTGAAACAACACGATCCCATTGACGCGTTTTGTGAGTCTTTCATAAAATCTGTTCTTCAAATGTCGGCCGCTCGGTGCGACTGAACCCAGCGGGCGGGGGAGGGAGGGGCTGGCTGCTCCCAGGACCCAGCGGAGAATCCAGCGGGCGCCGGGGTCAGTGTCCCCCCAGGCTGACAGAGCCAGGAGAGACACACCCTGTTCCCCTCATGGAGTTGTTAGTGGGCACCTGCTGGAGCAGACACATTTTTCATGCCAGTTTCATTCCCACAAAAAGCCACGTTTGTGCACAGGAGGCGTGAGGGGTAGGACACGCGAACGCCTGGGGCCGCGGGCGGGGACGTCAGCCCGGCATCCTGCCTCCTGGGACACGGTGCCTCTTGCCGGTCCCCACCACGTTCCCCCAGAAACCAGCCCCCTCCGCTGCCCTCCCGCCGGCTGGACATGCATAGCTGGGCCCCAGCAGGGAGCTCCGGGTATGTCACCAGGAGTAGCTTCCCGGCTCGTGTCTGGGCTGGGGCCGGCAGGGACCAGCTCCGGCAAAGCACTGGCCCCAGGATGACTGGCCCCTGGGCAGCCCCAGAGAAGCAGACTCCAAACCCAGGTCAATGGGGACAGGCCTGGCCCAGTGGGGAGTCATCGCGGTGCTGGGGGACGTGCCGAGGTAGCACTGGGGCCGTTCCTGGCTCTGGGCCACAGGCCTCGGCATGTGGCCCCGTGGGGCAGACGCTGGCTGGCTGCTGCCTCAGGCACGAAGCCGCTTCAACGCAGGGGGCACCCAGAGCTCTCTGCTCGGCGTCCCCATCGGTTCTGTGCTACTGGCCCTGCCCCCTCCCTCCTGCCTTGGTCTCTGATTGGCCACCCCCTCCTCCCTAGGGTCAGTAGCTGCCCCCGAGGCTGGGGGAGGCCCTGAGATGTGGGGCCCACCTGCCCCAGGGTTCAAGAGGCACTGCTGGCCACAGGGAGCAGGCCAAAGGCCAGGAGCGATGAGCATTCCCCAACAAGATGCAAGAGGCCAGAGAGAGCTACGTCTCAGGGCGCAGCGTCCGGCCAGCCCCATGCGCCTCTGACAGCTCGGCCCCTCCCAGGGCCCTCTGCTCAGGGCGTGGGGCAGCTGACGGGCAGGGCGCCTGGGCCGCCAAACCCGGCAGTGCCGGCTCAGAGAGCACAGGGCCCTGAGCCCCGCCCTAGGCCCCATCCTCTGTACTGAGCCCCTCCGCACCCCCCCGCCCTGACTCCTGCCCCCCTCCACACACACACCAGAGGCAGCGGGTGGGAACTGCAGGGCTCCTACTTGGCAGAAGGGTTGTATTTCCCTACAGAGCCTCGCGGGGTTCAGCGCCCAAATCCCTTGGGAACGGGAGTCGGGTTCTGAAATCCCCTAGACACTTCTGTGAAATTCACCCCGGAGAGCTGCGGCGATTGATCCGCCCGCCCTGGATTTATCGCATGCGCCGTGGACGCCGTGGGTCCGTCTCCGAGATGGGTCCCGATGGCGCCGGGGTGCCACCGAGTGGAAAAGCGGCACCGGAGCCGACAGAGCCAACCTGGCCACGGGGGAAGGTGTTTACGCTTCAATGATGCATCTCCCTGGCCCCACGGGCGTGCAGGGAGCCCCCGGCAGCTCCGCTGTCACGGCCCCACTGGCTCCCGCCCCGGACAGCTTGGAGCAGAGGGCTCCTGGCACAGCCGTGGGGCTGTTAGCCCCCGTCCCCACAGGTGCAAGGTGCGGGGGGAGGGCGGGAGGCTGCTCTAACACTCGTTGCTCCCGAGAGAGTGTCTTGTGCGTTCCAGTGTGGGCCAGCCGATACAACACGGACTGATGTCTAGCAGCAAAATCAGAACCCGGCCAGCTGGGCTGTCAGCGTCAAAGCAGGCCCAAGGCGCTCTCTGTCCAAACCCCTTGGAAAGCTCCGGTCACCATCCTTGGAGGTGGGAAATGTTATCGTTGCCTTCAGCGGGAGAAGTTGAACAGAATTATTCCTGCGACAGAGGCTGGGAATGGGCAACAGGGGAGGGGTCACTGGATGGTTCCCTGTTCGGTTCCCTCCCTCTGGGGCACCTGGCATTGGCCACGGTGGACAGACAGGACCCTGGCCTGGATGGACCCTTGGGCTGACCCCGCCTGGGCATTCTGATGTAAAATTAAGTCTGTGCCGGCTCAGGTCCTCACTTAGAGGTTAATACAGAGTAGCAGATCCATGCGATAAAAGACATTGCTTTGTCTTGTGGGATTACTTTGTCTCGTGGGATTAGCAATGGCAAGAGAGACCGTGAGGGCAGATACCACGGCCACAACCAGAGGGGGAGACAATTCATTCCCTTTAATCAGGAGTCTCATTTGTGTAGTTGGCCTGGTGCTGAAGGTCCCTGAAAAGTTTCAGGGATCTGTGAAGAAATCATCTGTACATTTAGGGTGTGTCTACACTACATGGCTCCGTCGACGGAGCCACATAGATGAGCTTTGTAGACATAGCAAAATGAAGCAGCGATTTAAATAATCGCCTCTTCATTTACATCAAAATGGCTGCCTCGGTGTGCCGATCAGCTGTTTGGCAGCTCAGTGCGTTAGTCTGGACGCTTGGTGGTTGACATCAAAAGCCTTTGTCGACCGCCCCGGTATGCCTCATGGGATGAGGGTACCGGGGCGGTCGACAAAGGCTTTTGATGTCAACCGCCGAGCGTCCAGACTACCGTGCTGAGCCGCCAAACAGCTGATCAGCACAGCGCAGCAGCCATTTTGTTGTAAATGAAGCAGCGATTATTTAAATCGCCGCTTCATTTTGCTATGTCTACAAAGCTCATCTACATGGCTTCGTGGATGGAGCCATGTAGTGTAGGCATACCCTTAGGGTGTGTCTAGACTACAGGGTTTTGTCAACAAATGTGGACTTTTGTCGACAAAACTATACCTGCGTCTACACTACCGCCGAGTTCTGTCGACATAATGTCGACAGAACTCGGCAGTTTTGTCGACGGCTGTAAACCTCATTCTACGAGGAATAACGCCTTTTGCCGACAGAGTTCTGTTGCCAGAAGGCGTTATTGCATCTACACTGTCCTTTGCGTCTACACTCTCATGTCAACAAAGCGGCTTGCTTTGTCGACAGAACTGGATGTCGTCTAGACGCTCTTTGTCAACAGAAGCTTTGTCGACAGTATCTGTCGACAAAGCCTCTGTCGACAAAAGCCTGTAGTCTAGACGTACCCCCTGGGTCTCAGGTTGCCGCACAGATACTCAGCACTGTGTCTTTTGGAGACACAATATGGCTTACTCAGTGCAAAACTGGAGTGAGATCACGTCAAGGCTGCTCCCCACTCTGGCCCTCTGAGTGCAGAGGTGGGGGGGAGGGCAGAAGAGACTTTAAACCCCCCTGCCATGAAAGGGTTGTGTTAAAACTCCTCCAGGTCACAGATCCCCCGGCCTTGGGTTGGTATCACTGCCATCCCCAAATGCAAGGCCCCCTGAGACTCCGGGAATTCCCTCTTGTGGGTGAGAGATTGAAACCCGGATGCTGAGGTCCGCTGAAAACAGAACTTTCATTTCTCTTTGTAGTTTGGCTCAGGCACATGCACACAGAACCTCCCTCCCACTTTCTGGGACAGAGGAATCAGATCAGGTTCTTAAAAGGGTGATTTTTATTTGAAAAGAGAAAACCCACCGGGGTAGACATTGCTTGGTTGCTGGGTGCCGCAGAGCAACTGAAGAAAAGGATTGAAGCACAGAGAATTATTCTCCTGGGACTCAGTTTGGAAAGTCACAGAGTAAGGGGGTAATGACATGGCTCAGCATAGAGAATCCAACAAACACAGAAAAAAAGAGAAAATAACCTGATCACATCTGACTAAACATCTATCTATCTATCTATCCCCATACACCCCATCTATCTATCTATCTATCTATCCCCACACACCCCTCTATCTATCTATCTATCCCCATACACCCCATCTATCTATCTATCTATCTATCCCCACACACCCCTCTATCTATCTATCTATCCCCATACACCCCATCTATCTATCTATCTATCTATCCCCATACACCCCATCTATCTATCTATCTATCTAACCCCATACCCTTTCTTTCTTTCTACATCTACACTACATGCTTCTTGCACAAGAAGCCTTTTGCGCAAGAGTTTTTGCACAAAAACTTCTTGCGCAAGAGCACGTCCACACCTCAGCGATGTGCTTTTGCGCAAGACAGCGTCCACACTGCTCTTGTGCAAGGAAGCTCTGATGGCCATTCACAGAGGATATGTCTATACAGCAAAGTTATTTTGAAATAACAGCAGTTATTTCAAAATAACTTTCCTAGCGTCCACACAGCCATTCCGTTATTTCGAAATTAATTTGAAATAGCAGAGGGCTTATTTCAAAATTGGTAAACCGCATTCCACAAGGAATAGCGCCAATTTCAAAACTGCTATTTCAAAATAAGTGCTGCATAGATGCTTATTTCGAAATAGGGGCCTCCAGCCCTTCCCAGGGTGCCCGGCTGGCCGCCCTGGCCACAAGGTAACTCTGACCTGATGCCCTGCTGGAACTGGTTCCAACCAGCCTGAAATGTGATTCAATGTCCACTCAGTGCGGACACGTTATTTTGAAATAGAAAAACGCTATTTCGAAATGCATTTTGTGTGTAGACGCGTTATTTCAAAATAAGCTATTTCGAATTATTATTTCAAAATTACATATTTTGAAATAACGCTGTAGTGTAAACATACCCAGAATGGCTATCCAAGCACTTGTGCTTTTTCCCATCGGGTTTCTTGTGCAACCACACTGGCCTTCTTGCACAATAGCAATAGCACTAAAAGCAGTTATGCCTCAGAAAAAGAGTTTTACCTACGGTGGAAAAAGCCCTCTTCTGCTATTTAACTGCCCATTTAATTGCGCAAGAGCTCTTTTGAGGTGTGGATGCTCCACAGGTTTTTGCGCAAAAACCTTGTAGTGTAGACATAGCCTCAGATTTGGGGAATTAATAAGGGATTACTGTTATAGCAGATGTTTCCTGTGGGGGAATCACTACAGAAGAATGATTGTGGGGTAAGAAAAAAAACAACTGAGGCTACGTCTAGACTGAAGGTTTCTAGAGCGTCCACACTGCCAAAATGCCTCAAAAAAGCAATCTGCTTTTTTGACAGATAGTGTCCAGACTGACTGGATGCTCTCTCGCATGTAAACTGTGTTTGCTATGGATGGAGTGGCCACCAGGGCGCCTGTGCTTTTTCCTCTTTCCAAAGAACTCCCTCTTCCCCGTCCACACATGCCTTTTTCCGAAAGAGTTCTTTTGCAAAAAGGCTTCTTCCTCATAGAAAAAGATTTACCAATGTGGGAAAGACCACTCTGCTCTTTTGATTTTTTCCCAAAAAATGCGATTGCAGTGTGGACGTAAGAGAAGTTTGTTCAGAAAAACGGCTGTTTTTCCGAAAGAAACTGTGTAGTATAGACGTAGCCTGAGAGATGTTACATTGAAGAATTTTAGTCTTCTTGGCAGTAAATAATAATCAAGTCTTCTCACATAAATCAGGCAAATGGAGAACAGACATGGCATCCAACCATAAGTTTCTGGGAGAATATTCTTGGCGAAAACTATTTTGTTTGCTTCAAACCCTATGTAATGATGAGGGTGTGGGGTGGGGTGGGGTGGGGGTGTGGGGAGTGAAAACTGCATGCCCTCTCCAGAAGCAGGAGAGAGAGATCCAGGAGAGACAGATTTCTGCACTAAGCTGGGCTTGATAACCTTTGATTAATTAATTCCAATGGGCATGTTACTCAACACGCTTACATCATGAACTCTGGCAGGCAACATGTGACCGTCTCATTCAATATGTGGACTCCAAAGAGGCTTAAACGTTTCAACGAGACTTTTCTCAAGGCTACGGCTGGAGATTGCCATGTGTGTCCCCACATCCATCCATCCTTCTCCTCTTCCTTCAGTATCTGACTTCTTGCAGATTCTTGCGCACCGAGGACAATCGCTTCACCTTGACAATGGGAGGCTGGCCCAGCTCCTCATCCCAGTAATACTCCGGGGACAGCAGGCGTGTGGGCTTGTGGTACAGGAGATATTTATTCAGGTGGCTTTCCTCATGCCACTTGGCTTCGATACCATTGGCTCTGTCCTCTGTGACCCCTTTGAAGCAAGCGGTGGTCAACTTGTAGACCTCGGACACGGACCCTCCATAGAAGCTGGCTGCGTAGTAGAAATCCCCTTCCCCACTGGGGATGGCCGCTTGGGACTCGGGCCGCCTCTCGTAGGAGTTGCTATCCCGTGGCTTGGTGTATTGCCAGGAGCTGATGGTCCCCACAAGCGTGTCCACGATCTCCACCCCAATGTGCTCGAACATCTGCAAGTCGATGTCCATGGAGTAAAGGTAGTCTACCTCGTAGCGCCAGCGGCTGCGGATGTAGTTGCTGATGATGTCCATGCGGTTCATGGAGATGTCCTGCCACCGCGAGTAGTTCTGGACAGGGATAATGAAGAGACGCTTCTCAGGGGCCAGCTCCATGGATGGGACCTTCTCTGGGTGGTCAGTGAAGAGATAGAAGTTGACCCTGTGCCCGGAGAGGAAGTATTTGTTGGCAGAGCCGATAAACCCTTGTATGAACTGGACGTATCTGAAAGGCAAAGGATTGTGATGGTGAATGAAGCAAGTTATCAGTGTGGAAAGAACAGAAGATCAATCGCTGCGTGACCCACGCCTTGCAATCAGGGGCTGGGGCACTCAGCACAGGGAGTTCAATCTCTGTCCATCCAGGCTAATAGCCATGGATGGACCTAGCCTTCAGGAATCTATCTTGCTCTTTTTGCAGCCCTGTTAGTCTTGGCCTTCACGCCATCCTCTGGCAAGGAGTTCCTTGTCCTCATAGACTCATAGACTTTAAGGTCAGAAGGGACCATTATGATCATCTAGTCTGACCCCCTGCACAATGCAGGCCACAGAATCTCACCCACCCTCTCCTAGAATAATCCTCTCACCTATATCTCAGATATTGAAGCCTTCAAAAACTTTGAAGACCCCAAGATGCAGAGAATCCTCCAGCTGTGATCTGTACCCCATGCTACAGAGGAAGGCGAAAAACCTCCAGGGCCTCTGCCAATCTACCCTGGAGGAAAATTCCTTCCCGACCCCAAATATGGCGATCAGCTAAACCCTGAGCATGTGGGCAAGACTCACCAGCCAGACACCGAGAAAGTTCTCTATAGTAACTCCTATCATCCCTCCATTGACCTATTTACCACTGATAATGAACGGTCAATTAGTTACCGAGATCATGTTATCTCATCCTCCTATTGCTCTCATTGGTTCGATGACTCTAATTCGTTCATCCACAACGGAACAGCTTCCACAAGACAGATTGAAGGCCTCCATGTCACGAGGCCCCACAGCCCAGCAGATCTGGTGGGCATGCAGAGGAGGAAGATGCCTGTTCAAATCCCCTCTCTTCCCAAAGTAGAGGAGAGATGTCTCCCACAGCCCAGAGGGAGCATACTGATGCCGTTTGGTTCTTGGTCTTTGAGTGGGGCATTCTAGATTATCATGGTAATAAGAATTTAGTTGCACTTTGATTTGGTCTCCTCTTAATTCCCTTAGGACCAGATCATGAATGCTAGTTAGGCCCCTAACTCCCAGTGAAATGAATTGGGCAAATACCTTTAAAAACTCTGGCCCTGAAGGCCTTGTTGAAATCCCCCGCCTTATACAACGTTCACTGTTTTCAATACATGTATATGCCTCTAGTTCCTTTCACGGTGGGAAATTCAGCAGAGTCACTGAAATCTGCATAAGTGGGTCCCCCCTTTACGATCTTATTTTGGGGCGTTAGAGAGTCCAGATATTTCAGGGCCCTATGGCCTATTGGGGTGTACTAGTGAGACTGGGGCTATGTGATGGGGGGATGGAACCCAGCTCCTGAATCGCAGGGTCTCTGTACTTGAAGGGCTCTCTGCAGATTCCAGCCAGAACTCTGGTCAGTATGAACCCCGCGAGTTGATCTACATGATGCTGGTTACGTTACATGAGTGGTGCCACTTCCGTCAATGTACCTGAGATCGACCTATGTCGACGGGAGGCATGAGCCTATTAACCTACCTTCCACCCCTCATGGAGGTGGATTACAGACATCGACAGGAGAGTGTCTCCCGCGGACTTAACGTATCCTTACCAGAGCTGCTAAATCGACCCCGATACAGCAAAGACAGGCGCCGATTTAGCCACCTCGTGTAGACAAGGCCTCAGTGCGTGGCCAAGCAGGGCCAGCGGATTTCCAGGGAACCTGTCAAGGCTGAGTGCCACACGTCACAGCTTAGCACAGTGAATTGGGGAGGGGAAGTCGTACTTTTTAATGGCAAAGGTCGCCACCCCGACGACGAGACTTTTCTGCCTGTACTGGGCATTCAGGATGTCTCTGTTGAAGGTGCCTTCCCACATGATGGGAGCCAGCCAGGGGGACATCACCAACACGTCAGTTCTCCTGCAGGGAAGGAGAGGGAAAACTCAGTCACAGCTAGAGCTGGTTCCATTGAGCCCAATATCCCTGCTCTGTCTTTGCCCAGCAAGAGATGGTTCAGGAGAAGTTGCAGGAGAAAATGTAGAAGGATTGGTTGGTAGGATGGTACAATTGTCACTCATGGAGCAAGTCATCCACAAGTGACAACTGTACCTACCTACCAACCCACACTTCTACATTTTCTCCTAGGGTGTGTCTAGACTACAGGGTTTTGTCAACAAAAGTGGCCTTTTGTTGACAAAACTATACCTGTGTCTACACTACCGCCGAGTTCTGTCGACATAACGTTGACAGAACTCAGCAGTTTTGTCGACAGCAATAAACCTCATTCTGCGAGGAATAACGCCCTTTGTCAACAGAGTTCTGTCGCCAGAAGGCGTTATTGCATCTACTCTGTCCTTTGCGTCTACGCTCTCATGTCGACAAATCGGCTTGCTTTGTCGACAGAACTGGATGTCGTCTAGACGCTTGCTGTCGACAGAAGCCTGTAGTCTAGATGTGCCCCTAGAGATCTGGGCTCATGAGGTACCAGGGAGCAGATAACGGCAAACGTCATGATGTGTCACATACACCTTTGAGTCATTACTAAAACACAGGGTGCTGGTGACATAGAAACTCTTGAAAAGCCAAATGAGATGACAACCACCCATGGTGAAAAGTGGAAATGGTAAGTGATGGATGTAGGAAGCCAGAGCACATTCTAAAATGTAAAATGATAAAAATTTGTATTTTTCCTCTTTAAAAACCCCCTTTTAAGTGAAAATAGATCTTTTGCACTTAGTAGTCACTTTTATTGAAAACAGCAGATTTCACAAAATTGAACTGAAATAATTTTGAGACTTTATCTAATTTAATACGTTGGCAGGGCTAACTCTCTGGGGCCATGCCTGCACTGCGATGCAATTTCGGGATACCAGAGTATCCCACAATAGCTCTCCTGTATCTTCACTGCAAGCCCGTAATTTCAGGGTCACTATTCCGCCGTCCCTGTAAACCTCATTCCCCAAGGAGTAAGGGACATTTCGGAACTGTGCTTCGTTTTGAAATTTGGTCTTGTGCAGACAGCACCGAATGATGAAATAAGCTATTTTGAAGTAAGATTAAAATGAGACACACTTTGAACTATGCAAACTGCTTCTCTTATTTCGAGTTACAGTGCAGCTTAGATGCACCCAGGGTTCTTAGAGTGGTATTCACCCTTGAAAGCACTGAACAGTAATCTGCTCTGGTTTTCCCCCCCTTTTGAATTGTTTTTAATATTCATTGCATGTTAGAGCAAAATGTGGAAGAGAAGACTTACTGAGGCTTGTCCACGAATGGCTGAGGATACGACAGTCTGTTGAAAGCAGAGATAAATTGCTGGGATATAACCACATGTATTTTGTGTCTTTAACCTTCCTTAATGGCCAGTGAGCATGAGTGAGAAATGGGCGTCAGTACCGTAGAAGGGTCTCTGGAATGGTGGAGCTGTATTCTACCTTACTGAGACTCAGTTTTCCATGGATGTATCACCTGTGCAGTCCACAGAGCTACCTTTAGCAGGTATTTCATTGAGCGGTAACATAGAGAACCTTCAAGCCTGTACAGGGTCATCTCTAGGGAGTGTGGGGCCCAGAACAACCCCCCCCACACACACACACCCCAAAGCTGCACCTTTCCCCCTTGCTCCACCTCCATTCTGTCCCTTCCCGAAAGCCCCCAGCCCCTCCTGCCCCGAGCGATGCAGGAAGCCAGCAGGGTGGGGCTAACTGTACTGTAGCCAGCCTCTGGGCCCCAGGAAGTGTGAGCCCCCCCACAGCACAGTGCCCTGGGTGATTGCCCCGAACTGTCCAGTGGACCACTGCGAACGGTCCGATACAGGCCCGTGAACTCCAACACAGATAAACCCCCCAATGGTCTCCCCTCAATTTGTGTCTCCGGGACAAGCAGTGTAAAGGGCTCACCCTTCTCTCCCCCCCCCCTCCCCTCCCGTTCTCCATAGTGACACCAGGCTGCTCCTGCATGGCTCTGCTCTGCTTTCTGTGCCTTGGCCGCACGTAGAAACCAACGCAGGGCACCCAGCCTTACCGCGGCAGCACCGAGAAGGTCTCATCCAGGTCAGCTTGTCTAGGAATGAGAGAGAGAAATCAGAGACCCTAGAGTGCTAGGGTGGGAAGAGACCACAAGAGTCATCAAGTCCAGCCCCCTGCACCCCAACCCTCTGGACAAGGCCTGGGCCCCTCCTACACTGAGAACCCCTTGGCCCAATGCCAGCCATGTTAATTTTGTTCTGTGCACCGATATGAAGGTTACATGTCACATGTCCCCTCCGTGCCGCACATCACCTCCACTCTGGAGCACACACCAAAATTCATTCTGCTCCGGGGTGGGAAAAATGAGAGGGAGCAGTAGGATATAGTACCCTACCAACTGCTGTAGGCACAGCTCGGTGGGCAGAAGAACCCAGCGGTCCTCTCTCTGAGAGGCGGGCTAGTGACGTCAACAGAAAAAAGCCCTTCATCGAGTTAAGAAACACCCGTGCTACGGTGCTACGCTAGCACTGCCCTGCCTGGAGTGAAGACACCCCTCATTGGGACGATGAGATTGGTCTTCCTAAAGGGAAGACAGTTTAATGGTGAACTGGGCTTCGTCAAGGCACGATGAAGTGATTCCGTTTCAGGAAAGTCGGAACGTTTGTTTCGACAGGGAGAGCCACAATGAAATGTTTTGACATTTGCAATTGATTCTTTTCAATTGTGCCGCAGAAAAAATCAAATGTTGTGTCCTGTTTGGGCAGGAAAATAAATATGGGGAGGGTGGGAATTCCCCATTGACAGGCGTTCTGAATTTTGCTCAATTCTAGTTCCTGTGTAACATGTCCAAAGGTAATTGCATCAGACCCCGAGGCAAGCCAAAGCTGACAGAGGTGAAGATCAGTATGGAGCAGAATTTAGGGGAAAGGGTCCTTACCTGGCAGGCTGGCACGTGGGCTGTCTGGCCCGTGGTATGGTAGGGAAACAGAAAGGCCCCGCAGGTTAATAGAAACAGAACGATCCTTTCAGGGCCACACAGGTAGGGTCCCAGTGAAATTTGACAGCAGTGAGAATCCAGACTGACTCTCTAGCCCCTCACAGGAACACAACCCCCCCCCATCACTCCCCATCTGCACAAATCTACCCAACTCCCCACACAACAAAACCTGAGCCCAGCAGAATCCAGGGCTGCCGGGAGTCATCTGAGACGAGGAACCCGAAGGCCGTGGAGAACTCAGGCTCACCGCCCCCAGAGAGATGGGACACGACATAGTGACCCAGGTCACTGATGGGCCGCTGGGCTGGGACCTCTTGGATTAGAGAGGGCCTGGGTCTTGCTACCCTGCCACTAGGGTTCCTCCTCTTTCCCCAGCTCTGGCCACTAGGCCGTACTGATAGGGTGATTCCCTCCACTTTGACACCCTGCACCCTGGGAGGATCACTTCACCTTGAAGGGTGCCTCAGAAGAGGTGCCAGCAACTGGTGCTAAACTATCGGTTTGATCTTGTATTCAGCTGTGCCTTTCCCAGACCAGAAGAGCTTGTCTCGCTCAGATCCTGGGACACACACTGCTTGGCTAACATGAAAACTCCTACCAATGGGAACTGGAATTGACACACCCAACTAATCAACAGCAAGAATGCAGCATATTTACTGATCGAGACGTGTCTTCTGGGTGGGTGATGAATATTTAATCACTGGATGAAAAACATCAGAGCTGACTCCAGGGACTGTGTAAGGAGGGAACAAATTAACAAAAAAATAACAAAAACCTGCGAAGTTTTGGGAGTAGCAACAAGGAGCAGCCTCGATATTCTAGGGACACATCGTCAGATGTTGAGAACTGGCACAGGTGAGCAGATTTCAACAGATTCCAGCTTTTAGCACCTTAATATCTTCTGGATGTTTGCAAATCGCTTCATTTGCTCCTATGTTTTTCCGGGTTCAGAAGTCAAGCTGACTGGTCTATAATTCTCTGGGCTGTCCTTCCTTCCCTTTTTATACACAGGCACTAGATTTGCCTTTTTCCAGTCCTCTAGACTGCATCCCTCTGTCGGCAGGGGGATGCAGATTAGGCAGGTCGACGTTGCAAATGAGGCAGGGATTTCAATATCCCATGCCTAATTTGCATAAAAATGGCCGCAGTTTTTGTGGACTCAGCATTTTGTGAGCAAAAAGTGGCAGTCTAGAGGGGGATCTGTCGAGAAAGAAAGCCTTTTTCGACAGATCCTGTAAACCTCCTTGCAGGCCTTCGGCTCCCTCGCTGTCTGGGCCCTCACTGGCCTTTCAGGCAGCCCTTTTATATCCCTGGCCCCGCCCCCTGGCTTCCTCCCAGGTGCATCATTTGGGTCAGGTGCTGCCCACCAGGGCCGTTCCCCTCAGGGTCAGAGGGTTGCCGCTCCAACTCACTACACCATCAAGTACCAGCAGTGCCCCACTGCCATAGATATTGGCCAAACGGGACAGTCTCTCCAGGAAAGAATGAATGGACGCAGATCAGATCTGTGAAAAGGCAACCCACAGAAACCTGCTGGGGAACACTTTAACCTCCTTGGACACTCATTAATGGATCTCCAAGTTGCTGTTTTGTAGTTCCAGTCCTTGGCTGTGTATTTGACCTGTGGAATTGGTGTGAAACAACTCATTCACAAGTTTAGTTCTTCTGCTAATGATCTAAACAAAGCTATTGGATGGCTCCCACACTATCTTCCACCTTTTAATAACTTAACCAACCAACCCAACGGAGGTGCTAATGGTTCTTTACAGACTCCTGTAATGACTTGAACTATCTACCCACCATCTACCTGTTTTGTTGGTCCTTAGAGTGCTGCTAGACTGATTGTTGTTTTTAAAGTTTTATCTACTCACTGCCTCTCTTTTTCTTCCTCCCCTCCCCTTTTTCTCTCCACCTTCTCCCTCCTTCCCTTATTTATCCTTGGATCTGGACTCATTATACTCTGGTCATCTGAAGATCCCATCTACATGTTTGGTTCATCTTTAAGGTCCTACCAGACCATTTGTTGTTTTTTAAGTTTTGCCTGTTACAGACTCACTCAGCTCCCCCTCTGAAGCTTTTAGTATAATCATGAATAGTTCAGATATCTCCTCAGTCAGCTCCTTGAGTATGCTAGGGTGTGTTTCATAAGGCCCTGGTAAATTGAAGACATTTATATTTCTCCCTTGTTTTTCTGGTCCCATGGTAGAATTTTGTCTCCTGGACAGATGCTTTCCTGGGATCCATGGGTATGAAGGCACTTCCTAGATTTGTCCCAGGGTCCTTCTGGGACATTCCAGGTACTAGTCTTCAGCATAACTACCAAGCAAAACACTCAGGGTATGTCTACACTACAGTGCTATTTCGAATTAACTTTGTAGTGTAGACATACCCTCAGTCCTCTTAAGCCAGATGCTTTCCTTAGTTTTCCAAACTAAAACTTTCTTCAGCACGTGGGCAGTACAGCATACTTAGCATAAAGGATTATCCCAAAGGTACAGGCCAATTTCAGCTATAGAACCACTCTCGTACTTCTGCTGAATGCATACCAACTGGGACACGGTGAGAGTAATACATAATATATATTTATATATATGCTACCCTGTGCACAACAGCAGCGAGAGATTGATCTCAGATTCTTTTTTTTGGGGGGGGGGGGATTAAAACCCTAGCATGAAAGGTGCCTTTAATTCTGTATTCTTCACCTTTGAACCTTATCCCTAATTTTAACTCCTTCTCCTGACTGATGTCTTTGCCGGAGTTAGTCAGTGTGCATTCAGATTTAACTGAGCGTAATCTGTATGTGGACCAGTTTCCCGGTCAAACTGATCACCACACGAAGAAAATCAAATTGGGTGGGAGGAAAAATGAAGTTTTGGAGTAATTTAATGTTGCAGATTTTTTAAAAGAAATCATTTTCTGTTGGTTATTGGAAGCTTTTATCAAAAATATTTTGTTTCCCTAAATCTTTTAAATGTCAAAAAGTTCCGGTTTTATTTGTTTTTCATTTTTCTTCCTTTCATTTACCTCTTTCTTCCCCCGGCCATTTTGAATACGTCTACACAGCAGAGCAAAAGTTGAATAAAGCTACGCAACCTCAGCTACATCAATTGCGTAGCTGAAGTTGAAATAGCTAAATTTGTCTTTTGGTGCTGCCTACGCCACAAGAAGTCTGAGGAAGAGCACTCTTCCCCCCAAATCCCTTACTCCTCATTAAATGGTTACAGGAGTTGGAGTAAGAAGCCCTCCATAAGAACAGCCAGACGGGGTCAGACCAAAGGTCCATTCAGCCCGGTGTCCTATCTGCCCACAGTGGCCAATGCCAGGTGCCCCAGAGGGAGGGAACACAACAGGTAATCCTCACGCGATCCCTCCCCTGTCACCCACCTCCAGACAAACAGACTAGGGACACCATCCTGGCTACTAACCATTGAAATAACGGCTTGCTGTGCAGACACACTCTTTGTTATTTCAAAGTAACGTCAGTTATTCCGGAATAACGCTGCTGTCTAGACGTGCCCTTTGCATCTGGACAAGTGAGGCAGGAAAGATGACATGACAGAATAATGAAATGCCTGCTCTGAAAGAGCTCCCCAGTGTTGATTGTCATCAACATTTCTGTGGACGTGTTTCAATTCCGAATGAACAGTTTAGTTGGAAAAAAATGTTGGATGAAAAAAAGAATTGAAAGTCAATTCTCGCGCTGCGCCCATCCCAGCAGCGAGAGAGATGACTGTCAAGTTGATTGATGGCTGCCACTCGAGGCCCAGGCCTGTGTAGTTCCAGAAACACTTACCCCAAGAAGCCGATAACCCCAGCTGCCAGTACCAGTCCCAGAATGTGCACTTTCCTGATTTCCATCGGGCTGGCTCTGTAACGAGAAAGGGGAAGCCCAGAAAGGCAGGAATGAGAGCGCAGGAAAACCCACAGATACCTGAATAACTAGCAGGTGCGGCCTGTCGCTGACCACGCAAAGTCGGAGGAAAACCAAAAAGCATGATCTAAACCGGTGTTTCTCAATGGTCCACGGCCCCACTCTGAGAGCTGCTCCCAGGCCGCTCCGGGGTGTTTACTTACCGGCTCCACGGCCACAGAGCTGCGTGGCTCCCGTTGGCTGCAAACGGTGAACCGGAGCCAATGGGAGCCATGAGGCTCGGTGGCTGTGGAGCCAGTAAGTAAACACCCTGGAGTGGCCGCTAGCAGCCTTCTCCGAGTGGGGCCGTGGCCCATTGAGAGAGCCTGGCCCTCCCCCCCACACACTCCGGGTACAGAGGAGTGCATCCAGCTGACTTAGGTGGCAGGATTGTTTATGCGAAATCTGGCATCTGTAGGGAACTGGGAAGCACAAACAAATCCACAAACAAGCAGACAAACTCTTCCAAGTGTGTAGCAGATCATGTCCGCCACAGCCCGCCCAGGCCACGCTCCCTGGTCCCGGGTGGGTCTCGGTACCAGAAAGGTGTCAGCCAGCACCGGATGGGGGTTCCCTTCATTTTAGGGGTGTCACCTCAACAGCTGCTCAGGGTGCCTCCGAATCCCCCCTTAGGCGGGGGGGACCTGCCGCTTCCATGGACATTAGGGCCAGAAGGGGGCATCGTGCTGAGAAGCACATGTGGGATAGACCAAGTGGGGGCCCTTCTGCCTGCAGTCCCCCACTTCCCCCACCACGAGGCACTCCTGCCGGGGAGAGGGCGCAGGGGCGGAGGGCACAGGGGGTAAGGCCCTCCAGCAGGGGTCTGTCTCACACACACACACACACACACACACCCTCATTCTCTCCCGCAGGGTCTCACACAATGGAGTGTCTGTGTGTCTGTGTGTGTGTGTGTGTGTGTGTGTGTGTGTGAGAGAGAGAGAGAGAGAGAGAGACCCCTGCTCTGCCTGCCTGAGGCCACTGCCAGGGAATGGGGGGTTGCGGGGCTTGCCCCCCACTCCCCACCCACCCAGCACTCCTGCTAGGGAGCCTGGTCAGGGCATGGGGCCTTGGCCACTCTGCCCTCCGCCCCTGCCCCCTCTCCCTGGCAGGAGGGCCTCATAGCAGGGGAGAGGGGATGCAGGGAGAAGGGCCCCCACTTGCTCTAGTTCACATGTGCCTGATCTGCCTCTCAGCGCGATGCCCCCTTCTGGCCCTAATGTCCACGGAAGCGGCAGGTCCCCCCCGCCTAAGGGGGGATTCGGAGGCACCCCGAGCAGCTGTTGAGGTGACACCCCTAAAATGAAGGGAACCCCCCCATCCGGTGCTGGCTGACACCTTTCTGGTACCGAGACCCACCCGGGACCAGGGAGCGTGGCCTGGGCGGGCTGTGGCGGACATGATCTGCTACACACTTGGAAGAGTTTGTCTGCTTGTTTGTGGATTTGTTTGTGCTTCCCGGTTCCCTACCTATCACTATTATCACCCCCCCTCATTTCCTCCACCAGGGGTCTCACACACACACACACACACACACACACACACACACCCTCATTCCCTCTACCAGGGGTCACACACACACACACACACCCTCATTCCCTCTACCAGGGGTCACACACACACACACACACACACACCCTCATTCCCTCCACCAGGGGTCACACACACACACACACACCCTCATTCCCTCCACCAGGGGTCACACACACACACACACACACCCTCATTCCCTCCACCAGGGGTCACACACACACACACACACACCCTCATTCCCTCCACCAGGGGTCACACACACACACACACACACCCCCTCATTCCCTCCACCAGGGGTCACACACACACACACACACACACACACACACACACACACACCCTCATTCCCTCCACCAGGGGTCACACACACACACACACACACACACCCTCATTCCCTCCACCAGGGGTCACACACACACACACCCTCATTCCCTCCACCAGGGGTCACACACACACACACCCTCATTCCCTCCACCAGGGGTCACACACACACACACACACACACACACACACACACACCCTCATTCCCTCTACCAGGGGTCACACACACACACACACACACACCCTCATTCCTTCCACCAGGGGACACACACACACACACACACACACACCCTCATTCCCTCTACCAGGGGTCACACACACACACACACACACACACACACCCTCATTCCCTCTACCAGGGGTCACACACACACACACACACACACACACCCTCATTCCCCCCACCAGGGGTCACACACACACACACACACACACACCCTCATTCCCTCCACCAGGGGTCACACACACACACACACACACACACACACACACACCCTCAGTCCCTCCACCAGGGGTCACACACACACACACACACACACACACACACACACACCCTCATTCCCTCCACCAGGGGTCACACACACACACACACACACACACACACACACACACCCTCATTCCCTCTACCAGGGGTCACACACACACACACACACCCTCATTCCCTCCACCAGGGGTCACACACACACACACACACACACACACACACACACACCCTCATTCCCTCCACCAGGGGTCACACACACACACACACACACACACACACACCCTCATTCCCTCTACCAGGGGTCACACACACACACACACACACCCTCATTCCCTCCACCAGGGGTCTCACACACACACACACACACACACACCCTCATTCCCTCTACCAGGGGTCTCACACACACACACACACACCCTCATTCCCTCCACCAGGGGTCACACACACACACACACACACACACACCCTCATTCCCTCCACCAGGGGTCACACACACACACACACACACACACCCTCATTCCCTCCACCAGGGGTCACACACACACACACACCCTCATTCCCTCTACCAGGGGTCACACACACACACACACACACCCTCATTCCCTCTACCAGGGGTCACACACACACACACACACACACACACACACCCTCATTCCCTCCACCAGGGGTCACACACACACACACACACACACACACACACCCCATTCCCTCCACCAGGGGTCACACACACACACACACACACACACACACACACACACACACACCCCATTCCCTCCACCAGGGGTCTCACACACATGTGCACGCATTCCCTTCAGCAGGGGTCTCTCTCTCGCTCACACACACACACACACACACCCTCACGCACATAGTATCTACTCACGCGGCAGGAGGGGGCAGGAATCACTTCCCTGCCCGGCATGAAGCTGAGTGCACAGATCATTTCCTGCTTTATATCACTCACCATATTCTCCTTCATATTACAACAAACACAAGGAAGTTTTCCTTCATGCAGCACATAGCCAACCTGTGGAACTCCTTGCCAGAGGATCTGGTGCAGACAAGGACTGAGGGACAGGGCCATGTTTTGGGCACTCATGGGCCTCCACTTTTAGGGAGCTTCTGTTGCCCCTGTTCCCTGGATCCTTGCCTCTTGGTCTGACTCTCCTCTTCCATCTCCCCAGAGGGCCGCTCACACCCCTGTTGCCTCTCTCTCCCGCAGCCGTAACACTTCCTGGATTTGTACTCTGGCCTCCTAGCCCAGGAGTACCTTTCCCAGTCCTGGCCCTTCCGTCTGCTCCTACCTCCGCCTGTAGGGGCCTGCAGAAACCTGCGCCCAACAGTTTTGTGGGACTTCCACGGTCTTTGCCAGCTTTTGGGCACCTGTCCCCACGAGGCCCAGGCCTGCCCGTCCTGCTTCCCAGCTCCTCTCTGTGGGAACATCCACCCTTTGAACAAAAGTCTGTCCTGCCAGGATCTCCATCTTCCCCAAGGCAGAAGGCAGCCACCGTGGCCGGGGGCAGCTGCCTGTCAGCCCAGCTCTAACTGCCATAAGCTCCCCACCCTGCACAACCCCCCTCTGACTGCTTGTTCCCAGGCCAATGGGCAGGTAGCATCTTTGTCACCGTCGCCTACCACAGAGCCCTTCGCTCCATCTACCCCCCAGGCAAGTTGGACTTTGTGGTAAAAGGCCACCCAACCCAAAATGCACCCCACATTAAGGTTCTCCCAAGCCCATGGGACTAGTCACTTACCCTAGATCGAGTGTCGCCCTAGATCTTACTCCAACGACCATGCTGGTAAGCAGTTCTTCAGTAAATTGACTAGCTTTATTAGTAGGGCCCTACCAATTTCTCAGCCATGGAAAATGTGCCACAGACCCCCTGAAATCAGCCCATCCCCTTGAAATCTGAT
Source organism: Pelochelys cantorii (assembly GCA_032595735.1). Taxonomy (NCBI): domain Eukaryota; kingdom Metazoa; phylum Chordata; order Testudines; family Trionychidae; genus Pelochelys; species Pelochelys cantorii. The sequence goes on along the minus strand of CM064351.1, from coordinate 10,600,690 downwards.
CTCCCCATGCTCATGGGCACCTGAACCTCCTACCTGCTAGTCTGTGTCCTTTTCCTGTGCAGCTGCTCTCGGTGGGGAGACCAGACCCCCCTCCAGAGGGCAGGACACCCCATCTTCTGCCCTGCAGTGTTCCTGGAGAATAGCAATTTCAAGGACAAAGACTGGAATCGGGTGTTACAAGGTGCATTGGGACCGTCTGCTGGATGTGTAAACACTCACCAGCTACAAGCGAGATTAAGTCTGGTAGTCGATTACCTACAAGCGGCATGAACTGGAGGTCTCTTTTGCTTGGAGAAAGCCACACAGAACCGGCGGAATGGGCTCTAATGTATTGGAATTTGGGTCCTGGACCAAATGATCGAGTGGGAAGAAATTCTCTAGAGAATATTGAATTGCTGTCAACAAGATTTTCAAAGGCACATCCTAGTGTGTGTCTAGACTACAGGGTTTTTTTAAACAGTGGCCTTTTCCGAAAAAACTATACCTGAGTCTAGACTACCGCTGCCTTCTGTTGGCAGTAAATCGACAGAACACGGCAGTTTTGTCGACCGCAGTGAACCTGGTTTTACGAGGAGGAATGACTCTTTTCGGAAGTACTCTTTTGAAGAAAGGCGTTATTGCGTGCAAACTGTGCTTTTTCGAAAGAGAGCATCTAGACTCGCTTTCAAAAAAGCAGCTTGCTTTGTCGACAGTACTGGTTGCAGTCTAGAGGCTCTTTTTCAACAGAGACTTTTTTGAAAGATTAAGCCTCTGTTGAAAAAGGCGTGCAGTCTAGACATAGCCTTAGAGTTTCCTCTTCTAAACCTGGGATTATGATGAAACTATGTCAGCATATATCCGTGGGCAGGAGAGATTAATGCCAGCAGACAGAGGAGCAGCAATTTACATGACTTAATAGAAAGTAATAGAGAAGTAGCCATGTTAGTCTGATCTTACTGAAACAAAAGACAGGGCTATGCAGCACTTTAAAGATTAACAAGATGGTTTATTAGGTGATGAGCATCTTGTTAGTCTTTAAAGCGCTGCATAGCCCTGTCTTTGTTTCAACAGGACTAGGAAAGGAAACGCTCCCGGGACGATACAGAGGATTAATGTGTAGTAGAAAAACTGGGGCCAGCTAAGGAGCATCGTTCCTGGGGTGAGGCAGGTATTTCTAGGGGAAATTCAGTCTCCCCGCAATGCAGCAATGGAGCCGGGAAAGAAGGCTAGGGGCAAATAGCCCGCCGTGTACGGACATGCTAAACATTCGTATGACCCCTCATGGCTCGACTGCCATTCCAGAGAGCGTGCATCCATGATAAAAGTCAAATACCTTAACTAAATTAGCAGAAGCGCCGCAGTGATTCCTGGTCCCGCGACTCCGGTGACATTGTAAATAGGAAAGAGGCGACGTGATCTCCCGTAAACATAAACCAACTTGTGTGCTCGACCAAGAAGCCAGACTGAGGGGCCTTGCAGGCTGGGGAGTTTTACGCTATTTCGGTTTTGAGCGCAGTTACGTGAAGAATCTAAGTGTGCGTGTGTAGGATGCCCTGTCACCACGCAGAGATCCCACTCCAGGATTTGAATGAGGTGAACTGAAAGAGGTGGCAAAAGGCCATTTCCTTTACAGTGCCAATAGTTGTGATAAAAATAATAATATCAAGCGAACACCGAGCCCTTTGTGTTTTCTTGTGGGGTAATTGAATTTAATGGATTTGAAAACATAGAAAAATTATCCAAAGCACGTATAATGATTTTCAGTTGGTATACTATTGTTGTTTCACATTGCGATTAAAACTGTGAGTTGTCACGATTGATTTTTTAATCAAGTTAATTTGATTTGAGTTAATTACTTGAGTTAATTGCAAATAATTGACCATCCTGAACCAAATGCAATCCAGTTCTCTGTGTTAGATGTGGCCAATGACTTTTGGCCAATACCAAACTAACAGAGGGATGTCAGTATGAAACTGTCTGCTTGTTGGGTTGGCATTCATGCCATGGCCCCCAATCTGAGCAAAGGATCCACCCTGAGAACCAAATCTGGTGATGATTCTTGCTTACGGACCACATGTGGCACCTTGTGCATATGCTAAGAAAATTACATGCCCCTCTGAAATGACATACTGACAAATTCCTCCTGGAGAACATTCTCAGTGCCCAGATACAGAGATGGGCCTGCATTCTTATGGCTGAAAACGTGAGCACCGAGATTGTACAGATGCCAGGGCCATGGGAAGAAAGAGCGAGACTGTACGGATGCCAGGATCCTGGGAAGAGAGGGCTCCAGACATGCCCTCGAAAGAAAGCAAGAGGAGGAGTAGAGTGACAAGGGACCGCAATGAAGTGAGCACTAAGTTAGTGTTCGCTGATTTGTGACAGAACTGCTGGATATGGTGCCCAAGTTACAATTGTAACCAATGTGGTTGGTGGGTATTTTTCTTTGCCTGTATTATGATTAGAGCTTGTCTGGTTTCCCCTAACGTTACCCAATGGGAAGTGTTTCCCCTGCATCTTTTTTTTCAAACAAAAAGACATATTGTTTTTGTGAAATTTAGTTTTTAATCTCCCAATGGAAAATGGAAATACAACGTTTTGTTTGGTGTCTTTGGTTTAGCAAAATGTTTTATTTCAAGCCAGTTCTAGATTAAGCTGCATGGGTCCAAGCTGTTACAGGACTTCCAGGGAAAACTGAAGCCCACATCCAAACAATTTTTAAGTTTTCAAAAAAACTCTGACAGGGCACTCTGTATTGTGGCTGTATAGTGCAGTGGTTGGAGCACTGGCCTTGTAAGTTAGGCGTTGTGAGTTCAAATTTCACTGTGCGCTGGGCTGTTACTGTGCAGAGTCAGGGCAAGTTTCTTACTTGGGGAGAGTCTCAGAATTAGCCCCTGGAATCCCTTTCTAGTTATCTCCATCATTGGAGATTTTAAGAGCAGGGATGGTCTAGATGGTGCTTGGTCCTGCCAGGAAGGCAGGGGAGGGGACTTGATGACCCTTTCCAGTTCTTTATGAAAATATGATCATGCTATGAATATGGCAAAACAGGAACGTACTGCATGGAAAATAACTCACGGAAGCATCATTGCAAAAGTGGTGACTTACTGAACAGGACCATTCTATGTGTGTGCATGCATTCTTTTTGTATCTGAAGTTAGAAATACTGACTGGGTGCCTGTATTTCAGCTGTGCCCGTTTGGGCGAAGCCCCCGGCTTACACGTCAGGTGCACCGATGGAAAAGCCAGACAGGGCAGATGGCCCATCAGCCAGGACAATGGACTGTGAAAAGGCAGGGCCTTCCTGCAGACGCTCCATACGGACCCTGACTCACGGATCCTGGGATGCTACAGAGTCAGGTGACCCGGTCACCTGATATTAACCACCACCTTGGCCAGCTCTACGTTTCCACTGGGGGATGGGGGTGGGAATCGAACAAAGGATTCCTGCCTTATGGAAATTCTTTACAAGGCAGGGGAGGGAAACAATCAAGGTCTGCAGTTCATCTCTCCTCCACCTCTCCACCCAAATTGATACTTGGAAATACCTGGAAACTTCGGACTGGAACTAAGCAGCAGGGGAGGGGGACAGGAAACTGCTGGCCCAAAGCTAGAAATACACCCCTCGTCTGTAAAGGAGTCTCCCTAAGCCAGGAATTATTCCTTGTATTTCTTTAGTGAATCTTGCTTAGTTTGCAATGATTGGTAGTCTTTTCTTAGTAATCTGCTTTGTTCCATTTGCTGCCTCTCTGACCATTTAAATACACCTTTTGGTAGTGAACCAGCATGTTCCTTTTTATAACCCAGGCCGGTTTGTGCACTTTCTAGCAGCGGGGTGGGGGGAGTTGTGCATACCTTCCTCCACGCTGAGGGAGGAGGAGCGCTTACTAGAACTTTGGGTTCATACTTCAAGGAGGGCAGCCACCGTGGTGCTGTGGCAAATCCCTTAAGCTGAACCCTCCCTGAGCTGATCTCCGTGTCTGCATCGCCCTTCAGCTGGGTGTGGCCCTGCCTGCTTGTGTGTTGCAGGAGGCTCAGCAATAGAGAACCAAAGGTGCCCAGGCTGGCAGAAAAGATGGACCCTGTGGTATCTCAGTTCCTCAGGTGAAAACCCAGTGGGTCCAGCCCATCACAACAGGCTTTGGTAAAAAGAGATCTGCAGTACAAATATTGCCCCCCCCTAAAAAAAAGGTTTTGTTTTTACTAAAAATGGCCCCCAAATGAACATTTAAAACATGCTGCAAAACATTAATGAAGCCAATTCTTTGTGAGAAAACATAACTCTTTCCTTTCTCTTAGGAGAAAAACAAAATTCTCACCGGGGTGCCGTGTTCATCTGCATCTGGAAAGACAACGGAGAGTCCCGTGGCACCTTACAGACTAGCAGATTCGTGTGGGCCTCAGCTTTTGTGGGTCAAAATCACTTGGTCAATGCATGGAGCGGATCTGTGATTTCCTCTGTCATTTCCACTCCATGTATCTGACCAAGTGATGTTGAGCCACGGTGGGGAGGGAGGAACCAAGATGAGTCAGAGAAACAGGATGAACCCGAGATAGATTTGGCTCCCAATAACCCTTATACAAAAGAGATAACATGGAGAAATCTGGAGACGTGCTCGCGTTTGGCACAGTTAACTCCATCTTTAAGGTTTGAAAACTAGAAGAAAATGTTACTGGAAACCAAACTGATTTTTTGTTAAAACATGGCAAATTATAAGAGTTTATAGGGATGAAGAAAAAATACCTTGGTGGAATTCCCATGTTAAAAAAATTACAAAAAAAAAATTAAATGGAAAAATGTGAACACTCCCTTTTTTAAAGATATCGGAAATCAAAGTTAACTTCTAAAAATAACACTGTTTTTTTCCCCCGGGGGTAGTCTGTATCTGCAAAACCAGCGAGGAGGAGATCTCCACATCAAAGGCTGTGAATGAGCCACTCCTGCCCTACCTTGATTACTTCAGTCACACAAGCAACTTCTTCCTTACATATACACCCTGCTGCTGTAACTTTTACTGCAATTCATCTGATGAAGTGGGTTTTACCCACAAACGCTGATGCCCTTATAAATCTGTTAGACTCTAAGGTGCCACAGGACTCCCTGTTGTTTTCTCTGTGTTTTTTGAAAAATACAAATGAAGCATGTATGTTTTCCTCTTACTTAAAAAAAATCTTAATTGAGTTAAGGACTCGAGCAACACCAGATAAATCTGCTACTTAGAAATAATGATGAGTTTCTACACTCCTAAGCTGGTTTTCTGCCCACACCGTGACTAGTACTCTTTTTTATTGTTAGTATACAAACTCAGTGCAAATTTACAGAGTCATAGGTAACAAAGTCAAAAGGGACCATTAGAGCTTCTAGTCTGATCTCCTGCATAGCATCGGCCAGAGACCTTACTTGATAGAATCCCTGATATGATTTAAACCACAGTAAATCTTTTAGGAAGAAAAAAAAATCCAATCTTGAATAAAGAATTGCCCATGAAATGGAGAATTGAGCATGACCCTTGTGAAGTTGTCCTGATGGTTAAATGCATTCAAAATATGCACCTTGTGCCCCATCTGAATTTGTCTAGCTTCAACTTCCAGCTATTGGACTGTGTGAGACCATTGCCTTCTGGGTTGAAGGGCCCTGTACTGGATCGGGTTGGAGTTCTGACACCGTCCAAGGTCAGAGAAGGCCAACCTGCCTCCCCAGGCTACTTCCCATTTTCCCACGTGGGCGTACCTGGCCTTGGACCTGCTCCTCCGGGTCTTTAGTGAACGAAGCCTCCAGTGGGTCTTGCAGAGGCTCTGCGGCGGGGATTGTCAGCGGTCCTGCTGATCCTGGCCAGTCCTTTGCTTCCTGGCTGTGCCGCGTGTCCCAGTCTCCCACCTCTGGAGCTCGGGGAAGGTGTCTGGCTTCTTCCATGGCTGGGCTCTCAGCTCCAGTTTTTACTCTTCTACCCCGCCCCTGGGGCAGGGCAGGACTGATCAGTCCCAGCCTATGGTACATTGGGGAGATCTGCCTCTTCCCAGTCAGAGAGAGGCCGACCTGCCTCACTGCTGGCCCAGTTTCACCCCAACCAGTGTCGGGGTCTGTAACTCTATGACGTTTTTTTTACAGAAATCGCCAAAAGATAAAACAATTAAACAACAAACTGAAAAAAACAGGTAAAAACTTTACCCGAAACAAATCCAGTGAACTAACTATTTTAACCCTTCAGGAACGCAGCAGCTGGATTTATTCCTATCTTTCTTGACGATCTGGTTGGCAAGCAACAGACATTGACTAATATTTGAAACACTGGCTTTCCTTATTACCACACTGAAGCATTTTAACACAGAGTTCATATAAAGCAGTAGAAAATGCTGTCCGTTACTGAATTAATACAACAAATGTGGCAAATAATAGAAATGCTTATAAATTTTTAAAAATAAGTTTTAAATATAAAGGTAAAATTGCTTATTTAAATCATTTATTTTATGTATAGTTTTATATAGAATCATAGAACACTAGAACTGGAAGGGACCTCCAGAGAGCATCAAGTCCAGTCCCCTGCCCTCACGGCAGGACCATCCACCATCTAGACCATCCCTGACAGGTGTCTGTCCAACCTGCTCTTTCATATCTCCAGGGATGGAGATTCCACAGCCCCCCTATGCAACTTATTCCAGTGTTTCACCACCCTTCCAGGTCTAGGATTCTGTGGTTCTGTGACTGAGTATCAGGTGGTGTGATATGTACACAAACACACTCTAGACATATGCCCATATTCATTACAAATCTATACACCATCGCCACATTGCTTATTTATGAATTGTTGTGGGTGCCATGAGTCAGAAAACGACATTCCCCAGGAATGGTCCCAGACTGGACATTCCCCGGCTCTGCATAAGGGACTGACAACAATTCAAAAATGAAATCTGGCATTGGCTGTGCGAGGGAGTGTGCAGACAAGGAACAGATGGGGCGTGAATGTGTGGGTGGTAAAGTGAGGCGGCCCCATAGCAGGGATTAGTCAGCTGGGCCCGTCTTCAATCTGTGCATTCTGCTTTTCCAGGGCAATCGGAAACCACCATCCCTAGAAAGAGACAAAAGGTGGGGAAGTGCAGTAGGAAGAGGGCCGGTAGGACACTGGGCCAGAGACAGCCACACTTTGCAGCTCTAAAGCAAAGCTAAGTCGGAGCAGAAGTTGGCACTCGAGATTGATAGTGCAGAAAAACTCCTTCCCAAGGAGCACTTGGCACAGAGCAGCACTTTCGCAAGCATATGCCAGGAGCGTGGAAGGTAATAACCCGGCTTCAAGATAAGGTCTTGCTGGAGGCCTGTTGGCCTGGGGGTTTGCATGGAGCTGGGACCGCTCCCAGAGAGAACACACAGACACATGCAGGATAATCAACTGTTGATATTAAAAACAGCTCATGCTGGAATGGGAAAGAGATCCTAGGTGTGGGTATGTCAATCCTGTTCAGCCAGTGCTGTAGGCCTGATAGATCTAAAACAGATGCCATAAGGAATCTCTTTGTTATTCTGAAGTATTGTTCCAGTGGGACCTGGAATCTGTCGGCCAGCCTAGGTGGTGGCCAAGAGCTGAAATCACCGAGAAACTGACGTAGAGTTGGAATCACTAGGTCTGGCCCAGAGCCAAACCCATCGTGGACGCAGCAGCTCGATAGGCTCCTAGCAGAGATGTTACACTCTGCTATCTGAGAAGTCTCTGGTCACATCCTATGTCAGGAAGGCCAACGATTCCTCCCGGCTCGCTGTCCCTCGCAAGGCTGCATCCGGGATCAGGAGCAGAATTGCAGGCCAGATGGCCTCCACCTCATGGCATTTTATATCCCTCCCTGGTCTCTTCCACGCTGGAGCAGGTCACATGGCCTAGAGACCTGTCCCTGTGTCCCAAGTCAGCAGCCAGCAGATACTGACTGGTTTGCAGGTCCAGACACATTGCTCAGGTGTGTATCAAACCGATACAAAGTGCTGGTACAGCAGGCGGGGGATGTAACCCTGGGAAACCTGCTGTCCCCACCATGTTCCCCCGGTAAACCAGCCCCCTCCACTGCCCTCCCGCCGGCTGGACACACACAGCCAGTCCCAGCAGTGACCTCTGGCCTGTCACCAGCAGCAGCTGTTGGGATGCTGCCAGCGGCAGGGAGCCCGGGCGTGGGAGGGAACGTGTCCCACTCGGGGATGGAAGCTGGGCTTGCGAGAGCGGGTGCCACCCCTGCCCTGCCATCCAGGTGCCTCAGAGGCGAGGGACCCTGGCTCCCCACCTGGGCAGCTCCCCACCAGCCACTAGCCGGCCGGTCGCAGCCTGAGGGTCTGTGGCGAGCCAGAGCGCAGGTCCAGCAGCGTGTCTGGAAATTCTGCCACACACTGGCCTCCGCCAGCCTGGGTCCCCACTCGCAGGGCGACCTCAGCACCCTTCCAGCTGCCCATGGCCCCCGAACACTTGTGCTACGCTGTGCAGGCCAGGCCAGAGGGGACAGGCGCACTGGGCCAGTGAGGGGCCAGCGACAGCAATTTGCCCCCTTCGGTTCAGATGAAACCCAACCCTGGGTGGTGTATTTCAGTCCAAAGGGTCGGTCTGAGGAGGGCACAAGGGCCAGGCCTCACCGTCAGGGATGTTTGCAAGAGAGAAACAAAGATGCAACATTTTCTAGTAACTTAACTAGACTTGACTCAGGGTGACAGTCTAACCCAATGGTCCTGACAGCAGGGTCGGCCAGATTCCCAGCTCAGAACCCTCCACAGTCTGAATGCAAGTGCCTTTGTCTTCCCTGGGGAAAGAGAGAGAGAGAGAGAGAGAGAGATGAAGAACCCCTGGTGTGTTGTAGACCCTCCCTTTTACAGTCCGCTCGCTCTTTGAAATGCAGTTCCCCCGGGGCTACCATGAGATACAGTTTCTTCCTGCTGGGAAGATGCACACAGCGTCATCCCGTCTCATTTCCGACAGTGTCAGTCTGTCCATCATCTCCCCTGCCCTCCCTGTCCTGAGTTCTAGTCAGGCTTAGTTAACTCTGCTCCCTTTCCCCACTGCTGCCACCCTTTGCTGAGTGACTCTCTCCATCTCATTCATATTCCTGCTTGGTTTCCATGCAGTGCCTGGCTGAGTTCACAGTCTGGTTAGTGGTGTAATCCCAGCGTCCAACGTGAGGTGTGCAGCATGGGTACTTTCACCTCCTCCAAGCGCCTGCAAGGCAATTCTCTACCTTGCCCAGCATCTGCCTCCCCCTCCCCTGTGGTATATCATTTATTTACCCGAAATCCCGGGTTTGCAGATCTCCGTTATCTTTTTTTTAAATAATTCTCCTTGGTAATATCGGCAACTATTTTTAAAACATTTTTATTCTTTTTTTCGGTTTACATTTTCACACTTTTGGGAAACCGGGCATTTCTACTACGTGCTGGGCTGCAGCTGCTAGTCCAGCATGGGCGAGGGAGGGGCAGGACTTCCTCGTCCCCAGCAGGGGCGGCGCTGTCTCTCGCAAGAGAGGGCCTGGCTGGGCCTTGCTCCATTTTCTACTTAATGCAGCAGGAAGAAAACCCCTTGTGATTTCTGCATTCTCAGAAAGCCTAGGCACTTACTGACCATGTTCCCTAGCGTCTCCTTCACCTCCCTGTTGTGCAGGCTGTAGATGAGCGGGTTGGCCAGGGGGGTGAGGATGGTGTAGAAGACGGAGAGCACTTTGTTCAGGGCGCGCAGGGTGTCGGTTTTCAGGAGCATGTAGAGGGTCATTAGGGGCCCGTAGAAGAGGGTCACCACAGTGAGGTGGGAGGAGCAGGTGGCAAAGGCCTTTTCCCGCCCCGTGGAGGAAGGGATTCTCAGGACGGCGTGGAGGATACGCCCATAGGACGCCACCGTTAGGGCAAACGGGGGCAGGGCGAACATAGCAGCCAGGCTGTTAATGACTCGATCTATCCGGCGGGTGTCACTGCAGTAAAGACTAAGTATTTCTGTGGATTCACAGTAGAAATGGTTGATTTCATTGGGGCCGCAGAAAGCGAATTGTACCATGAGGAATATTACGATGGTCATGGCCAGACACGCACTGAGCCACGCCCCGGCCGCTAGCTGCAGGCAGACCCTGCCGTTCATGAGAACTGCATAGCACAGGGGTTTGCAGATGGCCACAAACCGATCGTAAGACATAGCCGCAAGCAGGTAGCACTCCACACCTGAGAAGAACCCAACGAAATAATATTGCGTCAGGCAGCCACTGGCGGAGATGGTCCTGTCCCCCGTCACGAGCCCGGCAAGCAGCCGGGGCAGGATGGTGGAGCTGTAGCAGGTCTCCAGGCAGGACAGGTTCCCCAGGAAGAAGTACATGGGGATATGGAGGTGCCAATCGGCCACCACTAGTGCCACGATGAGGATGTTCCCAGCCATAGTGGCCAGGTAGATCACCAGGAAGAGCAGGAAGAGGGGGATTTCCAGCTCAGGGAGATCCCCAGATCCCAGGAGGATGAATTCTGCGGTGGACGTTTGGTTTCCCCTCTCTGGCTTTGCCATGGGGGCATCTAGGAAGAGTAATCAGAGAAGAGAACAAAATACCAATATCTGGTCTGGTAATCTCACCTCTTCTCATGGGCAAGTTGTCCCAGTGTGAGCCAAGCTGGCCGAGAAAAGCCTGGCCCTTGGTATCAGCCGCAACAATCCATCCACACGTGGCGTCTCCTGGTCCTCTGTGGCCGTCCAGTCGGTGACCTGACAGGCTCCCCTGCGGGTCTTTCGCACAATTGCCCAGTTGCTGGAGGCCAGCAAACCCGAACCGGTGCTGAGAACCCCTCCCGCCAGGCGGGCTCTGGGTGCTGGGAAGGTTACTGAGTAGAGCTGGGCGGTCACTGCCAGTCACGTGACCAAATCGACTTTCTAGGCTGATTCTCTAATAAAGCGTTTGCCACCCACGCCCTCTTGATGAGCCGGTGCCGAGCGCCATTACGTCTCCTTGGGCTCTCTCCCGACACTGCTAACACGCTAATCACCTTGATTTCCCAGCCACTGGCAAAGCCTTTTAAAAACCCCGAGCCTGGTTGCCTGGCCTCAGGAACGGGCCCAGCAGAGGGCCAGGTTAAATCCGTGGTATCCCGTGGGCAGGGTGTCTTACCTGTCTCCTGGTGCACTTGAAGTCGGGTGGGTCCCAGGCTAGTAGAGAGGAAGTGTCTTTGTCACCAACTTTCAGTCCCACTTCACTCAGGCTGCACTTAGCCCAGGCACCCGCAAGTGCAGGGAGACGGGATTTCCCCACAGCCCGGAGCCTGGCATCCTTGTTGGAATCTCCCCCTTTTATTCCCAGTTCCCTAGGCTAGCAGGGCCCCTGGGATGGTCCGGGCTGAACCGCTGTGTAATGCACGCCGGGCAGCGCCCCTGAATGAATTCCTGGGTGAGTTACAGCCCACCCCTAGAAAACCCTGCAGCCCCAATGTAAGAGTGGAGAAAGCACTGCAAGCCCATTGCATGCACGTCTGTCTCCTTCCCAGAGCTTCCCGGGTTCCGGCATTTCTCCGAGGATGGCCGAGGGGCTCTGAACCCCGGGTCGCTGGCATTTCCCCTCTGGCAAGCGGCCACAGTGCTCTGGCTGCAGCGCTCCTTGAAGATTTACACTGAGCCCCTTCTAGCAGTCTCAGAAGATGATGCTTTAGTTGCCAGAGCTTTGCCTACCTCACCTGAGTCACCAAGGCTGATGGCTCATGGGGCTGCATTAGGAGGAGCATTGCCAGCAGATCCAGGAAAGGGATTATTGCCCTTTATTCGGCTCTGGGGAGGCCACCTCTGGAGTGTTGCGTCCAGTCCTGGGCCCCCCACTACAGAATGGACGTGGGCACATTGGAGAGGGTCCAGCAGCGGGCAATGAAAATGCTGAGGGGGTTGGGGCTGCCCTACGGGGAAAGGCTGAGGGATCGGGGCTTGTTTAGATTGCAGAGGAGAAATGGGACCAAACCCAGGCTGGGCTGATTGAGTCGGGGTGGGTTCTGCTTTGGGCGGGGGCCTGGACTCGCTGACTCCTGAGGTCTCTGCCCGCCCCGTGAGCCTAGTGCTCTGTGACTCCGGCTCTAGCGCATTTTGCTGCCTGTTTGATCCGTCCACGCCAAGGAGCCGCCGTTCGGGAGCACGCTCACCTCTCTCCATGGCCCGGCTCCAACGTGAGCAGGTGGGCTCCTATTTCTAGGCAGATGGGAGCAGGGGACATGGTCCAGGGAGGTTCTGGTGTTTCATCCTTCTGCAGAACCTGTACAGAGACCTGCAGCTACCCCTGACGTCTCCCCCCTTTTACGGTGGCTCCACCTCAGCCAAGCTCCCACCTGACTAATTTTGTGTCCCTGGAGCTGGGAGCTAACGATGCCCGAGGAGGCAGGTGTAAAGGGGCGTGCACACAATGATCCTAGCATAATTGCACTTTAAGATCGGAGGGGGGGCAGATATTTACATGCCAAGTGCTCAGCAGCCTGCTTTCTTGGGAGGAGACCTGTCCCGGATGCTTCACAGAGGACCTGCCCACATGACAGTCGCACAATGTGCTGCCCCAAGCGAACGTGGGACGGCGTCACTGCCCCTCCCCGCTGCAACTGGGCCCTCCCTGGCCCAGACTCGGCTCCGGCAGGACCACGGATGTTGCGGGACCAGAGAGCCCCAGCCACAGAGTCTGCCAGCGTCTGGGAGCTCAGACAGTCTGGCAGCAGGCAGCCTGCAGGGCTGGTGGGCAGGGGGCAGGGAGCCCCACTGGCCAGAGCGGGGCTGGGGATCTAGATCGGAGCCCCCCAGGTGGCCGTGGGCACCACACTGGCCATGAGTCCCAGGAGAACCTCAAGCCCGAGTTCCCCTGGTCCAGCAAACGCGCTTGTTCGGGACCTCTGAGGGTGCCAGCCACGGGAGGTCCAGCCTGCGTTTTATGGGCTACTGAAATCCATTGGTCACTATTCAGAATTACCGACCGCTGCTGCTGCTTCTCTTTCTCCTTCCTCCTCCTGCCTCTGCCCAGCTCTTCCCTCTCCTCTGGCCCCTGCTCTCAGCGCTGCTGCTGCACGCAGGCCGCTAGGTCACTGCAAGATCCTTTCCGCAGCAGGGCCCTGTCCGCACTAACACCCAGCTCTGCAGCTTCGCCTCCCGGTCCGCTTCCCTCCGCTGCCGCGTCATTCCCGCTGCCATCCGCATTCAGGTCAGCAGCTGTCCATTCGCGGCAACCGCTCCCGTCCCCTTCCTGAGAGCATCAGAACCGCCAGGCTGGGTCCGAGCAAAGGGCCTGTCTGCCCACAGTGGCCAGTGCCAGGTGCCCAGAGGGAGAGAACAGAACGGGAACCATCACATGATCCCTCCCCTGTCACACCATTCCTACCCATCCTGGCTAACAGCCATTGATGAACCTAACCTCCATGGACCTAACCTCTATCTAGCTCTTTTTTGAACCCTGTTGAAGTCTTGGTCTTCACCACATCCTCTGGCGAGGAGTTCCACAGGTTGACTGTGCTCTGAGTGAATAAAAACTTCCTTTTGTTTGTTTTAAACCTGCTGCCTATTAACTTCATTTGGTGACCCCTAGTTCTTATATTGTGGGAATAAGTAAATAACTTTTCCTTATTCACTTTTTCCACACTGGTTGTGATTTTATAGACCTCTATCCTATCCCCCCTTAGTCTCCTCTTTTCTAAGCTGAAAAGTCCAAGTCTTTTTAATGTCTCTTCATATGGGACCCATTCCAAACCCCTCATCATTTGTGTTGCCCTTTTCTGAACCTTTTCCAATGTCAGTATATCATTTTTGAGATGAGGCGACCATGTCTGTATGCAGTGTTCAAGATGTGGGAGTCCCATGATTTTATATAGCGGCAATACGATATTCTCGGTCTTATGCTCTATGCCTTTGTTAATGACCCTAACGTTCTGTTTGCTATTTTGACAGCCGCTGCCCACCGAGCGGATGTTTTCAGAGAACTCTCCGCAGTGACTCCAAGATCTCTCTTGAGTAGTTGTGGGCTGTTATAAAGGGCAGGCACTCGGCAGCATGGCTGAAGCACTGGTGGCTACCACTGGAGATACAGCAGCCATCGGAGGCCCAGCTGGGATTTCCCCTCAGCCCAGAGCCCTTCTCATGCTGTGGGGTCTGTTCCCCACAGAAATGCAGAGATGGACTCTCCCGTGACAGAAACCCATCGGCTCTCTGGGATGAAATGCTCAGAGGGGCCTAGGGGATTTCAGAACCTGACTCCCATTCCCAAGGGATTTGGGCACCTAACCCCACTGGGCCCTGAGGGAAATCCAACCGTTCTGCCGTAGGAGCCCTGCAGTTCCCACCCGCTGCCTCTGACCGAGCCCTGACGTGTGTGTGGAGGGGGGCAGGAGTCTGGGCTGGGAGGTGTCAGCTCACAGGGCCACGGACAAACAGGATCATGGATTGGCCTCAACACAGAGTCGATGAGGGACAGTTTGTTTGAGTGTCACGAGGTCACTGCTGCTGCAGAGTTACTGGTGCTGAATGGTTGTTATGAAGCGATTACAGAGGGCACGTCGGCAAGCGCTACAGAGCCATGCACACAGGAGTAAAAGGCACTTGGAACGCTTACGTCCCTTCTACTGCGGGGAGTCCCATCCCTGATCCTCGCTTCAAGGGCCGTGGCCAACATGGCTCCAGCTGGGGACATCCAGGGCACCCTCCGAGGTCTCGGTCCCTGGTGAAACTCACCAGGCACAGGACTCCCTATGCTAGTTATATTCCTGTTGTTTACTGGGCGTGTGCGCACTGGCTCAACGCCATCTTACCACTCTTATGAGCTGAGACCAAGGTCAAACTTGTTTACCGCTTAGTAGTTTCCCAGCTCAAGTGCATGGGTTACAGCTGACAAGGGCCAGCGGGTGTTTGCGTTTGCAGCGGTCAAGGCTGTACTAAGCTGTGTACAGCAAGGATGGAAACTCTCATCCCTGCAGCTGACCTTCAGGCACCGCATATGGCTTCCTATATTACAGGGGGGTGAGGAGGGGCACAGGGCAGAGGATGGGGCCTAGGGCGGGGCTCAGTGCCCTGTGCTCTGTGAGCCGGCACTGCTGGGTTTGGCAGCCCAGGAGCCCTGCCCGTTGCGAGGTGGAAGTTGTCTCCTCTGCCCATTGGCTGCCCCACACCCTAAGGAGAGGGACCTGGGAGGTGCCGAGCTGTCACAGGCCCATGGGGCTGGCCAGATGCCGCATTCTGAGACGTAGCTCTCTTGGGCCTCTTGCATCTAGTTGGGGAACGCTCATCGCTCCCGGCCTTTGGCCTGCTCCCTGCGGCTGGCAGCTCCACTTGAACTCCCGTATTCAGGAATAGTCAACATGGATTCACCAAGGGCAAGTCCTGCCTGACCATCCCGATTAGCTTCTATGATGAGGTAACTGGCTCTGTGGACATGGGGAAGTCAGTGGATGTGATAGACCTTGACTTTAGCAAAGCTTTTAATATGGTCTCCCACTGTATCCTTGCCAGCAAGTGAAGGGAGCATGGGTTGGATAAATGGACTGTAAGATGGATAGAGAGCTGGCTAGACTGTTGGACCCAACGGATTATGATCAATGGCTTGATGTCAGGCTGGTGGTCAGTTTCTAGCGCAGTGCCCCAAGGGTTGGTTCTAGGACAGGTTTTGTTCAACATCTTTATTAATGACCTGGATGAGGGGATGGATTGCACCCTCAGCAAGTTTGCGAATGACACTAAGCTAGGGGGAGAGGTAGATATGCTGGAGGGCAGGGATAGGGTCCAGAGTGACCTAAACACATTGGAGGGTTGGGCCAAAAGAAATCTGAGGAGGTTCAACAAGGACAAGTGTAGAGTCCTGCCCTGGGGACGGAAGAATCCCAAGCATTGTTACAGGCTGGGGACCGACTGGCTAAGCAGCAGTTCTGCAGAAACGGACCTGGGGGTTACAGTGGATGAGAAGCTGGATATGAGTCAACAGGGCGCCCTTGTAGCCAAGAAGGCTAATGGCATATTAGGTGCATTAGGAAGAGCGCTGCCAGCAGATTCAGAGAAGTGATTATTCCCCTTTATTTGGCTCTGGTGAGGCCACACCTAGAGTATTGTGCCCAGCTGTGGGCCCCCCACTACAGAAAAGATGTGGACACATTGGAGAGGGTCCAGTGGAGGGCAACCAAAATGATTCGGGGGCTGGAGCACATGACCTACGAAGAGAGGCTGAGGGATTTGGGCTTATTTAGTCTGCAGAAGAGAAGAGTGAGGGGGGATTTGAGAGCAGCCTTCAACTTCCTGAAGGGAGGTTCCAAAGAGGATGGAGAGAGGCTGTTCCCAGTGGGGGCAGATGGCAGAACAAGGAGCAATGGTCTCTAGTTACAGTGGGGGAGGTCGAGGTTGGATATTAGGAAAAACGATTTCCCTAGGCGGGTGGGGAAGCACTGGGATGGGTTCCCTAGGGAGGGGGTGGAATCTCTGTCCCTAGAGGTTTTTAACTCCTGGCTTGACAAAGCCCTGGCTGGGATGGCTGAGTTGGGGTTGGTCCTGCTTTGGGCAGGGGGCTGGGCTCGATGACTCCTGAGGCCTCTGCCCATGCTGGGGTTCTGTGATTCTCTGATTCTAGGTGGGCCCCACATCTCAGGGCCTCCCCTAGCCGGGGGGCAGCTACTGACCCTGGGGGGGGCAGTAGGAAGCAGGGGGCAGCCAATGGGAGACCAGGGCAGGAGGGAGGGGGCAGGGCCAGTAGCACAGAACCGATGGGGATGCCGAGCAGAGAGCTCTGGGTGTCCCTGTGTTGGAGCGGCTCCGTGCCTCGGGCAGCAGCCGGTCAGCATCTGCCCCACGGGGCCACATGCCGAGGCCTGAGGCCCAGAGCCAGGAACGGCCCCAGTGCTACCTCGGCACGTCCCCCCGCACCGCGGTGACCGCCCGCTGGCCGGGCCTGCCCCATTGACACCGGCTCTGAGTCAGGTTCTGGGGGCTGCCCAGGGGCCGGTCCGCCTGGGGCCGGTGCTTTGCCGGAGCTGGTCCGCACCAGGCCCAGCCCAGACACGAGCCGGGAAGCTGCTCGGGTGACGTGCCCCGGGTCCCTGTCCTGTGTGTGTCCAGCCGGCGGGAGGGCAGCGGAGGGGGCTGGTTTCTGGGGGAACGTGGTGGGGACCGGCAAGAGGCACCGCGTCCCGGGAGGCAGGATGCCGGGCCGACGTCCCCGCCCGCGGCCCCAGGCGTTCGCGTGTCCTACCCCTCACGCCGCCTGTGCACAAAACTGCCTTTTCTTGGGACTAAAGCACGAGTGAAACGTGTCTGCTCCAGCAGGTGCCCGCTGACAACTCCATGGGGGGAGCAGGGCGCCTCCCTCCTGGCTCTGTCAGCCTGGGGGGACACTGACCCCGGCGCCCGCTGGATTCTCCGCTGGGGCCTGGGAGCAGCCGGCCCCCCCCCCGCCGCCGCTGGGTTCAGTCGCACCGAGCGGCCGGCGTTTGACGAACAGATTCTGTGAACACGGAGACACAACGAACCGCAGGGGGGACACACACGTTTGCTTCAGCATTTAGGGGAGTTTGTGCCTTACCCAACGGGACAGCTCTGTGTGTGTGTTATCGGACACAAGAAACCCTCCTCATCCAGGGGAATGTTCACCCCACCCCACACAGCAAAACACCATCCCCCCGTGTGCGTCCGTGCTGCCCCATGGCTCTGCGTGTTCCAGGGACACCGTGTGGCTCCCCCGCGGTCCCCCGCAGACCCTCTCCGCTGCCTTCCCCACCAGCCCCGCCCTGGGCAAGGGAGTTTTCAGCCGTGTGTCAGCGGGGCTGCTTGTCTCGCTCACCCAGGCAGCTTTCGAGCCTCAGCCTCCTACGGCTCTGGGCGTTTCTGCGTGTCTCTGTGGAAGTCCCGTAGGGAGCGAGGGCTTTGCTCGGGGCCTGCCTGACCGCTCTGTTCCTCAGGCTGTAGATGAGCGGGTTCACTGGGGGATCAGGACGGTGTAGCACAGCCAGAGCACTTTCTTCACAGACTTCAGAGTCTCAAGTGACGGGAGCATGTAGACGACCATCAGGGTCCCGTAGAAAACGCCCACCACGATGAGGTGGGAGGAGCAGGTGGAGAAGGCCCTTTGCCAGCCGGTGGAGGAGGGGATGCGCAGGATGGCGGCGAGGATGCGGGCGAAGGACGCCAGGGTGAGGAGGAAGGGCGGCAGGGTAAAGACGCAGGACAGGGTGAAATCCAGCGCTGTGATGAGACGTCGGTCCCCGCAGGAGAGCTGGATCAGCGGGATGGCATCGCAGCGGAAATGGTCAATTTCGTTCGGGCCGCAGAACACAAGCTGCGATATGAAGATGATCGGGATGGTCGTAGCGAGCCAGCCGCCAGCTGGAGGCAGAGCCGGGTGTTCATGAGCGGAGTAGTGCAGGGGTCTGCAGATGGCCAAGAACCGATCGTAGGACATGGCCGCCAGCAAGCACCACTCTGAGGCTGCCGGGACCCCAAAGAAATACATCTGTGCGATGCAGCCACTGACTGAAAGGGTCCTGTCCCCTGTCAGGAGCCCGGCCAACATGCGGGGCAGGATGGCGGAGCTGTAGCAGGTCTCCAGGCAGCACAGGTTCCCCAGGAAGAAGTACATGGGGGCGTGGAGGTTCTGGTCCACCACCACTAGCACCACGATGAGGCTGTTCCCAGCCACGGTGGCCAGGTAGATCACCAGGAAGAGCAGGAAGAGCGGGGTCTGCATGGCTGCAAGATCCCCGAATCCCAGGAGGATGAATTTTGAGACAACCGTTTGGTTGCCCGAGTCCTTGTCTGCCATGAGTGGAGTCTAGGAAGAACAAAACAAAGTGTCGTTGAAACAGGGGGATATAGAGCTGGAGGGTCAGCAAGCGCCATGAATCGATCCCTTCAACCTTCCAAAGCTCCTCTCCCTCGCCCGGGCACCAGCCGAAAGATGCAGGCTACGTCCTTCAGAGGAAGGCATTTCAGTCTGAGAACAGAGCGCCCCGAAAAGCACCCGCTGAAGAACCGCTGGACCTGCAGCACTGAGGGTCAGAGAGTGCAAGGGTTGGAAGAGACTGTTCTCTGATTGCCCTGGCACTGCTCCAACAGATCACACCGCTTCCCCCTGGGCTGCCTCGCCCGTAGAATCCCGCAATCCCAGGGCGGGCAGAGACCTCGGGACGCACCAAGTCCAGCCCCCTGCCCAAAGCAGGACCAACCCCAACTCAATCATCCCAGCCAGGGCTTGGTCAAGCTGGGACTTAAACACCCCTAGAGATGGAGATTCCACCCCCTCCCTAGGGAACCCAGCCCAGGGCTTCACCACCCACCTAGGGAAAGAGTTTTTCCTAATGTTCAACCTAGACTCCCCCACCCCGCAACTTGAGCCCATTGCTCCTTGTTCTGCCATCTGCCCCCACTGAGAACAGCCTCTCTCCAGCCTCTTGGGAACCTCCCTGCAGGAAGCTGAAGGCTGCTCTCAAATCCCCCCTCACTCTTCTCTTCTGCAGACTGAACAAGCCCAAATCCCTCAGCCTCTCCTCGTAGGTCCTGTGCTCCAGCTCCAAATCATTTTGGTTGCCCTCCGCTGGACCCTCTCCAATGCACCCACGTCCTTTCTGTAGCGGGGGGCCCAGAACTGGACACAATACTCCAGATGTGGCCTCCCCAGAGCCGAATAAAGGGAAATAATCACTTCCCTAGATCTGCTGGCAAGGTACTTGCTTGCCATGGAGAATCACACCAATCCCGGATGGGGTCAATTGCCCATAGCTCCACTGGAGTCAATGGTCAGAGCCCCAGCTTAAGGACCTATTGCAGGGCACATGCCTCAGTTTCCCCATTCGTAAATGGTGCCATGAACCCTGCATGGTGCTGCTATGGGAAGGGGGTGCAGAACGTTTACGCTCCAAAAGTTGCCTGCAATGTGCTGGTGTAGCCGTGTGGGCGCCAGGGTGTGAGGGACTCCAGGTGCGGGAGGCAGTGGAGCAGGGGGGCTTTGTGTGGCTCCAACGCAGGCGTCTCTCCTGGCCAGGAGATGTCCCTTCCCGCACCTTGTCTTGGCCCCCCCCTCCCCCAACATGCACAAGTTGCTTTCACGCCCTGGCCCAGAAGTGCAGCCGGGAGGATGGAGCTCACCTGGAACCACAAGCGCTGGGCACCCGTGTCTCTCGGCATGGCCGTCCGGCCCCGGGTGCACGGCCGACATTCGTGTCCCTCTTCCTTCCGCAGTTGCTGGGTCCCCTCTGCATCTCCCTGAATGGGTGAGCTCCTGCCTGGTCTGCACGAGAGCTGGCGAGTCACCCTCTGCTTACCAAGGGCAGGCATCTTCTCCTCCTTGTATCCTGCTCCCGGCCACACTCTGCCTCCCTCGACACCCCCTCCAAGCAGGCTGTGCTGGGGGAGGCAGCGCTGGGCTTCCTGTGCAGATGGAGCAAACAGCAGGCCCGGTGCGACTGACCTTCTGCTCCCAGGGGCGTCGCCTTCCGCCGGTGTGGTCTGGGAGAGCCTTGGGCTGCGTGGCCAAGACACGGCCCGGCTCACAGGGGCCTTCCGCCCGCGTGGTCTGGGAGAGCCTTGGGCTGCATGGCCGAGATGTGGCCCGGCTCCCAGGGGCCCTCCACATACATGGCCTGGGAGAGCCTTGCACTGCATGGCCGAGATGTGGCCCGGCTTCCAGGGTCCTTCCACCT
This sequence comes from Pelochelys cantorii, assembly GCA_032595735.1. Classification (NCBI taxonomy): domain Eukaryota; kingdom Metazoa; phylum Chordata; order Testudines; family Trionychidae; genus Pelochelys; species Pelochelys cantorii. The sequence goes on along the minus strand of CM064351.1, from coordinate 10,580,106 downwards.
GCGTGGTCTGGGAGAGCCTTGGGCTGCGTGGCCAAGACATGGCCCGGCTCACAGGTGCCTTCCGCCTGCGTGGTCTGGGAGAGCCTTGCGCTGCGTGGCCGAGACATGGCCCGGCTCACAGGTGCCTTCCGCCTGCGTGGTCTGGGAGAGCCTTGCGCTGTGTGGCCGAGACACGGCCTGGCTCCTAGGGTCCTTCCGCCTGCGTGGCCTGGGAGAGCCTTGGGCTGTGTGGCCTTCCGCCTGTGGGAGAGCCTTGTGCTGCGTGGCTGAGATACTACGCCCGTGAATAACAGCGGCTGCAATCAGCCAGGCCGGGCGCTGGGGCCGCGCAGTGTAACAGGCACTCGGGACACCAAATGTCACGTCCATTTGATCTGCACCATGTAGCGGTCGCCAGGGAATCTCCGTCTGTCATGCCCTGACACCCTCACAAACCCAGCCGAAACTCTTCCCCCGTGCATGGAGGGTGTGTCCCCGATGTGGACGCGCTAATGACAGCCCTGTGGCGCATCCGGCCCCCTGGGATGACAAATGTGGAACCTCGCCTGGGAATGGGGTGACTGGGAGAAGCAGGGCATCAGCAGGCAGGGTCAGCCGCAGGCCTGTGTCATGGCTACCAGAATGGGAGCAGGGGAGGGGAGAACCAGCCGACCGACCGACAGTGGCTGGGACCCTGGGGCGTTGGCGCTTTGGCACGGAAGCGCCTGACGGCTGAGAGTGTTCGGAATGTCGCTGGGTCATGAGTGGAGCGGGGTGGGGGGAGCTGGTGGCCCGTGGGGTCACTATGAGCCCTGCAGGTTGTAGAATTAGTTCCCAAAGGGCAGAGAAGGAGCGTGGACTTCGGGGCAGTTGCCTGACGCCACCCTGGGAGATTTTTCCTGACTTCCTGCTCCCAGGGCTGCGGGAACTGACCCACCACAAGTTACTCCCCACCCTCTCGGAGGCCTGGCAATGATTTGAGATGGTCCCCATGGTTGCCTCTGTCAGGGTGCGATTAAACCTGAGGCATGGCAGCTTTAGGTAAGGGCACGCTTACTTGCGTTAAGCTTTCATCAGACACAATTACTGTGCCCCCCGCTTATTCCTGACACAATTTGGAGTGGAACAATTAAGCTACCACTGCTTTGGGGTCTGAAAACGCTGGGTAACGCTATGGACCATGGGTACGGTTCGCAATTACTATTGCACATGTATTTAACCACAGCAGAACTCAGGGCCTTGCTGAGAGGGGGTGCCCAAAAAGGAGACTCCAGTGATGTGGAGGCTGGCAATTCCCGAGTGTGACTTGTTTATTGACATGACATGCACCAGTCCTAGAGCAGCAATGGTCACAAATAACATGCAGGAAACCCCCTTTTCCAGATCTCCGCCCCATGCTCCAGGGGCAGGGCTAGATGTAGGTCCTTCCTCCACACAGGGATTTCAGCCCAGGACAAGGCTGAAGGCTGGGTCATGCCCCAGGAGTGGGACTGGACATGGGGAAGGCAGGACCCCCCCCCCCCCGAATCACACCGCACCTGTCCAATGCCTGGAGCTGGAGGCCCCTGAACTGAATAGGCACAGGCTGTTTCTGTTGGTGGATAGCTGTACGGCGGCATTGCTGGAGCGGGCTGCGGGGGCGGCTTGGCTATTTGCTGACGTGCGAGTCTCAGTTCAGCGTGATTCCCCTCCCTCTGGACGCTCAGAAAGTGAACGAAAGCCGCCTTTGGGCTGAAGTCCAGGCCACAGCCTGACACCTGGCCTCAGGCATCGCGGTCGATGGACCTGCCTCGCTCAGTGCCACCGTGTGCGCCGTCCAAAAGCCTGGGGCCAGCCACCTCCTGGCCAACTGACTGTTGGATTCTTCGGGTGGGAACCAGGGGGTGTAAAGCCACAGGCAGCCCGCACACAGGCGGGGTTCTACAGCCTCTGTTGGGCTGGCCACCGTCTTGAGGGGAAAGTCACCAGACTCCCTCCGAGGCAGGTCAGGGAGAAAGGCCCAGGCCCTGAGGCGACGCGCTCAGAGAGTGGGATGGGGACCGGGATGCCCTTAGCCCAGCAATATCTGGTGTGTTCTGCAGCACACGAATTCCACCGTGATGCCTTTGCTTCTCTGGGGCTCGAGGCATGAAAGTGAAGATTGTTACTGAGTGAACTATGGAAAAATCACAGAATCCCAGGGCTGGCAGAGACCTCAGGAGTCATCGAGTCCAGCCTCCTGCCCAAAGCAGGACCAACCCAACTCAACCAGCCCAGCCAGGGCTGTGTCAAGCCAGGACTTAAACACCCCTAGGGATGGAGATTCCACCCCCTCCCTAGGGAACGTATCCCAGTACTTCCCCACCCGCCTCGGGAAATAGTTTTTCCTAATGTCCGACCTAATTCTCCCCCACAGCAACGTGAGCCCATTGCTCTTCGTTCTGCCACTGAGACCAGCCTCTCTCCAGCCTCTCTGGAACCCCCCTGCAGGGAGTTGAAGGCTGCTACCAAATCCCCCCTCACTCTTCTCTGCTGCAGACTGAACAAGCCCAAATCCCTCAGCCGCTCCTCATGGGTCATGTGCTCCAGCCCCCTCATCATTTTTGTTGGCCTCCACTGGACTCTCTCCAATGCGCCCACATCCCTTCTGTAGTGGGGGGCCCAGAACTGGACACAACACTCCAGATGTGGCCTCACCAGAGCCGAATAAAGGGGAATAATCACTTCTCTAGATCTGCTGGCAACGCTCCTCCTAATGCAGCCCAATGTGCCATTAGCCTGCTTGGGTACGAGGGCGCCCTGGTGACTTGTAGTGCGCAATGAAGGCAGCACGGTCTCCCAAATGAGATTCGCTTGGCTACCTGATTGGGTGCTACCCCTGGACTGTAGGGTTTCAGCCCACAGGGAGCTCACCCGTCAACATGTCATCATATGGAGGAATCTCTACTCCGGTACCTATGGTAGCATCTGAGCATCTGGGGAAGGGATGAACGGGCCCTGACCAGTGAGCCATTTGCATTTCTGCTTCTGGCCCCAATGAAGCAGTGAGCGTTCTGTTGGCAGGGAACGCACATCCGTCTCTTTCCCTTCTGCAGAGACCACCCCGGCCGGGCGCGAGCCCGTATTTCCACGTGGCAAGGGCTGTCTTTGGCTGAGTTTCTGGGCCACAAACCCAGTTCCAGTTCATGGGAAGGGGCACGGACAATAGAAATCCTAGAATCCTAGGACTGGCAGGGACCTTGCGAGATCTTCGAGTCCAGTCCTCTGCCCTCCCAGCAGGACCAGACATGGTCTAGACCATCCCTGAGAGATGTCAGTCCAACCTGCTCTTCAATATCTCCAGTGATGGAGATTCCACAACCCCCCCAGGCAATGTATTCCAGTGTTTCACCACCTGGACAGGCAGGACGTTTTTCCTAATGTCCGACCTAAACCTCCCTTGCTGCAGTTTCAGCCCATTGCTCCTTGGCCTGTCCTCAGAGGGCTTTGGCTAGCTCAGCTTTCACGGGAAGTTTTATGTCACTTTGAGGAATTTAGGAGCCCGCACCGATCGCAAGGGGAGGCGCCCCCCTACTGAGTGGGTCAGCTCTGCCGGAGGGGGAAGGTTCCTCCACCAAGTGTCTCAGACCACTCCCTTCTGCCCTGGCTCTGGTCTGTCTTCTCCTTTTCTCCACCCGCTGTTCTGGCCAGCTGCAGGGCTGCTGGACTCTGGCCTCCCCCTGCCCCCAGAGGAAAGTGTGCGGAGTGATTGGGACCCAGACCTGGAATCTGGGTGTGTGACATGAACACCAGGAGGGGAGGGCTTGTTACCAGGTTGTCAAACAGAGAAGGAGGCGATGGCCGGGGAGGGTAGGAAAGGCAGGTCTCCCTGGCACAAGTGGGAAAACAGGAGGGTTCCAGGTCCGAGCAAAGGTGGGGGGAGTTGACCTGTTTGACCCCTAGGCTCTGCAGCCAAGTCCCAGACACCCATGGGACATCAGACAGTGCCACTTTGTCCCCTGCTGACTGCAGATATGCTTGGGAAGCTCACTGTCTTTTGGCTGTAGAATCAAGCTACCATTGTAGGGTCAGGAGATGTACCACGTTACGGGGCAAACCCACTCACAAGAGCCTCCTAGAGACTTGACTTGTGTTCTTTCTTAGCAGGCTCGTTTAAAAAACCCAGCTCCTGAAATCAAAGTTACTTGGGAGGGCTGGAACATGGGAGCACAAGCACCAAAGCCCGGAACGGTACCTCCTTGGAGAGTCTTTTTGGAGTGCGTCTCGCACGGTGCAGACGCTGCCCTGTGAATGGAAGTTCTAGGTCAGGGGTTCCCAACCTGGGGTACGTGCACCCCCGGGGGTACGAGAAGCTTGTCAAGGGGGTACAGAGAATATCTGGTAAATAACTAGATTATCCTAATTGAAATATTCCAAAAGTAGTAGTGTCAGTGAAAAAAGTTGTGGATTCTAGAGTCTAGAATTTATTTCCTTTCATATTGAATAGGGAAGGTTTACTAAAAGCCAAGAGGGTACGGGGACCGAAAAAGGTTGGGAACCCCTGGTCTAGGTGCTTCAAGGAGCTGAAGAAGAGCAGAACAGCCCCTCTACTGGCCCCGTAATTGAACTTGTGTCACTGTGAAAAGTTGGGCAAATGAAGTAGATTAAACGGAGTTAGAATTTATTTGCCAAAGTATTTTAAAAGTTTGTATTTCCCCTTCCATGCCTGGAAACCCCCGGTGATGCAACAGGAACTGGATTTGAGTGCCCCATTCCCACTGGCATTAGGGGGGATCCGATACCCTTGGAATCGGATTTGGGGGCCTCATTACTTTAGGCCCATTTGCAAAATCTCTGCCAGAGCGAGCTGCCCACGTTTACTCACTCTGCAGGAGTCATGAGCAGGTCTCCGCTCTTTGCCGCGCAAGATACCGAGGCAACATCAGAGCCGCGAGCAGCCCTGGAGGTTAGAGACGCTTCTCCCCAGGGCTCTTCTCGCAGCCCGCTTCACCTCCTGGTTCCGCAGGCTGTAGATAATGGGGTTCAGGGTGGGCGTGAGGACCACGTAGAGCAGAGCCGAGATTCTGTCGCTGCTCCCACCGTAACTGGACTTGGGCCGGAAATAGATGAAGCTGCCGGAGCCAAAAAAGAGCGTCACCACCAGCAGGTGCGAGGAGCAGGTGGAGAAGGCCTTGCGCCGGCCCTCAGAGGATGACATCTTGAGGATGGTGGCCAGGATGTGGGCGTAAGACACGAGGATCAGCAGGAAGGGAGCCAGGACCACCAGCACGGCCACCACAAAGACCTCCACCTCCGTCAGGGAGGTGTCGGCGCAGGCCAGCGTCAGCAGCGGCGGGATGTTGCAGAAGAAGTGCTGGATCTTGTTGGGCCCACAGAAGGGCAGGCTGAAGATCAGTGTGGTCTGCCCGAAGGAGACGGGCACGCCAGCCAGGTAGGACCCGGCCACCAGCAGCAGGCAGACCCTGTCGCCCATCACGGCGCTGTAGTGCAGCGGGTGGGAGATGGCCATGTAGCGGTCATAGGCCATGGCAGCCAGCAGGTAGCACTCTGCTGTGGCAAAGAACAGGTAGAAATACAGCTGGGTGGCACAGCTGGTGAAGGAGATGCTCCTGTTGTCCAGCAGGCCGGCCAGCAGCTTGGGCAGGGTGACGGAGGTGTAGCAGACCTCCAGGAAGGACAGGTTCCGGAGGAAGAAGTACATGGGGGTGTGGAGGGACCGGTCCAGCGTGGTGAGCGCCATGATGAGGGTGTTCCCCACCAGCGTAATGGTGAAGGAGACCAGCACCAGAGCAAAGAGCAGCAGCTGCAGCTCGGAGAGGCTGGAGAACCCCAGGAGGATGAAGTGTGTCACCACGGTGCGGTTCCTGCCCGGCATCTCCGCTGGCAGACAGGCTGGAGCTATCTAGACAAGAGAGAGGAGCACTCAGTGTATAGCATCCTAGAGCCCTAGAACTGGCAGGGACCACAAGAGGCCATCAGGTCCGGTGCCCTGCCCTCAGGGCAGGACCAAGCACCATCCAGACCATCCCTGACAAGTGTCTGTCCAACCTGCTCTTCAGTATCTCTGGTGATGGGGATTCCACAACCTCCCCAGGCAATTTATTCCTGTGTTTAACCACCCTGGCAGGTAGGAAGCTTTTCCTAATGTCCAACCTAAACCTCCCTTGCTGCAGTTTAAGCCCATTGCTTCTTGTCCTGTCCTCAGAGGCCAAGGAGAACAATTTTTCTCCCTCCTCCTTGTGACACCCTTTTGGATACCTGAAAACCACTTCATGTCCCCCCTCAATCTTCTCCTTTCCAAACTAAACAAGCCCGATTCCTTCAGTCCTTCAGTATGAGCCACCAAACCCTGCCTTGCTCCTTCAGAGCTTCTAAGGGGAGAAAGGTCCATTCTGCTCACCTGTTCTGACTTCCTGCCTGTCACTGGCCGGAGACCTGCCACAGATGCGCGTTGCCAACGACACAGCCCCGGGGAATCCCATCATGGGCGGTGTTCGTCAGACACTAATTACGGACCAACAGGGGCAAAAGCTTCCTTCCCATTAACACACAGAGTGTCAGCATCATGTCAAAGTGTTACCCAGACACAGGGCTTCCCATCTCGCTCTGCTGAGTTCTCAAAGCAGCTTGTTTGTCATGGGGACCAAGCTGTGAGTTTTTATTGCGGTTGATGGAAATATCGTCTTGGTTTGTTTTTGGAGAAATCGACATTTACCGATGGGACCAGGTCTTTCCACCCCGATGTGTCGGGAACTCGGGAACTTCTCCTGTGAGCGCTGCTAGATTGCTCACGGCTATTCCAAGTGACAGTACCCGTCCCTACACACTGGGCTCCTGCCCAGAAAACAGGCAGTGTGATATTATCTGCAGAGCACATGTGACTTCTCTCACATGCAGGCCTCCTCTCTCTCTCTTCTAATGTTGCATCCGTACAAATACAAGAGCTCACGCACCTTCTCCTGCCAGATGCACACGCCTCATGTACAGCCGGGAGTTCATAGGAACAGCCAGGCTGGGTCAGACCAAAGGCCCATCCGGCCCAGTGTCCTGTCCGCCCACAGTGGCCAGTGCCAGGTGCCCCAGAGGGAGGGAACAGAACAGGGAACCATCAAGTGATCTCTTCCCTGTTGCCCATTCCCAGCCCCTGACACACAGAGGCCCGGGACCCCATCCCTGCTCACCCTGACTAATTGATGGACCTACCCTCCATGAATTGATCTAGCTCTTTTTGGAACCCTCTTGAAGTCCTGGTCTTTATAAACTCCTCTGGCAAGGAGTTCCACAGGTTGCCTGTGTGCTGTGTGTAGAAAAACTTCCTTTTGTTTGTTTTAAACCTGCTACCTTTTCATTCCATTTGGTGACCCCTAGTTCTTATGTTATGGGAACAAGTAAACAACTTTTCCTTATTCACTTTCTCCACACCTGTCATGATTTCACCACAACCAGGTGACCCATGGGAAAGGCAGTGTATCCCCACTGGAGTGGAGTTTCACACAGTGTGTGCTAAAATCAGCTCTTCCATCCAGTGTGGAAAAGACAGTTTCTCTGCCTGTCGTCACTCACGCCCCCACCGGATCTCTCTCGCCGGGCACCTCTGGGAACAAAAGGGGCTTCCTGAAAACGTGGCAGCCACAGCGTTTTGAAACCCTGGCGCTCGGGGGCGAATTGAAGCTGTAGGATGCATCAGCTGAGGTCTCCTTCGGGGCACCTGTGTTTGCTGCTCCTCCGCTGGCCCATGAGTGCACCTGCTCCAGAGCCATCCCTTCAATGGGGCAGAGACCCACCTCTCTCTCCTGCCTGAGCTGGGCTGCCCTTCCCCCTGCCTCCGCTGTGATCTCACCAACCACGCAGCCTGCCCCAGCCTGCCAGCCTCTGGGCGTTGCTGTCTCTTGGAAGCGGCACTCGTGCAGAGGAAATGCATTGAAAATGATGCATGTCCCTCTATGCACCCCAACAGCTTGTGGTTTTAGGGGGCAGCTCAAGCCCTCCCCATTCCCCCCAGAGGGTGCGGGGCTCCCCCGTCCAGGGAAGGTGCTGTCCGGTTGTTGGCTCAGAAGGCCCCCAGTGACTTTAAACTCAGGCTTCTCTTCCTTCCACTCCAACACATCTGAGAAGTGGGCTGTGCCCACGGAAGCTCATGGCCATGTCTATATAGTTGGGTGAGTCTCTAAGGTGCCCCAGGACCACTCGTGGTTTATAAAGTAAGGGCATGTCTACACTAGCCCCCAGTTCGAACTAGGAAGGCTAAAGTAGGCATTCAAAGTTGCAAATGAAGCCCGGGATTTAACTATCCCGAGCTTTATTTGCATCTTCCCGTCCAGGCGCCATTTTTAAATCCCCTTAGTCCGAACTAACTGCCCGCGGCTACACGCGGCAGTCAAACGTTAACTCGAACTAAGACCTTAGTTACACCTTGTGGAATGAGTTACAGACCAACACAGCGACCCCTCTGGGACTCCTTATCCAAAGGTTTGTCTTTGTCGGGCGCTTTCTGGAGAAACTTTGCCTACTCAGCACCCGTCACCCTGGACACAGGGCGGTCACCTAAGGAGAGTGCAGGAACCTGCCCCATGGCGCACAGCGGGCGAGTATCCCGATGGCAGTGAGCAGATGCTGGGCTAGAGAGCAGGCATGAAAATGACCCATGATCCAGCCCGCGTGATACAGCCAGGAATAACTGCAGGGGGAAAGATCACCAGACACATGTCTGGCTTGTCCTCTCGCTCAGCAGCGACGGGCGTTCTGCTGCAACCCGGGAGACCCGACATCAAATCCAAATTCCATTTCCGGAACGGGAGGAAACAGAACCTGGCCTCTCTCATGCCAGCTGAGCAGCTAACGAGTTCTGGGGAGATCTCAGACCCCCCCAGATCTCTGCACCTAGCCCCGGACAAATGCCCCAACACTCTGTTTGCATTGAGCAAACCAGGTTTGATTCAAAACCGCAGTGGATTCCCCCCCCCCGCCAATTCTCTGATGTTTTGTTGTTGCGAATTTTGGATTCAGTTAGACCCAGGCTGAAATGTTGGGAGGAAATTTCAGAGAGGCCGGCGAACCCAAAAGCCAGTCACGTCCCCCACCCCAGTTCCATCGCCCTTCAATGCCAAATCCTGCCTGGGCTTCTTCCCCGTTACCAGAGAGATCTTGAGGCCCTCGGTGAAAACGAGGTGCTCAAATCGCTGGGCTTTCCCTGGCGTTGGAGCCCCCCCCCGCCTGTCCCCGCCCCCCGCCCCAAGTTCCAGCAAAGCAAGCAGGGCCTTACAGCTGCGGCACATCCCCTCTCTGCACAGACAGCCGCCCGGCTGCGTGCGGAGGAGGCAGGGACTTGATATTTCCCTGCTGTGTCGCGTGACTCCCGATCCCAAGGCGTTAGCTCCGGCGGGATGCGGGACTCAGCCGCTGCGTGTCCCTTGGAAATCTCCCCCCTGGGCCTGCGGGCAGTAAACACGGTGCCGCTGGGCGTAGGAGAATGGAAACCCGGGGAAGGGCTGTTTGGTGTCTCCTGGTTGCCTTGGCCCCAGAGACGTTTCCGCCCCAGGCTGCCCAGTGGGGTGTGTTGTGTCATCCGGTGACAACGGGGTCGTGCATCCGCTCTGCTCTGCACGACCGGACCGGAGCATCGGCTGGCGCAAACCAGCGCAACTCCACCGACTTGCAGGGAGTGATGCCAGCTCACGCGCGGTGAGAACCTGGCCCATCAAGGTTCGTTCCTCCCGTTTGGCCAAACCCGCAGAGACTCATTTCGCTGCCGTCATTTACCGTCCATTTCGCGGGGGCCTCTAGCGCTCCCGAGACGTCCGGGTGCACCCCCGGTCTCCAGGCAATGGGCCGAATTCGCCCTGAATGTTCCCAGGGGACTGCGGTGAAGCTGCACCAAATGGGCCCCCTGAGTTTTAACTCTCCCCACCAGACCTGCAGGAAGCTTTTTTTGAAGACCGTGGTCAAGACGTTTTAATCAGGCCCAGTGGGGCCCATTAACAAGAGCGTCCTTTGTCAGCAGAGCCACAGAGAGAGGACGAAGGGGAGCTACCGTGCAGGTCTGTAGTGACTAAGGCAGTGCTATTTGCCCCTCTCAGAGCACAGGAGCCGGGTTTCACTCAATGAGAGCAATAGGGGCAGCTATACACCAAGCATGCGAGTCATGGCGGTTAGGCCCATCAGCGGCGCCTAGCCAGGAGCGTCAGAGATGCAGCCTGAGGCTGTGGGTGTCCCATCCCCTGGCTGTTAGACACGGAACGGGCGGCAGGGGACGGATCACTCGACAGGTCCCCTTCCCATGCGCTGTCCCGGACGCCCTGGCCCCAAGTACAGCCAGAGATAGGACATCGGCCGTGCTAATTACCAACGGAAGAGGGGCCGGAGCTCACGCAATTACGTACCCGGCCAGAAACGAGTTACCTTCATAACTCACACAGCAAGTCCAGCAGCGCCAGGCTCTGACCTGCCTGGCCCAGTGGTGCCGGGCTCTGACCCACCAGGTCCGGAGGTGCCAGGCTCTGACCCGCCAGGTCCGGAGGTGCCAGGCTCTGACCCACCAGGCCCAGTGGTGCTGGGCTCTGACCCGCCAGGCCAGAGGTGCTGAGCTCTGAGCCGCCAGGTCCGGTGGTGTGGGGCTCTGAGCTCTGGCCAGCCATGGCACTAGTTGAGCAGTGCACAGTGAGCTAGAGGGATCCCTGTACAGCCCCAGTGTGGCTGTGCTTATGTGCAGAGCAAGCACTCCCAGTGGGAACAGCAGGGCTTCTCCCACGCGTGAGGTGGCAGCTCGTGGAGGAAAGATCCCGTCCCTCTGCTTACGGTGTCTGCACTGGGGCTTCACTATGGTGCTGAGGGGTGTGAATTTCTCACCCCCGTCCCCGAGCAATGTAGCTTCTCAGTGCAGAGTGGCCCTAAACGTGTATAAAGAGTCTCAGGTAAAATGCATGAAGCCCATGTACGGGCTATCGCCTTCAAAATGAACATGGTCTGAGCTCAAGTTAGCTTCACCCTGCTACCAAAGAGAGTGAAGCTGACCCCGAGGAAAACCACTGCAATTCTGGGGGAAAGTCCACTGAAGGGGTAAGTGTGGGTTAACGAATCCACTTTTAATCCAGGTTTAATTCAGGTTAACTTTCCTGAGTATCCCCATATGGACAAGTCCCTGGAGTGTCAACTTTGGCATCAGAAACTTTATTCTGAAAGTCAAAGAAAGAAAGAAAGAAAGACGGGCATTTAGCTGCTCATATGACAGAATTGTAGCCATTGGAGGAGAGAGGAGAATCTGGGATGGGAAAACAGAGTAAAATGCAATTTTTTGGCAATTTTCCTTTATTTTTATGAGTCCTCATTTGACCTCAGCAGCCCTCAAGTTTTAAATCGCTCCTCGAAACCTTTTCCTCCCCCCGAGTCTCCTCAGAGCTGCCTTCACCTCCTGGTTCCTCAGGCTGTAGATCGGGGGTTTAAGGTGGGAGTGACAACGGCATAAAGCAGGGCCATCACCCGGTCCACCTCCGCCACGTGGCCGGCCTTGGGCCGGAGGTACATGGCGCAGGTGGAGCCGTAGAACAGGACGACCACGGTGAGGTGGGAGGAGCAGGTGGAGAAGGCTTTGTGCCTCCCCTCGGCCATCGCGCTCTTCAGGACGGTGCAGACGATGCAGGCGCAGGAGACCAGCACCGTCAGGAAGGGATGACGGCGATGAGGAAGCTAATCAGGACGAGGAAGACCTCGCTGCGGCCAGCCTCAGCACGGGGTGGATGTCGCAGAAGAAGTGGTGGATCTCGTTGGGCCCGCCGTAGGGCATGGAGAAGATCCAGATGACTTTGCCCAGGGCAGCAGGACGCCGCAGAGCCAGCTGGCAGCGGCCATCTTGGCACAGGCCCTGGGGTTCATGAGGAGGGGGTAGTGCAGTGGGGAGCAGATGGCCCGGTAGCGGTCGTAGGCCATGGCGGCCAGCAGGTAGCACTCCGCCGTCCCCAGAGAGGGGACGAGCTGCATCTGGGTGGCGCAGGCGAGGAAGGAGATGGTCCCCTCCTCGGCGAGGACGCTGGCCAGCATCTTGGGGATGGTGACGGAGGAGTAGCAGGCCTCCAGGAAGGAGAGGTTGCAGAGGAAGAAGTACATGGGGGTGTGGAGGGCCGGGTCCAGCGCCGTGAGCAGCAGGAGGACGCTGTTGCCCGCCAGCGAGAGGGTGTAGGTGAAGGATAAACCCACGCCAAAGAGGACTCGTGTGGCAGGATCCTGGGAGAAGCCGAGGAAAACGAACTGGGTCACCCTGCTGGGATTCCCCGGGGCTGTGTCGTTGGCAACGCGCATCTGTGGAAGGAAAAGGAGCAATCGCTGGCTTGTGGGTGTGACGGGCGGCTCCCAGGGACCCAGGCCACGGGGGAAGGGACCTGCTGGGTCATTCCCTCCCCCCAGTACGATCCCACAACCACAGGCATCCCGTCGGATCGCCCCGGCCAGACACCGCATCCCCGCCTCCCGCTCGTGCGGTTCTTTGTCCCCCCCCCCCCCAGGGGAGCTGTTCCTGCCGCTCGTGCAGTTGTTACCCCCCTCCTCCAGGGGGGGCCGTTCCTGCCGCTCATGCAGTTGTTACCCCCCTCCTCCAGGGGGGGCCGTTCCTGCCGCTCATGCAGTTGTTACCCCCCTCCTCCGGGGGGGGGGCTGTTCCCGCCGCTCGTGCGGTTCTTTGTCCCCCCCCCCCCAGGGGAGCTGTTCCTGCCGCTCGTGCAGTTGTTACCCCCCTCCTCCAGGGGGGGCCGTTCCTGCCGCTCATGCAGTTGTTACCCCCCTCCTCCGGGGGGGGCCGTTCCTGCCGCTCGTGCAGTTGTTACCCCCCTCCTCCAGGGGGGGCTGTTCCCGCCGCTCGTGCAGTTGTTACCCCCCTCCTCCAGGGGGGGCTGTTCCCACTGCTCCTACAGTTGTTACCCCCCTCCTCCAGGGGGGGCTGTTCCCGCTGCTCGTGCAGTTGTTATCCCCCTCCTCCAGGGGCGGCTGTTCCTGCCACTCGTACAGTTGTTACCCCCCTCCTCCGGGGGGGGTGGGCTGTTCCTGCCGCTCGTGCAGTTGTTACCCCCCTCCTCCGGGGGGGCTGTTCCCGCCGCTCGTGCAGTTGTTATCCCCCTCCTCCAGGGGGGGCCGTTCCTGCCGCTCGTGCAGTTGTTATCCCCCTCCTCCAGGGGGGGCTGTTCCTGCCGCTCGTGCAGTTGTTACCCCCTCCTCCAGGGGGGGGCTGTTCCCACTGCTCCTACAGTTGTTACCCCCCTCCTCCAGGGGGGGCTGTTCCCGCTGCTCCTACAGTTGTTACCCCCCTCCTCCAGGGGGGGCTGTTTCTGTCGCTCGTGCGGTTCTTTGCCCCCCCCCCCAGGGGAGCTGTTCCTGCCGCTCGTGCAGTTGTTATCCCCCTCCTCCAGGGGGGGCTGTTCCTGCCACTCGTACAGTTGTTACCCCCCTCCTCCAGGGGGGGCGGTTCCCGCCGCTCGTGCAGTTGTTACCCCCCTCCTCCAGGGGGGGCCGTTCCTGCCGCTCATGCAGTTGTTACCCCCCTCCTCCGGGGGGGGGGGGCTGTTCCCGCCGCTCGTGCAGTTGTTACCCCCCTCCTCCGGGGGGGGGGCTGTTCCCACCGCTCGTACCGTTGTTACCGCCCTCCTCCAGAGGGGGCCGTTCCTGCCGCTCGTGCAGTTGTTACCCTCCTCCTCCGGGGGGGGCTGTTCCTGCCGCTCGTACAGTTGTTATCCCCCTCCTCCAGGGGGGGCCGTTCCTGCCGCTCGTGCAGTTGTTATCCCCCTCCTCCAGGGGGGGGCTGTTCCTGCCGCTCGTGCAGTTGTTACCCCCTCCTCCAGGGGGGGGCTGTTCCCACTGCTCCTACAGTTGTTACCCCCCTCCTCCAGGGGGGGCTGTTCCCGCTGCTCCTACAGTTGTTACCCCCCTCCTCCAGGGGGGGCTGTTTCTGTCGCTCGTGCGGTTCTTTGCCCCCCCCCCCAGGGGAGCTGTTCCTGCCGCTCGTGCAGTTGTTATCCCCCTCCTCCAGGGGGGGCTGTTCCTGCCACTCGTACAGTTGTTACCCCCCTCCTCCAGGGGGGGCGGTTCCCGCCGCTCGTGCAGTTGTTACCCCCCTCCTCCAGGGGGGGCCGTTCCTGCCGCTCATGCAGTTGTTACCCCCCTCCTCCGGGGGGGGGGCTGTTCCCGCCGCTCGTGCAGTTGTTACCCCCCTCCTCCGGGGGGGGGGCTGTTCCCACCGCTCGTACCGTTGTTACCGCCCTCCTCCAGAGGGGGCCGTTCCTGCCGCTCGTGCAGTTGTTACCCTCCTCCTCCGGGGGGGGCTGTTCCTGCCGCTCGTACAGTTGTTACCCCCCTCCTCCGGGGGGGCTGTTCCTGCAGCTCGTGCAGTTGTTACCCCCTCCTCCGGGGGGGGCTGTTCCCACTGCTCCTACAGTTGTTACCCCCCTCCTCCAGGGGGGGCTGTTCCCGCTGCTCCTACAGTTGTTACCCCCCTCCTCCAGGGGGGGCTGTTTCTGTCGCTCGTGTGGTTCTTTGCCCCCCCCCCCCCGGGGAGCTGTTCCTGCCGCTCGTGCAGTTGTTATCCCCCTCCTCCGGGGGGGCTGTTCCTGCCACTCGTACAGTTGTTACCCCCCTCCTCCAGGGGGGGGCTGTTCCCGCCGCTCGTGCAGTTGTTACCCCCCTCCTCCGGGGGGGGGGCTGTTCCCACCGCTCGTACCGTTGTTACCGCCCTCCTCCAGAGGGGGCCGTTCCTGCCGCTCGTGCAGTTGTTACCCTCCTCCTCCGGGGGGGGCTGTTCCTGCCGCTCGTACAGTTGTTATCCCCCTCCTCCAGGGGGGGCCGTTCCTGCCGCTCGTGCAGTTGTTATCCCCCTCCTCCAGGGGGGGGCTGTTCCTGCCGCTCGTGCAGTTGTTACCCCCTCCTCCAGGGGGGGGCTGTTCCCACTGCTCCTACAGTTGTTACCCCCCTCCTCCAGGGGGGGCTGTTCCCGCTGCTCCTACAGTTGTTACCCCCCTCCTCCAGGGGGGGCTGTTTCTGTCGCTCGTGCGGTTCTTTGCCCCCCCCCCCCAGGGGAGCTGTTCCTGCCGCTCGTGCAGTTGTTATCCCCCTCCTCCAGGGGGGGCTGTTCCTGCCACTCGTACAGTTGTTACCCCCCTCCTCCAGGGGGGGCGGTTCCCGCCGCTCGTGCAGTTGTTACCCCCCTCCTCCAGGGGGGGCCGTTCCTGCCGCTCATGCAGTTGTTACCCCCCTCCTCCGGGGGGGGGGCTGTTCCCGCCGCTCGTGCAGTTGTTACCCCCCTCCTCCGGGGGGGGGGCTGTTCCCACCGCTCGTACCGTTGTTACCGCCCTCCTCCAGAGGGGGCCGTTCCTGCCGCTCGTGCAGTTGTTACCCTCCTCCTCCGGGGGGGGCTGTTCCTGCCGCTCGTACAGTTGTTATCCCCCTCCTCCAGGGGGGGCTGTTCCTGCCGCTCGTACAGTTGTTACCCCCCTCCTCCGGGGGGGCTGTTCCTGCAGCTCGTGCAGTTGTTACCCCCTCCTCCGGGGGGGGCTGTTCCCACTGCTCCTACAGTTGTTACCCCCCTCCTCCAGGGGGGGCTGTTCCCGCTGCTCCTACAGTTGTTACCCCCCTCCTCCAGGGGGGGCTGTTTCTGTCGCTCGTGTGGTTCTTTGCCCCCCCCCCCCCCCGGGGAGCTGTTCCTGCCGCTCGTGCAGTTGTTATCCCCCTCCTCCGGGGGGGCTGTTCCTGCCACTCGTACAGTTGTTACCCCCCTCCTCCAGGGGGGGGCTGTTCCCGCCGCTCGTGCAGTTGTTACCCCCCTCCTCCGGGGGGGGCTGTTCCCGCCGCTCGTGCAGTTGTTACCCCCCTCCTCCAGGGGGGGCCGTTCCTGCCGCTCATGCAGTTGTTACCCCCCTCCTCCGGGGGGGCTGTTCCCACTGCTCGTACAGTTGTTATCCCCCTCCTCCGGGGGGGGCTGTTCCCGCCGCTCGTGCAGTTGTTACCCCCCTCCTCCAGGGGGGGCCGTTCCTGCCGCTCATGCAGTTGTTACCCCCCTCCTCCGGGGGGGGGCTGTTCCCACCGCTCGTACCGTTGTTACCGCCCTCCTCCAGAGGGGGCCGTTCCTGCCGCTCGTGCAGTTGTTACCCTCCTCCTCCGGGGGGGGCTGTTCCTGCCGCTCGTACAGTTGTTATCCCCCTCCTCCAGGGGGGGCTGTTCCTGCCGCTCGTACAGTTGTTACCCCCTCCTCCGGGGGGGCTGTTCCTGCAGCTCGTGCAGTTGTTACCCCCTCCTCCGGGGGGGGCTGTTCCCACTGCTCCTACAGTTGTTACCCCCCTCCTCCAGGGGGGGCTGTTCCCGCTGCTCCTACAGTTGTTACCCCCCTCCTCCAGGGGGGGCTGTTTCTGTCGCTCGTGTGGTTCTTTGCCCCCCCCCCGGGGAGCTGTTCCTGCCGCTCGTGCAGTTGTTATCCCCCTCCTCCGGGGGGGCTGTTCCTGCCACTCGTACAGTTGTTACCCCCCTCGTCCAGGGGGGGGCTGTTCCCGCCGCTCGTGCAGTTGTTACCCCCCTCCTCCGGGGGGGGCCGTTCCCGCTGCTCGTGCAGTTGTTACCCCCTCCTCCAGGGGGGGCCGTTCCTGCCGCTCGTGCAGTTGTTATCCCCCTCCTCCGGGGGGGCTGTTCCCACTGCTCGTACAGTTGTTACCCCCCTCCTCCGGGGGGGCTGTTCCCGCCAATGTGTTGGTTCTTCAGCTCCAATGGCGCATGTCCATCCCAAGGGTTCACCTCTGGGGAGCGGCCGTAGAGGGGACAGGCGCCCTGCTCCGCCTGCATTATGCTAGGCTGAAAGCGACAAGTGCTGTCAGTCCTTTTGCATTCATCAGCTACTGTGAACCAGGGCAGCCACAGTGACTTTATGTGAGCTTGGCCAATTTAAAGCAACAGCCACCCACCCACCCACTCACCATCCACCCACCCACCAACCAACCAACCCATCCATCCATTCACCCACCCACCAACCCATCCATCCATCCACCCACCTACCCATCCATCCATCCATCCATCCACCCACCCACTTATCCACCAACCCATCCATCCATCCATCCACCCACCCACTTATCCACCAACCCATCCATCCATCCATCCACCCACCCACTTATCCACCAACCCATCCATCCATCCACCCACCTACCCATCCATCCATCCATCCACCCACCCACTTATCCACCAACCCATCCATCCATCCATCCACCCACCTACCCACCAATCCATCCATTCATCTACCCACCAACCCATCCATCCATCCACTCACCTACCCACCAACCCATCCATTCATCCATCCATCTGCCCACCTCCCCATCCATTCATCCATCCATCCATCAACCCACCTACCCACCAACCCATCCATCCATCTGCCCACCTACCCACCAACCCATCCATCTGCATACACACTCTATCTATCTGTCTATCTATCCCCGCACATCCCCTCTATCTCTCTCCCGACTGTGCACGCACTCCCTGGCTAACTCTCTCTCAGTTTTGAAAGGAAAATGCAGGCAGAGCACTGTGTCTCAGCCTGTGCCCATGTGAACCTGGAGTAAAACATTTTCCTTCCACGGCGTTGCCTTCGCTCGACTCAGACCGGACTCGGAGCCGGGGCCTGGCATGCTGGTCTCTGCTCAGTTCCAGCGAGCTAGCGAAACATTGCCCATGCAGAGCAGGGGGACCCACAGCAGAGCTGATCCCTGGCACTGACCAGAGCCTGGAACAGCCGCGGACTCACCTTGGCAGCCAGCTGGGCGCCGGCGTGTGCCGTGGCCAGGGGAGTCGGGCTATTTCACTGGCCTGTGGAGCCTCATGGGACGCAGTCCATCAGGCCTGCCTGGGCTTCATTAGGGAGCCAGTGAAGGTAAATTCTAGTCTGTGCCCTGGTTCTCACACTGCCCCCCACAGCTGCCCCGCCCTACCCGGGGGCGGCCGAGGAAGGGGCCGCATCTCCCATGAGCCTCCTCAGGCATGTGTGGCCACTAACCCTATCCCAGAGACCACTGGGCAAAGTCTGGTGTCTATCGCCCTCCTCCCTACTGAGATGGCCCATGTGCCAGCCCCTCTGAGTTGCCTCTGGGCGTGTGCTTATCAGCATCTCTCTGCTTGCCCCCAGGATCTGCTTCTCACTGTCACACACACACTCACACTGAACAGGCCTCATTCCCTCCAGCAAGAGGTAACACAACACACACAGAGCAATCAGACACCCATAAATGTGAGTGTGCACCTTTTCCTCCCACAGAGCCACACATACATACACGCATGCGTGCACACGCACAAACCAATTGAACAGTCCTCTTTCCCTCCAGCAGGGGGCAACACACACACACCAAATACACACACTGAGCAGTACTCATTCTTTCCAGCAAGTGGCAACACAATCATATATGCATGCACACATACACACAGTCAGCAGTCCCCGATGGGGAGAAAAACACACAACCATCTCTAACAGCACAGCAGGGACACACACACACACACACACACACACACACACAGAGCTGTCCTTGTACCCTCCAGCAGGGGGCAACACCCACAACGATAGCAGGGCACAGCAGGGACGGACACACACAGACACACACACGCAGAGCAGTCATCTTTCCCCCCAGCAGGGAGCAAAACGTGCACGCACAAACACACTTTTTGGTGCTATGCTAACAATCAGTGGCGCCTGATGACACCGAGTCCCCGTGGTGCTCAGGTCCATCATAGTAACAGAGAGTGCCTCCCGCAGGGGCCACCCAGGCTGGACAGACGATAGCGTGGGAGAAAGGAAGATTCATTCTCCCCACTACCCAGCCGGCTGAACTTCCGTAACACGGCGCTTGATACCAGTCTGCATCCTTATTGCCCAAACACCTTTGTAACTAGCCCACACGTCAGGGTATGTCTACTCTGTGGGGGTTTTCCAGGATATCCCGGAAAAACTCCGCCGCGTCCAGGGAACGCGTTTGCTCTTCCGCTTTTTTCACGGAAGAGCAAACGTGCTCTTTCAGCAGCCCTGACTTCCTCGTTCCATGAGGAAGATGGGAGCTTCTGAAAGAGGGGGAGTTTCCAAAATTTGGCCCGGTGTAGATGGGCCACATTTCAGAAAAGCCTCTTCTGAAAAAAGAATCAGAAAACGCTAGAGCTAGCCTTACCCTGAGGTTTGTAGCCCTGTTAACAGTTCAAGCAACGTTCTTGGTATCTGCTGGGAAATGACGCACGCGCCCATAACCCGTCGTGGAGACACCAAAGCGCGTGTAATGCGCCATGTCCATAACCCTTGGTAGGCAGGTGGGTTCTTGTTGAATGAGGGATTTTCTACGGGTCCATTCTTTGGTCTGATGAACCTTGGAAGCTGTGTCCAGGTGTATGGAGCCCACAACCAGAAATGCTCATTGTGGCCTGGCTCGCCTGTGCGGAGCAGAGGTTTGTCTGTAACCACGGATTGTGTAAGCCACTCTGCCCTGAAATGAATGTCACGGGTAGATAATGGGAATGGAATTTATTTTATTTCTATTTCGTAAACACATGGTGTATAAAGGGATGATTTTCTGAAAGGAAACGGAGCTTCCTTCAGGACTGGTAATGCATTAACCTTGGTCTGTCCTTGTTTAGTCTTTGAACTGAGCCTGGGGTCTCTGGAGTCTCATCCGAAACCTAAGGCCTAATTAAAGGCCCATTCACACTGAAAAATCCAAATGTTCCATTTAAGAAACGTCAAAACAAACATTTTTCATTTTTTTGGATTTTTTTCCCCCACCACAACAATTTGTGGATTTCCACAGGAATTCATGAACGTTTGGGTCAACCCAAACACGCCAATTTCAGGGTTTTAAAAAAAAAAAGTTTCATCTGAAAAAATTCACCCAACGGTGGCTGTGGGCAACGTGAGGAGGGAGAAATTGTGGTCAGGAGACACTTTGGTCACAGCTGCCTGACATAGAAGAAAGTTGTGTTCTGCACACTGCACACAACTGTTAAAGCTAAAGAAATGTGGAAAATTTGTTCTCAGATCCTTGGGAGAATATCATGCAACCTCGTTATCCAGCAGTGGATCTGCACAAAGGAGGATGTGGGGTTCATATGCCAAATCAAAGCTCACAGCAAGATTTCTCCCCCTTGAATACGGAATGCAGATGTGGTCGCCTCATCTCAAAAAAGGTATCTGAGGGTACGTCTAGCCTGCGAGGATCTATCGGAAAAAGATACCCAAAATGCGGAGCACATTTTGCGTATCTTTTTCCAACACTTTTGTCAGAAGAGGCTTTTCTGAAATTTGGCCCGTCTATACTGAGCCAAGAACAAGGAATACAGGGGCTTCAGAAAGAGAAGTGGAAGAGCAAATGTGTTCCCTGGATGCGGTGGAGTTATCCCGAAACCCCCTTGCAGTCTAGCCATACCCTCAGAGTGGGAAAGGGTTCAGAACAGTGCAACAAAAAGACTATGGTCACGGGACAGCTTCATTATGAGAAAAGACTGACTTTTTCAGCTTGGAAAAGAGACAATTATAGGGAAGACAATAGAGGGCTATAAAATCATGACTAGGGTGGGGAATATAAGAATCATTTATTCCTTCTCATAACATAAGAACTGGGGGTCACCAAATGAAATGAATAAGCAGCAGGTTTAAAACAAACAGAAGGATGTTTTTCTTCACGCAGTGCACAGTCAACCTGTGGAACTCCTTGCCAGAGGATAGTGTGAAGACCAGGACTTTAACAGGGTTCAAAAAAGAGCCAGATAAATCCATGGAGGTTGGGTCCATCAATGGCTATTAGCCAGGATGGGTAGGAATAGTGTCCCTGGCTTCTGTGTGTCAGGGGCTGGGAATGGGCGACAGGGGAGGGATCACTGGATGGTTCCCTGTTCTGTTCCCTCCCTCTGGGGCACCTGGCATTGGCCACTGTGGGCAGACAGGACGCTGGGCTGGATGGACCTTGGGTCTGACCCAGTGTGGCCGCTCTTATGTTCTTATTAGTATTCCTCCTCCTCCTCCCGACAGATTTCCTGTGCAAACAGCTTAATTTGTAAAATGCACATTGCCTGACGTACCTAACAGTCCCCAGGCTTTATGGCAGCCAGGGCCCCTGGCAAAGTCACATGAAACCCCACCGGAAGCTGCTGCATTTGAAACCAATGGAATGAGACTGAATTGCGTGACGTTTCTCCAGGAGACTGCAGCATTTCGCCCTGTGTCAAACGAGCAGTCTCCGGACAGCTTTTCTCAGGGCCCTCTTCACCTCCCTGTTGCGCAGGCTGTAGATGAGCGGGTTGGCCAGGGGGGTGAGGACGGTGTAGGAGACGGAGAACACTTTGTGCAGGGCACGCAGGGTGCCAGTTCTTGGGAGCAGGTACACAGCGATGAGGGTCCCGTAGAACAGGGTCGCCACAGCCAGGTGGGAGGAGCAGGTAGAAAAGGCCCTCTGCCGCCCGCTGGCAGACGGGATCCTCAGGACGGCGGCGATGATACACGCGTAGGACCCCAGGGTTAACGCGAAGGGGGGCAGGGTGAACAAGGACAACAGGGTGATGGTCACAAGTTCCACCGCGCGGCTGTCCCCGCAGGAGCGTTCCATCACAGGGGTGAAGTCGCAGAAGAAATGGTCAATTTCGCTGGGGCCGCAGAATGCGAAGTGCGACATTAAGGAGACAATGAGCGCAATGGCGGCGAAGCCGTTGGTCCAAGACCCCGCCACGAGGCAGAGGCAGAAGCGGCCGCTCATGCGGGCGGCGTAGTGCAGCGGTTTGCAGATGGCTAAGTACCGGTCATAGGACATCACGGATAAGAGGAAACACTCTGAGCCCAGCAGGGAAGCAAAGAAATAAAACTGCACAATACAGCCCCGGACAGAGATGGTCCTGTCCCCCGTCAGGAGCCCAGCCAGCAGCCGGGGCAGGAGGGTGGAGCTGTAGCAGGTCTCCAGGAAGGACAGGTTCCCCAGGAAGAAGTACATGGGGGTGTGCAGGTGCCGATCCGCCACCACTAGCCCCACGATGAGCAGGTTCCCAGCCATGGTCACCAGGTAGATCACTAGGAACAGCAGGAAGAGATGGGTTTGCAGTTCGGGGAGATTCCCGAATGCCAGGAGGGTGAATTCTGTGATGGACGTTTGGTTTCCTGGCTCCAGGTTCGCCATGGGTTTAACTAGAGGGAACTGAACAAATTCGATATCAGAGCCATACACTTGCCTTCTGGAACAGCGCTTAAATTCCATTCGGATTTGCACACCTGCCAGCCTGCATGTCGACACTTTCCTGGACAACCCGGGGAGGTGCCCGGGGTCATCCAACCTCTCCCTTGCAGGACCTAGAAAGGGTCCGTTGATCACTGCACTTACAAACCGCACCACAGAAACTCGACATCGCTAACGTGGATCAGGGTTGACTGCAGTGTTTTGTAAAGTCGTAGCCAATTCGCCACGTTGTGTCATGCAAAACCCAGAAACTCCCCCACATACAGGCATGTTTTGGGTTGACATTCTGGAGAGAAAACATTTCTTTTTTGAGTCCAAATGACTATTGGTTTTCAATTCAATTGTTAAAAGGTAACCCCCTCCTCCCCAAAATGCAACCTTGACACCAGCACACAAAGGATCATTGTCAGGTCAAGAGAAACATTTTGCGTGCCACAAAACGTTTGCCGGGATTCCCATTCCTGCTTGGCCGGTGGAAAACTGGCTGTTCACACAGCTCGGTACAGATCTTGTCTGCCTGCTGGGCTGTGTTCCCTCCTGATGACAGAGCCCCTCTGTGGGGGGCAGGAGAGTTGAAGGAAATTGGTGATTCTGCGTGATGAACGAGTCGCTCCTGGCCTCAGTGTCCCCTGTGTGAAATGGGTGCAATGGCCCTGACCCGCCTCTGAAACACTCTAGGAAATGCTGGGCCATTAACACCACAGAGAGCCACAGCATGTAAGGCCAGAAGGGGTCACCACATCCCCTGGTCTCACCTCCCCTGTGGGACAGGCCAGCCACAAGGCCCAGGGCCCACCCCCTAAACCCAACCATGGACACGGGGCCAAACTAAGGTGGCTCACAGGAGTCTGGGCCCGAGATCCCCCCCATGGCAGGGAAGTGATGCGGTGAGAGGTACCTATTGGACCCTGGCACGGGACTTGCATCCCGACGCTGCAGCGGAAGGCAACCTCCTTGGAGGCAAAATTCCTTCCTGACCCTGCATCTGATGACCAGTGAGACCAGGAGCATGTGAGCAAGAAGCAGCCAGGCACCTCCCCACCATAGCTGGTTTCCCATCTCCAGCCATAGCTGTCCTGACGCTTCAAAGGAGATGGGGAAAACCCTTCCTGGCCCCTGCAGCTGGCTGGGGCAACCCAGGCGCATGAGCATTTGGGAACAGAAGAGCCAGCCCAGCAACGAGCCACCGGGCTGCTGAGCCCCCTTCCCCAGCCGCCCCGTCACGCCGCTGCCCTCAGGCAGCAGGACTGGCTGCAAGGGGGGAGCTCGTTAGGGGTGTCCCGAGCCAGCCCCCAGCATTAGAAAGGAGACACAAGCTGTGCACGGTCGCAAGGGCGGTCAGCGGCAGACCCAGGCCTGGAACCCACATTTTCTGGGTCCCGGAGCCCCCGCTCACACCGGGAGGGCAAGGCCACGCACAGCTTTCTATGGGCACTCAGGAAGGCCACCAACCCCACTCTTCCTGTCCCCCTCACTGGGGTTGTTAGCGCCCCAAAGTTCTACCGGCTCCCAGGGGCTTTGACCCCAGCCCTCGCACGCAGGGCCGTCTCCTATTCCTGAAGGCGTAGCACTGTCCCAAATTCCAGCCCAGCCGTGGGAAGGGCTGGAGCGTCCTCTGCCCCCGCAAGAACTCCTGCCACCTCCAGAGTGGCTGGTACTGACTCCAGGGAACCCAGAAGGTCCTGGGAACGGCCGCACAGAGTCGACGGAGGCAGCCAGCACATCATGCCTAGGTGCCCACCCAAGGGCAAAACGCCCTGCCGTGGCCAAGGGGGCTGGTGACATGAGGCAGGTGGAGTCTGTAAATCGGATGCAGAATGCAAGGTTACCTCTCAGGCGAGGACATGGCGCGTCTGGGTCTTGGCTGCGCTCTCTTCACGGGGAGTTCAGGCACCAGGAGATGGGCCCTTCTCTCTGTCTTCTCCATGTGTGCCCAGCCTGCCTGGACAAGGCCTGGCCGTTCTCCACACAGGACACTGGCTTCACCCCTCGCCGGGGGCTTTTTGTCTTCTACCTGTTCCCAGAAAGTCAGCATCTCCCCTGTGCTGCTGCTCACCACTGAGGGGAAAGCACAAGTCCCCCCAGGTCCCTCTGCTGATTGGCTTGGCAAATTAATGAGAAGGGAAAGTTAACGACACCTTTGTTTTCGGCCCGTACAGACAATGGTGCTACTGAGAGTCTAGCTTCAAACCTGAGTGGGAAATGGATGGAGAAAGGAGAGCGACTTAGCAGAGAGGAAATGTTTGTCTCTCCCAGCAACATTAGACATAGAAATGAAACTGCTAGGCAAGGTCACTCTTCTCTCTAGACCAAAACGGGGAAGGTGAATTTCACAGCTGGAGCACTCACATTCACATTTGCAGATGACACTAAGATAGGGGGAGAGGTAGATATGCTGGAGGGCAGGGATAGGGTCCAGAGTGACCTAGACAGATTAGAGGATTGGGCCAAAATAAATCTGATGAGGTTCAGCAAGGACAAGTGTAGAGTCCTGCACTTGGGACAGAAGAATCCCAAACATTGCTACAGGCTGGGGCCCGAATGGCTAAGTAGCAGTTCTGCAGAAAAGGACCTGGGGGTTACAGTGGACGAGAAGCTGGAGATGAGTCACCAGGGTGCCCTTGTAGCCAAGAAGGCTAATGGCTCATTGGGGTGCCTTAGGAGGAGCATTGCCAGCAGGTCTAGAGAAGTGATTATTCCCCATTATGTGGCTCTGGTGAGGCCACTTCTGGAGTATTGCTCGTTGTTACCTGTCACCTCATTATCTCCAAGATGTTTGCAGAGAATCATAGAACCCCAAGGCTGGAAGAGACCTCAGGAGACATTGAGTCCAGACCCCTGCCCAAAGCAGGACCAACCCCAACTCAACCATCCCAGCCAGGGCTTTGTCAAACCAGGAGTTAAACACTTCTAGGGATGAAGATTCCACCCTCTCCCTAGGGAACCCATCCCAGGGCTTTCCCACTCTCCTAGGGAAATAGTTTTTCCTAATATCCAACCTAGATCTGCCCCACTGCAACATGAGCCCATTGCTCCTTGTTCTGCCATCTGCCCCCACTGAGAACAGCCTCTCTCCAGCCTCTTTGGAACCTCCCTTCAGGGAGTTGAAGGCTGCTCTCAAATCCCCCCTCACTCTTCTCTTCTGCAGACTGAAGAAGTCCAAATCCCTCAGCCCCTCCTCATAGGTCGTATGCTCCAGCCCCCAAATCATTTTGGTCGCCCTCCGCTGGACCCTCTCCAATGCGCCCACATCCTTTCTGTAGTGGGGGGGGGGCAGAACTGGATTCAATACTCCAGATGTGTCCCACAGCTGGACACAAGAGGAAATGCCCTAACCCATCTCTCCTTTTCAGCGGATCAATAGGACTCCAGCCACGTGGTGAATGTGGAAACTTATGTTATGTCTAGACTACCTTCCTCTTTCGAAAGAGCAATGTAGTCTAGACAGCCTTAATGTAAAGGGCACCAGTCACTACAGCAGCCTGTCAGTCCCTCCCATGCCCCGCCCCCGGCTCTGTCTGACGAGGCTGTGGTTGTGGATTGGCAAAGGACCCCAAGCGGAGGGGACCGGCGAGCCCTTGGGAGGGGCCATGTAGAACTGGTCTGACACACGCTGGACCAAAGAGACGCTCTGGTGTGCTCCCCATGAGAGGAAATTCCCCTCTGATTTGTGCAAGGCCCTTCACTAGGAAAGGAAAGAAAGCAAATGCCCTCCCCCCCCAGCAGGAAACGGGACTCACTGGGCAGGCCCAGCCCTGCCCAAATGCAGCGCAATTGCCCATGAGGCCCAAGCAGGAAGCTGGTGCCAAAAACGCTGGGGCCGTTCCGGGGGCATTCACGGGCATGGTGCATGAGGACAGGGGAGGCGGTTGCTCTCCCGTTCCCAGCCCCGGGGAGGGCTCAGCTGCTGTGTTGTGTCCAGTCTCAGGACCACACTTCAGGGAAGACGTGGACGTAAGGTAGGGCCCCCCAATGGGCTGCTCCGGTAAGAGGGACCCAGCCGCTGCTGGGGTCTCGGCTGCAGGAGGAAGCAGGGTGCTGCCATCCGGGCTCCCGGGGCTTCCTGCAGGCTGCTGACGGGAAGGGGAAGAGGAAGCAACATCCTGGCAGAAACCTTGGGGGAGGGGGTCAGCCCGCCTGCCCTCCCCCTCTCTCCAGCCCCAACCCTGCCCTGACTCCTGCACCCCCACAGCCCCATCTCCTGCCCTGAGACCCCCACATCTCCTGCCCTGACTCCTACACCCTTCCACATCCCCCCAAGCCTGAGCCCTCCCCCCTCAACCCTGACTCCTGTGCCTCCCGACATCCCCACCATGAGCACCTCCTCACACACCCCAATCCAGACTCCTGCACCCCCACACACACACACACTCCTGGCCCCCTGCCCCGAGCCTCTCCTCACACCCCTAATACTCACTCCTGCACCCGCACACCCCATGCCCTGAGCCCCCCACACCACCCCACACTTACATTTCTTACAGGTACTGTTGTATCACAACCCCCCACTCTCCTGCCCTGGGGACCCTGGGGGAGGGGGTTGCAATACCCTAGTACCTGTAAGAAATTCAAGTTACTTTCAGCCCTGGATGGGACCAAGTTGGGCAGGCTGTGGCAGGAAGATTCAGGGAGTGGGAGAATGTTTATTTCCAGCTATAGGACCATGGACAGCAGCAAATAAAGGCCAGGGAGAAAGGGCCGGAGAAACCAGCCAGAGGGCTCTGTGTGTTCCTGAGTCAAAAATGCTTGCGGGGGGGAGGACCCCAGGAGAGGTGACCTAGGCTAAAGTCATTAAAGGGCACATTCTTTGTTGCTTTATTCTCAGCTAAGTACAACACTTAACTGAAAAGTCGCCCCCACCCAGAGAATAAGCGGCCAGTGCTCACAAAGGCCACGTGCCATTATTCAGACCACAGAGTGGCAGTGGGGGTGAAGTGCTTCCTGAACTAACTTTTCTCCATCTCCTGTTACATAGCCATTAGTCGGACACTCTTCGATTCCACCCTGGGATCAAGGCGATGAGTGTCGTGAGGAGCATAAAGAAAAGTCTTGTCTACTCGTACTATTTGAGTTTTCAGGTTCATATTGTCGTGCTTGGCCCATCTTCTCCATATGAGCTAGAAATATCTGATCTGTAAAAGATAAAAAAATTGAAGGAGGGTTTTCCACAGGGCTTCCTTCACCTCCTTGTTCCTCAGGCTGTAGATGAGAGGGTTGACCAATGGGGTGAGGACTCCATAGAAAACTGAGAATATTTTGTTCAGGTCTCTCAGGGCATCAGAGTCCGAGAGGAGATACACAAGGACCAGGGTCCCGTAGAAAACGCTCACCACAATGAGGTGAGAGGAGCAGGTGGAAAAGGCCTTTTGCCGCCCAGTGGTGGATGGGATGCGCAGGATGGTGGCGATGATGCAGGCATAGGATGCCAGGGTCAGGAGAAACGGGGGCAGGGTGAAGATGGAGCAAAGCACAAGCGCGGTTACCTCCAGCTGGCGGGTGTCGCTGCAGGCCAGTTTTATTATTGGGCTCAAATCACAAAAGAAATGGTCCAGTTCGTTAGGGCCGCAGAAAATGAACTGCGACATCAGTAGCATGGAGGGCAAAGGAGCCAGAAAGCCACTCACCCAAGAGCAGGCGGCCAGCTGGAGGCAGGACCTGCCGTTCATGCGGGAGGCGTAGTGCAGCGGCTTGCAGATGGCTAGATACCGGTCATAGGACATGACGGACAAGAGAAGGCATTCCGTCGCTAGCAGAGAGCCAAAGATGTAGAACTGAGTGATGCAGCCACTGACAGAAATGGACCTGTCCCTTGTCAGGAACCCGGCCAGCAGCCGGGGCAGGAGAGTAGAGGTGTAGCAGGTCTCCAAGCAGGACATGTTCCCCAGGAAGAAGTACATAGGGCTGGAAAGGTTCTTATTAATCACCACGAGTGTTATGATGAGGAGGTTCCCAGCCACGGTTGTCACATAGATGACTAGAAACATCAGGAAGAGAAAGGTCTGCAGTTCAGGGAAGTCCCCGAATCCCAGGAGGATGAATTCAGTGATAGTCGTCTGGTTTCCTTGGCGTTTGTTTGCCAGGGATTTCATCTGGGGAAATAAAACAAACTCTGAAATGTATCACCTAATTTCCATTTCAAAACGGTCAACATTTTAATTTTGGCTTCCCCCTGCGATCTCTCTCCCGCTGGTTATGTGAAACGCCATTTGGCAGAGGTATTCAGAGTAAAAGTTTCTAAGTCACTTCAGCCTTCTATATTTGCCCCTTGGTTTCCAGAGACATGGCATTAATAATGCAATTCTGTAAAACTAATGAGTGGTCCTGTGGCACCTTAGAGACCAACCAAAATATCCAGAATCACAAGCTTTCGTGGGCAAAACCCACTTCCTCAGATGAACTGAAGTGGAAATAACAGGAACTGAGAGAGCTATGGAACAGCAGAAGAAGGACCCGTGCTAATAAGGGTAATTAAGTGGGCTGGATAGTCCCATTCACAGCTTTTGATTGCAGATACAATTCTGTGTTTATCACATGTTATTGTAAGAGATTTCTTTCCCCCTCTAATATTATCTATATATTTCTCACAGCTCTTTTAAAGAGAATCTAGTGGTATGTCCATTTTTTCAACACAGACATGCCCCCTTCTTTCTAATAGCTGTACAACATGTAGAATTGATGTGTAATGTTTTCAAAAATGCCCCAGGGCCAAATTTTGAAAAGTAGCCATGCAACTGAACTTGCAGACCCTGTGAGCATCTTAAAGAGGACAGTATAGATGGCTAGATTAAGGAGATCAGCTCATGCCTCCTTGCTCAAGCTTAATGCATTAAATCATCTCTTTTACAACAGGAATCATGCTGAGAAAACAGTGACAACTCCATCGTGTTATTTGTCATCTGAGGAAGTGGGTAATGCCCGTGAAAGCTCATGATACTATCTTTCTTTTTTTGTTAGTCTCTATTGTGCTATAGGACCATTGCTGCTTTTTACGTTTTTTAGTTACAGACTAACAAGGCTCCCCCTCTGAGAACTCCATCATGGTCCATCAACACTGGTGTTTCACAGCTTGGGAAACCAGGGGCGTGTTGAGAGACCCACATCTCGGAGCAGTGGCCAGTCACATCTCAGTTGTATGGGACTTACAGAGCAAGGTATTCGGTGGCTGGATCCAGTCACCCGAGGTCAATATTCATTGCTAGCCGATGTACCCGGCGTTGCTTGGGTCCTTAACTCTTTTGGGGAGATGCAGAAGGGGGACTCTTAGGGAAGAGGGTTGGGAGGTTGGGGGGCTTACCAGGGCTGCTTGTGGTGGCAAAGAGGGTGATACTCCAGTGATGGCTCCTCCTGGGGGGTCTGTAGTACACTGCCCAGCCTCGGCCAATGACTCCTCCTGGGGGGACAGGACAGTCCTGGCCCCCAGGAGGAGTTGCCACAGGACCAGCACCACCCTCACCACCACAGCGCCCCACCCCGCAACTCCCAGCCCCCAGCTCTGAGCCCCTGCCCTGACTCCTGCTTCCTGGGAGGGGGGGCCAGCACTGGAGTCAAGAGCCAGTGGGAGGAGTTGGGCTGAGGCTTTGTGGGGTGCAGGACTTACCCATGCTGGTGGCCTGCAACATGGACAGCCTTGGCCTCTCTCTTACTGGTGTAGCCACCCCCCCAGTGGTCACTCTGCAGTACAGCTGTCCTGCACTCATTGCCCCTCTGTGGTCATTGTGGAGCAAAACTGTCCCTTTCCATGTTACGGAAACCAGTCCCACTCCAAGCACATCCCGGTGTCTGGGCACAACTCAGCTCTGCCCTGGCTTTAAGTTAGGATATGACAAAGCTGCCTGCCAAGTGCTGTGGTCCCATCTCTTACCGTTTAGAAGGTGTTCTTGAACAGACAGACTCACTGATGAATGGACAGACAGGCAGTCACGCCTTTCTAAAACATATGGAAAAGAAGGGATGGGAATTTGGCAGTTTTGTTAGAGTTGCACTTGGGTTCTCCAGTTGACTCAAACCTGAAACAGCCCCAGCGCAGAAACCCACAGGTATATTCACTAATTAAGAACAAAACTGGTTGTAATGCCCATTACATTTCTGCTGATAAAAATCACTGTTTTCACGCTTTCAAATAACTAAGCCTAC
Organism: Pelochelys cantorii; assembly: GCA_032595735.1. Lineage (NCBI taxonomy): Eukaryota > Metazoa > Chordata > Testudines > Trionychidae > Pelochelys > Pelochelys cantorii. The sequence continues at coordinate 10,549,822 of CM064351.1, read as the reverse complement.
ACTTATTGTGAGTCCTCAGCCAAAAAGCACTGACAGAGGTGAAATTTTGGTAACAGGACCTGGTGACATAACCTATGTGGAAAGATGTTGTTGATTTATTCAACACAACTACCCACAGTGACCTGGGAAATAATTAACACCCAACCACTTCCTGCTCCCGTGTCCTACACAATCAAATACCTAAGTAGCACCCAACACTTATGAGCAATGGGCTTAAACTGCAGCAAGGGAGGTTTAGGTTGGACATTAGGAAAAAGTTCCTAACTGTCAGGATGGTTAAACACCGGAATAAATTGCCCAGGGAGGTTGTGGAATCTCCATCTCTGGAGATATTTAAGAGCAGGTTAGATAAATGTCTATCAGGGATGGTCTAGACAGTATTTGGTCCTGCCATGAGGGCAGGGGACTGGACTCGATGACCTCTCGAGGTCCCTTCCAGTCCTAGTATTCTATGATTCTATGCATATGGAATGCTTGCACACACACACACAACACACACAAACACTTATTCAGGCATGTATGCCAGGCAGGGCCACAGACTGGAAACACGTAATTCGAGCCATGGTGCTAGGGGTACGAGGTGCCACCCAGAAGGAAATTAACCCAGTGTGGAATTTTGACTTATACCAGAATGAAGGGGTTGAGTTTTGATTTTAAGAAAAGGTTGAAACTGTTTTGATGGAGATTATTCAGCTAATAGCTCCCCATAGAGGGAAATATTCAATGGCAAAAAATTGCAGTTAGGTTGGAAGTTAAGTTGTACTCAGAGAAAAACATCCATGTGCAATAGGTGTCAGCTTTTAAATCTGCACAACCACCAGCACACACACTCACACACTATTTTTTCTTGTGTTTGTGTGAAGTGATGGAAACAACACAACAATGGCCAGGAGCTCTTTCTAATTAGACTATGAGCAGACTCAGTTTTTTCTGGGATACTTTGTCTGTCATTCCGGTTTTAAGTTCTTAGCCAATTTGAGCATTTTGCCACCCATAACGTCACCAATTGCACCTGAGCAGCTACTAAAGAAGAGGCAAGCAGGTGGCCTCCAGGATAGAAGATTGCACCAACAATTTGGCTGGCCTGGTAGCTAGAGAACAGGCAATACTTAGAAGAGGAGGGATCTCATATAAATTCAAGATTCATTCTAAGTGTTTAACAACCTTGGATTAACACATAGTGAATGGAAACCCAGATGGCTTTCACCTTTTCCCTTCCAGCCATATCCCGTCCATCTCTCCCTCCCATTATTTTACTTTTCTCTGCTTCTCATTTCTTAGCCATTCTCCAGCGAACCATCGATGAAATGGAAAGAAATGGGTACTCTCCAGAGAGCACTCAGCAGATGAGTTAATAGGAAATCAAGATTTAACCCTTTCAAAGAGGGAACGAGGAAACCAGTCCCTTCTCACTTACCCCAGCGTGCATCGGAAATAACGGCACTGAAGTCAGTGGAGATACTGGGGTAAAGGAGAAGAGCCAGACAGCAGAAGGGAGGTGTCTTCTTCTTCCTCTTCGGTTTTCAATGCCCCTACCCAGATTTCCACCTAATGCCACCCCCTCCCCGCCCCCACACACAACATAAAGGGTCGCTTGTGCAGCACGATTCCCCGTGTGCTGCCTGGCAGTCACTTATATATGTATTGGTGACCACACGGGAATTCTCCCTAAGGAGACTCCACTGTCATGCTGCCAGGCAGCCGGAGCCGCCCCCAGTAACAACTGGAGATGAGGTCAGGCCTTCCAGAGTGATGCAAAATTTTCGGCTGCCTCTGCCACCGGGCCGGGAGTAGGGCAGCAGGATTTCAGTCTGCGGTTCTTGGGATAGCAGAGGGTCGGTTGCATGGACATAAGCACAGCGTGGTCGGGGATCCTGAGCCATTGCATTGTGTTGTAGAACGGGGCTATGCCATTGTCATGTGATGTTGATGTGCTGATGGATGAACTGTGATTCTAGGTGATCCTCCACCACCCAGTTTTCACACTAGTGGCATGTCTACACTAGGAAACGATTTTGAAATAACCAAAATCGATTTAATAACTCCTGAAATTGCAAAATTGAAATAGCATTCCCCACTACGGGGGAGCCTCGAAATCAGTCCAAGGCAGGCTCCGTTAATGTGGATGTGCTACCTCGACTTAGAGCCCCAGGAAACAAGGGGAGTAGTCAGTTCGAATTACTCTGGGGAGTTGTTATTTCAAAATAGCAGCACCGGAGCATCCACACTGTTGCTGTTTTAAAATAACTATTTTGAAATAAGTGTTATTCCCCAAGGAAAGCAGGAGTACAGATTTCAAAATAGCCAGACCAGTCGTGTGGATGCTCCACTTATTAATTAAACCTAAGGGGGGTTATTTCAAAATAAAGCCCTAGTGTAGACGGGGGCTGGGGGCAGATGCATTCCTGCTCTATCTCCAATATCTTGGATGGCATGAGACCATCATTATCCCTCACCTATTTCTTCTTTTCTTGAACTCCCCCACCCCCACCTCCAGTCTTCCCAGAGACAGAGGGACAGGAGGTGTTTCCTTTCCCTCTTACTCCCCCAGAATGCTGAGTATCGTCTTTCCTTTCTCCGCATGCGAGCCTCCTGCCACCCTGCACGGAAACCGTGCTGTTCACTATGGCAGGAGGAAAGAACGGGGCCCGTAGGCACAGTTCTTCTCATTCTTCCACACCTGGCTGTCCTTTCCCATGTGTCACACTCAACCACAGGAGTTGCACTGCTTATTAACCAGCCATTGCCTGGCCTCAATTCTGCAACAGGCTGGAAGAAACTGCTCCGACCTATGCTCTCCGTGACACCATGTATGTGCAAGGGGACCATTGACCACTTCAGGAAACACTGTGGTTTTATCACTTGGGTCTTTCCCATGACCAGCAGAGGGGGACATGGTCAGAGAAGAGCCAGGTTTCTGGGATTCACAGGCCTATATTCCCTAAACAATTGGTTTGTGCAGATTAGCATGAGAGATCAGCAGAGAGAAAAGGGCTCTATGGTTACTCTCAATTTTGGGGAACGGGGAATCCCTGAATGTAGAGGGGGGCTGGTACATTACGATGCTTGGCCACCACAGCAATACGGGACTGGCCATAGGCTTGGATGTTGTAGGATGCAATCATTGGCCATAAACCTGCTTGATCAATAGTTGACATATATGGGAAGGAGCTAAAAGGCCTGGGTGTGTGAGCCTATAGGACAAAGGCAGCCCAACGCTGTGAGCGTGGGCAAGTTAAAGAGGGACTTGGGAGGCTGGGTGTTAGCATGAATATTCATGGCTCCGCTAAATCCCATACTTAGCTAGGCCACCATGCAGCAGTGAGCAAACGTTCGTCATTACACCCTTCATTGTCATCATCTGCCACTGACTTTCAGGCACTGGGGTCTGGACTATTGGACTTGTTTGGCATGATGGACACAGGGCCAGGCCTTTGTGTCCTACCAGCAGCAACCCGAGGAAGGATGGGAGCTTATAAGCATATGCCAGGAATGCCGAATGCTATCTTTCTGGAGCTTTCTTGTCTTCACTGATTGCGCTAGTAAAAGTGGCTGTGGGTTACCTGTAGTATCACCGTCGCACCTTCAGGGCCTGGGCTGGAAGTCCGGGATGTGTAAGGAATAGACTGTAATTCCCCAGAGCCTATAGTTTATGGCATGACCCACGTGCCCCAGGTGAGGTTCCTCAGTCCTTTAATACCCTCAGTTTTCCCCTTATTTGTTTACAATTGCTGTTTAATGAATTGCATGTGGTTTAAACTCAAGTCGGTGATCAGCATGTCAGGGAAGTGGCCAGTAAGAAGAGGGTGTCCCAGCGTGGAGACACATTAACTTGCCTTCTGAGAATCCCTCAACAAGAGCAGTGGTTAAGTATAACTGTCCCCCATGCTCGCTGCCCCTAGTGATCATTGAGAAGCATAACTCCTTCCTATCAGACCCCTCCCTTTCCAAGTTATGGGAAAGGAGTCGGATTCCAGGCACATCGCGTGTCCCGACACAGCCTACCCCTGACCTTGCTTTAAGTTAGGATAAGAGGACGCTGCTTCCCAAATTTGGTGGACCTAGCTCTTACCACTTACGAGCGATCCTGGGCCTCCCTTATCCGTCCTATATCCCAAGGGTCCACTCTGTGGAAAAGAAGGACTGTTCTCAGTGTTAGGCAGTAAAGGGAATGGGGGTAGAGAGTCAGAGACTTTTACCATCTGATTCCACCAGGTTCATATAGCAACCAGGAACATTCCCCGCAATAGAAGCTCCCCAAATCCTCATAACAGTCAATGCCAAGCATTCAGAGTCTAACTGAATTATTACCCAGGGAAACTTCCACTACAGGGAAGGGGGCTACTTGTATTAGTCAGAATCAGGTCCAAAGATTCATACTCAATTGAATTTTGGTCCAATGTTCTAACCCATTGTTCCTCCAACCTAATTGGAGCATGCAATTGTCACAAGTTTGATGCACACAGCTTGTCCTATGGAGGAGCGCAATTGGAAATGCCTCTCCTTCTACAAGCATGCTGGCTCCTTTCGCTCTACCTTGGTGGATCAGCAAAAGCTCAAGAAGTTTGGTGCTTGTTTGGTGTACTCAGGATCTTGTCTCTCTTTAGTGTCTTGACCCAGAAACTAGAGCGAAGGAAGAAAGGAAGCAAGCAAACAAACAAACAAACTCCAAGCAGTAAGGGGTGACAAGCACTTCGGAGGCCAAGATAAGAATTCCAAGGAAACCGGACAAGCTAGAGAACTGGAGAAGTCAGTAAAACAAGTGTGAAGTACTGCACGTGGGGAGGAAAGACCGAACGCACAACTCTAAGGTGGGGAATAGACTGGCTAGACAGTAGCGTTGCTAAGGAAGATCCATGGACTAGAGTGGCTCTCCCACTACCCTGATGATGTGCTGGACCAAGTCACCCGTAGCCATGGAAATGTCAAGAGCACCGATGGGGACCAAGTCACCCATGAGAAATCCTGGCCCCAACGAACATTTGCCTTCCCTTATTGGGGCCCCCCCGATCAAAGAATTGCAGCGAGTGCATTAGCAGGCAAAGAAGAGCAAGGAGCAGGTGAATTATTTCTCCCATTGCCATGACCTCCCTGAAGACTGGCCTGAGCTACTGACTCGGCCCCGGACATTGTTTGTTACTAATTGAATCGTGGCACACGACTTTAATTCCCCTTTTGGCAGCACTCAAACCTAGTGACAGCAACCTGCGCCCAGTGTGTTCGAACAGTGTGGAATGCGTGAGGGGAGGGGGTTGATTCCAGTTTGGAGACTGTTCGGGTCAAAGCAAGGAGAGCTGACAAATTCTCAGTGCATGAAACGACGCCTTTCTAACAAGCTGAATTGTTTTATTCTGATGAACTCCGACAACTTGCACAGCCATCCACACTCAAAGAATAAGTATGAAACGCTCATGGAGGGGACTCAGAATTCTTCAGACATTTCAGTGGCAGGTGGTAGTCTATTTCTTCCCCCATGTGCTCTCACCCGGTCAGAGGTAGGCAACACCCAGAGCCTACCCATGGATTAGGGAAGTCCCGATCCTGTTATTTATGAGTTCAAGTGACACACAGCAATGAGATGGGCGTTCTCACCTCAGTCACACTTTGCAAGGTCACATCCCGATGCTTGGCCCCTTGTGCACAGGTCTATGGGCTTGGCACCTTTGTAGTCTAGTAAAAGGCAAACATGGAAGGAGAGCTTTTCTCAAGGCTTGCTTTACCTCCTGGTTTCTCAGGCTGTAGATGAGTGGGTTGACTAAAGGGGTCAGGATGCCATAGAAGACGGAAAACATTTTGTTCAGGTCCCGCAGTGACTCAGTGTCTGGTAACAGGTAGACAGTGACTAGAGTCCCATAGAAAATGGTCACCACAATGAGGTGAGAGGAGCAGGTGGAAAATGCTTTCTGCCTCCCAGTAGAGGAAGGGATTTTCAGGATGGTGGAGATGATGGACACGTAGGAGGCCACAGTCAATACAAATGGAGGCAGGGTGAGGATAGAGCAGAGCATGAAGGTAGAAACTTCCAGCCGGCGGGTGTCGCTGCAGGCCAGTTTTATTATTGGGCTCAGATCACAGAAGAAATGGTCCAGTTCATTGGGGCCGCAGAAAGTGAACTGCGAGATGAAGAATATGGTTGGCAGCGAAGCCAGAAAGCCACTTGCCCAAGAGCCCGCGATCATCTGGAGGCAGAACCTGCCGTTCATGTGGGTTGCGTAGTGCAGCGGCTTGCAGATGGCTAAATACCGGTCGTAGGACATCACCGACAGGAGAAGGCATTCTGTCGCCGCCAGGGAACCAAAGATATAGAACTGAGTGAGGCAACCACTAAATGAGATGGTCCGGTCCCCTGTCAGGAGACTGGCCAGCATGCGGGGCAGGAGAGTGGAGGTGTAGCAGGTCTCCACACAGGACAGGTTCCCCAGGAAGAAGTACATGGGGGTGTGGAGGTGCCGATCGACCACCACTAGCACCACGATGAGGATGTTCCCAACCACAGTTACAATGTAGATGCCTAGAAACATTAGGAAGAGAAGCGTCTGCAGTTGAAGGAGATCCCCGAATCCCAGGAGAATGAATTCGGTGATGGTCGTCTGGTTTCCCTGGTGTTGGTTTGCCGGGGGTTTCATCTAGGGGAAAGAAAACAAATTGTGCAATTTGCAGTCTAACTTTTCAAAATAGTCAACATTTGAAATCCAGCTCTCCCCGGTGGTCCCATCCCAAGAGATCGGTCAAGACTCTAGATGACCAAAGTATTCTGAGAGAGGTTTTCAAAGGCACCTGAGCTAAATCACATGGGAACCCTTCCTGTTGTCCAGTGTCGCTAAGCATGTCGCTTTCAGCCTCCTTTAAATCCTCATGGATTTCTTTGGGCCACAAGGTCTGGGATAATCAGTGGACCCTGAAGGGGACTGGATTCCATTCTCTTGTGGTTGTACATAAATGCCAACCCACTGCTGGGCTCAGATGACATTCACCCACATTTCCACTCAGAGTCCAGCCAGTTCCAGTACAATTTGATGCCAGAAACTTGGGTTTTAATGCTACCTCATCCACTCCCTGACGTTGGGTTTGTCACTGCTTCACTTCAAGCCCCCCTGTATCCTTGTCTGTGAAACTGCAGGGTATTTACCTTTCTTAATGTGCTTTGAGGTGCATGAAGCAAGAGCTCTCTCCTCATGCTCATTGTCTCTTATGTAAAATGCACGCAAAGCTACACAGGCACTTTACAAAGTTTGTTAACACCTATGCTGACGAGTGTCATTCTTCACCATTATCATACTTCAATATGCTCTAGGACAGTGGTCCCCAACCTTTTGGGGCTGCCGGGCGCCTGGGGGTGGGGCTGTGCATACGCCGCACGACTGGGGGAGGGGGCCATGCGTGCATCGCACGCAGGGCCGGCTCTAGGTTTTTTACCACCCCTAAGCAAAAAACATTTTTGTCCCCCCCCCCCCCGCCCGCTGCTGCAGGTCAGGCACTGAGGAGGAAAGCACCCCTTTCACCTTGCAGCTCTTTGACTCCCACCACGCCCTCCAGCCAAATCCAGCCTACGTCTTGTCTCCCCTCCACACACATCCCCGTCCACACACATCCCAACCCCCCCCTCCACCCACTCACCAAACTCAGTTTCCACCTCCTCTCCCCTCCCAGGCAAACTACCCCTCAGTGACTGGACACAGTCTGCCCCCCTTTTTGTCCCCCACCTGATCCACCCTGCGCCCTCTCTTCCCTCCCGGCCAAACCCAATCCCTCCCCTCCCCACCGGACCCAGTCCGCTCCCCTCTCCTACTTCCCCCCAGTGACCGAACTCCATCTCCTTTCCCTCTCCCCGCCAAAGCCTCGCGTCCCCTCCTCCCAGCACGTGCGGAAACGTCGGAGCGCCCTGAGGGAGGGGTGAAAGTGGCACGGGTCCCCCTGGGGATGCACGTGGACACAGCTGGGAAACATAAAGGGCAAGGCCAGGGACACCTCTCTCCCTCCCCCCCCCAAAATCTCTGAGCTGGGGCAGGCGAGGCCCCCTCCAGTGGCTCCTCACCGCCAGACCAACCAGATCAGGCTGCAAAGTAGCTCTCCCCTCCCCTCGCCTCCCCTCGGCACCTCTGTCGGAATCATCCTGGCCCGGGCAGGGCCTTCCTTCTGCCCGGCCCCACCAAGGCTACAGCTCTCCCCTCCCTCCGCGCCCAGCACTGAGGCAGAGAAAAGGGGGAGAGAGTCGTCCCCCATTTGCCAATGTGCGCTACCCCCCCCCCCCACACACACACACACTCCTGCAAACTCCTTGGCCAAGGGTGCCCGCTCCGGCTGGAGGGGTCACTAGTAAGTGCAAGGCAGGCGGAGAGATGACCACAGGCACCTGGCTCGCAGCGTGGTCCCTGGCTGCAGTGACCCGGGCTGCCCCTTGCCTGGCCCCGGATTGCTCTGTGCAGCCTGTCCCGCAGAGCCCGGGGAGAGCGGCTCGCCCACCAGGGCCGTAGCGCTCCGGCGCCACTGCTGTTCTCAAAGCCCATGGTGCGCCCCCTGCACGTCGGGCTGCGCTGGCTGGTGCCAGTCAGAGGAGCACGAATGATCCCCGGGCGCCGGAGTCTGCTACATGGATGGGAGGCTCCCACGGGCATTTCCCACTCCCCAGCCGCTGGGTGCTGGGCAGCGGCAGCTGCACTGGGAAGGCGACTGGAGCGGCGTGTGGCCAGCGCTCCTGCCGGGGCTACCTCGCCCTGCCCTGCCACGATGCCCTCTCGCGCGAACTAGAGGGCACACTTTTCTCCCTGGTGCCGAGGGAAGGCAGCGAGGCAGCCCCAGAACCCTGATGTCATGGCGCCTCAGCCACTCATGGCAGGGCTGCAAGCGCAACTTGCCCCATGCACCCTGCCTGCCGAGGGTGGCTCGCTGCTGGCCCATCGCGCACTCCGCCACCCCGCCCATTGCCTTGGGCAGCCACAGGGAAGACCGCGTCGGGTGGTAAGGGTTAGGAGTTCAGGAGTTCTCCGGCCACTGTCTCTCAGGGGCGGCCAGAATGCCGCCCCTGGCAATGTGCCGCCCCAAGCACATGCTTGGTTTGCTGGTGTCTAGAGCCGGCACTCGGCGGGCACACATAAGTGCCCCGGTGGGCACCATGGCACCCGCAGGCACTGCGTTGGGGACCACTGCTCTAGGAAAAGAAACTTTGTGCGCTTCCCATTCATCAGCCCTTTCTATTTCTGCCTCCTTTTTGCAGAAGTGCCCTCAGTCATTTATTTAACATCACACATCAACCTGAGAGATTTATTTTCCCATCACACTGTGGGGAGCACTCTCTTAAGTCTGTCCTTAAGCAATGTACATTTTTTGCAAAAATACACATCTCTTTTTAACTGCTGTACAGCGCCTAAAATTTGCAAACGTGCCTACAGACCAGATTTTGAAAAGCGTTTGTGTGACCAAATTTGTAGAGGCCCTTTTGAATATCTGAAACACATTACAGAGGATTCCCAGGGAGACAGATTAAGAAGGACTGCAGATGCCTTCTTGGATACGGTGGCCATGATGGTTTGGCCCACACGTCACTATCCGGTTGTTATTTCCAGTTGGGTTCATGAACGCTATTGCACCTTACAAGCATCATTCTAGGTGAGGGCACCTCTTCCGGAGCAGGCAACATGGAGCACCAACGAATGTCTGGGAAGCCGTGGCAAAGCCACCCAGAGCCACCAGCCACTCCATGGCCCATCCCTGGTGAAACAGGAGTGTCAGAGACGCAAATCTAGGGGCCCTGACCGGCCATTACCCAGTTCCAAGGCGCATGGGCTCTGTGGTTGGAGCCAATCCACAGAGACTGGTTTTGTTCAGAGAGGGGAACTTGATCGGGTGAGCCTCAAGGTTTTTTTCCACCCTGTTATTGCTGCCAAAAAAGCTCAGACAGAGTTGCAATTCGCTAATTGGAGTTAGCACCCTCATGTGCGTGGAAACATGGAGAGAGGTTGATTTATTCACACAGCTGCAGAGGTGATCTGGCACCTAACTGATGGCCCAGTTCCCTGCATGCCCCAGCCTACACATGTAGCCACGCAAGAAGAACCCAACATTCCATCATGCACATCGAGAATATGGCATTCTTTACATACACACACACACACACACAGATGCACACTTATTCCAGTTTGTATGCCCTAAGCGGGAAACACTGACATTTTCACTGCAAGGGCATGATTCACATAGGGTGCGACTACACTGCACTGTTATTTCGAAATAACAATGCAAGCATCTACACAGGAAAGGGAAGGTTGCCCAGTTGGCAGGAAATAAGAACCAACAACAGTTGACAAATCAACACAACCACCCACACAACATGACCAGCACACTCAGGCACCACACACACACACACAGCCCCTCATCACTGCACACACTCACAGAACTCAGCACAAATCTGCCAGCCCAACCCCACCCACACAAACCAACACAACCACCAGCACACACAAAGAACCCCCCACATGACTCGGACACCTCTCTTGTCTGCTCAGTTTGGAAAGTCATGGAAAAAACTACCAGAAATTCCAGGGCTCTTTCTGTTTAGCGATCACTAGGTTTAATTATTGCTGGGGTTCATGGTATCCCACCATGCACTGCTCATCTTCTCAGTCATTTGGGAGGTTTTCTATAAACACGAGTCTACAAATTACACCTATTCAATTGCACGGGCGGTGAACTAGTAGTGAAAAGATAAGCAGAGCAGCACCGGGCAGGTAATGTGTCAAAAAATAGGGACAAATTTGAAAAAAAGTCAGTTCTAAATAATTAATTACTTTTAATTAATTCATAGTAGATGGAAATCAGATATGACTCTCCTTTCCTCTTCCTGCCGCATCCTATTTTTCTCATCCCTCCCCATCCCATGCCTTTACTATTCTATTCTTCTGCTTTTTAATCTGTGAAAGAAAGAAAGAAAGAAGTACACACTCCAGAGTGCATTACAGCAACTGAGCGAAGATTTAACCCTTTCCGAGAGGGAACTAGGAAACCTGTCCCTTCTCACTTACCCCAGCAGACGTCGGAAATAACGGCGCTGAAGTCAGCGGAGATGCACTGCAAGGGAGCTGGGGTAAGGGAGAAGAGCCGGACAGCAGAAGAGAGTTGTCTTCTTCCTCTTCAGTTTTTCAGTGCCCCTAGCCAGATTCCCACCTAACACACACACCCTGACGCAAAGGATCACTTGTGCAGCACAATTCCCTGTGCGTTGTGTTGCAATCTCCTCTATATGTGTTGGGGACCACATGGGAATTGTCCCTAAAGAGACTCTGCTGTCATGTTTGCCAGGTAACCAGAACCACCTTAGCAACGTCAGCCTTACAGAAGGGTGCAAAGATTTCGGCCAGGAGTTGGGAAGAAAGGCTCCGCTCTCTGGCCGTTAGGACAGCTGAGGACCAAGTGCGTGTGTAATCGGACGGGGGGATCCCGAGCCATTGCTTTGCAGTGACTGGCTGCAGAGCGGGGTTTGGCAGCTACAGCGGGATGTTGACATGCTGATGTGGCATCAGGAGGGGGAGCTTGTCAAAGAGCAGCTGGCCTGATGACCCTACAGCATCTTCATTAATCATTACACACCAGGGGGCAGATCCATTCCTGCTGCAGTTGGGATATCTGATGGAGTTAAACCAGCCTTCCCTCTTGCCACTTACTTCCCCTCTTCAGAATTTCAGGCTCTCCCTCAGCCTTCCCGCAGGCAGAAAAGGGGGGAGGTGATTCCTTTCCCTCATCCGCCTCTGGAATGAAATTTAGGAAGCGATAGGCTGACCTCTCAAGGCTCTCTGTGGGGGTTGGGTGCACATGCCATATTGACATTTCTCTTGACAATCATGCTGATATAATCTCGTAATGTTTTCAGGCTGAGATTTCCACCTGTTCCACGATGTAATGAGAATCTGCAGAAAGGGACCTGGGGTTACAGTGGATGAGAAGCTGGAGATGAGTCACCAGGGCGCCCTTGCAGCCAAGCAGGCTAATGGCACATTGGGCGGCATTAGGAGGAGCGTTGCCAGCAGAGCTAGGGAAGTGATTATTCCCCTTTATTCAGCTCTGGTGAGGCCACATCTGGAGTGTTGTGACCAGTTCTGGACCCCCCACTACAGAAAGGATGTGGACACATTGGAGAGGGTCCAGTGGAGGGCGACCAAAATGACCAGGGGACTGGAGCACATGATTTACGCGGAGAGGCTGAGGGATTTGGGTTCATTTAGTCTGCAGGGGAGAAGAGTGGGTAGGGGGTGGGGATTTGACAGCAACCTTCAACTACCTTAATGGAGGTTCCAGAGAGGCTGGAGAGAGGCTGTTCTCAGTGGTGACAGATGGCAGAACGAGAAGCAATGGGCTCAAGTTGCGGGGTGGGGGAGTCTAGGTTGGAGATTAGGAAAAACTATTTCCCTAGGTGGGTGGGGAAGCACTGGGCTGGGTTCCCTAGGGAGGGGGTGGAATCTCCAGCCCTAAATCCCAGCTTGACAAGACGCTGGCTGGGATGATGATTGAGTTGGGGTTGGTCTTGCTTTGGGCAGGGGGCTGGACTCGATGACTCCTGAGGTTTGTTCCACCCCTAGGAGTCTCTCATTCTGTTATTCTAATTAGGCATACAGACCCATAAGTAGCGTTGGCAATCTCAACCCCAGCCTATCTCTTTAGTTTAATCTTTCTCATGCTTTTCTTTATAGCATTTTCTCTTCAGGAGTTACACATAACCCACCCGAACGCAAGTTAAAACTGCAGGATTCCATACTTCATTGCTTCTATTGGCCATATTCTCGGTATCCAGTATCTTGGCTCCTCCCTCTATTTCAGGGACTTCTTGAATCCTCAACCTCCTCCCCCATGTCAGGCCTCTGTGGCTACATCTACACTGCAGCGCTATTTCGGGATACTGGGGAGCTCTGACAAAGTCCTCTTAGTTGACCTCGCCCAGTATAATGTCCTCTTCTTCTGTCTGGGAGACAAGCAATTCTGGGTGTGAACATGTGAACATAGAGCAACAAGAGTGATTAAAGGTCTAGAGAAGTAAGACCTATGAAGTAAGACTGAAAAAATGGGGCTTGTTTAATTTGGAAAGAAGACTGAGGCTGTGTCTAGACTACACCTCTCTGTCGACAGAGAGATGTAGATTAGGCATGTCGAAATTGCTAATGAAGCAGGGATTTAAATATCCCATGCTTCATTAGTATAAACATGGCTGCCACTTTTTTTTTTAAATAAACCCTTTGTCAACAGATCCTGTATTCCTCAAAAAATGAGGTTTACAAGATCTGTCGACAAAGGGTTTATTTTTGACAGATCTGCATCTAGACTGCTGGTTTTTTGTTTTTTTTTTTTTTTTTCGAAAAAGCTCCATTTTGAAAAAAAGCAGAGGCCATGTTTATGCTAATGAAGCACGGGATATTTAAACCCCTGCTTCATTAGCAATTTCACCATGCCTAATCTACATCTCTCTGTCGACAGGGAGGTGTAGTCTAGACATACCCTGAGAGGGGACATGATAGCAGTTTTCAGGTATCTAAAAGGGTGTCACAAGGAGGAGAGAGAAAAATTGTTCTCCTTGGCCTCTGAGGACAGGACAAGAAGCAATGGGCTTAAACTGTAGCAAGGAAGGTTTAGGTTGGACATTAGGAAACATTTCCTAACTGTCAGGGTGGTGAAACACTGGAATAAATTGCCTAGGGGGGTTGTGGAGTCTCCATCACTGGAGATATTTAGAGCAGGTTGGACAGACACCTGTCAGGGATGGTCTAGACGGTACTGGGTCCTGCCGTGAGGGCAGGGGACTGGACTCAATGACTCTCGAGGTCCCTTCCAGTCCTAGTGTTCTATGATTCTATGATTCTATGTGAAACTCTATTAGGAGGATGTCCAGAGCTGAGATCGGGAGGGGGTTATTGTAAAGCTAGTAGGTGCCATAACCCAATTCTTTGAGCTGTAGACAATTATGGGGGGGCAGGGCCGGAGCTGGTGCGTGTGTGCTAACCAGGTGCCAGGGGCTGTATGTTTAACAAAATAAGCAGCAAGAATAACACAACTTCCTCTTAACACATATTAAACAGGCTCGGTGCCTCATGGCTTGATTGCAATTACAGAACAACCTCAAGTTTCCACAAATGCCATTTTTCCTCCTCCTCCTTTGACACTTTGGACTGTTCTGTATGTCAGAGAAGAACATTTCCGAGTTTCTTCCCTAACTTTACCATTGACAGGCCCAGTTTATGGGATGCATATGGGTTGCTGTGATGTTGCCAGACCAAATATTTCACGCTGGGAGTCGGTATGTACTCACACAAAGTAAATAATTTAGCGCATCTTCTCATCTCCCCCTGCTAGGGTCATGTCACTTCTTGGGAACCCATCTAAGAGCTGGGTGGGACCCCTTTACCTTCCAGGTGGGGCTCAGTGCTGCAGCAGGGTCAGGTGACCAGTGGGGGGGCTAAGGCAGCCCCCTGCCTGTCCTGGTACCGCAGACTGCGCTGCACCCCAGAAGCAGCTGACAGCAGGTGGGGGGAAGGGAAGAGAGAACACAGGGCTCTGGGCACTGCCCCTGCCTCGAGCACTAGCTCTGCACTCCCATTGGCTGGGAACCTGCTGCCGGCTGCTTCTGGGGCACAACATGGTCTGTGGTGCCAGGAGAGGCAGGAAGCTGTCTTAGCCCCCCTGCTGCACTGCTGACTGGGAACTGATCGAGGTCAGCCCCTTCTGCTCCAGCCCTGATCTCCCCAAAGCTGGAGACCCCTCCTGCACCCCAAGGGTATGTCTAGATTACGTGCCTCTGCCGACTGCAGCATGTAAATTAGACATACCGACATCGTCAATGAAGTGGGGATTTAAATATCCCCCGCTTCACTAAAATAAAAATGGCCACCACGTTGTGCCAGCTCAGCTGTTTGTCGGCACGACGCGGCAGTCAAGACAGGGATCGGTCGGCAAGGAAAGCCTTTGCCGACTGATCCCTTATGCCTCGTGCAACAAGGTTTACAGGATCGGTCGGCAAAGGTTTTCCTTGTCGACTGATCCCTGTCTTGACTGCCACTTTGTGCCGACGTCTTGACTACAGCTGAGCCGGCACAACGCGGCGGCCATTTTTATTCTAATGAAGCGGGGGGGTATTTAAATCCCCCGCTTCATTGACTATGTCAGTATCTCTAATTTACATGCCTCGGTCAGCAATGGCATGTAGTCTAGACATACCCCAAAGCTCATCCCCAGCCCCACCCCAGAGCCCGCACTCCAGTCATATGATGTTGGGTCATGGGCATCAACCATTTTCTTCAAATGGGTCATGAGAAAACAAGTTTGAAACCTGCTGGTCTAGTGTTCCGGCTCAGTCCTGGGATCTCACAAGTGGCTGTCATGTCCCTCAAGAGGGAGAGTAATTGGTTACTGGGTTTCAACCCTAACGCCAATGCTAGAGCCAATGGCAGGCATGGCCTTACCGTTGCAACCTCACTAATTAGGAAAGGAAAAGCTCTGGAGTGACTAGGTTCCCTCCCCTTCCCACAAGCAGCCTTTTCCTTGGGGCAACACCGGTGTGGGGAGGGATGGGTTGCCTCTTGCCCCACCAAAACAATGTAGGGTGAGGTTCTTGAGGAACAGGGAAGGTATCTCATCGAACACGTCTGAATGAATTGTTTCAGTTAGCCAGTGAGTCTCAAATGTTGTGCAATCGGGAATGCAGGAGAGTCTGGTGGACTGGCCCAGGAGGCTAGAATACATTTGCAGAAATCTGGAACGTCTCTTGAGGAGCCAGGAATGTCCCTTACAGAGCCCGCACTGCCCTGAGGGCAATTTAGAGACATCTAGAACATTAGTTGAGGAATACGTAGCATATTTCGCAGAGTCATTTCCCACCCAATATTTTCCTCAGGGCAACATTCACTTCCTTGTTCCTCAGACTGTAAATAAAAGGGTTAAACAATGGAGTCACAATGGTATACAGCAGAGAGAGCCATTTGTCAGTGTCCACTGAGTCCCTTGTCTTCGGTTTTAAATACGCAACCATGGCGGAGCCATAGAAAAGAGTCACCACCGTGAGGTGTGAGGAGCAGGTGGAGAAGACCTTGTGTCTGCCCTGGGCTGATGGCATCCTCAGAATTGTGCCAATGATTTTAATATAAGAGATAACAATTAAGAGAAAAGGGGTGATTATGAGTAGCAGAACGGCTGCACACACGGCTATTTTATTCCTGTAGGTGTCTGCACAGGACAGCTCCAGCATGGGGGGGATGTCACAGAAGAAATGGTTAATTTCATGAGACCCGCAGAAGGGCAAAGAAAACACCAAATACGTCTGCCCCATGTGTACCGGGAAGTTGACGAGGCAGGACCCGGCTACCAGCCAAGCACAGACCTCCCTGTTCACTATGAGTGTGTATCGCAGGGGGTTACATACGGCCACGCAGCGGTCATAGGCCATGGCTGCCAGCAGGAAACACTCCGTGCCACCTAATAAAAGCAGGAAATACATCTGGGCAGCACAGCCGGCGAATGAGATGCTGCCGTCCCCTGCCAGGCAATTGGCCACCGTCTTGGGCAGGGTGACGGAGGAGTAGCCGATCTCCACCAGGGACAAGTTCCTGAGGAAGAAGTACATGGGGGTGTGCAGGGCGGAGTCCAGCAGCGTGACCAAGACAATGATGCCATTCCCTAGCAGGATCACCGCATAGATCACCAGGAAGAGCAAACCCTGCAGGTCCGTGAGACTGGAGTATCCCAAGAGGATGAATCCAGAGACTGTGGTGTGGTTTCCCCCCGCCATTGGATGGGTTAATTGACTCTGCACAGACAGGAAAGACAGAAGACATAGGGATGTGCACGGAGTTGGTTCTTGGCCCATGACTCTCTGTCACAGATGTGAGACTGCGCGTCTCAGCCGTTATGGACAGAAACCTGTGTAGAGAACCGCACCCTTAGGACCAGGGGAGTCACGTGTTCTGGCTAACCCACATACAGGAATATAATCAGATAATGGCCTAATACTGATACCAGGTAACTCAGATTCCCTCTGAGCTCAAATGACCTGGGTCCTGTGATTTCAGAGCAGGAAGAGGGAATTTTATCTAGAGCTGGCCAGGGCTGGCCTTACCATGAGGCGAACTGAGGCGGCCCCCCTCAGGTGCCAGACTGGGGGGGGGGGAGGCGCCACTAGGACCCAGAGTGTAGAAAATTGAGTCTGCTGCTGGTGCAGATGTATTCTCTCCGCAGTGCCATGAGAGGAGTAGAACAGGAAGGAGGCAGAATTGAGACCTTTCCAAGTTTTGGCCCAAGTGAGGAGACATGGGGGCGTCATTTGAGCTTCCCGCCTCACGTGCCAAAATGTTGTGGGCCGGCCCTGGAGCTGGCTAACAAATTATTAACAAAAAACTTGAAAAATATGTTTGGAATGCAAAAAACAAAACAAAAAAAAGCTGAACAAAGTGAGAAAAGAGAAAGAAAATTTGGGAGTGCAAACATCTTACTGTTGTTGGAAACTTTTTTTTTTTCCAAATAGCAAAGTCTGAAAAGGGCATTGAAAGCAAGAAGTGTTGCTTCTGCTGACATATCAGATATTTAGAAATCTCTTGCACTTTTTGTTGGGGGGGGAAAAGGGATATCGGTGAAAATGTGAAAGTGAGTTTTCCCCATTTTGTCTCATTTCCCCCTTATTTTCTTTTCACTCAAGCACCTTAGTTGCTGCACAGAGTTCAGGTTTAGCTCTTCATTAGCACTTCTCCTTTTTATCAATCCCCTACTATTCTCTACCACTCCTCCACAGGCTCCACGTTTACCAGGAACACCCCAATCTCAACTGCACCCAGATCCTCCTGCCCCCCTCTGAGGAGGATCTCAAGTAAAGGCCGGGAATCATCTGTGGCCATGAGGAGTTTATGCAGCTACTTGTCCCTCTAACATAGAAAGGTGCCCAGTGGCTCAAAGCAGCAGCACCCTGGAAATAAGGCCTAAATTTTTACCAAATAATCACTGAATCACCTTACCAAAGGCCACAATCAAGTCTCCGTCATCGGCAATTTTTAAATCAAGATTGGATGTGGTTTTTGAAAAGATCTGATCCAGAAATTGCTTTGCGGGAGCGTGAGGTCTTTGTCTACCAAAGATCACCCCTGATACTCATAATGGTTTCTTCCGGACTGCAAATCTATGATTGAATCAAACTGTTCATGATACACTGGGACAATCGCTTCTAGACTCTACAGGAGATGGGTGGGCAACACCCAATGAAATCCATCTCTCTCTCTCCATCCCCATACACCCCCTCTATCTATCTGTCTGTCTTTCTCCCTTACTCTGTAATTTCCCCTCCAGTACATCTGACAAAGTGGTTTTAACCCACGAAAGCTTATGCTCAAATAAATGTGTTAGTCTTTAAGGCACCACAGGACTCCTCGTTGTTTTTAATGAAATCCAGTTAGATTTAGATGCTCGACTGTCTAGTATGCTTTAAAATTCCCAACCTGGATTCTGCCACCCACCCCTATAATAAATAACATTTAATTCCAAAATGCCTCTGACCTGATATCTCTACTCACCCGTTCAGGCTGTATTCCAGGAGATGGAAAGTGGCAGATTCCGGTCCCTGTAGAATTTCAAGTAGAACACTCTTTGAAAGAATAGTTAATGGTTAAAACGTTAAATGCTACAGGGAAAGAAGGACTCAAAAAGTGAAAAGATATTAAAGAAGCAACACAAGAAGGTGACAAAATTCTGCGGGGGGGGGGGGAATCAATGGAGGAATATACTGCATTTTCAGAACAATGGAAATACATTTTGTCTCAGAAATTTTGTAAATGTGTTTTGCTCTGCATTGATTAGTTAATAAAATTGTTGCTCTTGGACAAAATCTGAAATTGTGAACGATAAAGAAAGATTTGAAAAAAAAACCCTCCCCATTCTTTGTGCTTTTTTTTGTTTTTGTTTTCTTTTACAAATTCAAGGAAAACATATTTTGAAAACTAAATGCACAGATAGGAAAATATTTTTAAAAGTCCCATTTTCCCTGTCCATTTTCAACACTTTTCTGCCAACGCTAACACAGCTGACTAACCCTAGTCCCCAAACCAGTCCAGCTGACTTCTGAGGTATCCACAAACACGTGGGGTTTGCAGTACAGTAAAACTTCAGAATTATTATGGACATCAAAGTTACGAACTGACTAGTGAACTACACACATCATTTGGAACTGGATGTGTGCAATCAAATAGAAAAAAATAAAGCAAGTACAGTACCGTGTTAAACATAAACTACTAAAAACCTGGGAATTTTAAAAAAGAGGTTTGACAAGGGAAGGAAACTGCTTCTCTGGGCGTTTCATTTATCTTAAGATGGTTAGAAGCAGCACATTAAGTCAATGTTCAGTTGTACATTTCTGAAAGAATAACCTTAACTTTTTTGTTCAGAGTTATAAACAACCTCCATTCCCAGGGTGTTCAGAAATCTGAGGTTCTACTGTAGAAGGCAGAAGACCGCCCACTGAGAATGGACCTGAGTCTATTCTCAGTTATTCTGGTGTAAATCTAAACTGGTTCCAGTAAAAATGAGCTTGCCCCATGGCTAGTAAATTGAGTTCAGCATCACAGAAGTTCTATTCCTGGTTCTCTTGTTTCTCTGTATCTAAAATGGAGTGATCTTCTTGTCTGATATTTTTGAATTTCACACCTCAGACAGAAGTGCACAAATATAAACCTCTATGCACACACAACGAGACAATGTAGGGGCACGCTGACTGATAGGAAGCAATAAGCAACCATGTACTCCTTTTCACACACAAAGGAAACAATTTCTGAACCATTAAAAAAGCATATTTGTATATGAGTCAAAGACAGCACACACACACACACACACACACAGAGAGAGAGAGAGCACAAGTTCCATGCAAAGATCATAGAATCATAGAGCTGGAAGAGACCTCAGGAGGTTGTCAAGTCCAGCCCCCTGCCCAAGGCAGGACCAATCTCAACTAAATCAACCCAGCCAGGGCTTGGTTAAGCCGAGACTTAAACACCTCTAGGGATGGAGACTCCACTACTTCCCTAGGGAACCCATTCCAGTGCTTCCCCACCCTCCTAGGGAAATAGTTTTTCCTAATATCCAACCTAGACCTCCCCCACTGTAACTTGAGCCCATTGCTCCTTGTTCTGCCATCTGCCCCCACTGAGAACAGCCTTTCTCAAGCCTCTTTGGAACCTCCCGTCAGGAAGTTGAAGGCTGCTCTCAAATCCCCCCTCACTCTTCACTTCTGCAGACTGAACAGACCTAAATCCCTCAGGGTATGTCTACACTACAAAGTTAATTCGAAATAACAGTAGTTATTTCAAATTAACTTTAATAGCGTCTACACAGGCAAACCGTGATTTCGAAATAAATTTGAAATAGTGGAGCCCTTATTTCGAATTTGGTAAACCTCATTCTACAAGGAGTAACACCAAATTCAAAATAGCTATTTCGAATTAAGTGCTGTGTAGACACGTAATTCGAAATAGGGGGCCTCCAGCCCTTCCCAGGAAGCCCTGGTGGACACTCTGGGCACAACCAGGAGAACTTACTCTCCTCTCCCCCAGCCCTGGAGACATTAAAGGGGTAGACCCTGGCCACAGTGCCTGTGCCAGCTCCAAGCCTGCCAGCCCAGAGCCAGCAGTGGCCACTGGGGCCCCTGACCCAGTGGCCCCAAAACAGGAGCCAGCAAGCCACTGGCAGCCAGCGCTCCACCGCTCTCCAGGAGCAGTCTGCCAGCTCCCAGGAGCCTGCCAGGGGCTGGAGAAGGCGGGTGCCTTCCTGGTCCAGGGTGGAGATCATGGACCTTATTCAGGTTTGTGGGGGATGCCCCCAATGTCCATGATCTCCACACTAGACAGAGGAATGCAGCCATCTATGGCAGGATAGCTGCCAGCCTGGCCACCAAAGGCCACATGCAAACCCAGGAACAGGTTTGCATGAAAGTCAAGTTGGTCCGGTGAGACCCCCAACCCTGGGCCCTGAGCTTCCCCTCCCCCTTCTTCCCCTTGCTTCCCCCTTCCAGCTCCCTCCTCCCAGGTTTCCCCCTCCCCTCTTCCACTCTCTCTCTTCCTCTCTCCCACCTCCTTTTCCCAGTCTCCCCAGAGGTTCATCCCCCCCCCCAGTTTTGTTAAATAAGCCCAGTTTCTATTTTTTAACATACGTGTCTTTTGTTTGACATCAGGAAGGGGGGCTAGGGAGGGGTAAGTGGAAGGACGTGAGGGAGGAATGGGGCACGAGCCCCTGATGGGGAGGACTGGGGAGGCTCCGAGGGCTCCTCGGGGTGGACGCTCTCCCGCAGGGCCTCCTGGATCCTGACAGCCCCCTGATGGACCCCCCGGATGGCAGCCTGCAGCAAGTGCAGCCGGGCTCATGGCAACGACCCCACGAGACGCACCGGCGTGCCCAGGGGCAGCTCTGGCTCCATGTAGCCGAGTGCTGTGGTGTCCCCAGTGCGGGCACTCAGGACACTCCAAGACAGGGCTGCTTTGCTGTCCCTCATCGAGGTTGACAAGCAAGCGGGGAACCCTGAGAACTGTCTGTCCGGGGTGGGGGTCGGGTCCCTTTAAGCACGGAGCTCAGTTAGCCTCAGGCAGCAGCCCCACACACTAAGTCCTTACCTGATGCCCTGCTGGCACTGGTTCCGGCCAGCCTTAACTTCGGTTCAGGGTCCACGCAGTGTGGACGCGCTATTTCGAAATAGTTTTTGTGTCTAGATGCATTATTTTGAATTAGCTTAATTCAAATTAACTATTTCGAATTAACTTAATTCAAAATAACACTGTAGTGTAGACATACCCTCAGTCTGTCCTCATAGGCCATGTGCTCCAGCCTCCTAATCATTTTGGTCGCCCTCAGCTGGACCCTCTCCAATGTGTCCACATCCTTTCTATATCAGAGGGGTAGCCGTGTTAGTACAAAAGCGGCGAGGAGTCCTGTGGCACCTTACAGACTAACTGAAGTGTTGGAGCATAAGCTTTCGTGGGCAAAGACCCACTTCGTCAGATGCATGGAGTGGAAATTTCCAGAGGCAGGTATAAATATGCAGGCCAGAATCAGGCTGGAGACGACGAGGTGGATCCAATCAGGGAGGATGAGGCCCACTTCTAGTAGCTGATCTGGAGGTGTGAATTCTATCTTGGAATTTGACTGACCCAGGGCTTCTAATTCTTCCTGTTTGTTTCCCAGGCTTCTTGCATTGGCGTACAAACACCTTAGATAACCTGTCGATCGCCCTGCCTTCTCCATCCAAATCAGGGGTCCTCCTTTGTTGCTTGTTCTTCCTTGTGATTCTTCCCAGTGTCCGACTTCCTCGCTTACCTCAGGGCTTTGGTCACCATCCCCCAATGAACCTAGTTTAAAGCCCTCCTCACTAAGTTTGCAAGCCTGTCCACAAAGATGCTCTTTCCTCTCTTGGCTAGGTGGATCCCATCTCTTCCTAACAATCCTTGTGCCCAGAACAGAGTCCCATGGTGGAAGAAACCAAAGCCCTCTCTCCAACACCACCTGCGCAACACGCATTCGACGATTCCTACCCAGACCTTTTCCTTCAATCGGAAGGATGGATGAGAACAGCACTTGCACTTCAAATTCCTTGATCCTCCTTCCCAGCGCTACATAAGATGCTGTGTCACAATCACAGATGACTCACAAACACACACAAACCACTGCAAATGCACTCAGAGTTTGTCTAACACACAGCTGTTATAAACATACCAATGGAGTTTCACAGACACGTAAGGGTTACAGCAAGCAGACACAGCCTTTACCCATGGGCTCACCAAGAAATAAGTGCACAGAAATTCACATATTCCAACACATGCTCCCAAACGTGAATATTAAAATTACTGCACAGGCCAGGTACGGCCTCTCGGCCTCCTCTTCTAGCACAGACACAGTTATAATTCATAATACTTTTTCTAGCGCTAATGGGGGCAAATTCTTGGTGAAAGGAATGAGACTATTTTACCTTCTTTTTTGAGCAAAGACACAAAGTTCATTAGTCCCCAATCCCAGTCAGATTCATTCTTCTGCGCTACACCCTCTGGCCTCCTCCCTGCTTTCCCCTCTTCTGGAAAATCTGTGGATGTCTTTAAAAGAAGAACTTTCCACCCCTCTCTGCCCACTTGCTTCTATACCTGTAGCCAGTCTCCTCGAGCTGAGCAGAGCGGGGAGGAAACATTTCTTATGTAGCTGCCCCTGTTTTCCGAAGGGAATTGGGGACTTGGGCTCATTAGCTGCATCTGAGCAGCGTCAGAAATAGTCCAAGGAACTTTTCAGTGACAGTGGCTGAATTCAGAACCCGGTGAGAAGGTTCAGCTTCCCCACCGCCAGCCCTGACCCTGATGCATCAATCACTGCTTGGGAGGGAGGGGGTGCCTGAAATTCTAATGTTCACACACTGCATAGGAGGCAAGTGGTGATTCCTGCTAGTGAGACATGATTCGAGAGCTGCTGCCTGTCCACGTGTGAGCAGCAGTGTCAGTCAATTCAAAGTCATGGTGGGGCAGGTAACCCACAGTTCAGCTGCCAGCAGATGGACAGTCCTGATTCCAGGAGACACTCAAATATGTCCTGAACCTTTGGCAGGTTAGCAGTTCCGCTGCCTTCAGTTCAATTAAGCACTTCCTTAACATAGACACGTGTTTAAATTCTGTGATGCATTGGGCTTTGTCCTTGTCCGCTTGTTCTTTGGTTTCTTTCATCGTCAAATATGTGCAGCCCTTGCTACCTACCCAAGCCGTGCGAAGGGAGAAGAAGAAGAATTATAATACAGATTGTAGGCGTGCACCTCTGTGGTGGGAGAAAAGGAAACTTTCTGTCCAGTGGGCCATCAGCATTTGCAGGGGGGATTCGACATCCCCGTTATGCCGGTTTGGCTCCGACCCAGGACTGCTTTGAAATTCCCTCCCCACAAATGGAAAATTTTTCCATAATTATTTTCAGAAGAAAATCGGGGGGGGGGGGTTAGCAGAAAGACAAAAACAACGGTGTTAGGGGGGGTGAAATAATTAAAAGGTTCAAATGGCCTTTTTGCATCAGTAGTTCAGGATTCAGCCAGAGTGGCATTACCCTTGGACATGCTTTTTCCTTTTGTTTTTGTAGGCTGGGAAGATAGGGTCCAGTTGAGACCAGTATTATTTTTGATATCTATATAACCTTGCTCTCTCTCTCTGTTCTGTAGCCTAGGAAACCAGATAAGTATAGTATGAAGCTGCTCTACTTTGCTGTGTCTCTTGCTTATCTTCATTGGCTCTGCATAACATCTTCAGGGTCAGATTCCTTGTGATCTCTGTAACCTGGTAGTTTGTAGTATAGGAAATTGTTGATTTAATTAGAAATTAGTAATTAGGGGTGGGTATAATTGTACTCATTATTTGCTTATTAATATTCATGTTATGGGAGTTAATATTACTAAATAAGGTTTTAGGAAAAGTAGGGATAGATGTTTGACTTAACATACTAAAATAGATAAAAGGTTTCGACTATTGCCAATTCCGGGCCACTCCAACATTGTGTTAATGTCCGAGGTAAATGTGCGTAGGCAATAAAGTGATTCCATTTACCCCATCTGCTCCTGGGTCATCTGTTTCTTCTCTAACAAACAGCACAAGAACAATATTGACTTTTTTCATTGAATTCCACCCCCCCGAAGACAACTTTGAGAATCTCAGTTTACGTATCCCAGGGCACGTCTAGGGGTGCATTTAGCCACAGCAAGCTGGGGTGTAAATGTACCCTACCCTGGCTGCCTGCATGGGGAGTGCCTATGACAAACCTTCCGGAGTGCACTCCAAGTTCTCTAATGTGCTTCATTCCCGCCCGTTTCATAGCGGGGTGATTGGGTGAAGGAGAATGCACCAGAAATCATTTGTCAGACTCATTCAACAACCTCACATTGAAAGGGAAAGAGTTTGGAGGGGGGAAGAGGATAAAAGGAAATAGAAAAGATTGAGAAAAGAAGGGAAGAGGAAAGGAAAAGAGATACAACAATGCAAAAGAGAGAAGGGGAAAGAGAGAATTTTAAAAAGTGTGGGGGG
This sequence comes from Pelochelys cantorii, assembly GCA_032595735.1. NCBI lineage: Eukaryota > Metazoa > Chordata > Testudines > Trionychidae > Pelochelys > Pelochelys cantorii. Next base: position 10,524,800 of record CM064351.1, on the reverse strand, counting down.
GGGGGGGGAAGAAGAGAGGCAAAAGGCAAACCTGTCAGAAGGTTGAGAAAACAGACACTATTTGTCTCAGCTCTCTGTGTGCACCATCGCCATGTGCCAGGCCTTGAGCCTTCGCCTTCTTGGGATGGCCCCTGAGATTCTCCCATCCCCAAACCAGCAGCTGCACCTGTTTATCAGCCCAGTCCAACTGAACTCAGCAGCAGCACATGGCCCCACAGGGGGCCGTGAGCGGGATGTACACAGAGTCCGGAGAGCAGCCCCTGTCAAACAAAGTGAGGTTTCACAGAGCAGTAGGAGCAAAGCCCGCGAGATATACTGATTAAGCCAAGGAAAGGCCTGCACTCCTGCCTGTTTGACTGAAAGACTTGCCTACCTGAGGCAAAGCTCTTAGGCTAAACTTCCTTAAGGACCCCTCAAAAGCAGGAGGTCTTGGAGGACAGTTTCTTCACCCAAGCCCTGTCACCAGTTAGCCTTTCCTTCATTGTGGGAGTGTCTCTCCTTAAGTCCCGCTCAACCTGTTCATCTCCCTCCCTTCCTGGAGAGGGGATTCAGTCTTGGCAAAACTAATCTGGCAGGCCCAGCATAGGTGCAGGAAGGATTCGTCTGTTAATTGTCCTCGGTGTCTGTCTGCCATCCTCCCGGGGTGGCCCCTGACCACAAGAATGATTAAATTAACCCAACACATTAACAAAAATAAACCAACTTCCCATATTCAGAGCAACATGCAGGTTACACAGGGTTTTCGTGCGTTACTGTAGGTAGGATCTCGCTGCTCCAGGACACTCTGCTCCAGCAATGTCCATTGTCTGGGACCTTGCTGGTGGCCTCCCTCCTGGGGGTGCCTGCCTATCCATGCCAGGGGCATCGTCACTCTTGCAGGGTTGGGTTTGTCTGTCAGGACGAGGGACGTGTGGGGCCGCTGGACCCAGCGCTGCCGGCTGGGGGACACAGGCTGCTGGCGGGGAGAATTCTGAGGGGCGTGTTCCTGCCCTGGCTGGCTCAGAGATTGCTGCAGCACCAGCTTCCAGAGCGGCTGCTTTGTCCTCGTAATAACCCGGGTTGGATTTCGCCCTTTTGGCGTCGGCTCCTGCTGCTCCGCAGCTGTTACCACACGAGACACTCCCCTTTCCCCCCCAACCCCAGACTGATCTTCCCTCCCATTTCTTCCCAACCCTCTTCAGGGCTGTATTCAGGGCACAGGGAGTTTTGGCCCCATCAGCAAGTGCAGCGGAGGAACGCCCAACTCCCCCCAGTTAACGCCTCGCACTGAGGCTTGGGGTACAGACTCCGATCGGGGAGCTGCCATGTGAATTCACAGAGGAAAAACCTTGGCGCCTTGGCAACTTTTACTGCAAAAACATGAGCGCCAAATGAGTTTAGGGGCCCACAGAATTCAACGGCAGCTGAGTAGACATTTTGTGAATCCTCAGAAGGCCTGATTCTGGGTCTCTCTGTGAATCTAGTCCCAGAATACTCATATCCTTTTAGGTAATGCCTTTGGAAAATGTAGGGAATAAAAGAACTTAACCCAAGGTTTGTAATCATAGTGATTGAATCGAAAATTCACATTTTATTTAGGATGATACAATGAAATCTACCTTTAAAACATATTTCACATTGACTTATATTTGAAGATACAAATCACTCCAGACTTTCATGCAGCTCTCCAGATGCCGAAAGAAAGAAAGAAATTTACATCAGACAATATTATTTCATTACAGTTACACGCTTTATAAATTCCACTTTAATTGCTATTATTACATTTCATCAAGAAAATAGATGTGGAACACAAGAGAATCCAATATTAAGAAACTTTCTCCATGCTAGTTCCCTCAAGATAGTGTTTACTTTGCTGTTCCTTCCATTACACAGAATAGAGCTGAACATAAACATCAAATTAAATCTCGAGGAATAGGAAACATATCTAGTTGAACAGGTCTAAATGAATCTTTTCAGATTATTAAAAAGTCTTAAATTTTGGGTAATTTTGACTCATACAAACCAATAACAGGTCTGTTGGACTCTACCGGGAGTACATCTTTGGAAATCTAGAACTTCTGTGGAGAAGCCAGAAATGTATTTTAGAGCTTGTTATGCCAGAAACACGGCTATTGTATTCCTGTAGGTGTCTGCACAGGACAGCTCCAGCACAGGGGGGATGTCACAGAAGAAATGGTTAAGTTCATGAGACCCGCAGAAGGGCAAAGAAAACACCAAATACGTCTGCCCCATGTGTACCAGGAAGTTGACGAGGCAGGACCCGGCTACCAGCCAAGCACAGACCTCCCTGTTCACTATGAGTGTGTATCGCAGGGGGTTACATACGGCCACGCAGCGGTCATAGGCCATGGCCGCCAGCAGGAAACACTCCGTGCCACCTAATAAAAGCAGGAAATACATCTGGGCAGCACAGCCGGCGAATGAGATGTTGCCGTCCCCTGCCAGGCAATTGGCCACCGTCTTGGGCAGGGTGGTGGAGGTGTAGCTGATCTCCACCAGGGACACGTTCCTGAGGAAGAAGTACATGGGGGTGTGCAGGGCGAAGTTCAGCAGCGTGACCAAGACGATGACGCCGTTCCCTAGCAGGATCACCATGTAGATGACCATGAAGAGCAAACCCTGCAGGTTCGTGAGACTGGAGTATCCCAAGAGGGTGAATCCAGAGGTTGTGGTGTGATTTCTCCTCGCCATTGGAGAGCTGTATTGAATCTGCAGAGATAGAAAAGGCTGAAGATGTGGGTACACCCCCCAAGGAGGTTGCTTGCCTGTAACTCTCACAGATCTGAAATGGTACATCTTAGATGTTATGGATAGAAACCTGCATAGAGACCCACACCCTTACAGTTGTGTGCCTACCGGAGCATCATCACAACTGGGCGATTGTTTATCAAAAGCTTAATATAGATATTAGGTAACATATTTATCTTTTGATGGCCAATGAGCCGGATCCTATGATTTCAGAAGTGGGGGGGAGGGCTAAGATTTTATCTAGAGCAGGTTGGCAATCATTCGACAGAAACACTGAAAAAATATGCTTTGACCAAAAAAAAAAAATGGTGAAAAACGTGAAAGGATTTTTTTTTAAAGAGGAAAATGTGGGAGTTGCCTAATTTTTTCTTCACAAATAGTAAATTCTGAAAAGGATGTTAAAATTGTGAAGTGCTATTTTCTCTCACATTTCATATATTTAAAAATCTATTCCCTTACTTAATATTGGGGGGTAAAAGGGAAATCGGTAAAAATGTGAAAGTGAGCTTTATGCATTTTCTTTGATTTTTTCCTCTGTTTCTTTCATAGTTGCACATTTATTGCTCCAGAGAATCCAAGGCTCTTCAGAAGTTCTTACCTTTCATTTGCTCCCCACTTCACTTTACCAACTGCTTGACCACTTCCATGATCACAAGAGCATCCCGATGTCAAATGCACACAAATCCCTCCCCCACAAAAAGGACCCAAGGAAACGTTAAGTTGGCCATGAGCAGTCTACAGGAGCTTTTACAACTATGTGTCCAACTAACAATGACAGGTGCCACATGACCCAGTGGCTCAAAGCTGAATCTGGCAATAAAGCCGACCTTTTTAATTAACTGTTGGTTTACCTTAACATGGGACGTGGTGCCATCCAGATTGCCTTCTTTCTAAGGCTATGTCTGCACTTCAGGCTTCTTTCAGAAGAACCTTTTTTCGGAAGAGATCTTCTGAAAAACCTTCTTCTGAAAGAGAGCGTCCACACTGCCAAAGCGCCTCGAAAAAGTGATTGGCTTTTTCAAAAGAGAGCATCCAGACTTACTGTAAGCTGTGATTACTATGGACGGAGTGGCCACCAACGCACCTGTGCTTTTTCTTCTTTCCTAAGAACTCCCTCTTCCCCGCCCACACACACCTTTTTGCGAAAGAGCTCTTTCGGAAACTGGCTTCTTCCTCGTAGAATGAGGTTTACCAATTGTGCAAAAACCCCTCTGTTCTTTTGATTTACTGTCAATACACTGTCGACAGACCATGCTTGCAGTGCGGACATAACTGCAGTTTTTTCAGAAAAATGTTTTATGTCCTTCATAATTCCCAGCCTCGACTCTGCCATTCACCCTGACAAAGAGCAACATTAAATCAAGAGGTTCCTCTGACCTGATATCTCTACTCACACATTAAGGTTCTATTCCATGAGGTGGAAAGTGGCAGATTCTGGTCCGGGAAAAATTTGAAGTAGAACACTCTTTTAAAAATATAATTAATTGAAGCTGAAAATTAAAATGTTAAGTGCTACAGCAAAATTGGGAATAAAAAAAAAGACAATAGGAAAGCAACAAAAGATGGAGGCAAAATTCTGCAGAGAGGGAAATCAATGGAAAAAATACTGGATCTGCAGAACATGGAGATGTGTTCTTTTCTTGAAAAATGTGTAAATTGATTTTGCTCTCTTTGGGTCAGTTTATACAGCTGTTGATGTTCTACAAACTTTCAATTAAAACATTAAAATTAAAAAATGGATTTGTTTTCTTTTTTTTTTCCCCACCAATTCCAAGGGGACAAACTGAAAACTGAATAAAAGTATAGGAAAGCTTAAACCGCCCCCCCAAATTTCCCCTGTCCACTTTTATTTTTCTGTTAACACATGCACAGATGACTCATATTCCCCAACGAAGTCCAGTTGATTTCTGAGGTATCCACACGCACTTGGTGTGTGCTGCTTTACGAGCATAGAGGAACACAGTACTGACAAACTGACATTTGGAGCAGGAAGTGGGCAGTCAGGCAGCAGTAGAGACAGACACATTAAAGCAAACACAGCACAGGACTGTGCTAATCGTAAATGGCTAAAAACGTGATGGGCAAGCTTAGCCATGGGACGGAAACCGTGTCTGTGCTTGTTTCCTTTCAGTTAAGGAGGTTCAAAGCAGCTTTTGTCTTCGGCCTAAGGATTTTTCAAAGCTGCATTAAGTCAATGATCAGCTGTGAACTTTTGAAAGACCACCCTTGGCATTCTGTGCAGCTAGGAATGTTTCAGAGCTAGGAGCAGCCCCCGTTCCCGGCAGGTTGCCACGCTGAGGTTCTGCTGTACAAGCCAAAGACCATCCACTGAAACATAAGGGGACGGAGTCTGCTCTCGGTTACTTTGATGTAAATCCACCAGGGCCTCACTACGTAGGAGGTTGCCCCATGGCTACTGGGTCACATTGAGTTCTCCATCACACGACTTCTATTCTTGAGTCTCTCGTTTCTCTCTCTCTCTAAGAAGGGGCTACTGCTCATTGTCACTGGCACGCCCCAAACTCAGACACAAGGGCATAGAAATATACCTCTGTATGGGGATGTACCATGCTTTGGGGCATAGTGCCTCCCAGGAAAGGGTAAACGAAAACATGTTCCCTTTCCCCCACACACAAAGCAAACATGCCGCTAGGAACACTGTGTAGCCGCGGGCAGTTAGTTCGGACTAGGGGGATTTAAAAATGGCGCCCGCCCGGGAACATGCAAATGAAGCCCGGGATATTTAAATCCTGGGCTTCCTTTGCAAGTTTGAATGCCTACATTAGTCTCCCTGGTTCGAACTAGGGGGCTAGTGTAGACATACCCTATGATAGTAGAATCATAGAATCATAGAATACTAGGACTGGAAGGGACCTCGAGAGGTCATCGAGTCCAGTCCCCTGCCCTCATGGCAGGACCCAGTGCTGTCTAGACCATCCCTGATAGACATTTATCTAACCTACTCTGAAATATCTCCAGAGATGGAGATTCCACAACCTCCCTAGGCAACTTATTCCAGTATTTAACTACCCTGACAGTTAGGAACTTTTTCCTAATGTCCAACCTAAACCTCCCTTGCTGCAGTTTGAGCCCATTGCTTCTTGTTCTATCCTCAGAGGCCAAGGAGAACAATTTTTCTCCCATCTCCTTGTGACACCCTTTTAGATACAGGAAAACCACTATCATGTCCCCTCTCAATCTTCTCTTTTCTGGAGTAAACAAGCCCAATTCTTTCTGTCTTTCTTCATAGCTCATGTTCTCTAGACCTTTCATCATTCTTGTTGCTCTTCTCTGAACCTTCTCCAATTTCTCCACATCGTTCTTAAAATGTGGTGCCCAGAACTGGACACAATACTCCAGCTGAGGCCTAATCAGCGCAGAGCAGAGCAGAAGAATGACTTCTCGTGTCTTGCTCACAACACACCTGTTAATGCATCCTAGAATCACGTTTGCTTTTTTTGCAACAGTGTCACACTGTTGACTCATATTTAGCTTGTGGTCCACTGTAACCCCTAGATACCTTTATGCCATACTTCTTCCTAGGATACTGACATAATAGGCATCACAGAAACCTGGTGGAGTGAGGACAATCAATGGGACACAATCATTCCGGGGTACAAAATACATCGGAAGGACAGAACAGGTCGTGCGGGTGGGGGAGTGGCACTATATGTGAAGGAAAATGTAGAATCAAATGAAGTAAAAATCTTAAATGAATCAACATGTTCCATAGAATCACTATGGACAGTAATTCCCTGCTCTCATAAGAATATAACAGTGGGGATCTATTATCGACCACCTGACCAGGACAGTAATAGTGACTATGAAATGCTAAGGGAGATTAGAGAGGCTATCAAAATAAAGAATAATAGTGGGGGATTTCAACTATCCCCATATTGACTGGGCACATGTCACCTCAGGACAAGATGGAGAGATAAAATTTCTTGATACCTTAAAGGACTGCTTCTTGGAGCAGCTGGTACAGGAACCCACAAGGCGAGAGGCAATTCTCGATTTAGTCCTGAGTGGTGCGCAGGATCTGGTCCAAGAGGTAACTATAACAGGACCGCTTGGAAATAGTGACCATAATATAATAACATTTAACATTCCTGTGGTGGGAAGAACACCTCAGCAGCCCAACACTGTGGCATTTAATTTCAAAAAGGGGAACTATGCAAAAATGAGGAGGTTAGTTAAACAGAAATTAAAAGGTACAGCGACTAAAGTAAAATCCCTGCAAGCTGAATGGACACTTTTCAAAGACACCATAATAGAGGCCCATCTTAAATGTATACACCAAATTAAAAAACATAGTGGAAGAACTAAAAAAGAGCCACTGTGGCTTAACAACCAAGTAAAAGAAGCAGTGACAGATAAAAAGTCATCTTTTAAAAAGTGGAAGTCAAATCCTAATGAGGTAAATAGAAAGGAGTATAAACACTGCCAAATTAAGTGTAAAAATGTAATAAGAAAAGCCAAAAAGGAGTTTGAGGAACAGCTAGCCAAAAACTCAAAAGGTAATAACAAAATGTTTTTTAAGTACATCAGAAGCAGGAAGCCTGCTAAACAACCAGTGGGGCCCCTGGACGATCGGGATACAAAAGAAGCACTTAAAGATGATAAAGTCAGTGCGGAGAAACTTAATGAATTCTTTGCTTCAGTCTTCATGACTGAGAATGTTAGGGAGATTCCCAAACCTGACGCGTCCTTTGTAGGTGACAAATCTGAGGACATGTCACAGATTGAAGTGTCATTAGAGGAGGTTTTGGAATTAATTGATAAACTTAACAGGAACAAGTCACCGGGACCGGATGGCATTCACCCAAGAGTTCTAAAAGAACTCAAATGTGAAATTGCGGAACTAGTAACTATGGTTTGTAACCTATCCTTTAAATCAGCTTCTGTATCCAATGACTGGAAGATAGCTAATGTAACGCCAATATTTAAAAAGGGCTCTAGAGGCGATCCTGGCAATTATAGACCGGTAAGTCTAACAACAGTACCGGGCAAATTAGTTGAAACAATAGTAAAGAATAAAATTGTCAGACACACAGAACAACATAATTTGTTGGGCAAAAGTCAACATGGTTTCTGTAGAGGGAAATCATGTCTTACTAATCTATTAGAGTTCTTTGCAGGGGTCAACAAACATGTGGACAAGGGGGATCCAGTAGATATAGTGTACTTAGATTTCCAGAAAGCCTTTGACAAGGTCCTTTCCCAAAGGCTCTTACGTAAATTAAGTTGTCATGGGATAAAAGGGAAGATCCTTTCATGGACTGAGAACTGGTTAAAAGACAGGAAACAAAGGATAGGAATAAATGGTAAATTTTCAGAATGGAGAGGGGTAACTAGTGGTGTTCCCCAAGGGTCAGTCCTAGGACCAATCCTGTTCAACTTATTCATAAATGATCTGGAGAAAGGGGTAAACAGTGAGGTGGCAAAGTTTGCAAACGATACTAAACTGCTCAAGGTAGTTAAGACCAAAGCAGACTGTGAAGAGCTTCAAAAAGATCTCACCAAACTAAGTGACTGGGCAACAAAATGGCAAATGAAATTTAATGTGGATAAGTGTAAAGTAATGCACATTGGAAAAAATAACCCCAACTATGCATATAGTATGAGGGGAGCTAATTTAGCTACAACTAACCAGGAAAGAGATCTTGGAGTCATCATGGATAGCTCTCTGAAGACGTCCACGCAGTGTGCAGCGTCAGTCCACAAAGCAAACAGGATGTTAGGAATTATTAAGAAAGGGATAGAAAATAAGACACAGAATATCTTACTGCCCCTGTATAAAACTATGGTACGCCCACATCTGGAATACTGCATACAGATGTGGTCTCCTCATCTCAAAAAAGATATACTGGCATTAGAAAAGTTTCAGAGAAGGGCAACTAAAATGATTAGGGGTTTGGAATGGGTCCTATATGAGGAGAGATTAAAGAGACTGGGACTTTTCAGCTTGGAAAAGAGGAGACTAAGGGGGGGATATGATAGAGGTATATAAAATCATGAGTGGTGTGGAGTGGGCCGATAAAGAAAAGTTATTTATTAGTTCCCTAAATAGAAGAACTAGAGGACACCAAATGAAATTAATGGGTAGCAGGCTTAAAACTAATAAAAGAAAGTTCTTCACACAGTGTGTAGTCAACCTGCGGAACTCCTTGCCAGAGGAGGCTGTGAAGGCTAGGACTACAACAGAGTTTAAAGAGAAACTAGATAATTTCATGGCGGTTAGGTCCATAAAAGGCTATTAGCCAGGCGATAGAAATGGTGTCCCTGGCCTCTGTTTGTCAGAGGCTGGAGATGGATGGCACGAGGCAAATCACTTGATCATTGTCTTCGGTCCACCCCCTCTGGGTCGCCTGGTGCTGGCCACTGTTGGCAGACAAGCTACTGGGCTAGATGGACCTTTGGTCTGACCCAGTACGGCCATTCTTATGTTCTTATGTTCTAACCAGATGAATTCATGGAGGTTAAGTCCAGAAATGGCTATTAGCCAATATGGGTAAGGAATGGTGTCCTTCGCCTCTGTTTGTCAGAGGGTGGAGATGGATGGCAGGAGAGAGATCGCTTGATCATTATCTGTTCGATTCACTCCCTCTGGGACACCTGGCATTGGCCACTGTTGGCAGACAGGGTACTGGGCTGGATGGACCTTAGGACTGACCTAGTATGACCATCCTTATGTTCTTGTGTGCTAGACAGTCGCCTCCCATTCTGTATGTGTGAAACGGATTGTTCCTTCCTAAGTGGAGCACTTTGCATTTGTCCTTACTAAAATTCATCCTGTTTACCTCGAACCATTTCTTCAATTTGTCCAGATCCTTTTGAATTATGACCCTTTCCTCCAAAGCACTTGCAGCCCCTCCCAGCTTGGTATCATCTGCAAATTTAATAGGCATGCTGTCTATGCCAATATCTAAATCGTTGATGAAGATATTGAACAGAACCAGTCCCAAAACAGACCCCTGCAGAACCCCACTTGTTATGCCCTTCCAGCAGGAGTGTGAACTTTTAATAACTACTCTCTCAGAATGGTTATCCAGCCAGTTATGCACCCACCTTAGGGTAGCCCCATCTAAGTTGTATTTGTCTAGTTTATTGATAAGAAGATCACGCGAGACCGTATCAAATGCCTTACTAAAGTCTAGGTATACCACATCCACCGCTTCTCCCTTATCCACAAGACTCATTATCCTATCAAAGAAAGCTGTCAGATTGGTTTGACATGATTTGTTCTTTACAAATCCATGCTGGCTGTTCCCTATCCTCTTATTACCTTCCAAGTGTTTGAAGATGAAGTCCTTAATTACTTGCTCCATTATCTTTCCTGGCACAGAAGTTAAACTGACTTGTCTGTAGTTTCCTGGGTTGTTCTTATTTCCCTTTTTATAGATGGGCACTAGATTTACCCTTTTTCAGTCTTCTGGAATCTCTCCTGTCTTCCATGATTTTTCAAGGATGCTAGCTAAAGGCTCAGATACCTCCTCTATCAGCTCCTTGAGTATTCTAGGATGCATTTCATCAGGCTCTGGTGACTTGTAGACATCTCACTTTTCTAAGTGATTTTTAACTTGTTCTTTTTTTATTTTAACCTCTAAGTCTACCCCCTCTTCCCACTAGCATTCACTATGTTAGGCATTGCTTCATCAGACTTCTTCGTGAAGACCGAATCAAAGAAGTCATTAAGCATCTCTGCCATTTCCAAGTTTCCTGTCACTGTTTCTCCCTCCTCACTGAGCTGGGGGCCTACTCTGACCTTGGTCTTCCTCTTGCTTCTAATATATTTATAGAATATCTTCTTGGTTCCCTTTATGCCTGTAGCTACTTTGAGCTCGTTTTGTGCCTTTGCCTTTCTAATCTTGCCCCTGCATTCCTGTATTGTTTATATTATATATTCATCCTTTGTAATTTGTCCTACTTTCCATTTTTATATGATGCCTTTTTTATTTTTAGATCATGCAAAATCTCCTGGTTAAGCCAAGTCAGTCTTTTGCCATATTTTCTATCTTTCCTAAACAGCAGAATAGCTTGCTTTTGGGCCCTTAATAAAGTCCCTTTGAAAAACTGTCAACTCTCTTCAGTTGTTTTTCCCCTCAGTCTTGCTTCCCATGGGACCTTACCTACAAGCTCTCTGAGCTTACCAAAATCTGCCTTCCTGAAATCCATTGTCTCTATTTTGCTGTTCTCCCTTCTACCATACTTTAGAATCACGAACTCTATGATTTCATGGTCACTTTTACACACTCTGCCTTCCACTTTCAAATTCTGAACCAGTTCCTCCCTATTTGTTAAAATCAAATCTAGAACAGCTTCCCCCAGTAGCGTCTTCAACCTTCTGAAATAAAAAGTTGTCTCCAATGCAATCCAAGAACTTACTGGAAATTCTGTGCCCTGCTGTGTTAGTTTCCCAACATATGTCTGCATAGTTAGTCCCCCATCACCACCAAATCCTGTGCTTTGGATGATTTTGTTAGTTGTTTAAAAAAAGCCTCATCCACCTCTTCCGCCTGGGCAGGTGGCCTGTAGTAGACCCCGAGCATGACATCACCCTTGTTTTTTACCCCTTTTAGCCTAACCCAGAGACTCTCAACATGTCCGTCTCCTACGTCTATCTCCACCTCAGTCCAAGTGTGTACATTTTTAATATATAAGGCAACACCTCCTCCTCCACTTGTGAAACCCTCTATGCAGTGGCCATCAGCATTTGGATTGAGTGCTCAAAACACCACCATTGGGTTGGTTTGCCTGGGCTTTCGGCTTGCTCTGAAATCCCCTCTCCCAATGGAAAATATTGGATATTTTTTTCAGTAGAACCTTTTTATTTTTCTTTCTTTCTTTCTTTCTTTATTTGCTCAGAAACACATAGAGTTTGATCAGAAACATGTTTCCATTTCCTGCTGAACCCCCTCAAGGCTCCTTTGCAGATCTCAGCATGTGTGTCTCAGGGCATGTCCAAAGGCGCACATGGGGGCAGCAAACTGGGCTGGAAATTTACCCTGCCCTAGCCTCCCGCACAATGAGTGTCTGTTCAGAACCTTCCAGGGGGCTCCAGAATCCCTTTCATGCACTTCAATGTACGCCTGTTTCAGGGGTGGGGCTTAGGCTGCAGGGGCGGGGCTAGCTCAGCCAGCCCTCAGAGCTGCCCAGAGCATGCCGTGGGGGCTCCAGCGGCGATTTAAAGAGCTCAAGCCTCCTGTAGCAGTGGTGGCAACTGGGAACCCTGGGCCCTTTTGAATTGCCAGGCCCCTGGGCAACTGCCCCCTTTGCTCTTCCCAGTCTATGGCCTGGGAGAAGCCACCTACACAAAGGCCTCTAAAGACTTCAGAAAACAAGGGATACGGCAGGCGCAGCTCTAGGGTTAGAGTCTCCCTTCTAGTAAACTAACACAGCTCTGCTAATGTGAGCGGGGCTTCTCTCCAAGCTACCCTGACTTCTCCATGGGGCCTAACTTCTGGTTCCGTGCGTTCACCTATGCCAAAGTGCGCGAGCCTCGTGCGACCTGCCAAAGCCAATGTCCCACAGGATGCAGCTTTCCCAGCGCTCCTGGTGAACGTAACGGCGCGGGACAGCAGGAGAAGCAGTGGCCACAACAGAGCTCGGCTGCCCTGCCGGGCTATGGCACTACGACAGGATGTTCGCGCTAGTGGCCGTGTGCATGCTCACCGATGGGCACGCATCCTTCTGCACAAGCCACTGGCCTGCTCTGCCTGGCTGCAGAAGTTCTGGAGTTTCCCTTTTCTCAAATGTTTTAGGACAGAGTTTCTTCCACCCATGAGATGGCCAGAAGTTCCAAAGTGACAGGAGCCTTCACATCTGGGAACCAGGAAGTTTGGGAGTTCCAAAGGAAGGGAAGAGAACCAAGCACATAAATCACAGCTGGATTTGGGTGTCTAGCTCCTTTAGGTGCCTTTGAAAATCTCAGCCAGACTTCGTATTTGGTCAAGGATTAGATGGAGCCTCAGCTCTGGGTTCCAGACTATGTCAGTCTGAGCAAAAGACTCAGTTCCAACACAGCTTCACAGCTGCTTTATTCTCCCTCCAACCATGTGTATTTGTGGCCAAGCACAATGTACTGATAAAGCTAGGGGAGGAGCTGGAACTGTGTGCACGGAGGGAGAATGGGGACGGAAATCAAAGCTCTTGGGAACATTGAAGGCACCAGAGTGTAGTGTCTACACTTCATTTTGCAGCCCAGCCCAGAGATTTCCAACCCCGCTGAACAATCAGAGCCACCCTGATAAAAGTCCCTTCTCACACTTCCTGACTCCAATTTCACGGGAACCTTGTCAGGCCCAGGGTAGTGAAATCTGGAGTGCCGATGGAGAAGAAAGATCCAGTCAAAGAGATCGCTCATAAGACCAGTGGAGACTGTAGCTGAGCCTCATAATTCTGCTGAGACCTGAGCTAGGTTATTCAAAGGGGCCTACAGAAATTAGGCACGGATCGGCCCAAGGGAGTTGGGTGCCAACTTCCATAGGCTCCTCTGACAGTGACAGCCCTACGTCGGGCCTAGCTTCTGCAGCATGACTTTCCGGAAAGCCCACTTCACCTCTTTGTTCCTCAGACTGTAGATGATGGGGTTGAACACGGGGGTGACGACCGTGTACATGGCGGACAGAGCTTTATGCAACACTGGGGACCACTCGGCCGACGGCACCACGTATATGATGATGATGGTCCCGTAATACAGACTCACCACCAGCAGGTGAGAGGTGCAGGTGGAAAAGGCCTTGTGCGGCCTGGCCGAGGAGGAGATCCGCAGGATGGCCGAGAGGATAAGCACATAAGACACAACGATGAAGAGGAAAGGGACCAGGGATGCCAGCGAGCAGGCGACCAGAACAACCATTTCCACCAGGAAGTTTTTCCTGCAGGACAGTTTTGAGCAGCTCCTCCATGTCACAGAAGAAATTGTTAATTTCATTGGGGCCACAGAAGCTCAGGTGGGGAACCATCCCCACGACTAACTCGTTAGCTGAGAACCCGGTCACCCAGGAGGCCAACACCAGCTGCAGGCAGACCCTGAGGTTCATGACAACATTGTAATTGAGTGGGTTGCAGATGGCTAAGTAACGGTCATACGCCATGGCTGCCAGGAGGAAGCACTCGATGCAAGCCAAAGCCCCGAAGAAGAACAGCTGCGTGATGCAGTCTTGGAAGGAGATGGTCCTGTCCTCTCCCACGAGCCCGGCCAGCAATCTGGGGGCAATGATGGAGGTGTAGCATGTCTCCAGGAAGGACAGGTTCCCCAGAAAGAAGTACATGGGGGTGTGGAGGTGCTGATCAGCCACAACCAGCACCACAATGAGCAGGTTCCCGGCCAGAGTCACGGCATAGATCACTAGAAACACCATCAAAAGCAGCATCTGGACTTCATTCAGGTTCCCGAATCCCAGGAGGAGGAAGGTGGTGATGGACGTCTGATTTGCCCATGGCGTGGGTGTCATGTGTTCTCTGGGAGGAAGGGAAGGAAGGAAGAAAGATCAGCCCAACCAGTCACACCTGCTTTGCCCAAATCTGCAATTCTGGCGTGTCTGGGCTCAGACCTGTGAGTGTAAATATATTCCAAGCCTTTCAGCGGGCTCTGCCGAGGGCCAGATTGTCAAAAGCATTGAAGGGCCTAAAGATTCAACTATTCTTCCAGAAGCATTTTGCAAAAGCCATCCGCAAACAACAGCGCATTGGATTCAAAAGGCTCTTGGGCTCCTACGTGCTTTTGAATGGCCCCCTTGGCACCTAAACACCTTGGAAAATCTGAGGGTGGTGAAGTACTGAGATGGGTTCCCTGGGGAGGGGGTGGAATCTCCATCCCTAGAGGTGTTTAAGTCCCGGCTTGACAAAGCCCTGGCTGGGTTCATTTAGTTAGGATTGGTCCTGCCTTGGGCAGGGGGCTGGACTCCTGAGGTCTCTTCCAGCTCTATGATTCTATGATTCTAACTCTGTAAAGGGGACAAAGACAAGTGCCACCAAACCCCAGTGTAACCTTCCATAACATGAGCAACGTGCAATAATACATATGGGTTAGGTTCCCAAGGTTCAACTTCCATACATCCTTAAAGCCCCCTGCCACACACAGCTGTAAGGCAGGACTGGGCCTTCTGAGCTCTGGTACAAAGCACTTTTTTTTTCCAAGGAAATGTGTACGTTTTCAGTGAAATACTTGAAAAGGGAGATTTTGGCCGCAAGTGGTCATTGCAGTGCCTCATGGGATAGGTAGTTTGTTCCTCGTGCCCCCCTGTTCACCTCAATGGGCTGGGATCCTCCATTTGGACAAGGTCTCCCAGGTTACGTCCAGATGACAACGAAAAGTCGGAAAAAGAATTTGTGCATCTTTTTCCGCTTTTCTGTCGAAAGAGGCTTTTGTGACATTTGGTGCATCTACATGGTGCCAAATTTTGGAAAAACCTGTCTTTCAAGCCATCCCTTCTTCCTCGTACAAGGAGGTTTACAGAGATGGTGAAAGAATACGTCCGCTTTTCCAAAAAAATGTTCGCCAAAGCAGACGCTTTCCTTGGGTGCAGCATTGCTGTTCTGGGATACCTCTGGTGCCCTGGAAAAGCACTGCAGTCTAGAAGTAGCCCCATAATGCAGCAGGGACAGAGTCTCCATATTGCCTGGGAAGCCATTTTCATTGCCCTTCTCCAGGTCCAGTATATCTTTCCAGAGACTGGGCAATCTGCTCTGCACACCGTAGTCAAGGGGTAGCGGACCAGGGACATTTTGGGAGGCACTATGATATTCCCTGTCTTAGTCTCTATCCCTTTCTTAATGACTCCCCACGCACTGTTTGCTTTCCTGACGGGCGGCTGTTTTCAGAGAACTCTCTGCAAGGACTTTCTCTTGAGTGTAACACTAACACAGACTCCACTGTGCCATACGCACAGGTAGGAAATGCTTCTCCCATGGCCAGTACTTCGCATTTCACAACCGTAAGCTCATCTGCCATTTCCTTGCCCAGTCTCCCAGTTTTGTGAGAGCCCCCGTGAAGCTCTTCACAGCCTGCGTTGGACTTAATTGACTTGAGGAACTTTGTATTGTCTGCAGATTTTATCGCCTCACTGTTTACCCCTTTCTCCAGATCATTTAGGAACATGCTGAATAGGATCGGTCCCAGTACGGAGCCCTGGAGAGCACAGTTATTTAACTCTCCCCTTTATGACAACTGACCTTTTAATCCTAGCCTTCATTTCCTGTCTTTAAAACAGGTACTGGTCCATGGGAGGGTCCTCCCTCCTATCTTATGACGGCTTCCTTTGCTTAAAAGTCTTTGTCAAAGGCTTTTTGAAAACCGAAGTACACTACATCCACTGGATTCCCCAGGTCCACATGCCTGTTGACCTCCTCGAAGGACTCTAGTAGATTAGTGAGGCAGGATTTCCCTTTACAGAAACCATGCTCACTTTCCCCTAACAAATTATGTTCATCGATATGTTTGACAATTCTGTTCTGCACTGCACTATACTTTCAATCAATTTTCCTGGATCTGGAGTTGGGCTTACTGGTCTATAATTGCCAGGACCACCTCTGGAGATTTTTTTTAATGGTGTCACATTAGCTATCCTCCAGTCATATGATACAGAGGCTGATTTAAAAGAGTTTACAAACCACAGCTAGAAATTCTGTAATTTCACGTTTGAGTTCTTTCAGAACTCTTGGTGAACGCCACCTGGTCCTGGTGACTTGATACTATTTATCAGTTTGCTCCGAAACCTCTTCTAATGACCCCTCAGGCTGGGACAACTCCTCAGGTTTGGGAATCTCCCTCACAACCTCAGCCAGGAAGACTGATGCAAAGAATTCATTTAGTTTCTCTACCGGGCTCCGTTAGCACCTTGATGATCCCATGGCCCCACAAATTGTTTAGCCAACTTCTTGTTTCTCGTGTATTTAAAAAAACATTACTGTTACTTTTTGCATCTTTGGCTAGTTGCTGCTCAACTTCTCTTTCGGCCTGCCTGTACTTTTACATTTCATTCTCAGAGTTTACATTTCTTTCTATTTTCCTTGATACGGTTTGACTTCCAATTTTTAAAGATGCCTTTTTGCTTGTAACCACTTCTTTTGCTTTGCTGTTTAGTCACAGTGGCCCTTTTAAATTCTCTTTGTATGCTTTTCTTTTTAATTTGAGTCTCAATTTTTGTGTTTTGAAACAAGTTTGCAGGCTGCGTGGAAACTTGTTCCTTTTCAGAGTGCTCCTGTGAATTTCTGTTTAACTAGCTTCCTCGTATTTTTGTATTTCCCCTTGCTGAAGTTCAGTGCTATTCTGGTGGGCTTTGCTGGTGTTTTCCCACTCAACGGGACGTTAAATTTAATTATATTATGGTCCACATGGTCCAGCTATAATCACCTCTCAGACCAGATCCTTCACTCCACTTAGGACGAAATCAAGAAAAGACTCTCTCCCCTTGTGAGTTCCAGAACCAGCTGCTCCAAGAAACCATCATTTATGGTGTCCAGAAACTTTACCTTTGCCTCTTCTCCTGAAGTGAGATGTACCCAGTCAATACGGGGATAGTTGAAATCCCCCATTTTTGAGTATCACACCCTGGCCAGGTGGTTGGTGATATATCCCTACCACCTGGAATTTCTATCCATAGAGATTCAAGGGTGCTTTCCTTCACGTTTAGTATCACTCACTCCCCCAGCAGCACAACCTGTTCTATCACTCCTATGCGTATTGCACCCTGGTATTACCACGTCCCATTATTGTCATACGTCCCCACACTGCTGGGATGCCCATTGGATCAACACCCTCGTTTCAAACCAGGCACCCCAAACTCATCCCTCTCAGCATTCAGATTCCTAGCATCCACGTACAAACACTTACAAAAAAGCGTCACTTTGGTGCAGATGTCAATGTAGATAATGTGAAAGGTACAGAAAATATAATCATGGGAAAGGACGCGTTGAGGCTAATTCATTGTATAAAAGGACCCAACTTGCTAAATTGCAGAGCTCTGAGATCAGCGTTCGAAGGGGCCGTCACTTGGTTCTCTGTGCGATACACAGCCGTTGGTAAATCTTCCCACCTCCGAGGGAAGTCTGCGGGAGTCTTGTGGAAGTGGCAGGTGTGCACCTCTTGGCTTTGCAAATCCTTTTTCGTTTTAATAAAGTTTAGCTGTAGGATTCATGGTGTTGCTCGGGGGTCCAGTGCTAAATACATAGATGACACAGAGGCTTGTACCTGAAAACGAAGCAGGATTTTATTTCACCCTTATGTTTACCGACTTACTATCTTAATAGCTTACCAAGGAATGGAGCGGCTGCTAATGAGTTCTCAAAGGGAACTCCTAGCTTGACCCCAAGATATGGGATTGGTCTGGTGTGAGAATTATTGGGTGAAAGCCTCTGGCCTGTGCCATGCAGGAGCTCAGACAAGGCGATCACAATGGTCACTTCTAGCTTTGAAATAGACAATTCTGTGACCGACTGTGTCTTGCGTACCCTGGCTACCAATTATCCTATGATCATTTCCTGAGAGTCCGTGTGATTGGGGGGCGGCGAGTGGGGGGAGGGCTGATCAGTGCTCTGAAATTCTGGCAGGTGGGGATCTAGTCCTGGCCTTGTCACTGACCAGTTTCATGGTCTTGGGTAGGTCATTCATGTCTCATGCCCTGCCTCAGTTTCCCCAATTCTAGAAAGAAAGCTCTTACGCTGTGACCTAGGGGGGAAGGAGACACTTTGAAAGGCTCAGACCAAGTGCCTAATCCCATTCTTGTGCCTCAGAAACTCTTCCCCGTGGAGGCTCAATTCTGTCTGTGTGGCTACCTGCAATTCGCCTTCTCTTTCGACCCAGCCCTGGGTTGCAGCCTCTGGTGGACCAGCTGAGAGTGCTTAGCCAGCTTGACTGGGTTCCTCTGCCCTGGCTGGATGTCCCCACAGGGGGCTGTGACTGGGGGGCATGGTGACGTCTTTGGGAAACCACGGGACTCTTAATCTGAACAGCAGGAATCTACACACAACCAGGCACAGAGAGCAGGTTTGTAAAGCAAACAGCACCATGCATCTGTCGCAGAGCTAATGCTTCGCTAGGCCTGGCTTACCAGACTCCTGGCTCAGCGGCGGGGGGCCGTCATGGGGCCCCGAAGTCTCTGCACCCCTCTCTCCTAAGCTCTAGTGGCTCCGAATTTCAACTACTCCCAAATCTCCTTATTTCAGTTCCCCGCCTGTTGGTCCTTGCCCCCTCCCCCCATGGTGACCAGCCCCAGAGCTGATCCACTTCATGGGCACTGACCCTAGGACTGTCGGCAAGCCCTAGAAAACAGGGAGGAATTAACCTCCGGGCAGCCACCCTGCAAAGTCAGGGCATTGCGATCAAACACGTCGAACAGGGAATAGCCAGCAGAGGCAGAGGCCACTCACGTGTCCCTGGCGCTCCGTTCCAAACGGTCATGTGAATGCTGAGAAGCTGGGATGTGCAACTCCTCCTAGAGACGTGGCTGCCGGGTTATACGCCTCTTGCCCATTCGCTGACAATTACATCACTGGGAGGGGCTTCTTCCTGGAATTTCTGTGGACTGCCTTGATCCCTGCACTGACACGATAACTCCCCCAGCTACCATTCTGAAACGCCTGTTGCGTAAACCAAATTAACGTTCGACTCTCGTGAGGGTTAAAAGTTTGATAAAACTTGAGGGTGTGTCTAGACTACAGGGTTTTGTCAAAACTATACCTGCGTCTACACTACCACCGAGTTCTGTCGACATAATGTCGACAGCGGTAAACCTCATTCTACGAGGAATAACGCCTTTTGCCGACAGAGTTCTGTTGCCAGAAGGCGTTGTAGAAGCAAAGACGTCACTCAGTTTACGCGGCTAAACAGATGGTTTTATTGGCCAATAAAAGCAAAGTGAGCCAAACGTGGTCCAGCAGAGCCGGGCCCGGTGAGGCTGCTCATACAATCAATCCTAGCATCTTTATACCCTTAACCAAACAGTCTGACGTCAGGGCATCCAATTACAGAAATCATCAATTAAACTAGGAAAAACAAAGCCTTATCAACAAGATGGAGGACAGGTACGAGGGAGTACACCTCCTGTCCCAACCAGCCCAATTAACACATTCCAATAGCGCATCTGTCTTGGCCTGGCACATGGGGTGATAGAAAGTTCACTCTGGCCTACGTGCAAAGGCAAAAAGCTGAAATGGTTTCTGCTATACAAGATGGCTTCTAGCTAAACATAAAATGGTTTCTACAATTTTTCTACAGCGTTATTGCATCTACACTGTCCTTTGTGTCTACACTCTCATGTCGACAAAGTGGCTTGCTTTGTCGACAGAACTGGATGTAGTCTAGACGCTCGCTGTCAACAGAAGCTTTGTCGACAGTATCTGTCGACAAAGCCTCTGTCGACAAAAGCCGGTAGTCTAGACGTATCCTTAGTGATAAAAAGACTCCAGAAAAAATGCTTCCTTCCTGTCTTCCTTCCCACAAATGCACAAAGAAAGTGCAGAACGGTGACTATGGCGCTCAACTTGCAAATATTGCCATATACCACGTGTTATATAGAGGGTCTCCAATACCGAGGTCTTCTCAAAGGGGCAGAAAGTAGGGCTGCGAGGCAGCACCCTCAAGCTTTGGGCCTCCTGGCCACATGCCCTTGCTGCCCAGTTTCCCAGCTGCCAGCCCCAGGTCTCTGTTGCCGCTGGGCCTGCTTTTCCCGGGAGCACCACTTCCAGGCTCCGCTGCCGTCCCCACACAAAGGGTCTCGGTGGTCAGCCCTGGGTCCCAGTCGGCTGCTGGCCCAGCTGCTGGGCCTGGGGTCCTGGCCACTGCTCCCACATGCAGGCACCCAGCTGCTGGTCCAGCCCCAAGGAGCAGTGAGGGGCATAGGGAGAGGTAAGGGGGAGGTACAGCCCAGCACCCCTGCTCCAAAGATTGTTCCCACGCCACTGAGTCTTCTGCTGAGCCCTGATTTTCACACCTGGCCCAACCCTGGCTCAAGCACTAGGGGGGACTCAGGCTGGTGCAGAGGGGGGACCAGAGCCCAGAGGCCCTCCAGACAGGCGCTCTCCCCCGTCCCCTCTCTGCCTACCACCTTGCGCGGCTGGGCTGAATCTCACACCAGGGGCCAAGTCGAGGGACATGCCATCTCTCTCTCACTCTGCCCAGGGTCTCTCACTCAGCCGGGGCCATGGCCCACTGACGTCAGGGGTGTCTGGGGCTGCGGAGAGTCCCGGTTACTCAAGTGGAGATGACTCTGTCTGCAGCAGCGTCGCGCCTGCCGATGTTCTCCGCTGCGGCCGGTCTGTCTGCCAGCTACCTCGTCCCTACAGCACTGGGTCTCTCCTCTGCCCCACGTGGAGGGAGTTCTCATTGCTCAGTGCATACCAGTTGGGGGGGGACAGTATCTCCTCAGGGGACAGCCTCTCTTTGGGGGGCAGCACTGTTTGGGGTAGAGGGCCACTTACCCCATCCAGTGGCCAGCAATGTGGAGCCCCATCCCTTGCCAGCCACTCTCCTGCTGCCCCCAGTGGTCACTCTGCCGCATAAGTGTGCCTCAGCCCAGCCCCCTCCCTTTCATGCGATGGAAACCAGTCCTATTCCAGGCACTCCGCTTTTTCCTGGCACAACCAAACCCCGGCCTTGCTTTAAGCAAGGATGAGAGGAATTTGCCTACCAAATTCGATGGTCCTAGCTCTTAGGGTATGTCTGCACTCGCCCCTAGTTCGAACTAGGGAGGCTAATGTAGGCATTCGAAGTTGCAAATGAAGCCCAGGATTTAAATATCCCAGGCTTTATTTGCAACTTCCCGTCCGGACGCCATTTTTAAATCCCCTTAGTCCGAACTAACTGCCTGCAGCTACACGCGGCAGTCAAACGTTAACTCGAACTAAGTCCTTACTGTTACACAAGGTGTAACAGTTAACTCGAACTAAGGACTTATTTGAATTAACGTTTAACCACCGTGTGTAGCCGCGGGCAGTTAGTTCGGACTAAGGGGATTTTAAAATGGCGCCCGGACGGGAAGATGCAAATAAAGCCCGGGATATTTAAATCCCGGGCTTCATTTGCAACTTCGAATGCCTACATTAGACTCCCTAGTTCGAACTAGGGGGCTAGTGTAGACATACCCTTACTGTGTAGGAAGGGTTCTTGAACAAATGGTATCATGATCATGAGGATTAGCCAGAATCCTGGGGACTAAGGGGTTAACTATGTCCCTTAACTAAACCAGGTGGCAGGCAGCCAATAGAAATGTAGGTAGGAATTTCAAACTGGGACAAAGGAATGTTTGGGATTTTCCCTCCTTTGTCCTGGGGCAGTTCCTCTCATGTCTCTCTCTCCAAGAAACCACTCTTCTCTTTCTGTAAGTAGGGTAAAGTTTAGATAAAGCCGTTAGGTTTCATTGTTTTATGGTTTGGGAAATGGGATCTGATGTCTGTGCACTTTTACAAAATGTTTTGGCTTCCCTTTGTAACTAAGTTCTAGGCCCAAGGTGGAGTTTCCCCATGAGTATATTAATTGGTGACTTTTCCATCTAGTCATTATGCTTGCAACAGGAATATTGTGGTGATAATACAAGTTCTTTCTCTTTTATTTTTATTAACTTGGTGTTGGTTAATTTTTGTGTCCTGGTTTGTACTTTAGGGGTGAGATTTCCCAAGTGATCTCTCCCCTGATTTTTGTATCAATACTTGGGTGGTGGCAGCGGAGTTTTTATCCCCAAAATCTAGGTTGTTAAGATTTTGGGGGGAAGTTTTATATCAAAGCCTGGTAGATCAGGTTTTGGGGTACTTTTGCTGGCCCCCATTTCTGCATTTATTGTGCCAGAGTGGGGAAGGAGCCATGACAAATGGACTCATGGATGTACAGACGGAGGGGCAGACAGACAGATGTACACTCTCAAATATCTGGTAGATACATATGATACGTTATATTTATATAACAGATAAGGACACTGGAGAAAACACTGTCTCCCAACAGTGGCCAATGCCAGGTGCCGCAGAGGGAATGAACAGAACAGGGAATTATCAAGAGATCCCTGTCATCCATTTCCAGCCTCTGACAATCCTACCCATCCTACGCTCCATGATTTTTTCTAGTTCTTTTTTGAACCCCTGCTAAAGTCCTGGTCTTCACAACATCCTCTGGCAAGGAGTTCCACAGGTTGACTGTGTGTTGTGTGAAGAAAAACTTCCTTTGGTTTGTTTTAGACCTGCTATTCATTTCCTTTAGTGACCACTACTTCTTGTGTTATGGGAACAAATAAATAACTTTTCCTTGTTCACTTTCTCCACACCTGTCATGATTTTATAGACCTCAAGCCAACCCTCCCCTTAGTCTCCTCTTTTCTAAAATGAAAAATCCCAGTTAATCTCTCCTCATATGGCAGCTTTTTCTTCCTCAAGTCCCCGACCCCAGCCAAGCTGGAAGGTGCAGCCAGGCACGGGGAGCCTGGTCCCCTCCACCTGCCTTGAGGAGGCCTGAAAGCACCCCCAGGCAGGTCCATATCCCCCTACCCTGCCCCCCATACCCAGGAGGGTCTACGGGCTCCCCACATGTGCCTCTATGGTTCTTAGCCCAACCCAGTTCTGGTTTCTGTTGTGGGTTGAGGGCAGGGTCTTGGAGGCTGAAGAGACAGAGTAAGTCACCTGGGCCACTGTGGGGAGGGGCATGGGATGGGGGCTGCTTTGGGCCAGGTGAAGAGGGTTTGCAGCTCCCCGCAGCTGCCTGGGCTGGGCTCCGGATACTGGCCTGGCTAGACTGAGTTTCAGCCAGTGGGGGAATCTGCCTTGAAGGGAAGTTCACAATGGTGAGCAGCCTGCCAGCGCCCCACCCTGCTTTGTTCAGGGGTTGAGCTGACATTCTGAGCTGGAGAAGCCCAAAGCGGAGCCCTGTGCTCTCCCGTTAAGAGAACGACGCCGAATGTCAGCACCCGCGGAGAGACCCGAATTGCACCAGGACTCTCCCCACAGCTGACTTCACCTTCTTGTCTGTCAGGCTGGAGAGGGTGGGGTTCAACACGGGGGTCAAGAGGCTGTCCTGGGCGGAGAGGAAGAAGTGCGGAGGATGGGTGGGTACAGGTGAGACTCAGCCCTTGCCACCAGCATGGCTCCCAGCAGGGCGATCAGGTACATCACTAAAAACCCCAGGAAGAGGAAACTGTGGGAACATCCCAGGAGGATAAATTCGGCCACCGTGGTTTGATTTTCCATGGCGAGTTATTTAGGAACAGTGCGGCCTGAAAGACCAGAAAACATGGAGGTGGACACACGTAAAAATCCATCGATATGGCACATCAAGATCAGTAGGAGGAATGCAAAGGGAAAAGGCCGACTCCCTCCGATGCGCTGGGCGAGACGCACAAAAGAAAATCCCACCCCGTAACTACGAGCCCTTTCAGCTCCTACCACCCTGGAGTCAGGGCCGGGGGTCTTTGCGGTGCTGGTGGGGCAAAAGCAAGAGCAGGTGCATGTTGCAGGGAGCCGGGCAGGGAGAAAGGACGATCCATCATCACAGCTTCTCAGATACCACGGCTCCCTCAGCCTGCCGTGTGTCCCTAAGGATGAGCGGGGGCCTACCCACCGCCCCCTCTGCATCTGCCTGCTTTCTATGCAACCCAGATGCCTTGAATCTCAGGACAAGTTGTTCAAGGCAAACTTCACCCAACAGCATTGGACTAAGGGTGCTTGGTCTGAAAACAACGCAACACTCGTGGGCTGGGGTCAGGTCCCGATTGCCTGGGCGCCATCGTCTTCAGGCTGGGCTTTAGAATTAGCTGTCAACAGACCTCTTTACTGCTGACAATGGGCAGCATGCGATGTTTAGATACGTTTGCAAGTTACACGTCCCAGTTACCTTGTGCATTTTCATGGTGTGCTTCTTTAGGGAAAGAAAGAAAGAAAGAAAGAATTTTTTCTGGAGTCTTTTTATCATTAAAGTTTTACCAAACTTTTTACCATCTTGAGGGTCAAATGATTAATTTAGGCTCCTGTTGAAATTCTGGCATAAATCCAGGTCTTTTTCTTTCTTTCTTTAAAAAGGCTGTGGGGGAAAGTTTTATCCAGAGCTTTTTGGTTATTGTAGCTTTACCAAACTTTTAAGCCTCTGGACTCTGGGGAGTCCCAGGCTAATTTTGTTTATGTGGGAGGCATTTCAAGCGGGGGTCACCGAGGGACTTATTATGGCTGTTCGCTGAGGGAGTCAAAGCAATCCTCCCAAGGATCTGGAAGGAACCCATCCCGATGAGGTAATTGTCCGGGAATGAGGAAAAGGCATATAACTAGGCCGCCGTATCTCTACAGCGACACCAAGCCCCAGCTCTTCGGCATTTGGAGGAGTGTCTGGAAGGGAGAGGTGGGGACATGTGAGTTGTGTGTGTATCTCATGACTATTCTCTCTCCCGTGTGGGTTTTCGGGGTGGTGCAGCTCGCTAGCTGGCTGCCAGGGGGTTCTTTCCAGTGCGCCCGCAGGCTGAGGAGGAGACAATAACGCACCAAATCACCTTTTCGGGGGCTGGATGGACAGTGCTGGTGGCAGGGCCTGTGAAGTGTCCCTCTACCTGGCTGGGTTCAGCCCTGGGGCTGGAAACCGCAGATGGGGAAGGACCAACTGGTCGGAAACTGAACCAAGGGGCTTTGGGGAAGGTTGAAAATCGGAGCTTGCTGGAGCTTAGGAGAGAGGGACGCGGAGTCTGAAGGAGACAGTCAGGACCCCTGCAATGTCCCTCACTCCTCTAGATGCAGGTTGACAGGCCCCTGTCAGGGATGAGCTAGATGGTGCTGTGTCCTGCCGTGAGAGCAGGGACTGGACTTGATCATCTCTCGAGCTCCCTGCCAGTGCTAGTTTCTAGGATTCTAGGATTCTTAACTTTTTCCTTGTTAGGAGTAAAAGACAGAGCGACCCAACGAGTCCATCACCTTGGGGTGCACCGTACCTTACCCTTCAGGTGGCACTAAACACATGCTATCTGCTCTAACTTGCAGTACTTGTGTGGCGTAGTGGGGGGCTGTCTGCTCTGTGACCCAGTGTGGTGTAGTGGTATCTTGCTAGTTGCTATGCTGGGCGGTGGGCTGTGGGTGACCTCCACTGGCGGCTGTTTGTAGCACGGCCCAGCAGGACAGCGGATGAGTCACTGGGCAAGGGTCTCACAACCTGTCCGACCAGTCGCCTCCCCAGGAGAGACAAAGGGAGGAAGGTGGGGTCCAACCCCTGGCTGGGGGGCAGGGCTGGAAGGGAGGCAGTTACTGTCTGGGAAGCAGGGGAGAAGGGGCTAGGGAGGGGCTGGGGTTGTAGGGCCCCAGCCACCCCCCATCTCAAGGGGGGCGGGACTGAGGCCTCCTGGCCCCAGTTCCTGTAACCAGATGACATCTGTGCTGGGCTGTATCCTGGAGAAGCAATAAACTCCCTCACCCCTACTGGCTGGCGGAGTCTGTTCGTGCCACTACGGGGGTGCAGAAGACAGGGAAACCCCAACGCGCCGTCACAACTTGTAACCCCATTTCCCTGGGTAGCGTGGCCGGTCGTTTGAGACAGAGCAGATGTTTGGTCTCTGTATTTATGTTCTCTCATCTGCCAAGCCCTGAGCTTTCGCTATTATCTCCACCTCAACATGACTGTCATGTTAGCAGGGACATGTGTGTTGCCAGACCAGAGGGTACGTTCTGTTGGGGGCTCGGAGCCAGCTCTCCGAAGGAAGAAATGGTGCTAGGGAGCTGGCAGCCTCTGAGCTAAACCGAGTCCAGGGCTGAGCACGTCGGGTACATGTCTTTAGACTTCTCTGCTGGCCTTTCTCTAAGGGTATGTCTACACTAGCCCCCATTTCGAACTAGGGAGGCTAATGTAGGCATTCGAAGTTGCAAATCAGCCCGGGATTTAAATATCCCGTGCTTCCTTGCAGGAGGAATAACAGGTAGTTCGATTTAGGACTTTAATTCGAAATACCGGGTCCCTGCCGCGTGTAGACGCAGGCAGTTAGTCCAGACTTGTAAATTTTAAAAATGGCGACCGGCCGGGAAGATGCAAATCAAGCGCGGGATATTTAAATCCCGGGCTTAATTTGCAACTTCGAATGCCTACATTAGCCTCCCTAGTTCGAAATAGGGGGCTAGTGTAGACATACCCTAAGAGCTCAGAGCTCGCAGTTACGCTGGTAGGTTATGTTCTGACCCACCAGATGGGAGAGAAAACACCTAGTTCTCTAGACTACAATCTTATTTGTATGAAAATCCTGGGCTGAACATTTTCGTTCAACAGTGTTTTTCAACACGATATCCGGGTTTTGACTAATTGCTTTTTAAATTTTTTCAAAAACGTGTTTATTTTCAATGAAAAACATAACTGTTGTGTCACAGTGTTTCAAAAAATGGATTTCAAAATCAGTGCTTCCTGGGAGTTGTAGTTTGTTTCTTATGTCTCCATGTCCTCAGTGGCTGACTACACCTCCCATCATGCCTCTTGGTCTCATATTAGTGAAGGGAAGCTGTGAGAAATAGAATCTCTGTTCCTGCTGCATTGTGGGAGATGTAGTCCACATAGGGGATCCTAGCTGATTGAGAATGGGCAGCATGAGAAGAAAACTACACATCCCAGAAGGCACTGCAACGCCTGTTGGTGGCCAAAATCTCTCTTTTCACATGTGCGGCTGAACGATTTATAGATTTCTGTGAGCAATGTTGCAGAACAATCCCTAAGGCCTCACTGTGCCAGCAGAGCCATGCAAAGTGGGTATGGAACGAGAATCTTACGCACTGTATTTTCTGAAACGAATTATAGGTAAATGATCCTTATACAAAGTTAACCCAAAAAATACCCTTCTGTGATGTTCTGGGGTCATTTCAATGGCTGTTGTTGTACCTGTCTTAACAGCTAGCATTTTACCTCAAGTCA
Source organism: Pelochelys cantorii (assembly GCA_032595735.1). Taxonomy (NCBI): domain Eukaryota; kingdom Metazoa; phylum Chordata; order Testudines; family Trionychidae; genus Pelochelys; species Pelochelys cantorii. Next base: position 10,497,211 of record CM064351.1, on the reverse strand, counting down.
CAGTAAAGGAGAGATGTTCAAAGATCTTTAGGTACCTAAAGTTGCAGATACATGCCTGGCCGGGTTTACTGATGAATTTAAAGCAGGTTGTGGTCAGATTTTTAAAGGTACTTAGGTGTCTTAGTGAGACTTTTCATCTAGGCAGCTAATAGCCACAGGAAACAATAGGCTTTAGGTCAAGAGGTCATTTTGTAAAATGCCTCTGGAAGAATAATTAAATCTGTAGACCCTTAAATGCTTCTGACAAGCTAGAAGGATGGAATAACAAGGGAAGAGTTGCAGATTTGGGCAAAGCAGATGTGGCTGGTTGGGTTGATCTTTCTTCCTTCCTTCCCTTCCTCCCAAAGAACACATGACACACACACCATGGGCAAATCAGACGTCCATCACCACCTTCCTCCTCCTGGGATTCGGGAACCTGAATGAAGTCCAGATGCTGCTTTTCGTGGTGTTTCTAGTGATCTACACCATAACCCTGGCTGGGAATCTGCTCATCGTAGTGCTGGTTGTGGCTGATCAGCACCTCCACACCCCCATGTACTTTTTCCTGGGAAACCTGTCCTTCCTGGAGATGTGCTACACCTCCGTCAGTGCCCCCAGATTGCTGGCCGGGCTCGTGGGAGAGGACAGGACCATCTCCTTCCAGGACTGCATCACGCAGCTGTTCTTCCTCAGTGCTTTGGCTTGCATCGAGTGCTTCCTCCTGGCAGCCATGGCGTATGACCGTTACTTAGCCATCTGCAACCCGCTCAATTACAATGTTGTCATGAACCTCAGGGTCTGCCTGCAGCTGGTGTTGGCCTCCTGGGTGACTGGTTTTGCAGCCACTGCTTTCGTAGTGGCAATGGTGCACCAGCTGAGCTTCTGTGGCCCCAATGAAATTAACAATTTCTTCTGTGACATGGAGGAGCTGCTCAAACTGTCCTGCAGGAAAAGCCCCCTGGTGGAAATGGTTGTTCTGGTCGCCTGCTCGCTGGTAACCCTGGTCCCTTTCTTCCTCATCGTTGTGTCTTACGTGCTTATCCTCTCGGCCATCCTGCGGATCGCCTCCTCGGCCGGGCGGCACAAGGCCTTTTCCACCTGCACCTCTCACCTGCTGGTGGTGAGTCTGTATTACGGGACCATTATCATCATGTATGTGGTGCCGTCGGCAGAGCGGTCCCCGGCCTTCCATAAAGCTCTGTCCGCCATGTACACGGTCGTCACCCCTGTGTTCAACCCCATCATCTACAGTCTGAGGAACAAAGAGGTGAAGGCGGCCTTCCAGAAAGTCGTGCTGCAGAAGCTAGGCCCGATGTAGGGCTGTCACTTTCAGATCAGCCTATGGAAGTTTGGCACCCAACTCCCTTGGGCCGATCCATGCCTAATTTCTGCAGGCCCCTTTGAACAACCTAGCTCAGGTCTCAGCAGAATTATGAGGCTCAGCTACAGTCTCCACTGAACTCATGAGAGATCTCTTTGACTGGCTCTTTCTTCTCCATCGTCACTCCAGATTTCACTACTCCGGGCCTGACAAAGTTCCCGTGAAATTGGAGTCAGGAAGTGTGGGAAGGGACTTTTATCAGGGTGGCTCTGATTGTCCAGCAGAGTTGGAAATCTCTGGGAATGGCTGCAAAATAAAGTGTGGACACTACACTCTGGTGCTTTCAATGTTCCCAAGACCTTCGATTTCCCTCCCTCTGTGCACAGAATTCCGGCTCCTCCCCCGGCTTCCTCGGCACAGAGACACTCCAGAAAAAGGGATGTGCTTGGTCACAAATATAGTCAGTTGGAGGGAGAATAAAGCAGCTGTGAAGTTGTGCTGGAACTGAGTCCTTTTCTCAGTCTGAAATAGTCTGGCACCACATAGCTGAGGCTCCATCTAATCCTTGACTAAACACAAAAAGTGACTGAGATTTTCAGAGGAGCCTAAGGGAGTTAGACACACAAATCCAGCTTCAGTCCTGGTGCGTACTTCCCTTTGCGTTCTTTGGAAATCCCAGCCTTGCTGGTTTTCAGATGCTGAGGCTATGGGTGCTTTGGAAGTACTGGCTAGCTCAAGAAATTCTGTTCTACAACGTGCGAAAAAGAGCCCACTTCAGAGCATCTGAGGCGTGCAGATGGACTGATGTATCCGTCCCGGCATGGGCTTATGTCTCCTATGTCTTGCCCATGTCTGGCTCCCAGAAATGAGCAAGTCCATCAGTAAGTTTTCTGAAGAAAGCTGGGGGGGGGAGGGATTAGACTATTCCCTTCTCACGGCATAACCGTGTTGGGGATTGTTATTCCTTGCCCGATTCAGAGCGTTTGAGGAGTGCAATCAAGTCTCGGTGCAGTTAAACTCAGCCCATCACCTTTACGGGCAATTTTGTGTCTCCAAAGGTTTGTTCTGACCAGGGCCCGGTGTGACACTGCGTTTTGTGTAACGGGCTAATGAGTCTCTGGGGAGCAGGAAGGGTTTGCTTCCAGCCCTTTCCAGTTGTCATCCTTTGATTCTGTGATGCCCCCCTTCTGACACAGGGGGCCACGTAACCCCAACCACAGTCTTATGTGGGCCATATAGATTCTACTTATTGTCATCAGATTTAGAGTCACTTGGACAGACCCACATTTCAAGTTCAGCTTGTTTCCTGGGTATTTATGTCAGTTCTTGGTACATACAGTATTGTCTATTTACACCCCTGGGTATTCTGAATCATATAAACATGACAACAACAGGCTAATGAATTGGCTTTTTGTATATTGCATTGACACAGGCCGTGGCCTTATGAAATGCTCTGGTGGGCCTTGTGTGGCCCGTGGGCTGCAGGTTGAGAACTTGTCCTGTCTTTCATCAGTAGCTGGGCGTTACTTGCCCTTATAAAGTGTGCAGATGATACCAAGCAGGGAGGGTGGCGAGTGCTTTGGAGGAGAGGGGCATCATTCAGACTGATCTGGACAAACTAGAGAAATGGTCTGAGGTCAATAGGATGAAGTTCAATAAAGACAAATGCAAAGTGCTCCGCTTAGCCCTGGTCTTTACTAGGGAGTAATTTCAAAATAATAAACAGAGCGTCCACACTACCAAAGCCCCTTATTCCAAAATAATGGGCTGGTTATTTTGAATTCTGTCCTCCTGCTTTCCTTGGGGAATAGCACTACTTTTGGACTAGTTATTTTGAAATAGCTGGAGTGTGGACGCTCCAGCACCGCTATTTCGAAATAACCACTCCCCAGAGTCATTCGAAGTAATTACTCCCCCTGGGGCACTAATTTGAGGTAGTGCATCCACAAGAACAGAGTCTGCCTCAGACTAATTGTGTCCAGTTCTGCGCACCACAGTTCAGGAAAGATGTGGAGAAATTGGACAGGGTCCAGAGAAGAGCAACAAGAATGATGAACTTGTTCTTTTCCTGTTTTAATTTCTAAACCTACCTTGTTTTCACCAGCATTCATTAGTGCAGGCGTCCTAGCACTACATGCCTTCTTGGTGAAAACTGAACCGAAGAATTCATTAAGAACCTCTGCTGTTTCCATATTTTCTGTTATTATTTTTCCCTCTTCATTAAGTAACAGGCTCACCCTGTGCTTGGTCGTCTTCTTGCTTCTGATGTATTTGTAGAATGTTTTCTTGTTTCCCTTTATGTCTCTAGCTAGTCTGAGATCTTTTTTCGTTTTGGCCTTTCTAATTTTGCCCCTACAGATTTGTGTTATTTGTTTCTGTTCATCCTTCGCAACTTGACCTAGTTTCTACTTTTTGTAGGACTCTTTTTTACTTTTAGATCATTCAGGATCTCCTGCATAAGCCAGGGTGATCTCTTGTAACCTTAATAATGTCCCTCTGAAAACCTACCACCTCTCTTCAGTTGTTTTTCCTCTTAGTTTTGCTTCCCATGGGACCTTACCTACCTCCCAGAGTTTGCTCAAATCTGCCTTCCAGAAATCCATTGTCTTTATTTATGGGGCTCCCTCACTCGGCCCTGCTGAAGCCTTTCTGCTTTGGGTAAAGAGTTGAAGAGTCTTTGGCCTGGAAAGAGAGCAAGCAAGAGAATGACTCTCTTGCCTAGTGGTTAGAGCTTGCCCCTGGGAGGCGGCAGACTGGGTTCCTGTTCCACTATCATTTTAGTTATTTATTGACAGGGAACCCCACTGGTTCATGCCTCATAGCGCTGATAGAAGGTACCGTGGCCCTGCGTCCTCTCTCAGGGCCAGCCCTTCCCCGTGTTGGTCTCTCTCTGCTCCATGCAGCAGAGTTGTCCTAACACAACTGTCCACCCTCCCTCCGCCCCCCCGAGCCCCAATCAAGGCCTGCAAGAGCCACAGACCTGGGAGCCCATTCCAGGAACTCAAGGCTCCCGATTCGTGGTTGGGAGTTTGGAACCCTTGGGTGTGTCTAGACTACACGGCTCCCTCGACGGAGCCATGTAGATTAGCTTACCCGGCATAGCAAAATGAAGTGGTGATTTAAATACTCGCCGCTTCGTTAAAATAAAGATGGCTGCTACGCTGTGCCGATCAGCTGTTTGGCGGCACAGTGGGACAGTCTGGACGCAGCGCGGTCGACAAAGGAAGCCTTTGTCAACCGCTCCGGTATGCCTCCTGCAACGAGGTTTACCGGAGTGGTAGACAAAGGCTTCCTTTGTCGACCGCCCCGCGTCCAGACTGCTGCACTGTGCCACCAAACAGCTGATCGGCACAGCGCGGCAGCCATCTTTATTTTAACAAAGCGGCGAGTATTTAAATCGCCGCTTCATTTTGCTATGCCGGGTAAGCTAATCTACATGGCTCCGTGGGTGAAGCCATGTAGTCTAGACATACCCCTTGAGACCAGCCTGGCTGGGATGTTTGAGTTGGGCTGGTCCTGCTTTGAGCGGGGGGCTGGATTCTCCTGAGGTCTCTGCCCACCCTGGGTTCTGGGATTCTATGAGAGCCCTGGCTGAAAACGGGTCCCCAGGCTCCCTGCTGCTGAGCCCTAGTTAGAAAGAGGGATCCCAGGGCTCTCTGTCTCCTGGCTCTGTGGTGGGGAGGCTGGAGGCCCTGCCTTGGCAGTGCTGCCCTGGAACCATGAGCCCAGAGAGAGCAGGCTCTATAGCTCAACTGGTTGGCAGGACTCTGGGGCTTTTGCTTCACTGAAGGGTCATGGACCCCCAAAGTTCCCGAGGTCAATGGGAGTTTTGAGTTCTAGTCTCCAGCTCCGGGGATGGGAACGCTGATGGAAGGGGAAGGGATCTTCCCAGGGGCCTCAGGGAATCACCTGCAGAATTCCCATTGGAAGTCAATAGCCAACTGGATGACTAATTTCCGTCGGCACAGCTGAAAATCCCAGAGTCTGAGGGTGGGCTGGCCCTGATGGGGAGATGGGCTCATCTGGTTATCCCATGCCAGGTGACAGGCTGGAGTTTGGGGCTGTGGTATGGGGAGGAGTCACAAGGGGGAAGGGTGGGTTGGAGGGACCCAGAGGTGGTTGGCCTGGAAAGGCCCAGAGTCCGGAACGGCAGAGCGCCGCTGCTGGACCTGGTGCCCTGATCTGAGGGCAAAGAGCAGATCCAGAGGAGACCCAGGGTCAGAGAGAACTGGGGAAGTTGCTGTCCATAGGAGCTAGAGGGAAGTCCCGGCTGGGGAGGCCTTCCCTGCAGGGCAGGAACAGAACCTGTCAGAGGGGCTTAGGAGCCCAGGAGAGACCTGGAGTAGGTAACCCCGAGTGTCTGGCAGAGAGACATTCAAATGTGCCAACTGTAGCAGTCTGTTTCATTGGGGCAGGGGAGAAACTGAGGCAGTGGCAGGTCTGAGACCAGTGAGTCAACACTGATACGTGCCAGGGTGTGTTGGTCCTGGGAGGCGAGGTGAGTGAGGTAATACCTTTTCTCGCTCAGCTTCTGCTGGGGAGAGAGACACGTGTGTTAGCTCACACAGAGCACTTCGTCCAGTCTAGGAAAATGCATGGTCAATGCACGCGGGAACAGATTGTTGGGTGTAATAGTTAACACATAACAAGAGATCGTTCCAGTTGCATTGGCCCATGACAGTACAAGGCATCATCAAACAACTGCAATTCATACTCAGTGGGGACCGTATCCCGAAGGAAACCTTTCCTGAACCCTGTCTTCGGGCTTTCAGACAGCCATCTAGCCTCTGCAAACTTGGCCTCCCCCGCAGAGCAGGATGCACCAACTGAAAGCAGCACCAGACCCTGCCGGAGCAACAGACACAAAACCAGCCAACATGTTCCCACTGCTACAGTGCTCAGCGTGCCCCGCACCCAACAGACCCATCCAACTCCACGGGCCTGACGTGTGGCACAGTGCACTCTGGAACAAACTCACGCAGGAAAATGACAACAGCCAGACCGGCGGGTGAGTGCGTCTCGGACAGTGATGACTTTATATTTGGGCTCCATGATCCGCTCCCCAAGGGAAGTGGCCGGGCAGCTTCACGAGATGAGCCCCGGTCTGAGAGTCATAACTTTGCCAGATGCCTAAAATCATTGATTCTACGGAGACACTGGATTGACAGCATGTTAGCACACCCTGTAACCCATTACCCACCCCACTCCCACCACCTCTGCCCCCCTGCCTGGGGACATGTCAAAGGGCTCTGTCACCATGGATGGGCTCCTGCTGAAATGTGTGTGAAGTACTCATGCTAAAAGCAGTTCTTAGCTGTTACACGCCGAGTGCCTCCTCCAGACCTGAAGAAGAGCCCAAAAGCTTCTCTCCCTCTCCAGTGGAAGTTGGGCCAACAGAAGGTGTCACCTCACCCCCTAGTCTCATTGATTATAATATTGATTACAACATTGATTATAATAAGGCTCTGGGTTCCATAACACATTGTTAATAACACGACAGTTCAACAGGAACTTGCTCTTGTAGACACCTCTTCTCCAACCCCTGCACCACTGAGGAAAGAAAACCGTCCCCTTGCTCAGGGAATCCCCCCAAGAGATCATATAGGTTCACCCCCAGCAGATGGGAAAACATTGACAACGCTGCCGACCCAAACACTCGGCATCCCCCTAAGCAGTCCGACCTCATAAATCAATCCTTCAATCAACCAGGGAGGTAGGGAAGAGAAGAGAAGAGCAGAGAATCCTAGGGCTGAAGACACCTTAGGAGGTCCTTGAGTCCAGAAAGGGAGGGAGGGAGGAGCAGCACTCACGCCACAATCAGTTTTTCACCTGAGAGGAGGAAAAAACAAGGAATAGCATCTCTGGTCCTTGCGGCTCCACCTGGGATTTGCTGTGGCTCCTGATTTTGTGTGGCACATGCTCTCATAGCAGGGAGATGAATGGCCGCATAGAAGCCTGACACAGACAGATTTTCATCGTACTTGTTGTGTATAAACCTAGAGTAGCTCCGTTGACTTTGTGGAACTAGTGTAGATTTACCCCTATAAATACAGCTGTTGCACTGAAAGAAAATCACCCTCCTTATTTTTTTGTGGACAGACATGGCAGGCAACTCTATTTGTAATGAAATCCCAGTGTCCCGTTCCCAAAGAGCCTTGACCCCATGTCCCCGTTCCCTGCCCTAATGCAGCTGAGCTTTGTCTGTTTCCCTGATCTCCATGCCCACCTCTTCCTTTTTAGCAGGCCCAAATATACCTGCCTTGCACACCCTTGGTCACATCCCCTGCACCTCATAGTCCTGTTCCATCTTGGGGCGTGAGTCGGGTTTTCATCCCACCCCATTGGTGGGCAAGGAGTGAGCTTGTGTTCTGGCCACTGTCAGGTTCTTCTTTTTCTTTTTGTGTGTCTAATGCCTCCCCCTTCCCCCAAACCCTGTTGCCCTTCCTAGCTTGCTGCTCGACCATGGCTTGAGGAAACAGCCAGGCAATCTTTCTGGGTGTGCTCATATAGTAGCCTTCAGAGCACCTTGTAACACTTTAGCTCCTTCTCTTATCTCTTTCCACCCCACTTGCCTGGCAGCTGCCGCACCTAGTGTCTGTGTTCACACATGCTAGGAAGGAAACCCGAGTATCAAAAAGGATAAGCCCAGAATTCTATCCCGGGCTTGAAAAAAAACACGCCTAGATACTAACATGATCATCAGAGAAACAGGGACATTTTATTCTTGCTGAATAACTTCCAACTGGTCAGTTTCCTCAGGGCAGTTTTGAGCTCCGTGTTCTCATGCTGTAGATGACCGGGTTCATCAGTGATGGCAGCACGGTGTAGAGAACGGCTACACTGCAATTACGTCCACACTGCAATCGCATTCTTTCGTGGAAAAAATCAAAAGAACAGAGGGGTTTTCTGACATTGGCACACCTCTTTCTACGAGGAAGAACCCTTTTTCCAAAAGAGCTCTGTGTGGACGGGGGAAGAGGGAGTTCTTTCAGAAGAAGAGGAAAGAGGAAAAAGCACAGGTGCCCTGGTGGCCATTCCGTCCATAGTAATCACAGCTTACATGCAAGAGATCATCCGTTCAGTGTGGACGCTATCTTTCGAAAATGCAGATGGCTTTTTTTGATGCACTTTAGCAGTGTGGATGTTCTCTTTCAGAAGAAGTTTTTTTGGACGATCTGTTCTGGAAAAGCTTCTTCCGAAAGAAGCCTGCAGTCTAGTCGTACCCATAGAGGAGAGCAAACCTTCAGCTCGCTCCGAGAAACCCATCAAAGAAATGACAAATGAGCGCCCCCGAGAGATGGCAAACATGGAAAACTCTTCCTAACCAAACACTTAGCCATCTCGCCAAGCCTTTGCACCTCCAAGATCTCCTAGAACAAACCAGCCCACCACCCAACCCACTACACAAACACAAACTCAAAATCTGACGCATACAAACCACAAAGCACTAATGTATGGATGCCTCAATCCGAGTTTTTATCCCCCAAAATAAGAAGAACCAGAGACCTTATAAGCAGCTTTGCTGGGGTAAGATGCTCTGACAAACGCTGAGGGGTAGCAGCCTAGGATACATTGAGACTGATCTTCCTTAGACTGGCGTAGACATAGAATAACTCTTTTTTTCTCGAGTCATATCTGTCAGGATTTTTACTAGTGTCAATACCCAATTCTGCATAACCGGAGTGCACAGTATTTTCTTGTCAAGGACATGATATCATCAGCTGATTAGATTTAGATGGAAACACAGAATGAAACTGCTACCAAAGGAGAAGCATGTGGGGGGGGGGGATTTTACTCTTAGTGAGTAATGCCCAACCGATCCATTTCCTCAGAGCAGCTTTGAGCTCCATGTTCCTCATGCCGTAGATGACCGGGTTTGTCAGGGGTGGCAGCACGGTGTAGAGAATGGCCACCGCCAGATCCAGACCCGACGGGGAGCGGGAGGCGGGTTTCAGGTAGGCAAAGGCCCCACTGCAAATGAACAAGGAGACCACGGCGAGGTGGGGGAGGCTGGTGGAGAAGGCTTTGCGCCGGCCCTGCTCCGAGGGGATTCTCAGCACTGCTCTGAAGATCTGAATGTAGGACACAATTATGAAGGCAAAGGAGGCTAGGATTAAACACACACTAAAGATAATCACCCCAACTTCGGTGAGGTCGGAGTCGGCGCAGGCCAGCTCGAGCAGCTGGGGGATTTCACAGAAGAACTGGTCCACCGTGTTGCCCCCACAGAAGGAGATTGCGAAGGTGCCTCCCGTGTGCAGAGCAGAGTAGAGAACACCACTGATCCAGGCGCCGGCAGCCAGGTGGACACAGGCTTTCTGGTTCATCACACTCTCGTAGTGCAGCGGCTGGCAGATGGCCACGTACCGGTCGTACGCCATGGCAGTGAGTAGGGCGAAATCTGCTGAAGCAAAGAAGATGACAAGAAAGACTTGGGCGATGCAGCCAGTGTAGGAAATGGAGTGGGTGTCCTGGAGGGAGTTGGCCATGGCTTTGGGGATGGTGACGGAGATGGCGCCGAGGTCTAGGAGTGACAGGTTCCCCAGGAAGAAGTACATGGGGGTGTGGAGCCGGCGGTCGAGTGCTACAGCTGTGAGGACGAGCAGGTTCCCCACCAGGGCTGCCAGGTAAATCCCTAGTAACACCACAAAGTGCAGAATCTGCAGCTCCCGGCCGTCAGAGAATCCCAGGAGCAGGAACTCGGTCACGGCGGTGTGGTTGGGCATGTCCTTCCTCAGCGTGGTAGCTGTGGAGAGAGAAGGACAATGGTCCGGGTCAGAGCGAAGGAGGGAATGGGCCTGGTTCCCAGGCAGGAACGGCAAAGGTGCCAGCACTCCAGTGACTGCGGATTGTTAGCACTGCTGGCTCCGACGTTCCGTCCGTCGTGTTCTCACACTGGGGCAAGTGGGGTCACTTCCTGTTAACTCAATGCAACTTCCTCACTTTACCCAGCTGCAGCTTGGTAAAAGGCAGGAGGACGGATGGAGCAAAGCACAACCCAACCCAACAACTCTCCCCAAGCAGGTCCCTGTGTTGTGATCATCGCCTCGCTCCCAGTTGGGCCAGGAAACTGACCAACTCAAATGCCAGCCCAGCCCAAGTCCCACCCACTTGGCCGGGCAGTAGGATGCTGCTTCACCCGGCATTGAAAGTAGCAGCTAATCGGTCACTTCTCTGCTCTGAGCTCTCTGCCCAGACAGCCTGCTGCAGGATGGACGGATGGCACCAAATCCCAGGGGTCCCCTGCCTGCCTGTGACCATGGCTAGCAGCATCCCTCCCTTCCCTACGTGTTTGTGGGTTAATCTCTGCTGGGCTGGAGAGCTGCTGCTGGGATACCCGGGTTCTTGTCTTGGCCCTGCCAGTGACCTGCTGGGTTACTCTGGGCCAGTCATAGAATCACTGAATCACAGAACACTAGAACTGGCAGGGACCTCGCAAGGCCTTTGAGTCCAGTCCCCTGCCCTCCCAGAAGGACCCAGCGCCGTCTAGACCATCCCTGACCGGTGAAACTGGAAAACGTCCAGAGAAGATCAACAAAAATAACTGAAGTTCTACAAAACATGACTACAGCCGGTCCCAGAGTTGCAAACGGTCAACTTATGACCGTTCGCAGTTACGACCTAAGCTGTTGTAAATGGCAGACCCCCAGTTATGAACACGATCCGCGCTTACGAACAGCGCGGTCGTGTGTAACTCTATGGGATCTGACTTACGAATGAACCGAGTTACAACCAATTGCTTACGACCGGATCGTAAGTCGGGAAGAGGCTGTATTGAAGAAAGATTGAAGTGAGTGGGCTTGTTTAGTCTGTAAAAGAAAAGACTGAGAGGGGACATGATAGCGGTTTTTAGGTATCTAAAAGGTTATTATGAGGAAGGAGAAAAATTGTTCTCCTTAACCTCTGAGGACAGGACAAGCAGCAATGGGCTTAAACTGCAGCAAGGGAGGTTTAGGTTGGACATTAGGAAAAACTTCTTACCTGTCAGGATGGTGAAACACTGGAATAAGTTGCCTGTGGAAGTGGTGGAATCTCCATCCTTGGATTTATTTAAGAGCAGGTTAGACAGACATCTATCAGGGATGTTCTAGATCAGTGTTTCTCAACCTTTTTTTATAAAGTACCCCTTTTCCCCCCAAAAAATAAGTACCCCCAGTATCTACAGTTTTCAGTCACACACATTTTTTTTTCTCCCATTGCAACACATTTGTTTAAAGAACTTAATCGTAGCCGGGAGGGCGATTAAATTTTTGGGTGTAAAAAGTAAAAAAATAATAAAGCGCTGTAAAACTTACATTTAGTTTTCTCCAAATTCCAGTTGTGTTGACGTACCCCCCAGACGTCTCTCGAGTCCCCCGAAAGGTACTTGTACCGCTGGCTGAGAAACACGGGTCTAGAAGGTGCCGGGCCCTGCCAGGAGGGCAGGGGATGGGCCTTGATGCCTCTCGAGGTCCCTGCCAGCTCTAGGATTCTGAATCTGCCTGGCAGCAGGGCTCTTTGGTCAGTATCTGGCTGCAGACCCCAGAGTGTAGGAGCTGTCGGCACAGGCAGCCGAGTGCCCTTCCCCTGTGTGCTGAGACTGACCTGCCGGGGCTGGGCTCACACCTGTGGCTCTCTGCACAGAGCCATGCGGAGCCGGCTTGAGCTGCACGGGCACTGGAGGGGAGGTGCTGCAGGGAGGTGATTTAGCTGCGTCTGCTTCCCAGCGGGACTCGCTCCCTGGGGCCCGCACAGCCCTGCGGCCGAGGCCAAGGGACCAGGCGAGGAAGCCAAAAGGGCAGTTCTGGTTCCTGAGTCTGACCCCGCTCAGCCCAGGCCCTAGGATCCCCGACTCCAGCCCAGCCAGTGCTGTCTGCAGGCCAGGTTACCCGAGGCAGTAGCGGGGATTTATGGAAGCTCCTAAGGGAGCCGAGTGGCTGAGTCCCAGGGTCATTCAGTGGGAGTTAGGCACTTAATCTGCTACAATGCTATTGCACATCCCAATAGGCCCCATCTCCTTCTTTAGGTGCCTAAACCCCTTTGCAATCCTGGCTTCACGTCTATATTGCTAACTTCCATGGCCTGGGCTTCTGCTGACTTTCAGAACAGGAGGGCTAGGATTTACAAAGGAGCCCATGGGAGTTGGGCACGCACATTTTATGCTCCTAGCTCCTTTGGGATCCCAGCCTAGAAGGATAACAAGGACAGCCAGGCACCTAGAGGGAGGAGGTCAAGCTGCTGGCAGTTCAATCACCACCGAGATCTCCAGGCAGAATGTGCCCATGCCCCACTGGAGTGCAGTGCCTGGGGTCTCATGGAACCAGATGCTGCCACCCCCACCACCTGGCACAACAGAGGAGGGATGGGGGGGGTCACTGCCCCCCCCCAGTGTCCTAGCAGCCACTGCCTGGCCCAGCAGCAATTAACCCACATGACACAGCAGTAAGGAAGGGATTCTGCCACCCGTGGGCACAGTCAGGCAAAGGCCAGCTGGGATTTGGTGCCATGAATCCACAGAAACTAGAACTGGAAGGGACCTCAAGAGGTCATCGAGTCCAGTCCCCCTGCCCTCACGGGCTACTCAACTTTGAAAGCCCCGGGGGTCACAATGATAAGTTGCGGCCCTCGGCATGTGCTGTAAGTGTGGTTGCATGTACATGCAAATATATTCAAATAGCTTCTTGCACACTGACAGGCATGAATACAAAGCACTTCCCATAATGCCCTGGCGCTCCCAGTGCCTCCTCCCTGGGGGCTAGAAACGTCAACACCCTGTACCCATCTGTTCCCGCCAGCACATCCCATTGTGTCTTTCAATGCTCACCCTGCCTGGGAGATGCCTCGCTGTTGTGGAACGTGGTCCCAGTGGAGGCCACGTTCAAAGGATCCCACCTGCGGGCCGTGTGTTGAGCCCCACGTAAACCCAAACCGCCCCGTGGGCAGTGTGTTGAGCCCCATGTAAATCCAAACCGCCCCGCGGGCCGTGTGTTGAGCCCCATGTAAATCCAAACCGCCCCAAGGGCCGTGTGTTGAGCCCCACGTAAACCCAAACCACCCCAAGGGCCAAGTGTTGAGCCCTGTGTAAACCCAAACCACCCCAAGGGCCGTGTGTTGAGCCCCGTGTAAACCCAAACCGCCCCAAGGGCCGTGTGTTGAGCCCCCTGTAAATCCAAACCGCCCCGCGGGCCGTGTGTTGAGCCCCGTGTAAACCCAAACCGCCCCGCGGGCCGTGTGTTGAGCCCCGTGTTAACCCAAACCGCCCCGCGGGCCGTGTGTTGAGCCCCATGTTAACCCAAACCTCCACATAGGCTGTGTGTTGAGCCCTGTGTAAACCCAAACCTCCCCACCGGCTGTGTGTTGAGCACCACGGGCTACAAACAAACAGGCTGCGGACCACATGCGACCTATGGGCCACGTGTTGAGTAGTCGTGATCTAGACCATCCCTGGCAGGTGTCTGTCTAACCTGTTCTTAAATATCTCCAGTGATGGAGATTCCACAATCCCGCTGGGCAATTTATTCCGGTGTTTCACCACCCTGACAGGCAGGAAGTTTTCCCTAATGTCCAACCGAAACCTCCCTTGCCGCCGTTTAAGCCCATTGCTTCTTGTCCTGTCCTCAGAGGCCAAGGGGCACAATTTTTCTCCCTCCTCCTTGTGGCACCCTTTTAGATACCTGAAAACCGCTCTCATGGCCCCTCTCAGTCTTCTCCTTTCCAAACTAAACAAGCCCAATTCTTTCAACCTGTCCTCATAGCTCATGTTCTCTAGACCTTTCAGCATTTTTGTTGCTCTTCTCTGGACTCTCTCCAATTTTTCTACATCTTTCCTGCAATTTGGTGCCCAGAACTGTCTGTTCCCTATCACCTTGTTATCTTATCATCCAGCAGCAGGCTGCCCAGGCACAGAGCTCGGAGCTCAGAGCAGAGACCTGACAGGTCATTTACAGTGCCGGGTGAATCAAGGTCCCACTTCCCGGCCAAGTGGGAATTGGGCCAGGCTGGCATTTGAGTAGGTCAGGCTGCCAGCCAAGCTAGGAGGCTGGCGATGGTCGCAACAGGGACCAGCTTGGGGAGAGTTCTCGGGTTGGGGCTGTGCTTTGCTCCATCCGTCCTGTTGCGTTTTGCCAAGCCACACCTGGGCCAAGCCACAGCTGGGTAAAGTGAGGAAGCTCCAGTGAAGTGAAAGAAGCTGACCGAGTTCACCCTGGTGTGAGAACACACTTGGTGGAACATCAGAGCCAGCAGCGCTAACAACCCCCAGTCACTGCGTGTGATGAGTGTTGGGCACCTTTGATGTTCCTGCAAGTTGATGTTGGGGGAGGGAGGATTATGGCCCATTCCCTCCTGCACTCGAACCCAGACCATTGTCCTTCTTTTTCCCTCCACAGCCATCAGGAAACGCCCAGCCGCACCGCCGTCACCAATTCCTGCTCTCTGACGCTTGGGGGCTGCAGATTCTGCACGTTGTGGTGTTTCTAGGGATTTACCTGGCAGCCCTAGTGGGGAACCTTATCATCATCTCATCCGTAGCCCTCGACCACCAGCTCCACACCCCCATGTACTACTTCCTGGGAAATCTGTCCCTCCTAGACCTCGGTGCCATCTCCATCACCATCCCCAAAGCCATGGCCAACTCCCTCCAGGACACCCACTCCATTTCCTATGCTGGCTGCCATGCACAAGTCTTTCTAGTCTTCTTTGCCATGGCTGACTTCACCCTACTCACTGTCATGGCCTATGACCAGTACATGGCCATCTGCCAGCCCCTGCACTACGAAAGCATGATGAACAGAAAGCCTGTGTCTACATGGTGGCTGGCACCTGGCTCAGCATTGTGTTCTACTCTGCCCTGCACACGGGAGGCACCTTCGCAATCTCCTTCTGTGGGGGCAACACGGTGGACCACTTCTTCTGTGAAATCCCCCAGCTGCTCAAGCTGGCCTGTGCTGACTCCGACCTCGCCGAAGTTGGGGTGATTATCTTTAGTGTGTGTTTAATCCTAGCCTCCTTTGCCTTCATAATTGTGTCCTACATTCAGCTCTTCAGAGCAGTGCTGAGAATCCCCTTGGGGCAGGGCCGGCGCAACGCCTTCTCCACCTGCCTCCCCCACCTCGCCATGTCTCCTTGTTCGTTTGCAGCGGGGCCTTTGCCTACCTGAAACCCGCCTCCTGCTACCCATCGGGTCTGGATCTGGCAGTGGCCATTCTCCACCCCTGACAAACCCGGTCATCTACAGCATGAGAAACACGGAGGTGAAAGGTGCCCTAAGGAAATGGATCGGTTGGGCGTTGTTCACAAAGGCTACGTCTAGACTGCAGGCTTCTTTCAGAAGAGATCTTCCAAAAAAACTTCTTCCAAAAGAGAGCATTCACACTGCCAAATCGCGTCAAAAAAGCAATCTGCTTTTTCGACAGAGAGCGTCCACACTGAATGGACACTCTCTCGCATGTCAGCTGTAATTGCTGTGGATGGAATGGCCACCAGGGCACCTGTGCTTTTTCATCTTCTGAAAAAAAGCTTCCCAGATGACTTGATGACCTCCTGAGGTCTCTTCCAACTCTATGATACTATGATTCTATGTTCAGAGAAAGGCAAATGTAGTGCCCATCTTTTAAAAAGAGGAGAAGGACAATCCAGGGAACTACAGCGCCATACCTCAGTCCCCGGAAAAATCATGGAGGGGATCCTCAAGGAATCCATTTTGAAGCACTTAGAATCACAGAACCCCAGGGCTGGCTGAGATGTCAGGAGTCACCGAGTCCAGCTCCCTGCCCAAAGCAGGACCAGCCCAACTCAATCATCCTAGCCACGGCTCTGGCCAGCCAGGACTTAAACACCTCTAGGGATGGAGATTCCCTCCCCTCCTTTGGGAACCCATCCCAGTGCCTCCCCACCCTCCTCAGGAAATCATTTGTCCTAATACCCAACCTAGATCCCCCCCACGGCAACTTCCTAGAATCATAGAATACCAGGACTGGAAGGGAACTTGAGCCCATTGCTCCTTGTTCTGCCATCTGCCCCCACTGGGAACAGCCTCTCTCCAGCCTCTTTGGAACCCCCCTGCAGGAAGCTGAAGGCTGCTCTCAACCCCCCCCCCTCACTCTTCTCTGCTGCAGACTAAACAAGCCCCAATCCCTCAGTAAACCTCAGCACCGTTGAACTTCTCCAAAGTTCTGTTCCCGGGGGGCATGACTCCCAGCGTAGCCTTTAAAAGTTATCCTCTTGTCATTAATTCAAGCAGCCAGGGCAGCCTGAGCTCAGGTCCCTTCGGTGGCCACATCCCAAGAGCAGCTGACGCAGAGCAGGAGAGAAACCCCTCTGCTCCGCCGTGGGAATTAGGTGGAGCCAATGTCGGAGCAGGCTCTTCCGGGCCAGCTGGTGTCCCCAGGTGCTGGTCTATCCCAGGTCACATGATGCTACAATACAAATGCCTTTGATTTTGCCAAATCCTCGGAGCACCCTTCATGCCTCCGCCCTGCCTTGTTTTTAGGCAAGGGTCCTTTCTGGGGTGGGGCCTCATCTGGGGTCCAGGGAGGGGGCTGTTCTCACTCCTTGCTCAGCCAGGGCAGGTCCTCAGCCTGGTTTGCTCCGGAGGGGAGATCGGAGCTGGGCTCTCAGCCCTGGAGAATGGGTCCAGCCATTTAGCCCCAGGGCAGGGACAGGCCGGGCTGCGTTTGTGGCTGATGCCTGCACAAGCTGGGATCAGCTCTAAAGCAGGGAGGGACTTTCACTCTCTCATGCTTTTCAGTCCATCACCTCCCAGCCTGGTGGGGAGCAGGGAGCCCCCATCTGTGGAGCACATCCCTGTTGGCTGGAGACCCAGCAACTCCAGCGAAAGGGCATGGTAAGAGCCAGGGGCTAGTATAGCAACGGGGGCATGAGAGACGGACGGAGAAATAGCCACAAAATAACCCCCACCCCGCAGGAGCAAAGGCACCGCTCGCTGGGAGACATTCCACACCCACCTGCAGGGTAAGTTTGCATTTGCTATGCAATACGTTGGCATAGGACTACACCGGGCAGTTCTCAGAGACTGAATATGCATGGCACTTGGAACTCCTGGAGAGTTAACCTGCCCCAATTCGAAGTAATTAGCTGGTTAGTTAATTAGTTATTGTTTGTTTGGGTTTATTTTTGCAGCAGCAAAAATGGACGTTTTGTGACATTTTGGAAAATCCAAACATTGTCTGTTAATCTGGCAAGAGAGAGCAAGACAACTTTAGCTAAATGCTGTGAAAACCTGAAAAGTTTTACCCTCCGCTATCCATGGCAATCAAAATCTACGCAGGGGACAGCAGAGACTCTGTGAAGAGTGTTCAATTGAAAACCCAATTTGCCTTTGAGATAATTAATGCAGAAGAAATCTGTTCATCTGTAACTGGAAACTTAGCTTTGTGCTAAGGACACTGGGCTGGATGGACTTTTGGTCTGACCCAGTGTGGCCGTTCTTATGTGCCGGGGGGGCGGAAATTCAATATTTTTTATTATTATTACAATTTCACCCCCCCCCACACACACACACACATTCCCTCTGTTCCATTCTCAATTATTTCTGTTACCAAGGAGCAGCTGCAGGACCAAGCGAGAGACAGAGCTGATCGCCAGAATGCATTTTAAACGTGCTAGCCCCTTGATGCTAAGCACAGGGAGCTGAGGCTTCCAGCCAAATCCTTTCCATATTGATCGTGTTGATCTTCTCCCCCAGCCTGCTGTCAGCTCCGTGGCCATGTTGTCTAGAGGTGCACTGAACATACACATGGTAAGACACTGGCCATCCACCCAGCAGCTTCCAGTCCTAGGAGAAACGGCAGAGAAAGGGACGGGGAGACTGAGGCACAGGGAGGTAAAGTGGCTAACCCAAGGTCACACTGCAGGTCAGTGGCAGAGCCAAGAACAGAATCCATGTCTCCTGATGGCCACACCAGGGACATAAAGCCACAGAGGGAAACGATACAGTGCAGCAGTAATGGAGGCATGCTACTAGCCCATCCTCACCCAGAGGTGGAAATGCAGTGGGATTTGGAGATTTAAATAATAAGAATCTAGGAATGGCCATACTGGCTCTGACCAATGGTCCATATAGCCCAGGATCCTGTCTGTGACAAGGGCTGTGGCCTGAAGCTACAGAGGGAAAGAACAGAACAGAGCAAAGATCAAGTGATCCATTATCCCCTGTCGTCTTGCCCCAGCTTCTGGCAAACAGAAGTTTCAGGACCCCAGAGCATGGGGTGGCAGCCCTGACCATCTCGGCTAATAGCCATTGATGGACCTGTCCTCATGGACTTATCTCATTCTTCTTTAAACCCTGTTAAACTTTCAGCCCTCACATAATCCCCTGGTGAGGATTTCCACAAGTTGGCTGCGTGTTATGTGCAGAAATACGTCCTCTGGTTTAAAAACGAGTAGCCCTGTGGCACCTTAGAGACTATATATAGAGAGAGTATCAAGAGCTTTTGTGGGCAAAACCCACTTCCTCAGATAAGTTGATCTCGAGTGGAGAAAACAGAGGGACCCTCAGACAAAGAAGGGAGAAAAAATTCCTGTCAGTTGTGGCCCCGGTGCGAATGAGCCTGACTGAGGGGGCTGGAAGTGTCCCATGCGTGGCTGTTGAACGTGAGGAAAGCTGGTGTTATATGTCTCCAGTTCTAGCCTTTGTTCATATGAAAGTGAATATTTCCTTCTCTTTCGTTTAAACCCACTGCCTATTCATTCCATTGGGCGACCCCTGCTCCTCTGCTCTGTGAAGGGGTAAATACCACGGCCCTATTCACTCCACAGGATCCACAATTTGACAGACGTTCCTCATGTCCCCTCTTAAATCTCTCTTTTCTAAGCTGAACTGTATATAGCTCCTCATGCAACAGCCCCTCCATGTCCCTGAACAGTTTTGTTCCTCTTCTCTGTGCCTTTCCCACTTCTAAGGGTCCTTTTTTGAGATGGGGCCCCCACAACTGCACAAAGCATCCCAGGGGTATGTGTCATGGGCTGATATGTTGGCATTATAGTTTCAGCTTTATTGTCTGTTCCTCTCCTGATGGTTCCTAGCATCCACAATGACTCCAAGACCTTTCTGAAGTAGTAATAGCTCAGTCAGACTCCGGTAAAGTTAGGGTCATGTTTTCCAAGGTGCATTGCTGTGCACTGATCAACACTCCATTCCATCTGTCCTTTTGTTTCCCATTCACCCGGTTTTGTGAGATCTCTTCGCTGCCAGGTTTGGACTTAACACTCCAGAGTAATTTTGTATTGTCTGCAAAGTTTGCCACCTCACTCTTTGCTCCATCTTACACCACGACTCTTTACTTGGCTTAAGAGTGGGCGGTGTGGGACTTTCTCCAAAGTTTCCTGAAAGTCCAAGTACCCTAGCTCACACTACATTAGCTACCCTGCCATCATCCAGTCCAGAGCCTGATTTCACTGATGGTTCATTTTACCGCCATTAGTAGTTGTGCAGTACTTCTACACTTCCCTTACCGCAGATCAGTGTGAACAGGTAGCCTGATGTTCACAGGGGTGGGTGGGTGGGACTCGTTACAGACGATATGATCAGTGCTGCATTTCTGGAAAGTGGGGATCAGCAAGCTAGAATTACTGTCACTGTCAGCCATGGTAGCATGCACATTCCCAGCCCAAACGTAGCACCTCCTCTCTCTCACAATAGGGTACCATGCGGGCTAGAAATGTGGGATTTGGGTTGGAGTTTTTCCAGTTTTCATTGGCCGCATTTCCAGATGCTGTAAACTGAGCCATTTCCCTTAGCTTGAAAGGCAATAATCCTGCACCCACAGATGTGATAATGCATCTCTCTAGTCCTCTGATTCAAAGGGGCAAGGCTCACATCCAACTCTCGGCCGGGGGATTGCCAAGACCCATGAGATATTACAGAAAGAGAACGAGGTTATTTTCTCCATCACTCTAATCCTGACCATTGCTCTTGTCCTTCCATCCACAGGCAGGTATGGAGGGGGAAACGCCCAATCGCACCGCTGTGGCCGAGTTTCTGCTCCTGGGATTCTCTGACTTGCGGGAGCTGCAGATTCTGCACTTTATGCTGTTTCTGTTGATTTACCTGGCAGCCTTGGTGGGGAACCTTCTCATCATCTTGGCCGTAGCCCTTGACCGCCGGCTCCACACCCCCATGTACTTCTTCCTGGGGAATCTGTCCCTCCTAGACATTGGCTCCATCTCTGTCCCTGTCCCCAAAGCCATGGTCAACTCCCTCCTGAACACCCGCTCCATTTCCTACACTGGCTGCGTCGCCCAAGTCTTTTTCTTTATGTACTTTGCTGTCACCGAGTATTCCTTACTCACCGTCATGGCCTATGACCGGTACGTGGCCATCTGCCAGCCCCTGCACTACGAGCAAGTGATGAACAGGAGAGCGTGTGTCCGCATGGCCGCCAGCGCCTGGGTGAGCGTTTTTCTCTACACTGCCCTGCACACCGGGAACACGTTCATGCTGTCCTTCTGTGGAGGCCACGCGGTGGACCAGTTCTTCTGTGAAATCCCCCAGCTGCTCAAGCTGGCCTGCGCCGACTCCTACCTCCCTGAAATAGGAGTTATTGTCTTCAGCACATGTGTAGCCTTAGGCTGTTTTGTTTTCATTGTTGTGTCGTATGTGCAGATCTTCAAAGCGGTGCTGAGAATCCCCTCGGAGCAGGGCCAGCGCAAAGCCTTCTCCACTTGCATCCCCCACCTCACTGTGGTCTCCTTGTTCTTTTTCACAGTCGCCTTTGCCTACGTGAAGCCCACCTCCAGCTCCACGTCGCGTCTGGATCTCACGGTGGCCGTGCTCTACACCGTGGTGCCTCTGCTGGTGAATCCAGCCATCTACAACATGAAGAACAAGGAGATCAAGGCTGCCCTCAGGAAACTGATAGCAGGCAGGTTATGCACGAAGAATGCAATATCCATCCTTCGTCTCTGATCACCATTTCCTTCTCTCCTGCTTTATGCATACGTTCAAGTGAGGGCACTGCTTCCTCTTGAGAGCATGCTTTGAAATCTTCTTGTGCTGAACGAGGCATTTGCATTGGGAACAAAGCAGGCACAAGCCAATGGACTTACTGTATTTTTACACCCACATAAAATCCTAGAATCCTAGGGAAGGAAGAGGTCTCAGGACTCATCGAGTCCAGCCCCCTGCCCAAGGCAGGACCAACCCCAACTCAGTCATCCCAGCCAGGGTTTGGTCAAGCCGGGACTGAAACACCTCTAGGGATGGAGATTCCCCCCCCCTCCCTAGGGAACCCATCCCAGGGCTTCCCCACCCTTCTAGGGAAATTAGCTAAATAGTTTTTCCTAATATCCAACCTAGACCTCTCCCACTGCAACGTGAGCCCATTGCTCCTCGTTCTGCCACCTGCCCCCACTGAGACCAGCCTCTCTCCAGTGTCTTTGGAACCTCCCTTCAGGGAATTGAAGGCTGCTATCAAATCCCCAGCACCCTTCCTCAGACTAAACAAGCCCAAATCCCTCAGTCTCTCCTTGTAGGTCATGTGCTCCAGCTCCCTAATCATTTGTGTCGCCCTCCGCTGGACCCTCTCCAGTGTGTCCACATCCTTTCTTTCTTTTGCACTGCCACTCACCATGATTCCATCTCATCAGCACCTTGCACCCTAGGGGTGTGTCTAGACTACAGGGTTTTGTCAACTTTTGTCCACAAAACTATACCTGCATCTAACCTACCGCCAAGTTCTGTCAATATCATGTCAACAGAACTCGGCAGTTTTGTCGAGGGCGGTAAACCTCATTCTACAAGGAATAACGCCTTTTGCCGACAGAGTTCTGTCGCCAGAAGGCGTTATTGCATCTACACTGTCCTTTGCGTCTACACTCTCATGTCGACAAAGTGGCTTGCTTTGTCGACAGAACTGGATGTCGTCTAGATGCTCTTTGTCGACAGAAGCTTTGTCGACAGTATCTGTTGACAAAGCCTCTGTCAACAAAAGCCTGTAGTCTAGACATACCCAAAATGAATATCCATCATCGGGTTGATGAGGTCTCTTGACACTCCTTCTTGATGCAGGTGATGGTGCGGGGGGGGGGGAGTTATAAACCCTATTTGTCACACAAGCAACCAAAAGTCAAGGTGCCCCAGAGTGGGTTATGATGGTGTCATGTTGTGAACTTTGTTGTAGTGTGTGTGGAAAGATGGACACAGTGACAGAGCAAGTCTTGGTACCGGCCTATTGTATTTTGTGTTATTTGATCAGCTAGTCGCTTTGGTCTTAGCTCTTTTTTCTGTTTTGTGGCAGGGAGAGAAATGTTTGTTCCATGGGCATGGAGTGTCATATCGGTCATTTGGGAAGGCAATGCGTCCACACCTTGATCTTCTTTTTTTCAGAGTGAGCAGAAGGCTTGCGTTCACAGTGATCAAGGAGTGGAAATTTCATGTGTGTTGTCAGCGTTTTATTTCTTTCCTTACTAGAAGATTTGCCCAGCATTGCTCAGGTCCTCGGCTCAATTAATTTTTGTTATTTCTTATTTATTTCTTTATGTTAGCTCCTAATTTCTATCCTGACAAGAACCTCTCTCCCCCACCCATCTCCTTTCACAAAGGAGCTATTGAACTGTCCAAGCAGGAGATGCCCAAATACCTTCAAACACCCAGCCCTTGGGGACTGGCTCAAGGGGATCTCCCCAGGGAGCTGGGAGTTGAACCCTGCTCGCCTACATCCAGGGTTGCGCCCTAACAAGTGGGCTGCCATTCCCATGCCAGGTTCTGTCTATAGAATCACACTCCCTGCTCTCACTGCCGCAGGTTACACCCCCGGATAACAGCAGCCTAATTTATCATCTGCCCACTGCACAGAGCACACATCCACTCTGTGCCTGCCTCACGAAGGGCGTATGCTGCCCGTCATTGCCAGCGGTGCACTGTGTAGCCATGGCCTGACAGTGCGGTGGCTTGGTGGAAAATCAGTGTGCTCGGCCCTTCTTTCGATCTCATTTCCCACCAGCCTCAAACGAGGTCTACATTGTCCCTGTGCCTCAGTGGCTCACAGCTGGGCACACTAAACAGATGACACTGAACTGAGTCACTGTGGATAATTCTCGGAAAACATCCACTCAGTGTGCAGCGGCAGTCAAAAAAGCAAACAGACTGTTGGGAGTCATTAAAAAAGAGACAGAGAATAAGGCAGAAAATATCTTATTGCCTCTATATAAATCCATGGGATGCCCACATCTTGAATACTGCATACAGATGTGGTTGTCTCATCTCAAAAACAATATATTGGCATTGGAAAAGATTCAGAGAAGTGCAACAAAAATGAGTAGGGGATTGGAACGGGTCCCATATAAAGAGAGATTAAAAAGACTGGGACTTTTTAGCTTTCAAAAGAGGAGACCAAAAGAAGATATGATAGAGGTCCATAAAATCTTGACAGGTGTGGAGAAAGTGAATAAGGAAAAGTTGTTTACTTGTTTCCATAACTTAAGAACTAGGGGCCACCAAATGAAATTCATAGGTAGCAAGTTTAATGCAAACAAAAGGAACTTTTTCTTCACATAGCACACAGTCAACCTGTGGAACTCCTTGCCAGAGGATGTTGTGAAAATCAGCACTTGAACAGGGTTCAAAAAAGAATTAGATAAATTCATGGAGGTTAGGTCCATCAATGGCTATTAGCCAGGGTGGGAGGAATGGTGTCCCTAGCTTCTGTAAGGGGCAGGAAATGGGTGACAGGAGAGGCATCACATGATGATTCCCTGTTCTGTTCACTCCCTCTGGGGCACCCAGCATAGGCCACTGTCAGCAGACAGGATACTGGGCTGGATGGACCTTTGGTCTGACTCAATCTGGCCATTCTTATGTTCTTACCAAATACAGGACAAACTGTTGAGAAATAGGGCGAACTCGCCCCAAACATGAGGTTATTCTCTCATGAGATTATAGTACAAAAGTAAATTTCTCTCTCACCCATGTTGCTCAACAGAAAGTCAATAATGCCGTCTTCGTAGGCATGCCAGCCCTTGTCAGCCCACGCAGACACTGGACTCTGTGACGAGTGGTAATTGAAACCCAACATAATGAAATATGGGGTCCTTCCAGTCTCAAGAGATCAGCCCATTAGTCAGGTCGATGTATAACTCAGCTCTCACCCAGGAATCATACTGGTTCTAACCCCTTAGTTAGTAACTAAAAGCTACAGGTTTAATGACAGAAGAAAGAATAGGAGCATTAGGAATGATTAAGAAGATTGTATACATGCAATAATGGCAAAGGCAGGTCTGTGGCAGTGAAGGAACCGACTGTTGGCTTGAAAAGTCTCTCTGGTGATTCCCAAAAGATTGGAAGATCCTGAGTCCATAGTTCAATATGCTCCTTTCAACTGTAAATACACAGCCTAGAGAAGCAGGGCAGGAAAAATGGAATCACCCCAGGAGTCTTTGATGCCTTTGCCACATGCCCGGAAATCTTCTGGCCCAAGCGCATCTCACAGCCTCTGTTTGAAGAAAGTTCCTGGCCCAAGATGGACTCCAGGGTCACATGAGCATTTTACAAGCCTTTACACCAGTGTTTCTTAAACTTTTTAAGACCAAGGAACACCAAACAATATTTTTTTTTTATGAGGAACATCAAGGATTTTTTTGTTGAGGAAAAAAAAAGGTCGGGGGGGGGAAAGGTTGGGGGGAAAGTTATTGAGAAAAAAAGGGTTGGGAGAAAGTTCTTGAGAAAAAAAAGGTCACCTGCCCCTTTAAGGGCAGCCATTTTGAATTCTGTTGTTCTCCACGGCACACCTCCGACTGCTTCGCAGCACACCGGTGTGCTGCGGAACACAGTTTAAGAAACACTGCCTTACACACTTTGATAACTCACAGGGGTGGCCATTGGCAGCCACCATCTGGCTGAGGTGTCCATGGGAAGACTTCTGAGGCTCACTGCAAAACTGAAGCATTCCTAATAGCCCAACAAGTTTGACTAGTCCATTCACGGTGGGCTGGCAAGAACAGACGTAAACTGCCACCTGCATGTTACCCAGAAGCAAATACATTCGATATACAGAGACAGAGCCAATATTCATAACTTCCGATACAGGGATGATACAGGGAATTAAACCGGATTACTTTATTACGCCAATCACAACTTATCCATTGACACTTTAAAAGATATACCTGTAGGGGAACATTTTAACCTGCCTGGTCACTCAATCGCAGATTCAAAAATAGCCATTCTTCTACAAAGGAATTTCACCAGCCAATTACAGAGAGAGGCTGCAGAACTGGAATTCATCTACAAATGAGACACTGTTACCCTGGGCTTGAATAAAGACATCATCCGGGTAATGCGTTACAAAGCCAATTACCCCTGTTTTTAATATCTGTAGTTTCACATCAACAGCTGTGAATGGGACACATCCAGTCCACTTAATTAGCCCTGTTAACATGGGTCCTACAATTGACAGGTACTTCTTTTGCAGTTATATACACATCTTGGTTTCTGTTCTTTCCACTCCCACGCATCTAGTGAAGTAGGTTTTACCCATGAAAGCTCACGATGCTATATATATATTTGTTAGTCTCTAAGGTGCCCCAGGACTGCTTTTTTTTTTTACAGGATATAGTTGTGCAAGATTTGTTGCAATTTGTTAACAGTGGCAATATCAGTGATCCCAATGGTCCCACAGCTGGTTCCACAGCTATCACAGTGTCATAGTTGTTGTATATAACAATGTCTGTTAGGGGTGCTATGCCCCAGACCCGTTTGCCAGTACAGGCTATTTCACAGGTTAGCGAAATATGGCAGTGGCTTTATTATTCAGTGTTATTCAAGCTGCGACTCTGCATGAAGACACTTGGAGCTCACCACACCCAGCAAAGCGATATTGACAGGAGTGTGTAGCCCCTTGCTCTGAGACCTACGTGAGGCGGTCTGAGAATGAGAACCTGCCCAGGACTGGGATGGGAAGTGAGCGCCACCTGAAAAGGTAATTTAGTGCACAGCTGCCAGGCTCCTGCCTGTGGAACCCCTACTGGAGTTGCGGCCCCTCCCCATGCTGCTGCATTGATGTGGTGTCATGATGCGTTTTTTACTAAGACTATCCTGAGCAGCATTTTCCTCAGGGCATCTTTTATCTCCTTATTTCTCAGGGTGTAAACTGTCGGATTCAGCAGGGGTGGCACCACGGAATAAAACACAGCGCCCAGCAGGTCCTGGTAGAGGGAGGACATGGACTTCGGTCGCATGTAGGTGAACATGGTGGTGCTCATAAACAGCGAGAAAACGATCAGGTGGGGCAGGCAGGTGGAGAAGGCTTTGTACTTGCCCTGCACGGAAGGGATTCTGAGAATGGTGGAGAAGATGTGAATATAGGACACGAATATCGAAATGACGAACAGGAACCTGAAAAATAAAACACAGACAATCACCAAGACTTCGTTAGCGGACGTATCGTAGCAAGAGATCTTGAGCAGCTGTGGGATATCGCAGAAGAACTGCCCGATAACTTTGGAGCGGCAGAATGACAACCTGAAGGTATTACCCGTTTGCATCACCGAGTAGAAGACAGCACTGACCCAGCACCCCAACGCCATCTGGGCGCACACAGACTTGTTCATGATCGCCCTGTAGTGTAGGGGGCGGCAGATGGCAACGTAGCGGTCATATGCCATGATCACGAGAAGAATCATCTCTGCAAAAGCCAAGGTGAGCACCAAGAAGACTTGGGCGACACAGCCAGAGAAAGAGATCAGCTTGGTGTTGGTTAAGGAGTTGGCCATGGATTTAGGGACCGTGACGGAGATGTAGCAGATGTCGAGGAAGGACAAGTTTCCAAGGAAGAAGTACATGGGGGTGTGAAGTTGGTGGTTGAAGGCCACAACTGTGATGATGAGAAGATTCCCCACCAACGCTGCCAGGTAAATGACCAGAAACACCACAAAGTGGAGAAGCTGCAACTCACGAACATCAGAAAATCCTATGAGAAGAAACTCGGTCAGGGTGGTTTGGTTGGACATTTCTTGCCTTGGACACACATACTGTGGGAGGGATGCACATAGAAAAAAAGAAGGAAATAAACTGTTTATATGTGTTATAGAACATAAAAGATTCAGATGCCCGAAGAACCACAAAGGGACTCTCCATTTATTTGCTCTGTATGTGGATGTACATTTCTTATTATGGTAAAGAGGAGATTTTATGTTGAAGGATGACACGTTAGCAAATGTATCTGTTCATTCGACAGACGGACTCCCTTGGACTGTTCCAAAGCTGGCCCTACTGGCCAAAATGAGCTATATGATTCATTTTTCTGTCAAACCCATAGAAGGAAAAACTTAACAACGAATAGTCCTGCAGCACCTTAGAGACTAACAACAAATGTAGATGGGATCATGAGCTTTCAGGGGCACAACCCACTTTTTTGGATAAGAACATAAGAATGGTCGTACTGGGTCAGACCAAACGTCCATCTAACCCAGTAGCCTGTCTGCCAACAGTGGCCAGCGTGAAGTGCCCCGGAGGGGGTGGACCGAAGACAATGATCAAGCGATTTGTCTCATGCCATCCATCTCCAGCCTCTGACAAACAGAGGCCAGGGACACCGTTCCTACCCCCGCAGCTAATAGCCTTTTATGGACCTAAACTCCATGAATTTATCTAGGGAAATCATGTCTTACTAATCCATTAGGGTATGTCTACACTGCCACCCTAGTTCAAACTAGGGTGGCTAATGTAGTCATTCGAACTTGCAAATGAAGCCCGGGATTAAAATATCCCGGGCTTTATTTGCATGTTCCCGGGCGCCGCCATTTTTAAATGCCCAGTAGTTCGGACTCCCTGCCTGCGGCTACACGCGGCACGGGCTAGGTAGTTCGAACGAAAGCCCCTAATTCGGACTACCGTTACTCCTCCTGCAATGAGACTGGCATGATTTTCCGCAAATGCTTTTAACGGAAAAGTTTTTCCGTTAAAAGCATTTGTGGAAAAGAGCGTCTAGATTGGCACAGACGCTTTTGCGCAAAAGTGCTTTTGTGCAAAAGCATCCGTGGCCAATCTAGACGTGGTTTTGCGCCAGAAAGCCCCGATCGCCATTTTTGCATTTGCGCAAGAGGTCTTTTGCCCGAGCAGGAGAGTCATTGTATTTGCGCAAGAACACTGACGATCATACATTAGATCATCAGTGTTCTTGCACAAATTCAAGCGGCCAGTCTAGACAGCTGGCAAGTTTTTCCGCAAAAGCAGTCGCTTTTGCGGAAAAACTTGCCAGTCTAGACGCAGCCTTAGAGTTCTTTGAAGGGGTTAACAAACATGCGGACAAGGGGGATCCAGTAGATATAGTATACTTAGATTTTCAGAAAGCCTTTGACAAGGTCCCTCACCAAAGGCTCTTGTGTAAATTACATGGCCATGGGATAAGAGGGAAGGTCCTTTCTTGGATTGAGAACTGGTTAAAAGACAGAAAACAAAGGGTAGGAATAAATGGTAAATTTTCAGAATGGAGAGGGGTAACTAGTGGTGTCCCCCAAGAGTCAGTCCTAGGACCAATCCTATTCAATTTATTCATAAATGATCCGGAGAAGGGGGTAAGCAGTGAGGTGGTAAAGTTTGCGGATGATACCAAACTGTTTAGGATAGTCAAGACAGAAGCAGACTGTGAGGGACTCCAAAAAGATCTCACCTAACTGAGTGATTGGGCAACAAAATGGCTAATGAAATTTAATGTGGATAAGTGTAAAGTAATGCACATCGGGAAAAATAACCCCAACTATACGTACAGTATGATGGGGGCTAATTTGGCTATGACAAATCAGGAAAGAGATCTTGGAGTTATCGTGGATAGTTCTCTGAAAACTTCCACACAGTGTGCAGCGGCGGTCAAAAAGGCAAATAGGATGCTAGGAATTATTAAGAAAGGGATAGAAAATAAGACCCAGAATATCTTACTGCCCCTGTATAAAACTATGGTACGCCCACATCTTGAATACTGTGTACAGATGTGGTCTCCTCACCTCAAAAAAGATATTTTGGCCTTGGAAAGGGTTCAGAAAAGGGCAACTAAAATGATTAGGGGTTTGGAACGGGTCCCATATGAAGAGAGATTAAAGCGACTGGGAAAACAGGAGACTGAGGGGGGATATGATAGAGGTCTATACAATCATGAGTGGTGTGGAGAGGGCGGATAAAGAAAAGTTATTTATTAGTTCCCATAATAGAAGAACTAGAGGACACCAAATGAAGTTAATGGGTAGCAAGTTTAAAACTAATAAAAGAAAGTTCTTCTTCACACAGCGTGTAGTCAACCTGTGGAACTCCTTGCCAGAAGAGGCTGTGAAGCCTAGGACTATAACAGAGTTTAAAGAGAAGCTAGATAATTTCATGGAGGTAAGGTCCATAAAAGGCTATTAGCCAGGGGTTAGAAATGGTGCCTCTGGCCTCTGTTTGTCAGAGGCTGGAGAAGGATGGCAGGAGACAAATCGCTTGATCATTGTCTTCGGTCCACCCTCTCTGGGGCACCTGGTGCTGGCCACTGTCGGCAGACAGGACACTGGGCTAGATGGACCTTTGGTCTGACCCAGTACGGCCGTTCTTATGTTCTTATCTAGCTTCTCTTTAAACTCTGTTATAGTTCTAGCCTTCACAGCCTTCTCTGGATGACTGGAGTTTATTTATTGGAAGAAGTGGGTTGTGCCCCTGAAAGCTCATGGTACTATCTACATGTTTTGTTAGTCTCTAAGGTGCCGCAGGACCATTTGTTGTTTCTTTAGTTTTTTCATTTACAGAGTAACATGGCTCCCCCCCGAAAGCATAGAAGGAATGCCGCTATAGAAGATTAGCACGTATAAGATGCTGGTTCATGTATCAGTTGCAGCAAGTACACCCAAAGTATCACTTACTCTGAAATCCCACACATGTGACATCTGTGCAACCCATCTGCCTTCAAATTCCTTCCTCAGTGACATACATGTAAACTAGATTGTTTCACAGTCTACCCCCTACAATCCATTGTCTTTGTTTTTTGCCCTCAGTGACACATGTGCAACTCCAGGTTACGATTTTCTAAGTGGCCAAAGGGGCTTGGGAGCCCATTTTGCACTAATGTTATCAATAATTGATCAACCAAATCCATCAGGTGACTGAAAAATCTCCGTCTATATTTTTGCAGATGAGGATGCAAAGATATTACCTCTATCTATAGGTATGGTATCCCCGCGACAGGGAAGCCTCGAAATTAGGCTCAGTTAATGTGGACGCACTACGTCGACTTAGAGCCCCAGGAAGCACTGGGGAGTAATTACTCTGGGGAGTCGCTATTTCAAAATAGCAGCAATGGAGCGTCCAAAACTGCCACTATTTTGTAATAACTATTTCGAAATGAGCGTTATTCCTCGAGGAAAGCAGGAGTTCAGATTTCCAAGTAAGCAGCCAGTTGTTTTTTGATAACAGACTTGGCAGTGTGGACGCACCACTTATTAATTCGACCTAAGGGGGGTTATTTAAAAAAAAAAGCCCTAGTGTAGCCCAGGGCTTAGAGGGGTAGCTGTGTTAGTCTGTAACTTTAAAAACAACGAGCAGTCTTGTGGCACCTTAGAGACTAACAAATATATTATAACATGAGCTTTAATGCGTAAAACCCGCTTCATCAGTAAATCTTCAAGTAGTGACATATTTTCAGAGTATGAACCCCAAACAGGAAGATGAATTATTTCATGCAAAGAAAGAAGGGACAAGTGGAACCGATGGGATGGTATTAAGCCAGGGAAATGCAGCTAGAATATCATAAACATTTCTTGCTATTGAAGTCATTGAGTATCTAAAATAGACTTAGAGCACCACTCACACGTTCAAATCCACAGTAGAAAAACATGGTAAATATTCAGTGTAACCCAATATCTACACCACATATTGCCTGCTTTTCACAGGGACACCTGCAGGTGTAGTGTGTATCGGAGCATTGCTGGAGACAAAATACATAATAGAAATAAAGAGTGAATTGGGGTTTTTTTCTTCCTAGTGAAAGTTGCTCTTAAAAAGTGCACATTAAATTTGACTGGGGCAATACTGCGCATACTAATATAAGACTGGTAACATACATAAGCGTATACATGCACACATTGATTTAATTGCTGATTTTCTGGGGACGTAAGGCTTCACTGTCTTTAAATAGTAATGCCATAATTTGTGCATTTTATTTAAGGGATACATTAGTTACTTCAGAAAATTGACCCTAATTTAACCCACTCAAAACTTAAAGGCCAGGAAATGATGAGTTAAGGGAAATCCTCCTGGAGAAAAATCAAATTATTCACTGTAATTTGCACACCATGTCCTGTCTCAATACACAGACAGACAGACAGAAGATCAAACATACAATAAAAATGATTTTAAAGGAATTCATTTCTTTTAGCCATTAAAACAGGAAACCCTTCATACTTTCACTGGAATTTATCTTATTAATTTTCCTCACTGAAATTAAATCAATTTCCATCAGATTAATAATCAAGACGAAAGGACACTCACGGTGCTGACGTGTCTCGGTTTCTCCCAGCGTTCGATGCTTTCCTCCTCCCGTCACAAGGCCAGTAAAGGGAATTTGTCCTTACAATGAGTCTCTCTCTCTCTCTCTCCCGTTCTCTTTCTGTCTCTCACTCTAACCATGACCGTGCCCACATCGCGAAGGCACCGTTCTCTAAGTCCCTCTCACCATTCACACTGAGACGCAGCTGACATCAGTGGGCATCTGTTTCTCTCTGCAGCTGAGCTGTGAATGGCCGACTTTTGCCTCTGCTCTCAGTAAAAGGTTTCTGGTGCAGGGGAAGGAGATTTATCCAAGTCTCTTTGCCCAGGGACCATGGGGACATGCTCTCTGGAGTGCTGCACAGAGCAGGGCCCTGAGGAGAGGCCCCAGGGCAAAATCTAACTTCTCCGTCCCATGTGTTACTGCAGAAAGTGTCATGAAGAGAAAGTGAGAGCAAAGACAGAGAACAAGGCCTAGAGGTCCGCACTCCGGGCGTGGATTTGCTCTCTATCCTAGGTATCATCTCTGGTTCCAACGTGGGGGGGGGGGCAAAATATAGGGCTGATGAGATGCAATACGCCAGGCCAGATGAACAAAGCATCCGGTCAGGCCTTAGTGTCTATGAAACATACGTGTCCTGTGATTGGAGCTCAGCCCTTCTCACATCTTAGGCCTCACAGTCACAGGCATGGGAATTTGGGGTGTGGGGGGGAGGTGCTAAAACACCCCCGAGTTCCTGGCCACTGCCCCATACACTGGGGGATCTGCACCAGGATCCAGGTGGCCACCCATGCCTGGGTTCCCATCTGCCGCCCCATATGCCACAGGGCTCTGCTGCCAGCCCCACACCTGGGTCTTTGCTCCTGGCTTCAACTGGGGTAGGAG
This sequence comes from Pelochelys cantorii, assembly GCA_032595735.1. Classification (NCBI taxonomy): domain Eukaryota; kingdom Metazoa; phylum Chordata; order Testudines; family Trionychidae; genus Pelochelys; species Pelochelys cantorii. The sequence continues at coordinate 10,464,583 of CM064351.1, read as the reverse complement.
GGGGGTGGACAGGGCTAAGGGGGCTGGATTTCAGCACCCCCACTCTTAAAAACATCCCCATGCCACTGCGCCCAGTAGGGTGCAAGGCCCGCTGGGCCTCAGGCTTTGATTAGGCCTTGGAATCACTGCAGGCCTCAGTCAGGGCTTGGAACATCTTCAGGGCCTGCTCGTTAAAGCTCATTCTGGAAAACGGAGGCAGATCTGTGCTGGGCCTTAGAACAGCTGTCGCCGGGGACAGACCTCGGAATGGCTGTTCGGCCTTGTGAAAAGGCTGCAGAAAAACCCAACGTGACTCTGGGATGCATTAACAGAAGCGTTGTGAGCAAGACACGAGAAGTCATTCTTCCGCTCTACTCTGCGCTGATTAGGCGTCAGTTGGAGTATTGCATTCAGTTCTGGGCACCGCATTTCAAGAAAGATGTGGAGAAATTGGAGAGGGTCCAGAGAAGAGCAGCAAAAATGATTAAAAGTCTAAAAAACATGAGCCATGAGGGGAGATTGAAAGAACTGGGCTGGTTTAGTTTGGAGAAGAGCAGACTGAGAGGGGACATGACAACAGCTTCCAAGTATCCAAAAGGGTGTCACAAGGAATAGGCCATAGTTATACCGTGGTTAGACCCTGAAATGGCTGCAGGATTTGGGTAGCCCCTGAAGTAACTATAGGGCTTTGGAGTGGCTGCTGGTGTTGGATAAACCTTGTAGTTGCTGCTTGAACCTGGGGAAGGCTCTTCCAGATAAGCAAACAAGTACTCCCGCCCCGCCAACACACACCATTTTCAGCTACAACTCGAACCGCTCACATGTGTTAATGCATTCATTTTAGGGGCTTACCTGCTTCATTTCAGGCTTTTTACTCTGGAGTTTCTTTTTATTACTTCCCTGCAGATCGAGAGGCAGTGCCTGTCTCCTGCTGTGCTCTGGGAACTCTTCTGTTTTCCCCCCTTCTGATTTACCAGCTCAGCGGGCGCTTCGTTAGCTACCTTTCCCTTCTGGGCACTGACTTGTCCCAGGCTAGCTCCTGGTCTGGGTTTTCCCAGAACCTGGTTTTTATCATATGAAGCTGCTTGCAATGCAGTGAGCCCTGTTTTACCTTTAAATTTGCGAGGGCCACTTTTTACAATGTTGTCCCCATTCTTCAGGCCCACGGTGACTACCTGTAGCCTGCTGTTGACCATCAGGAACAACACAACCCCTTTGGCAGGTTTTTTACAGCTGCTTCCAATGGCCCATTCTTGTGCTGCTGCCAGCCTGGAGAGGAGCGGGGGCATATCTCTTCACACTCCAGTTCTAAAGCTTTACGTCTTCGGTTCTCAGCATTTCCTGCCATTAAGCAGCTCTGGTCAGATGTCCCCCTCCCCCCAGTCTATTGTGTGACCACCCCCCCACCCGCCACCCCCGATTTCCCACAATTCAGAAACAGGTTTGAGCATCTCTTTGAGTTTTTCACGTGCGTTAGCTGATTGTGATCCCACTTCTGTTTGGAACACCAGCAGCTCAGGGTTGCAGCTGGTCGGACCGTAAGCCCCCCACTCCGTGAATGCTCCGAAGTGGCAGCGCCCACGAGGAAAAACTGAGTTCTCCGCGCCTAACCTCTGCCCCCTCCCCCGGTGCTTCTCACCAGCCTGCAGCCCTGCTAACCCTCTTCCCCTCCCTCCCAGCACCTCCCGCCCACCACAGACAGCTGTTTCCTGGCATTCAAGAAGCTCCAGGAGGGAGAAGGAAGAGGAGTGGAAACGGGGAGCATTCGGGGGATGAGGCAGGGAAGAGGGGGCAGGGATGGGATTTGGTGGAAGGGGCGGAATGGAGGCAGGACGGGGGTAGGATCTGGGGTGGAGGGGTGGTTGAGCACCACTCGGCTACAGGAAAAGCTGGTGCCTACGGGTGGGACTGCCCTAAAGCCACAGCTCCAGTGCCCTTCATGGGGAATTTTTAAAATTTTCTGCTCTTAGTCCCAAACGTGGGCTGGGGTGTTCAAGGGAAGCTAAAAGCAATTAAGGGCCAAATTCCTGTGGAGTGTCAGTAGCATCTGAGTGTCTAATTACTTCAGGCTTCTTAAAAGAACTTCCTCTGAACACTTCCAAAAGCTAAGTAAAAACTTTAAAAAGCAACAAATGCCCCCGCAGCGCCTCAGAGACTAACAAACAAAGGTAGCTGGGATCATGAGCTTTCGTGGGCACAGCCCACTTCTTCAGATGAATGCCATAAGGAGTCCAGGGTACAAATCAATAGCAGAAAGAGAGGGGATGGGAAAGAGAAGAAAAAAAATCTCGTCAATCAGTGTCTGTGTTAAATGAGACTACTAGAGCGGCTGTAAGTGCCGGGTGTTCTGCTTTTGATGTCATTAGGGTGTGGAATGTGGCGGCCCATCCATGTCAGGTCTTTCTGCAAACCTTGTTTAAAGGTGTCAAACCTGCCAATGAAACCAAGTTCCGCAGCTCCTCTCTCCAGCTGGGGTCTGAAATTGGTTTGTAAAGTCACTTTGCGAGCCAGGAGCAAGCGCTCAGGCAAGCTGAAATGTTCCCTGACAGGTTTCTGTGTGTTACCCTTTGGGATGTCTGATTTGTGTCCATTGATCCTTTGTTGCAGAGAAAGCTAAGTAGGCCTTCATTGTGCTTCATGCATGAATCTCCCTCCTCTTGACCATTTTCAGGCCACATTTAAAGCAGCGACCCAAATAGTGGAAGGGGGAAGAATTTGAGGCAAAGAATTAAAGCCACTGACATGTCAATCTTGCTCGTAACCCACCCCCTTATGACTTCATCAAAAAGAGGCACTTAGTGAGGGCTACATTTTGGGGGAAGGCCACATTTTCCTGATAGCTCTGCCCAAGGCGTCTCTCACCTCCTGGTTCCGCAGGCTGTAGACAATGGGGTTGAACAGGGGGGTCACCACCGTGTACAGCAGGGAGAACACCTTGTTGAAGTCCAGCGACTGGTTTCCTGAGGGCGCCACGTACATGATGATCAGGGCCCCATAGAACGTGGAGACCACGATGAGGTGGGAGGAGCAGGTGGAAAAGGCCTTTTGCCGCCCGGTGGTGGAGGGGATTCGAAGGATGGCCAGGATGACGCTCACGTAGGAGGTGATGGTCAGAAGAAACGGGGCCAGGGATATAATGGTGGCAGAGACGAGAGCTGTTATCTCCGTCAGGCTGGCGTCGGTACAGGAAAGCTTCAAGAGCGCCGTTAAATCGCAGAAAAAGTGGTTGATCTCCTGGGGACCGCAGAAGGGCAATTGGGCGGCCAACATTATTGTGAAGGAGGGAGCCACGAAGCCCAAGGCCCAAGAAGCAAAGGCCAGCAGAAAGGAAGCCCTGGGGCTCATCCTGCTTGCGTAATGCAGCGGATCGCATATCGCCAGGTATCGGTCATAGGACATCCCTGTCAGCAGGAAACACTCCGTGGCGCCCAGGAAGCTAAACACAAACAGCTGAAGGAAGCAGCCTGAGAAAGAAATGGTCCTGCCCCCTGTGGCGAGGCTGCCCAGCAGCCGGGGGACGATGTTGGAGATGTAGCCGGTTTCCAGGAAGGAGAGATTGCTGAGGAAGAAGTACATGGGGGTGTGGAGGTGACGGTCAGCCCACACGGTCAGAATGAGGAGAAGGTTCCCTACCACGGTTGCCAGGTAGATCACAAAGAAGACCACAAAGAGGGTTATCTGCAGCCCTGGAAGAGTCTTGAATCCCACCAGCAGGAACTCTGTGATGAGCGTCTGGTTTCCCTTCTCTAGGCCAGCCATCGGCTATTGAAAAGGGAGCAAAAAAGGGCTGATAAACATTCACAGCATTTAAGGCAAGAGGAGACCAATGCAGTCATTTCATCTGACCTGCATAATACAGACTACAGAATTTCACTTAGGCCGCGTCTATATTTACGCGCAAGTTTCACTTAAGATACACAACTCCAGCTACGTCAACTGCATCGCCATTCAAGTCGACATAGAATTCAAACTTCGGCACTATCTCCACAGCAGGACTTCCCTTACTTCTCATGATTCAAGGAGTACCCTTGAGTCTATGTTCAATTTAGCGGGTCTTTACCAGACCCACTAAATCAAACTACAGTCAACCAACCACTGCAATGTTGATCTTCTGGGAAGTGAAGATGGCCATAGCTTGAGGTTTAACTAGAGAACATCTCTTAGAGAGAGATTCAATTTTTGATTTGGAAATTTCAAATTGATGGTTTTTTGGATTGGGGGGTTTGGAGTTTTGGGGGCGGTGGGTGAATTCACCAGCTTGGTTGTTAAAGGTAACTGTGTTGACATAATAAAGTTCCATATGGGATTTGATTTACTCCTACTATCATTCCAATGAATGCACAATGTTATATATTTAGAACCAAACACACTTACAGGATTGAGGACTGTACAACCAAAACCATCTACTCTGAAAAGGGTGGGGATGTAATGGTGGACAGCCAACTGAGTCTGAGATCCCAGTGGGATGGGGTGGCTAAGAGAGTCAAGTCAGCCTCCGGACGTATGGAACAGGGCGTCCCGAGGAGGAACAGAGAGGTGGTAGCAATGTAGAGAGAGCAGAGGTATGACTGGGACTGGAGCACTGTTTCCAGTTCTGGGGTCCATATTTCAAAAAGGACCTTGGAAAATTGGGGGGGTGTTGAAAAAGGAGCTGAGGGAATGGGCAGATGTTTGGAAAACGCTGCCCTACAGCAAGGGACTCGAGAAACTATTTCGCTTGCCAAAGAGAATATTGCACCGACTCAGAGCAACACCAGACCCGGCCAGAACAACCGAGGCAAACACAGCAGCCACCGCTCCACCACCACAATGATCAACACCCCCCACAACACAGCTGTCCAGATCCAGGGGGCCTACGCGTGCCTCCCACAGCATGTGGCGTCCCGCTTCCCAGCTCCCCCAACGACTGCGTGGGTGAAACTGACAGCCCCCGGGCTCTCAAATGCACTCGCATGGGAAAGCGAGGAAAGACAAAAACACCCCACCCCCGGCAGGCCAACACTTGTCACTAAGCACTCGCTCTGTGTCCAACCTGTCAGTCCACATCCTCACTGGCAACCAGCCTTCCAAAGACAAGCCGGGGAGATTACATCCATTGCTGCTAGATGCTAACAATCCCAGACTGAACGGGGACACTGGATTAATGGTTTAGTACAGCCACCAGTAAACCACCAAGCCCCTTTTTCTCCCTGGCCTGCAGAGGTGTTAGGGGGCCGCTCCGCCTTGAACGGTCCCTTAGAACGCATGCTCACTGCTTCTGCTAAACACCCTGTTCCGCCTGGCATTTCGCTGTGCTGCTCAGTGGCTCGGAGCCAGCTGTGATACGCCTTCCCCAGACCCGAGGAAGAGTCTCTGTGGCTTTGAAAGTTTGTCTCTCTCTTCAGCAGAAGTTGGTCCAATAACAGATATGAGCTCGCCCACCCTGTCTCTCTGAAACCCAGACAGAGCTGCATATTCTCCTGGGCCTCTGAGGCTAGGACAAGAAGCAATGGGCTTCTTGGGCAAGGGAGATTGAGGTTGGACATTAGGAAAGCAGCAAGGGAGATTGAGGTTGGACATTAGGAAAAAACTTCCTACCTGTCAGGGTGGTGAAACACTGGAATAAATTGCCTAGGGAGGTTGTGGAATCTCCATCACTGGAGATATTTAACAGCTGGTCAGACAGACACCTGTCAGGGATGGTCTAGATGGTGCTTGGTCCTGCCATGAGGGCAGGGGACTGGACTCAATGACCCCTCGAGGTCCCTTCCAGTTCTAGTGTTTGAGGATTCCATCATAAAGCTTTCAGTGGGAGTCAGAAACTTAAGCTCATTTGAAAAAACTCAGCCAGAATGAAGGAGGAAAGCGATGGAGAAGAGCTCTGAAAATAGCCCAACATCTTTCCATCAATTAGTAAGTTGTCTTCCTTGAGTGTACGGTGTGGTCATCTCCCCATCTCAAAATGGAACACCGCCAACACAGAATGTGGTGGTCGGGGGAAAAGGGATTGAAAGAATGAGAAAAGGCATGCTGAGAAGGTAGATGGAAACAAAAGGGACTGTTAAGTGGAACTAGCTGGGAGGATATTTTCTACCTATCAACAATGTTGATGAAAATTTTTAAAAACCCGAAAATATTATTGAAATATTTAGAGTTGTCATTGAAAACAAAACACCCTCCAATTTTGCAGGGATGAGAAGGTTGATTGTCAAAACCAAAAGAATGAACAAACCTACTGCTTCTGGGATTTCCTTTTTTTTTTCTCCAATTAAAACACCTTTTTAATTTATTTTAGTGACATTTCTGTTTCATCAAAGAGCCATTTCCCATCAAACAAAATTGTTGGGGGGGAAAAGAGCAACAATTTGGACTAAACAAACAAGAAAACAGCCCTGCGGAAGAGCGAAACAGTTACCTGTTGTGAAAGCTGAAACTTGTCATGCGTTCTGTCGTGAAGAGCAATCAGACATGACCCGATGGCAGGGGCCCTCTCTCACACAGCCCACAGCATGGGTCCATCCACCATGCACCCAGCCATGTCTAAGACAAACAACGTGATACCAGACAGAATGAGGAACGCCCTCAGCAGGGCCCAGTGGCCACGTTCAGGAAAGAATCTTCGTCTTTGAGCTCTCTTGACTTTTTATTGTTTATTTCCAAATGCTAAGAGCCAGGAAATTCTTCCTCCCTCTCTGTTTCCTCCCACTTCACACTCCCTCCCATCTCATGGCTTTTACAAATATTGTGGCGTGTGCCACCTAAGGGATCTATTAACTTGTTTATGCAGCTGTGGCCATCGGCTATTTTACCCATTCCCTGCCACCCCAGGAGAGACAATCTGGCTATTTCTCTCGTGCGGTAAATAACCGCTCCTCTGACCAAGCCACTTTTAATCTTTCTTTGGAACTTCGAAGCAGAGTCATCCGGAGATGGGGTTATAGTCACATTCTCTAGAGGTAAAGCCAAACAAAGCAGCAGCCAGATCGCACTAGGTACAGTCTACTCAATAACCACACTCTGCCTGGGGATTCACATGCACCGAGCTTATTTCATGGATGGAGTTCATGAGAGTAGCACCACTACTTTTTCCTTGGCTCAGCCTACGGCCTCATCCACCCTGCGTGCTTTTCTTCCACGAGACACAAGTCAATAGCAATTGTTCCATGCTCCAGCAACGGATCCCTGCTCATAGGTTGCTTAGCTGATGTATCCACCTGGTTTGAATAGGCAGCAGGTTTTAAACAAACCAAAGGAAGTTTTTCTTCACACAACGCACAGTCAACCTGTGGAACTCCTTGCCAGAGGATGTTGTGAAGGCCAGGACTTTAACAGGGTTCAAAAAAAGAACTAGATAAATTCATGGAAGTTAGGTCTATCAATGGCTATTAGCCAGATGGGCAGAAATGGTGTCCCTAGCCTCTGTTTGTTAAGGGCGGGAAATGGATGACAGGAGAGGGATCACTGGATGATTCCCTGGTGTCTGTTCACTCCCTCTGGGGCACCTGGCATTGGTCACTGTAGGCAGACAGGACAGACAGGACACTGGGCTAGATGGACCTTTGGTCTGACCCAGCCTGGCCATTCTGATGTTCTTCTGTTTTTGTGGAGTTGTCTGGTTGCTATTTGCAGCATTCAACCAGTTTCAGTGCTGAGCACCAGTCTGAGAAGCAATGAAACAGTCACTTGATTACAAACGTGGTCTTTCGCAAGCCGTGGGCAGGCCAGAGAGCAACAGTCAAGAGATATTATGGTTACGGTGCTAACTGGGCCTTTTGTTACTGAGTAGGTTGAATAACGCCCTTGTGCTTTCTCCCTGTGGGGACCTCTGGCCACTGATGTGGTGATAAATGGCCTTCTCAAAACACATTCAGTGACCAGCACATGGAAAAAAGCCTTAGGTGAAATCATTTCAAAAGCACAACCAGTCCTCACGTCGGTTTGGGCTCCTCTAATCTTACATCTCTGAAATACCAGATCATAGACTAAGAGAGAGAAATGCTGGGCTGGAAGGGACCTCAAGAAGTTACCAAGTCCAGCCCCTTGTGGTGAGGAAGAACTAAGGCCATGACTTCACTGCCACGATCAATCTTCTGAAGTTTGATTTAGTGGGTCTAATAAAGACCCACTAAATCAAACTCAGAGGGTGCTCCCGCGGGCAGCCAGTACTCCTGCTTCTGTGAGGAATAAAGGAAGCCAACAGGAGTGTTTAATCCCATCAGCCTCCCACTGTGGGGTGGCAGGGAAACTGGAATCAAGGTAGGTCGACTCCAGCTATGTAATTAACATAGCTGGAGTTGCATATCTTGATTCAGTCTTCCCTTCAGGGTACCCCTGGCCTAAGTAAACCTAGAGCATCCCTGATGGTGTTTGCCCAACCTAAAGTTAAAAACCTCCAGTGATGGGGATTTCACAGCATCCCTAGAAGCTTGCTTCAGAGCTTAAGTCCCCTGAGAGGTAAAAGGTTTTCCTGCTACTTTATCTAAAATCTCACTCACTACAGATGAACCCATTCTTGTCCTATCCCCCATGGACACGGAGAGCAGTTTGTCCCCCACCCCTCTGCCACCTCTCCATAACAATCCTGAACATAATTCTAGGCTGTTCTCACGTCCATTTTTCTTTCCTCAGAACTAAACATGCCCTGTTGTTTGAACCTTTCCTCCTGGGCCAGGTTTGCTAAACTTTTGTCACTTGGTTGCTCTCCTTGGGACTTGCTCCTATTTGTCCACATCTTTCCTCAAGCCTGGCACACAACTGGGCGCAGCACTGCAGTTGTTCATAGAGACACTGCTAACGCCACTTCTTCCCAGGAAAGCAAAAGATGATTGTGCTCTAGAGACTGAGGTCACACCGCCCCTTGCCGTGCTGCACATCAGTCTTCGGGCATTTGATTTAGTGGGTCCAGTTAAGACCTGCCAAATCAAACAGTAAGGTGGTCGGCACCAGTACTCCTCACAGTCACAAAGAGTGAGGGAAGCCAGTGGGAGAGTTCCCATCGGCTTCCCCCTGTGAAGGTGACACCACACGCGGCTTAAGGTAAGCCAACTTCAGCTACATATTTTACGTAGCTAGAGCTGCATGCCTTAACCCGACCTTCTGGGTCTAGTGTAGACCTGGCCTTGGGACTGGGTGAAATTTATGCTTGTAAAGAAGTTCAGAATAACACAAAGGCCAAAGCACTTACGTGCCTCTTCAGCCTGCAGAACATAGTTCTGAAAAGAGCTCGCTTTCGGGAACCTGCCGATGCTCAGCTTCTAGAGTCGGGTGGACGATTTGGAATTGTGGGGTGGCTGAGTGAGCGTGGCGTAGGCGCATCCCTTCCGCGCAAGGTACGAGGGGGGGCTCATTAGATGGCAGTGCTCACTCATTCAGATGGAAACACGTTCACATGCAGCCCATTGACCGGTGAGACATTTCGTTATGATTGCTCCTGCAGATTCATACGGTTTCCGCCCATGTCGTTTTTTCCTGCGGGCATTGCTAACGCGACACACTCGTAAAGCAAGCATCCGTGAGGTAAGCTGCGTGCTGATTGGACACAACACTGACCGTGAGACCCGTGCATGATCTCTGCCACCAATTGCAGGCTGCTACGGCTCCATCGGCACCTCCCGCAAATTCCAGGCATGCAAGCGCAGTGAGCGAAGCTGCCCTGACCCCAGGGACCGTGTCCATTATGACAGCCTTGCGGCCCATTGAGATGAAGGAGGTCACTCGTGCGGCCCACACACTAGGTTGCCCATCACTGCATTAGGACCAAGGGGTGGCTGAAGCTGAGGGAAACCAGTTCAACAAGAGTTGTGTCCACACAACAAAATGAATGTCACTCAGGGGTGCGGATATTCCACCCACCCCGAGCGGAACAAGCTAGCCGGAGGTAAGCGTCCGTCTGCCCAGTGCTGCATCGGGGGACAGCTTCTCCTGCCAACACAACTTACGCTGCTTTCCGAGGGGGTTTTATGCTGACGGGAGAGATCTCGCCCCTTGGCCCAGAGCACACGCCCTGCTGTGGGGCAGCAGTACTGGCTGCAGAGCGGTGTGTCTAGCCATGGCCCACATTTCTCTGCCAGGCTCTAGAGAGTGGAAAAGTCCCCGCAGCAGAACAAAGAAAGCCAGGGGTTGGCGCAAGCCTTCACCGTGGCTCAGGGAGCGAGGAGGAGACATGCAGGAAACTGTGGGCAGGAGAGAGGATGAGGCAGGCATGCCGCCAAAGCAGAGGGTTCCTGCTTCGCTGTGGGACCACTGAGGGAGAAGGCAGCTACCTGCCAGAAAGAAAGGGAGACACCATGATTCAGAGGCGAAGCCTTGTGCCACCGAGGGGGGCAAGCCAAACATCAGAATTTAAAATTTGCATCAAATTACAGGAGAACCATGTCTCCGGAAAGGTCCCTGTTCAATGCTGCATTTTCCAGCTGTATTCTAAAGGCTGTGAAGTGAGGCATTAGAGTTGTTAAGTGAGGGACTCCCATACATGGGAGAGTGTCTCTGGGGGCAGCCTCTTCCCCCTCTTCCCTCACTGAACGACTCTAATGCCTCACTTCACAGCCTTCAGAATACAGCTGGAAAATGCAGCATTGAAGAGGGACCTTTCCGGAGACACGGTTCTCCCGTAATTCCAGAGAACGCCCAGGCAAGCCATGACAGCTCGCTTGAGGGGCCTGTAGATCTTTCTTTCAGAATATTGTCTGAACAGTTGCAAATGTCGATAGTTACAGAGACATTCTCCATGCATGACTGTATCCCTCTGCCCTCACTGCTGCGTGGCACTTTGCTCCTGAGATTGGAATCTGTGGGGGACGGTTTGTACAGACCTCAAACAACAGGCCTGGACTCACCATGGCTCCTGAGCACTCTGGTAACATAAGCATGGCATAGCAAGTAGCAGTTCAGCCCCTGCTTACAATACTATCAGCCAGCTAAAAGGAGAGAGCTGCCCTGGGCGTGGGCGTGCCCACTACAAGGCGACGTCTACACTGGTGCGTTCTCACGCAAAAACTCTTCCAGAAGAGAGCGTCTACGCTGGCATGTGCCTTTGCGCAAGAGATGTGCTTTTGCACAAGAGCATCCATACCAGTGTAGACGCTCTCTTGCACAAGAAAGCTCTGATGGCCATTTTAACCATAGGGCTTTCTTGAGCAAGAAATTCATGTTGCCTGTCTACATTGGCCTCTTCTGGAAGAGCTCTTGCGCAAGAGGGCTTATTCCTGAGCGGGAGCGTCAGAGTTCTGGCGCAAGAAGCCCTGATTTCATACATTAGAACGTCAGTTTACTTGCGCAACAACACGCAGCCAGTGTAGACAGGTGGCATGGTTTTGCGCAAGAGTGGCCATTTTCGCGCAAGAACGCGCCAGTGTAGACACAGCCCAATTGTTTAGCTCTGCAAGATGATTAACTGTTAATTGTTGATATGTAAATACAGCTCATGCCAGGAGGGGGAGGGAATCCGAGATGTGGCTATGTAAATCCAATTCAGCCAGGGCTGATGGAGGATCAGTGTTGGAATGGAATGTAGTATATTGTAACTAATTTGGGGCTGTTCTGGGGGTCACAAATCATGCTACCCCTAAATGTGGGAACTGTAAAATATGCCACCAGTGCTTGCAGGAGAGACACCATCACTGTAAGAGGTCTCCGAGGAACAAGCCTCCCCCCTTCCAGAGTTGAGTGAACTGAGTTGGGGGGAAGGGTTAAAGGGCTTGAGTCAGCCTGCTTCACACCTGCCAGGTGTGAGCTGTAAGACTAGCCCAACCTGCCCCTTTCCCCCTTTGTTTTAAAGACAGACCTAAAGCAGACTCCATGAGGAGTTTTTTTGCTAGTCTAGTGGAAGCTGGAATCCTTTGCCAGTCTAGGTGGTGGCTAAAGAGTTGAAATCGCTAAGGCTATTTCTACACTGGCGGTATCTTGCGCAAGGGTTCTTGTGCAAGAAGTCTTGCGCAAGAAAACGTCCACACTGCCATGTGCGAGCTGTGCTTTTGCACAAGAGCGCCCATGGCAGTGTGGATGCTCTCTTGCACAAGAAAGCTCTGATGGCCATTTTAGCCAAAGGGCTTTCTTGCGCAAGAAACCCTGCTGAGCGTCCACACTGCCCTCTTGCGCAAGAGCCCCTGCGCAAGAGGGCTTACACCTGTTAAAAAAGAGCGTAGCTCTTATGCAAGAAGCCCTCCCTTACCACGCTGTACTGTAAATCTTCTTCCGCAAGAGCGGGCGGGCAGTGTGGACGCTCTGCGGATTCTTGCGCAAGAACGGCTGTTCTTGCACGAGAACCTGCCAGTATAGACATAGCCCAGGAGCTGAAATCACTGGTTTGGCTGGGAGCCAGACCCACTGCAGCCAGCAAAGTGGCGGCGACCAGCAGAGTGGCTGGTGGGAGCGGTGGCAGGTGACCAGTGGCGTGGCATGGCCGCGCCGTGGCAGGCAAGGAGCGGTGACCAGCAGCGTGGCGCGGCTGGTAGGAACAGCGGCAGGCGAGGAGCAGCGGCAGGCGACCAGCAGCGCAGCGCAGCGCAGCTGGTAGGAGCGGCGACAGGCAACCAGCGGAGCATCTGGTGGAGTGGGACGAGACAGCTGGTGGAGCATGGTGGAGTGGCTCGTGTTAAAGACTGCAGCAGAACCCTAGAGAGAGGTGGGGCCATCGGCCTCGGACCACATAAGGTGCCCCTATCTATCCCCCTACCCCCATTTCTACCCAGGTTGGGAGGTAAAACCCTGCAGGTGAACTTTTGGACTCTGGGCGGCACTGACCAGGGACAGAGACTTTTGGGGTGTTGGACTTTGGGACTTCGGGTGATTCTTGGCTGGGGGGTGGGGGTTTAGCTCATGTTTGGGCTATGAACTCTGTTTGTGGTATTTTCCCAAGTTAATGCCGTATGACTTCTCCCTCTGTTTCATTAAGGCTATGTCTACACTGGCGCGTTCTCACGCAAAAACTCTTTTGCGGAAGAGTTCTTCTGCAAAAACTCTTCTACATCTACACTGGCAGCTTCTTCCGGAAGAACAGCCGTTCTTCCGCAAAAACTTGCTGGCTGTCTACACTGCACGAGCGTTCTTCCAGAAGTATAGCGTTGTAAAACAGGACTTCTTCCAGAAGAGTTATTCCTCTCCCCACGAGGAATAAGCCCTCTTGCGCAAGAGCTCTTCCAGAAGAGGCCAGTGTAGACAGGCAACATGAATTTCTTGCTCAAGAAGCCCTTATGGTTAAAATGGCCACCAGAGCTTTCTTGCAGAAGCGAGCGTCTACACTGGCACGGATGCTCTTGCACAAAAGCACATGCCAGTGTAGACGCTCTCTTGTGCAAGAAAGCGCTGATGGCCATTTTAACCAGAGGGCTTTCTTCCACAAGAAATTCATGTTGCCTGTCTACACTGGCCTCTTCTAGAAGAGCTCGTGTGCAAGAGGGCTTATTCCTGAGCGGGAGCGTCAGAGTTCTCACGCAAGAAGCCCTGATTTCATACATTAGAACGTCAGTTTACTTGCGCAAGAACACGTGGCCAGTGTAGGCAGGCAGCAAGTTTTTGCGCAAGAGTGGCCGCTTTTGCGCGAGATCGCGCCAGTGTAGATGTAGCCTAAATGTTTCTTTCCTACACTCAGACTCTGTGCTTGCGAGTGGGGAAGCATTGCCTCTCAGAGGCACCCAGGGGTGTGTGAATTTCCCAGGTTACTGGGTGGGGGCTCGAGCCGGTTCTGTGTGAGATGGACCCCTAGATATTGCACCCAGCCCTGGTTGCTGCCAGGCCTACCCAGCAGAAGGGTTACAGTATGAAAGGCCAGATGAGCTTTTCCTTGCTATAGTTTTGTTGCTATTTAGAACTGTTTCCGTCTTTCTTTCTTTCTTTCTTTCTTTCTTCAAAGTATGGAAAGCAATTTAAGTAAACTGAGCATCTTGCAGTGTAAAACGTAAACATCTTTTGTGTCATTTCCATTAATAAAACCCCAGAGGAGGTTAAGAGACCCAAATCTCATTGGTCATTAAAGGATGTTTATATGGTTATGTGGACTTAAATCACAAACCCTTTGGAGTCAGCTCCTTTCCGAGGTAGGTGAAGAATTTACTCACAGGACTAATGTGAATACTTTTATGCTTTTTATTCTCTCATGCGTCTTGGCCATCGCCCTTCTCTGGACTCTTGGACATAGGTGGAGTTAGTCCTGACTGACGCCAGTGAAAAGCAGAGTTCTCTCAGGCTCTTCTGTCTGTTTCTCCTCATGCCACTGAAAATCACTTCAACCTATATGAAATGGACTGCCTGTGGGCTTCCATGCAACAATTCAGATGTCTTACTCAAGTACTGTACTGTCAGTAGTTCCAAATACTGCAAATGGAGTAATTCTGGAGAAAGTTTCTACTCAGTAAAAACAAGAGGGCTGCGTCTAGATTGGCATGATTTTGTGTAAAAACAGCCGCTTTTGCGCAAAAACTTGCCAGCTGTCTACACTGGCCGCTTGAATTTGCGCAAGAACACTGACGTTCTAATGTAAGAAATCAGTGCTTCTTGAGCAAATACTTTGACGCTCCTGTTAGGGCAAAAGTCCTTTTGCGCAAAAGGGCCAGTGTAGACAGTTCAGATTTGTTTTGTTTTGCGCAAAAAAGCCCCGATCGCGAAAATGGCAATCGCCATTTTTGCGATCGGGACTTTCTTGCGGAAAACCACGTCTAGATTGGCACGGACGCTTTTGCGCAAAAGCGTCCGTGCCAATCTAGACGCTCTCTTGCGCAAATACTTTTAACGGAAAAACTTTTCCGTTAAAAGCATTTGCGCAAAATCATGCCAGTCTAGACGCAGCCGAGGAGTCCTGCGGCACCTTAACGACTAACGGATTTATGTGGGCATACGCTTGTGTGAGTAGAACCCACTGGTTTTTACACACAAAAGCTTTCATCCACATGAATCTGTTACGTCTTTGTCTCCAGTACCAAGTTCTGTTGCCAAAAACTGCCTTTTGGTGACAAACTGGTGAGAGCATGCACTGTGCAATGTGAAAAATGCCCAGTTTCAGCCACACCTCTGCAAGAGACTTTTTTCTTTTCTCTCCCTTTATTGTGAACAAAGAGCCAGTGAGGACTCTGCTGTTTGTTTTGTCCAGAGAACTGGCCTCCGCCAGTATCCCACAATGCCTGCCCTGGTGGCTCTGCTCCATGTTTTGTGATCTCTTTTTTGTATGGCTTTATGGATCCCTTATGCACTGGGAGAGCCCCTCCTCCCTCTATGTTGCCTCTCCCCTCCCCCCAAACACACACACATCCAAACTCTGACCTTGCTTTAAGTTATACGAGGAAGCTGCATTCCAAATGTGGTGGTCCTAGCTCTTACCGTTTAGGAGGAGTTCTTAAACAAACAGACGGACAGGCAGACAGATGGATTCGCTTGCCCACTCACTGACAGACAATCTCTCTCAAATATAATGTCGACTACTATAGAGATCTCAGCATAGCTCTCTAGCTATCTACGGTCCATTAGCAATATATGGTAGATTCCTATAGAGATCTCAGCATAGCTCTCTAGCTTTCTATGGTCCATTAGCAATATATAGTAGATTCCTATAGCGATCTCAGAATAGCTATCTATGATCCATTAGCAATAGATATTCCCACATATGTAGGTAGATGATAGACAAAATCCTTCACCTAGATGCTTTATACAACTCTCTTCCAGATGAAAGACACAGAAGAACCAGCATGAGCACCCCGAATCACTCTACTGTCATGGAATTCGTCCTCGTGGGGTTTTCCAATCACCCACACCTGCAGGTTCCGCTCTTCCTCCTTTTCCTTGGTGTTTACTCCATAACCCTGATAGGAAACCTGCTTATTATCCTGGTCACGTCAATAGACCGTGCTCTCCACAGCCCCATGTACTTCTTCCTCTGGAACCTGGCCTCCTTGGAGATCGGCTTCACTTTTGTCATCACCCCGAAGATGCTGGTCCATCTCCTGGCGGAAAATAAGACCATCTCCGTTGCGAGCTGCGCAGCTCAGATGTATTTCTTCTTCTTCTTCGGGGCAGCCGAGTGCTCCCTTTTGGCTGCCATGGCCTATGATCGCTACGTGGCCATCTGCAACCCACTGCGCTACCCGGACATCATAACTCGACAGCGGTGTTGGCAGCTGGCTGGAGCCTCGTGGTTTGTGGGATTTCCAGTGGCCATGGTGCAGACGATGTGGATATTCAGTCTGCCCTTCTGCAGCCCCAATCGGGTCAACCATTACTTCTGTGACACCCCCCCTTTGCTGCAACTTGCCTGTGCTGACACCTCCCTCTTCGAAATTGAGGCCCTTTCAGCGACTGTGCTTTTCATCATCTTCCCCTTCCTGCTGATCCTGGCTTCCTACACGCGGATCATCGCCGCCATCCTGAGGATGCCCTCAGAAGAGGGAAGACATAAGGCCTTCTCCACCTGCTCCTCTCACCTGGTGGTGGTGACGCTCTTCTACGGCACGGCCATCTCAACCTACTTCCAACCCAAGTCCGGCTACTCCCCCGACTCCAAGAAGCTCCTCTCTCTCTCCTACACAGTCGTCACCCCCATGTTGAACCCCATCATCTATAGCCTGAGGAACAAGGAGGTGAAGGGAGCCCTGAGGAGAACATTGGGCAGGAAACTCTTTTTACAGAGAATGTAATTTGGTCGGGCCTAGGATCCTAATCAACTGAGTGGGGCTGGATCTCCTCTCACTTACCCAATCAGCAGTAACTTCTTTGGAGTCAATGGACTGTATCTCTTCTCCTTCACTCTGATATAAATCAGGGAAGGCACCTCCCAAAATAAACTCACCTTTTCTGAGACTACTGTAGGGCAGGGGAGAATCAACATTTGATTCGGGATGGGTTATTGTCACCGGAAATACCGATGTACTAGAGTGAATCCTGCAAACTCCACCTGTTTCAAGTTCAGTAAAAAAAAAATCTATTCCTTCTGATGTGTATTTACTTTGTTTGCTTAGGTCACATCTTCACTAGGCAGAAGATTGACGCTGCCACAATCAATCTTCTAGAGTTCAATTAAGCAGGTCTTTACAAGACTTTCTAAATCAAACTCAGAGGGTGCTCCCATTGGCACTCATGAGGAGTAAGATATGCTGACAGGAGCGTTTGCTCTCATCAGCATCCTGCTATGGCGACTTCATGGAAATCAAATTAAGGTACGTTGACTCCAGTTCCGTAATTAATATAGCTGGAGTTGTGTATCTTAATTCGTCCTTCCCACATAGAGAAAATATGGTCTTAGACTCTTCTTTAAGGGCGTCTCTTCTGCAGTAAATTATACTATAGTGGAGAGCTAGCTCTGTTGTAATAAAGGCCAAGGAGGCTGGTCTGTTTAATCACGATCCTAAATCCTCTAAATCTGTGTGTCTACTTGCATTGGCTTTGCCTGGGGTTTGCCCCATGGTGATGAAAGCTACTCCTCTAAATTCAGTTTCATTTGAGGAAGGGGTTTGCAAGATACACCCCCATTCCCAAACAAAACAGGATTCCAAGTAGTTAGCAGACATGACCAAAGTTTTTGGGGGCACATCTGAGGGTGAAACATGGTTCCAGTCATGCCCCAAATGGTCTCACCAATCAATTTTTTCTGCATCTAGCGCGGGTCACCTCTATCCTCTTTGGTGAAGCCACCTTGGAAATGTTAACCTCTCAGGCTAGGTTTGACCCTGATACCTGTGCATGCAATTGGTTAGACTATATTGCAAGAACTATCCTGGGCAGAAGGCTGAAATTAAACGAGGGCGTGTTGCTACACTCGGCCTCGTCAAAGGGTTTGGGTTTGCCTTGCTTGAGGGGACGCGCATGCTGACTCCAGCAGACACTTCGGAAGGTGGGTACATGGTGGGCAGAAAGAAAGTAAATGATCAATGACCAGTCTGAAAATCTCAGCCTTTGCTTTACTCATTTGTTACGCACACAGAAAAGAACCCCAATTCACTTGTGTTTGCTGCTTCCAGTTTGGATCACGGAGCTTGTCTGAGGTCACCAGTCCTACACCATGGATTGCAACCTGGATGCCAGATAGCCATGGACTGACTGACACAATCGGACTGCGATGCAGATAGGTTAGTAAGATAGCAATTATCTAACAACTCCCATTGCCTGGAGGGGCTCGGTTTATTGTTCTCGTTGATCCAGGATGCTGACACTAGGAGTGACCTAGTGTGGGAGAAATCCATCCCATTGAATTCTGTCTTTCCTTAGAGCTCACCAAACAGCCATCGGCCACTGGCATCAGACTGACCCCAGTGCGCGCCCCAACGTAAAAGGCACAACAGTGTCCAGCCTGTGGTCAGAAGGGGGCCTGAAACATGGGCCCAGATATCACAGGCCAGACAGCTGTGGTTAGGACTTTGCCAATATAAAGCAGAGGGAAGCTGGGCGCAAGAGGCAGGCCCCGCTCACAGAACTTGGCCAGACCAGGGCTGATGTTACAGAAACACTCAGAGCTCAGAGGTACCAGGCACAGGCCATACACACAATCCAGAGGGGGGACAACAGGACACTTCATGAAGAAACAAGTCGGTACCACCCGCCTCCCCCCCACACACACACACACAGAACAGGAACATAGTGAGCCAGGGTCAGGACAGGGGTTAGCCTGGCAGCATGATGGATAGTGCGCCAGCCCCCGTGTACAAGGCCAGGGGTCGAACTAGGTAACGTCAGAGGGTGGCACCCTGATGTGCCAGGAGTGATGTGTAACTTGTGTGTGCCTGTGTCTAAAGGGGCTCCCCAAGGGACTTGCCTTTGTCTTGCCAAGGGGCAGTGGCACATCGCTGCCACTGATTGAGCTGTGACCATTGTCACACCTCTTAGCCTCTCTGTGGACATCTGACCCGGGGGAGCCATTTCTGTGCTCTATCTACAATAAACTGGCTGGGAGCCTTGTCTGAGGGGGCTCTCACACGTCTGCTGGGCTGGCTATTTGCTCAGGACGACACGACACAGGGAAGGTCCAAACAAGTGGCCAAATATTTCTCTTCACTGCTGAGGCAGAAAACCCGTCGAAACACCATGTAGTAATCAGAGGGCCTGAGTGGAGGCCTGAGGGCTGAACAACAGTCAATGCTTTGCTACCATAAAGCAGAGCTGAGCTGTGAGCCAAAGGCAGGTCCTGCTCACAGAGACTTGGCAAGGGCAGGGCTGCTGCTGGTATGACAGACACACACCCCTAGGAGGTGCTGGGCACAGGCCATGTGCATCAACGTTCCAGGAGGGTGGTAACCGAACATCGTGCTGCAGAAACAGCTCGGCACCAGCACACTCCCCATAGGTAACAGGGACGTACAGACCCAGGTTCAGCACAGGGTCGGGATGACAGCACGATGGAGAGGGATGTTTTGATCAAACCACCAGGTACAAGGTAATGGGAGGTATCTCGGTACGTCGGGGGGTGTCAACCTAATACGTTTAAGAATGGCACCTTGATATGCAAAAAGTGATGTGGCACTTGCCTGTGTATAAAAGCGTATCTCAGAGGGGCTGTCTTGTCCAGCCAAGGGGATAGCGGAAACTCCTGGCTGCTATCTGAGCTGAGTCCATTGCCAGGGCTTGCATATGCACGAGTGTACGCTGCTGACGTCTGCTCTAGACACCCAGGGTGCTGGAGACCATGCGTCATTTGACAATAAACCTGGTTCCGGCGCCTTCGCGCCTTGTCTGATTGGTGATCGTTGGGGGCTCTCAGAAGCCTGCGGCGGTGGCTCCCTGCCCAGAACCCACGCAGCATTCGGAGAGAGCGCACGTACACACGCAGCCAAGTGTGTATCTGCGCTGGAGGGAGCAGAACAGATGCCAGAACACCACACCGGAGGAGGCGTCTGACTACACACCACACCGGTGATGCCCGCTTGCCACACCCACGACCCGAGTCCTTGGGCTTTACACGTGGCTGGGTGTGCTGATTATTGGCTAACCTCTGAGATTGGTCTTCTAAGGGCCACCTCCTCCGGAAGGGTAGTAGCATGAATCGGCCCCGAGAGCAGCCAAGAAACAAGTCCAGTCTCTGACAAGTTCCTTTATTAACACATGCACCAGGCAGACCAACAGCCCCACCAATACACTAGACTAGATGATACAAAGGGAAACGTGGGCGAGGGAAGGCCTCACCTTCCCCCAAACTGCCCATGCTCCCGCCGCCTGGCATGGCTGAGGCCAGGGCACAGAGGTCTGGCTGTCTGACCCCCAGGGAGGGCTGGGTTAGGGGTACCTGCCTGGCTCTCTGACCCCCAGGGAGGGCTGGGGCTAGGGGGTACCTACCTGGCTCTCTGACCCCCCAGGGAGGGCTGGGTTAGGGGTGCTTGCCTGGCTCTCTGGCCATTGTCAAATTTGGTGAAAGTCCTGAAGGAGCAGAATCCTTTTGGTCCTCTCTTAAACCAAACTCTTATTGATGGGAGTGAATAAAAATAACAGCAGCAGTGTCCAGGATGACCGAATAGTCCAGTGGATGATGCTGTGGATTGGGAGCCAGAAAGCCTGAGTTATCCACCCTCCTAGAGCATCAGCTGATGTGCAATTTTTGGGGCAAGCGGTGCTAGGTCTTGTGCCTCAGTTTCCCCATGTGAGACATAGAAACGATACTGACTTTCATTCGTAAAGTGCTTTGAGATCTATACAGATAAGGTGTTCTACCAAAGCTGGATGCAGGTATCTCTATTTTCTAGCTGGAGAAACTGAGGCAAGGAGTGGGGATTTGTCATCCAGTAAAATCAGAATAACCAGGGAGCCATTCTCCTTTTGTTTACACTGTCATAAATCACAACTCACTTTTTCCCCTCAATTTGAGTCTCTGGGGAGACAGCTCCATTGACTTCAGTGGAATTGTGCAAGTTTACACCAGGTGGGGGTTTGGATCAAGTGACTCACATGGGTGTCAGAACCAAAGAGTTCTGGTACCGCTCCAGGAACGGGGTGGAAAAGTCTGGTTCTATTCCGGATTGCCCCTGATGCTCTGTGGTTACTCTGCCACATCACTGCCCCTTCTATTCAATGGAGCTATCGGCATGGGGGCCAGGGTCAGGTTTTTCAATCAGTTTGGGGCCAGAGGAAGCAGACAGGATCTCAGTGGGGTTTTCTAAGGCACCTCTAGAGAGTTAGGTGCCTCAATACCTTTAGAAATCTGACCCTTCGTGACACAACACACAATTGGCCGGCGGAACTCATTGCCTCCGCACCCTGTGATGGCCGAAAGCAAAGCAGGGTTCCAAAAAGGACCTAGATACAGCCATGGAGGCTGGGTCCACCAGTGGCTGTGAGCCAAGATGGGAAGGGATGCAGCCCCGTGCTCGAGGTGACCCTAATCCTCTGGTTGCCAGAAGGCAGGAGGGGGAGACGGGCTGGGGGCAGGGGATAATTGCCCTGTTTTGCACACTCCCCTGGAGTTCTGGTACAGGCCCAGCAGCGGGACAGGGCTCTGGGCTAGATGGACCATTGGACTGGCCCAGGGTGGCCGCTCTGAGGTTCCTGTGCTGACTGACTTAGATCAGGCCTTTTACAGTGTGGCCCATTCCTAACTTGCACTGATTGCAGCAGGAGCAAGGTGCCTAAATCCCTTAGAGTCCTAAGTCCATTGACTTTCAGTGCAACGCGGGGCCAGGTTTTGATAGTATTTTGACACCTCGTGTTACAGATAGGTGTCTAGTCAGGTTTTCAGAAGAACCAAGGCAATTGGGCGCCTAAGGACTTCTGAAAATTGCTGCAGGTGCTTAAAAACCTTTAACAATCAAAGAGCCTAAATCCATTTTGAAAAGTGGACGTAGGCCCCTAACCCAGTTAGGCACTGTTGGAAAATGTAAATGTAAGTGCTCTGGGGGCCACAGAGGAACATGGTTTTGTGAGAGCTATCAAGTGTGAAGATGACATGAAGAGACATGCTCCCTCTCTGCATTGCTTATCTAGCAGCCCTATGGGCTAGAAGCTGTGACACCAGCTAGGACCCAGAAAAACCTGACTGCTCTGCTCTTCTCTGCTACTGGCTGGCTGCATGACCTTGGTCAAGTCACTTAACCTGACTGTAGGTCAGGACAAAGGATACTTAGCTCCTTTGTAAAGTGCTTAGAGACTGTTAGATGAAATGGGCTATAAAACAGGGATTCTCATTGAAAAGGCCTGTATATGAGTGAATTTAGCACAGGTGAAAATTCACCCAGCCAGAGCCTCCTACTTTACCCCACTAAAGGGCGACATAGATACCAGGGAATGTTTCTGAAATGTGTCTCTACCCATGTTTGGTAGGACCCCCAACGCACCCCTGCCACACAGTGTCACGCTTCACCATGGTCACCACCTGGAAGAGTCTAAACATGGACTCTTCAAGCCTGCATATCAGTCAGGGACACTCAAGGAGCCTAGGGGAGTTAGGAGCCCAAGCGCCTGCCTCTTCCTGCCCTTTTGAAAATCTCTGCCAACTTTTTCTAAGGCGGCCAGTGATTTCGGATGCTCCGGGAGCCACCTTGCAGGGGCCTGACCCGTAGGGAGACCTGAGCACCCTGGCACTCGGAGGATCCCGCCCCTCCTGGGTGTGTGAGCGAGGGCTCCTAACAGGTGAGGTCCCCCGGTTCGTCAGTAGCCAGCCCGATGGTGGTTAACATCGTGTCCCTGCTGCCCAAGGTGCGGGCTGGCCAGCGCTCTTCCTCCGGCCACCGGTCCAGCGCGTGGCCCCTCGGCGGTGGAGGAAGCATCCCGGTGCCGCGCGGTGTGGCCAGCGGGTGTCCCCCAGCTCTGTGGTTCTGGGACCACTAACGGGTCAGTCCCAGGTACCGAGCTGACTGTAAGCAAGGCTTTCCCAGCATGCACTGGCACACCCCCTCCACGGACCCAGTCGGGGGGGCTGGCGGGTGGCCAGCGAGGGGTTGTGGTGAACACACAGCGGCTGGAGTTCCTGCCGTGGGGGGAGCCGCAGGCTGGCAGGTCCGCTGAGCATGGGACTTTCCCGCTGGCTTGCAGGCCTCACGTCATTTAAAAGCCGAAGGGCCCCAGGCCCGGAACTCCCTCAAGCCCCTTGGGAAGGCCCTGACTGATTTCCATGGCGAACGAGTCTGAGACCTGCCAATTCATCTCACGTCAGAGATGGCACAAACTTCCCTCTGCATCGCGGCTTCCCTGACCTCTCATCAGACCGCACAGCAGGTCTCTCCGGAGCCGCACAGCCTTGGGGAATAAATGCCACTTCGGCTTTGCAATCGGCTTGAAACCCGGAGCATCTCATTGGGAAAATGACCCATCGCCTTTCACTTTAGGTGTCTCTAAAGTGCCCACCACTGGGGCCGCTAAACACCCTGGTAGCCCCGGATCTAGTGCCCGCACGGGCTTTCATTCTCACCACAGGACTGATCGGGAAAGTCTATTGATCTACCCGCATAATTAAGCTCCGCTGATCAGCACACAGCAGAGCGATGTCACTGCTAATGGGCCCCAGGGGACATTATTAGACAGTCTTTGCAAAGAGCACGGGAAAGAGTTTCCACGCCGCCGGTCGCAGGGGCTAGTCAGCAGGCAGCGGGTGCTGTTGCGCTCCGGACGCGGCTGGAGACGTGCCGAGCCCTCGGGAGCGGTGGAGGCTCAAGCGAACTTGCAGCTAAATGAGACCGTGCGGGATTCGGCCGGCGTGAGGCACGAAACTTTCCGGGCCGGAGGCTCCGGCGGAGGGAAGCGGCCTCGCCTCACGCCGGTCAGTGGAGCGATGTTGTTTTTCGCCAGCGGGGGATCCGGTCCCCCGGCGCGCGGCAGAGCTAAGGAACGACTCTGTCCTCCCGCACCCCCGTCTCCACGGGGCCCCCGAGCGCAAGCGGTGGAAACGTCTTGGGCGCGGAGACAAGACACAACAGCCCTTCGCCCCGAAGGGCGTCGAGGGGGCTCCCGCTAGTTCTGTGTAAACACCGGGGGCCAGAATTGAGCCCGGAGTAACTGCATGCCAGGCGGTGGGATTGCACCACAGCTCGGCTTGTCCCCGCTCCTGTCTGCAGGGGCCTGGGAACAGTCCGGGGCTGCCCAGCTCAGAGAGCGGGATGCAGGTTGCGGTTGCAGCCCATCTCTCACTGGTTCAAATCTGCTGCCGAGGGGGCGGATGCCGGCGGACGAGCCCCTCGCCCTTCTCGGTCTTGTGCTAGTTTAGAGGGAATGTGGCCCAGAGGCGTTAGCAGGGTCACTGGCCACCACTGGCTAGTGTTAAGCCAGGCTCCAGCCTCGAGACCTCTGCCGGCACAGTGCCCCGGCCAACAGCCTGTGCATCATTCACTAAAGATGCAGAAAAGAAGGGAAACGAGTCACAGGATTTGAAATGAAAAAATAGTAAGTCAGGGCTGCGTTTTAACACCTGCCTTGCTCCCTTGCCCTGTCGCTGGAGAGGGTTTTTAAATGTTTAACAATCTTAGATGGTAATCATAGACTCACAGACTCCTAGGACTGGAAGGAACCTCGAGAGGCCATCAAGTCCGGTCCCCTGCCCTCACGGCAGGACCAAGTACCATCTAGACCAGTGGTTCTTAACCTTACTGCAGCCTGCACCCCTTTTTTGCCCCAGGGGACATTATGCAAGTCAATATGTTCTCAAAATATGTTCTCGCACCCCTTATTCAAAATCTTGGAAGTAGCTCAGTTCTTTAAACCTAAAATATATCATAAAAATCTGGCACCCTCAGATAGGGCCTCTCTCACCTCCAGGGGGTGCGTGCACCCCAGGTTAAGAACCACTGGTCTAGACCAGTGGGCCCCAACCTTTTTGTGGCCAATAGCACATTCATGTTTTCAGAAGAGTGTGGTGGGCGCCAACAAAAAAAGGCGTCAAATGTGAAATTGAAGGCTATTTTCATATTAAATGTGAATTGGGTAAATTTGATAGAAATTTAATTTAGTTGGATAATTTTTATTTTAATTATATTGTAATTCATTTTTTAAAAAAATTCTGCATTAATAAAAAGGGGGATGTCCAAAAGTTGAGCAAAAAAAGCACCCTCCCCCCCCCAAAAAAATGGCACTTTTAAATCTCACACTCCCCATCCCCACCATGGCAGGGGGAAGAATGTCAATTTTGTGGGCCCCCCCCCATTAGAGGAAAAAATAGAAAAAAGGTGTCAAATGTGAAATTGAAGGATATTTTCATATTAAATGTGAATTGGGTAAATTTGATAGAAACTTAATTGAATTGGATAATTTTTATTTTAATTATATTGTAATTCATTTTTAAACAAAATTCTGCATTAATAAAAAGGGAGATGTACAAATGTTGAGCAAAAAAGCACCCTTCCCCCCCCCAAAAGAAATCATGGCACCTTTAAATTTCACACTCCCTTCCACATGGCAGAGGAAGAATGTCCCAAGTGGCTTTCCAGCCAAGAAACTGAAAATACCAGACATTTTACTGGGGGAGAGGGGTCAGGCCAGGGGTTTGGATTGTGCCTCAGGGCAGGGGACTGGGGTGCAGGGTCTGGGAGGAGAGTTCTGGGGGTGAAGCTATGGGAGTGGGAGCAGCTGGGGGGCCGGACACTTACCAGCGAGACGGCTGCTCTCCTGTTTCTCCTACAGGAGCTGCCTGGCCATGTGCTTGGGGATTGGCGGGTTCCCGCAGCTGCCGTTGTCCAGGTCCGGCCAATGGGCTTGTGCGGGGGAGGAGGGGGCGGAAGCAGCCATGAGGGACCCTCCCCTGCCGGCTTGCAGCTCCTGCGCCACAAAGGGCCCCGCCACGGCTGTTTTGCCTGGGGGGGGGGGCTGTTGCTGCCTCGCAGCTGGACCTGACCAGCGTGGGGCTTGCTCCGGCTACTGAAGCACCTGCGCGGGCTGCCTGCTGCGGTGGGGGCGGGGCTCAAGCCTCCAAAGCGCTGCGTCGGGCTCCCTCGCGGGCCCCAGGCTGCTGACCCTGCTCTAAGCAGGGGTGAATGTGAGTAGTTTTAAAACACTGGCGCGGGCGCAAATAGATGCCCCCACAGGCGCCATGGCGCCCGCGGGCACCATGTTGGGGACCACGGGTCTAGACCATCCCTGACAGGTGTCTGTCCAACCTGCTCTTAAATATGTCCAGTGATGGAGATTCCACAACCCCCCTTGGGCAATTTATTCCAGTGTTTCACCCCCCTGACAGGTAGGAAGTTTTTTCCTAATGTCCAACCTCAACCTCCCTTGCTGCAGTTTAGGCCCATTGCTTCTTGGTCTATCGTCAGAGGCCAGAGAGAACAATTTTTCTCCCTCCTCCTTGTAACAAATTTTTAGGTACTTGAAAGCTGCTATGTCCCCTCTCAGTCTTCTCTTTGCTAGACTAAACAAACACAATGCTTTCAGTCTTCCCTCATAGGTAATTTTTGTTGCTTTTCTCTGGACCCTCCAATTTCTCCACCTGTTTCCTGAAATGCGGTGCCCAGAACTGGACACAAACCTCCAACTGAGGCCTAACCAGCGCAGAGTAGAGCGGAAGAATGATTCCTTGTCTCTTGCTCACAGCACTCTTGTTAGTGCAGCCCAGACACATCCTCGTCAGGAGGCATCCTGTGGCTCTTCTCTAACTTTTCAAACACCCTTTCTGAAGTGTGGGCACACGGCTGGGGCCCTGGATGCGCACTGTTATGAGGCCTTTACGTGGTGGTTTGGCGGATGACAGCCATGTGTGTGCAGGCTACAGAGTCAAATCAGCGAGGCGCGCACAGAGACCAGCACAGGCCAGGCAGTTGCAGCTGGGCCCGTTGGTGCACAATATTAATTAGAGCCATGTGACTAAACCCTCTAGGGAAAAGCTGAACATAAAGGCCCCGTCCCCTTGGAGCGCACTGGAGTGGACTTTCAGAACCACACAGACTCAGGTCCTCCGTCTGGTAACCGTGGGCACCCAGTGTCGTAAGAGGAGGTCCTGAGACAGAAGCCCGTGTAGCACAGGCCTGGTGTGAGGCCGGAGGCCTGGCTAACAATGGACAACACTTGGCTTGATATTTAAAGCTAAGCAGTGGGCGAGAGGCTGAGTGTAACACACTAATTGGTACGAGGCCCAGGTGCAGAACAGTCATTGTGCTAGGGACTGGCTGTCCAAGAGGAACTGGGATTGGGCACAGGTTGAAAGCACTTTCCAGACGGAGGGTGACCACACCGTGTTAAAAAGGACCTTGGCACCCCCACACGCCCCACAGAGACAGACCGGCCCAGGGTCTAAAAGGGCGGCACAATGGATAGAGTCGTTTTGATCCAATCACCGGGTACAAGGTGAGGGGGGGATCGAAGTAACAGTCGGTGGCTGCCTGACGGGCAGGAGGGAGGTGGGACTTGTTTGTACCTGAGTATAAACTGGCGTCTCCTGCCTCCGTTTCCACCAAGCCTGGCCCCTGACCGTCCATAAGGCAGATCCGTTCTCTCCCAGCCCCTCCAGTCCAGCCTTCACCCACTTCCAGCTCCCCTCTTTTCCCCTTGCCCCTTGGCTCTACTCCCCGACCCAACCTCTCAGACTCTCCTGGCTCCTGCATTCGCCTCCCCGGCCCCTTCCTGCCCCATATATTGGCGATTCCAGTCCCGCATCCCTGCGTGCCCCGAACTAACACTCATCCCATGGCATTGCCCGTGTTCTGCATGAGGGGGAGAAGTGCCCCCCCCGACTCAGTAAAGTTACTCCTGATTCACGCTGGGTGAGCAAGCAGAGTCAGTCCAGATTCACAGCAATACCTGGCAGCTCCTGGCATGGGGGTCCTGCCCTCGGACCGAGGCCTCTGAGCTATTCACATGAATAACACCAGTGATGCATGCCCCTGTGTAGTGCAAACCCCACCTCAGCCCTGCAAAAAGGCATCAACGTGCTGCATGGGCCGAGGCTGAACCCCCCCCAGCAGGACAGCACTAACGCACCTCTCCACAGGCTGAGCACGCTCAGCCCAATCCCACTGCCCAGTCCCAGTGCCACGGCTGCGAACTCACTACTGTTCAGTCAGGGCTGCGTCAGCTGTGAGGGGAGACTGAAAGCATCGGGTTTGTTTAGCTTGGAAAGGAGAAGACCGAGAGGGGACATGAGAGCAGTGTTCAGGGACCTAAAAGGGTGCCACAGTGAGGAGGGGGAGAAATTGTTCTCCTTAACCTCTGAGGAAAGGACAAGGAGCGATGGGCTTAAACTGCAGCAAGGGAGGTTTAGGTTGGACATTAGGAAAAGCTTCCTGAGATGTGGGGGAAGGTCCTCTCACGGCCCTCTCACTGCTTAAAAGACAGGAAACGAAGGACAGGACCTAATGGTGAGTTTCAGACTGGAGAGAGGTAGCCGGCCGTGTCCCGCAGGGGTCCATACCAGGCCCCGTTCTACTCAGCATGCTCAGAAATTATCTGCAGAGAGGGGCAAACTGGGAGGTGGCCAAATTTGCAGATGATACCAAACTGCTGGAGATGGTTGAGCCCAAAGCAGACTGTGAAGAGCTTCCAAAGCTTCTCACCAAACTAGGTGACTGGGCAACAAAATGGCAGCTGAATGTTAATGTTGATAAATGCGAAGTCACGCCCATTGGGAAACATCATCCCAACCACACGCGTAAAACGATGGGGACGAACTCCAGAGAGAGACCTAGAGTCACTGTGGGGAGTTCTCTGAAAACAGCCCCTCTGTGTGCAGCAACAGTCCGAAAAGCAAATGGCATGCGGGGAGTCATTCGGAAAGGGCTGGAGAATAAGACAGAGAAATCTCAGTGCCCGGGGCCCGCTCCTCGTTGGGTGCAAACTGACTCGCGGCCTAGAGAAGGTGCCGCCCTTGCTATCTGCGTCACCGCAGCATGTCACACCGCATGGGGATCTGGCCCCGTGGCCCCCCAGGGCGCCGTGCTGATTGACACCAGGCGAGGCTCTGCAGGAACAGCAGTTCGCACCCATGTGGGGTCGCGCTCGGTGAGCTCAAAGCAGCCACGTGGGTTTAAAGCAGCAGGATGCCTGCCCCAAGCTGTGACGCTGAAACACATCTGGGTTGTTTCCACTCCTCCTCCAGAGCGCAGAGGGTCTGGGGGATTAGCCCCCAAAGCCGCGAGATGGAATTGACAGAGCCCTGGACAGGGGAGCCCGAAACCTCCAGGCTTTGGTTTGGCACAACAGCAACAGCACTCACGCCCTTTATAAGAGTCCTTCGCATGGCTGCACCAACTCGCAAAGCCTTAAAACACTGGCATGTCGCACGGCTGCACCAACTCGCAAAGCCTTAAAAGCCCAGCATGAAATGAGACTTTTCCAAAGGTAAGTGGGGATCGACTTGAGGCAGGAGCATTTTACCTAGAACCACCGTGAAAGGAAACACAACTCAAACCATTGAGCCCTATTGCAAAGAGGAATAATCGGGAGAACATGATCTGTGTGTCTCTCAGACACCAGGCGTCTATCTCGGCTGAGATAGAGAGACAGAGGGGGTGTGTGAGGATAGATCGATAGATAGAGGGTGTGTGTGGGGATAGATAGATAGATAGATAGAGGGGGTGTGTGGGGATAGATAGATAGATAGATAGAGGGGGTATGTGGGGATAGATAGATAGATAGAGGGGGTGTGTGGAGATAGAACACATGTAGTTTGCAATAACTGACTTTAACAACATTATTTAATTATGAAGGTGGAAATTTCCAATGCCATTTTCAGACATTCCTTGTAAGCAAGTGGAAAAATCGGCTTGTTCTAGCAGGGGCTTAGCAGTCAGGAGATGGGAGATTTTCAAAGGAAGCAGTTGATCAGGTGTTTAATTAATGTATGGTCAGATTTCTAAAGGTATTTAGGGAACTTCGAGGATTTTAAAAAGCATCTATGCACCTAAATCCCCCAGTATTTGGTGCCCAGGTTCTTTTTAAAATCCCTCTAGATTCCTAAATACGTTTTAAAATCTTTAAAAAGTCGTTTTGACCACCCCAGCCATAACCACTGTGACTCAGTTTCTCATTTGGAAACTAGATCTATAAACATCACTTTCTTTCTCCCAGCCTTTGCCTGCCTAGTCTGCAAGACCTTTCCACCTCATTGTGTGTGCCTGGAGCCACACTTAGTGCTGCTAGACAGTGGCAAGAGGCTGAGGAAATGGGCTTTTCTCCTCGTTTTACAGCTGCCTGAGACAGGGAAGTGAAGGGACTTGCCAAAACCTCCGGCAGAGACAGGACTAGAGGCCGTGTCTCCTGACTCCCCAGCGTGAGCTCTGGCCACCAGGCCACAGAGACCCAACCTCAGGGCCCTGATATTAACCACGTCATAGCACGAATAACAGTCCCGCCAGCGCCAGGAGACATGAACAACGCGTCTGTTTCCATTTGCTCTGTGCTGCCCATTGGCCAGTGAGCGCCAGACGTCCCCGGGGAGGTGACTTGCCTTTCGTCCCCTTGTAGGCAGAGGAAATGACCCAGGGAAATGACACAGCTATAAGGGGATTCACCCTCCTGGGGTTCTCTCCCCGGCCGGAGACGCAGCCCCTCCTCATCCTCACCTTCCTCGCCATCTACTCCCTCATCCTCATGGGCAACACCCTGGTTCTCCTCACCACGGCAGCCAACCCCATCCTCCACACCCCCATGTACTTCTTTCTCCGCAACTTGGTTTTCCTGGAAATGTACTACACCTCCATCACCCTGCCCACGCTGCTGGCCAGCCTGCTGGCGGAGCGCACGGCCATCTCCTTCTCTGGCTGCGCCGTCCAGATGAGCTTCTTCCTCCTCTTCGGCACCGCGGTGTGTTACCTCCTGGCCGCCATGGCGTACGACCGCTACGTGGCCATCTGCAGCCCCTTGCGCTACCCTGCCCGCATGAGCCGGGGAGTCTGCTGGCTGCTGGTCTCGGGCTGCTGGCTGGCCGGCGTGTCTGTGTCCCTGGGGCAGACGGCTCTGGTGTTCAGCACGTCTTTCTGCAGCTCCCGCACCATCGACCACTTCTTCTGCGATGTGCCAGCCCTGGTGTGGCAGCTCTACCCAGGCTCCCTAGCGGATGAGGTGGAGAAAGTTCTCATGAGCTTCCTGGTCATCGTCTTTCCTTTCGCACTCCTCCTGGTCTCCTACGTTCGCATCATCGCCACCATCCTCGGGATCCCGGCGGTGGACGGGAAGCAGAAGGCCATGCAGATGTGTTCCTCCCACCTCCTCTCAGTGTCCCTGTTCTACGGCAGTGCTATGGTCAGGTACTTGGTGCCCAACTCTGGGTCCGTGCCGGGCATGGAAAAACTGCTCTCTCTGCTCTACACGGTGGCGCCCACCCTACTGAACCCTGTCATCTACAGCCTGAGGAACCAGCAGGTGAAAGAGGCACGAAGGAAAATGACCAACTGGCACACAACTTCTCCAAGCTTGTGGATGTGCTTGATTGGGAGCGGCTGGCGGCTGAAGGCCTAGCTCTGCCATCGGTGATGCTGGTGTCAAAGGGCCTGTCCACACTAGGAAATGATTTCGAAATAACTGTTTTGAAATAGCGTGTCCACACTACAGGGGAGCCTCGAAATCAGTCCGAGGCAGGCGCCTGTAATGTGGACGCGCTACCTCGACTTAGAGCCCCAGCAAGCACGGGGGAGGAACTGCTTTGAATGACTCTGGGGAGTTGTTAATTTGAAATAGCAGCAGCGGAGCATCCTCGCTACCTCTATTTCGAAATTAGCATTATTCCTCATGGAAAGCAAGAGTTTTTATTTTGAAATAACCAGCCCCTTATTTCGAAAGAACGGGCTTGGTCATGTGGACGCTCCGCTTGTTATTTCAAAATAAGGGGCTGGCTATTTCAGAATATCTCCCTAGTGTAGACTAGGGCAAAGTGTCCAGTTCTGCCCCTACTCACCCCAGCGGCAACCAGGAGTCATTCAATTCAATTCAGTTCACTTACACGCCGGTGCAAATCAAAAGTGACTTCTTTTCAAGACCATGGAATTATGCCAGTGTGAATCAGGAGTGACTCCACTCACATCAACTGAGTTACGTTATAAAGGGTTTATTTTTCTTCAGCCCAGCGGAGTGTAAACCAGGACTAACTCCAGTGAAGCCAATGGACATTAGGGTAACTATGAGGTAATAGAAACAGGACAGAGTGGAGAGAGTCTACTGTTAGGGCATATCTACACTAGGAAATTATTTCGAAATAACTAAATTCAAAATACTAACTCAGAAAATAACAAAATTGAAATAGCGTGTTCCCACCTCAGTGGAGCCTCAAAATTAGGCCAAGGCAGGCTCCATTATTGTGGACACAATACCTTGACATAGAGCCCCAGAAATCATGGGAGAGTAACTACTTCAAATTACCCTGGAGAATAGCTATTTCAAAGTAGCAGCAGCGGAAGCATCCACGCTACCACTATTTCAAAATAACTATTTCAAAATAAGCGCTATTCTCCAAGGAAAGCAGGTGTACAGATTTCAAAATAACCAGCCCCTTATTTTGAAATAATGGGCTTGGTAGTGCAGACGCTCCGCTTATTATTTTGACCTAAGGAGGGTTAATTCATAATACCTTCCGAGTGTAGACCAGGGCTCAGCGACACGCGTGTGAAACTCGACTGTTGTCAGTGTGGTCCATGGCTTAGTCTGGAATTACTCTGGTCTCAGTGAGAACAGAATGTGGCCCAGTATAATTATCCCTTACATCTCAGGGGCCTGAAGTGAGGCCTGGACTGTGCAAGAAATACCTTGCACAGGTGAAGGCAGGGGTGGGCGAATCCCAGCCAGCGGCCTGGATCTGGTTTGCCAGGGTTAGTCCCTGGTGAGCCAGTGCCACTATTTACCTGCAGCTCCTGTTGGCCACGGATCACCACTCCCAGCCAATAGGAGCTTTAGGAAGCCATGGCCCGGTCCACATCACTTCCCACAGCTCCCATCGGCTGGAAACGGCAATCTGCAGCCAACGGGAGCTGCAATCACCCATTCCTGCAGAGGTGCAGGTAAATATAGTGGAGGTGGCCCACCAGGAGCTAGCCTCAATGAACAGCCACTGTTTTATTGCCGACCCTGGGATGAAGGGTACAACGCCCTGCCCCTTGCATGTTATACCATTATCAGCCTCATCAACATCCACTCACTAACTCTTGAGTGACAAGCGAATTGACCAGAACCAGGCCCAGTGTTGGGAAGCCTGATTCTGGCCTTGAAAACGCGTCCGTAGAGAGCTTTGCACAGATGCTCTAGCCGGGTCAGTCTCAGGCTGTTAGGGAGACACGGTGGGGGAGGTAACATCTTTTATTAGAGCAATGTCTGTGAGTGTGAGAGAGAGAAAAGCTTTCGAGCCGACCCTGGCCTCCTGTTCAGCGTGGCTGCCTTTTGCGCCAGGCTACGGAGTTTCCATCTCAGATGGCAAAATGTGACCTCTTCCGATCCGATTCCCATTTATGCTAAGGTGACAATTACACGACTCTGGCAGTTTAAGGGGTTGCAAATTCCAGGTACATCTATTTTAAGGCCCCTTTCTTCTGCTGCACAAGTGTGAAGAGATGCATTGGGTAAGTAAGAACTAGGCCCAGAGTAACTCAGGTGCGTCTACATAGCAACATTATTTCGAAATAGCTAGCGTTATTTTGCAGCAACTTACTCCGCGTCTACACAGCAGACAGTTATTCTGAAATAATGTCGAAGTACTGTCAAGCTGGAGGACTTCTTACTCCAACTCCTGTAACCCTCATTGTACGAGGAGTAAGGGAAGTCGGAGGACGAGTCCTCTATTTCGAAACAAGTGCTGTGTAGACATTCCCTATTTCGAAATAAACTATTTCAAAATAGGCTACGCAATTGATGTAGCTCAATTTGTGTAGCTTATTTCGAGTTAGGCCCTGCTGTGTAGACGCACCTCACTTGGTGAAATTCTGCTTCCTCTTTGACCACAGTAAGCCAGGAGGAACTCCAGCGATGTAGCGCAAACCAGTGTAAGCGTGGGAAGAGACAGGGCAACAGTCTTGCTCCTAATCCAAGTGTAAACCGGATCTGATCTAGCCCAATATTCTGAAGAGCTCACAGCTTGTAACCCATGAGAAGCACTGGATAAAAGCAATAAAATGTACCCTTTGACCTCCCCTGCCTCATTTAAAAATTCATTTTAAAGGCCAACTATTTCCTGGATAGCTTCCTAACCTATGTTCTCATAAGTTAGCTACATGTTCAGGATTCCTGGGAGAGCCTCAGTGAGTTGAGAACCAAATCCACACTGAAGTTGGAAACCCCCAGCCTCAGCAGCAGCTCACGTGGACAGAGGTCCTGCTCTACCCCTCTGGTTTTGACTGTTGCAGCCAGTAGCGAGATCTTACCACCCCTAATAAGCATGGGTATGTCTACACTAGCCCCCTAGTTCGAACTAGGGTGGCTAATGTAGGCATTCGAAGTTCCACGAGGAGTACCGGTAGTTCGAATTAGGATCTCTAATTCGAACTACCTACTCCGTGCCGCGTGTAGCCGCGGGCATGGAGTTCGAACTAAGGGGATTTAAAAATGGCGCCCGCCTGGCAAGATGCAAATGAAGCCCGGGATATTTAAATCCCGGGCTTCATTTGCAACTTCGAATGCCTACATTAGCCTCCCTAGTTCGAACTAGGGGCTAGTGTAGACATACCCCATGATGCTG
This sequence comes from Pelochelys cantorii, assembly GCA_032595735.1. Lineage (NCBI taxonomy): Eukaryota > Metazoa > Chordata > Testudines > Trionychidae > Pelochelys > Pelochelys cantorii. The sequence continues at coordinate 10,430,154 of CM064351.1, read as the reverse complement.
TGCAATACAGGTTGTATTCACAGAGAAATCAGATATTTGAATCTGGTTGACAATGCATCCAAGACACTTTGTATGCGTGCATGGGGCTTGTGTATCTAAATCACCTGGGCCTTGTCTCCACTTACCAGAGGATTGATGCTCTGGCGATCGATCTTCCGGAGTTCAATTCAGCAGGTCTAGTAAAGACCTGCTAAATTGAACGCTGAGTAAAGACCCGCTAAATCAAACCCCATTGACTGCGGTACTGCTCTCTGTTGCGAGATGTAAGGGAAGTCAACAGGAGCATATCTCCCATCGACCTCCCACTGTGGGGCAGCCCAAGAAAATCGATGCAAGGTAAGTCGATGCCAGTTATGCAATTCACACAGCTGGAGTTGCCATGTCTTGCATCTATTTTCTCCGCCTGTATAGACCTGGCCATATGCTTGGATTTGCAATGGTATCCTTAGATTACAAAGTCAGAAGAGACCACTGTGTTCATACAGCCTATATAACACAGGTCACAGAACATCCCTGAATCAATTCCTGTTTGAACCAGAACAGCGTCCAAGCAGGCTAGGTGTCTGGCTCCCTTTGACAGCAAAACTGTTCCCACTAGCTGGTGCTTGCACGAGGCTTTTCAGGCTTTGCGCACTCTGGCCTCTGGTGGGGAACTTATCTCACGCCTTGGAGCATGGTAAAAGTTCCTGTACAAAGCGTGGCTCATCAGCCCTAACAGACCCTGGGGTCAGAGCACCACGCTACTACCGTGGCCTTCACACGTACTTATAGGAAAACAGCCACCAGCAGCCTAGTGAGGGCTCCCACCCACTCCCTCCATTCCACAATGTCATAGTCCCTCTATGGATGCAGAGGAGGCAGCATAGAATCATACAACACTGCGTGCACATGTGGTTGCCTCATCTCAAAAAAGGTATCTTGGCACTGGAAAAACTTCAGAAAATGGCAACAACAGTGATCAGGGGTTTGGAAAAGCTTCCCTCCCCAAATGAAATTAATAGGTAGCAGGTTTTAAACAAACAAAAGGGAATCACAGCTAACCTGTGGAACTCCTTGCCAGATAATGTTGTGAAGGCCAGGACTTTAACAGGGTTCAAGTAAAGAGCTGGATAAATTCATGGAGGACAGGTCCATCCATGGCTATTGTTGTAATGTGTAAAATGAATAAGGTCTTGGGATAGTAGTATGGAGTTCAGCCACATGTCCCCTTGAACATGCTCTTTCCCTTCGTTTTTGCAGCCTAGAAAAATAGATAAGCATGCGGCTGCTCTTCTGTGTTGTGTCTTTTGCTTCTCCTCATTGGCACTGTATAAAATATCTTCAGGGTTAAATTCCTTGTAATCTCTGTAACCTGCTGATTTTAAAAGTTTGTAGTGTAAAAAAGTGTTAATCCAATTAAAAATGCTGTAAATAGTAATCAGGGGCGGGTATAATTGTATTCATTATGTGTTTATTAATATTAATTTTATGAAAGTTAACATTACTAAATAAGTATAATAAACATGTAAATTCACATACTAAAATAGACAAAAGGGTGTAATTGGCACCAGGTTGTTGCCACTCGGTCGTTGTGTTAAATGTCCAAGGTAAATGTGCGTGGGCAAGAAAGCGGTTCCGTTTACCCCCTCTGCTCCTGGGTCGCCTGTTTCTTCTCTAACAGCTGTTTGTCAGAGCCTGGGAATGGCTGACAGCGGAGGGATCACCTGAGGATTCCCTGTTCTGTTCCTTCCCTCTGGGGCACCTGGCACTGGCCACTGGTGGCAGACAGGACACTGGGCTGGATGGACCTGGGGTCTGACCCAGTCTGGCCATTCTTATGTTCTGATGATTGTTTTCTAGCTTTCGCCAGTTGAGACACAGGGAGAAATCGGGGAGACGTGATGGAAGTTTGTGCGGCTGATCATTTTACAATGAAAAATTCTGGCAGAAAAGAAATGCGTTTGGATTAAACGTTATTTTCCAAGGAAAAATACACTTTTGCCCGGCTTTTTTGGGGGTTTGAAGCACCACAGTTTTCTTCGTGCGTTTTTCTGCATTCCGAGGAGGGAAACCTTACTCCGGGGTCTGTGCCTGGCTCAGCATACTTCCCATGGTGGGCGGTCACCGTGGCAGTAGCCCGCAAGTCAGGGGGAATAGATCCAAAGTTCTACCACCTCCCACCCCTTGCCCTGAGGACATGCAGCAGCCCCGCTTAGCTTGTGCTCCCCCCACCCTTGATGGGGATAGCTGGCAAAGGAAGCATGCACCCCTCCCTCCGATCCCCAGTATCTTCGGATCATGACACAATGTGGCCAGGTGAAAGGTCTCTTGGCTTCAGTGGGACATTTTCCAGAGCAAGGGGTTCTTCAGTGTCACTCCTTACAACTCGCACTGGCCTTTCAGATGCGTAAACTCAGATTTTCCAAGCTCTGGGTGGGGGTTGGACTCCCAGGTCCGATTAGCTCCGTTTCAGTCTCTGTTTTTACAGGGTCTCAGCGCTCCTCAGCGGACTTCCCCCGGCAGGGCAGACAGAACCCCCATATGGAGCTAGCAGGACTTTGCCCTGGAGTGACTCCTTTAACATCAGCGGAGAAACTCCGGCTTTACCTGGCTGCAGCTGAGGTCAGGGTCTGCCTCGCAGCACGGTGCCTGCCAACGTTTGGGAAGTGGGGAACAGCTGCTTGAATGCATTAGAAAACCTTGGTGCCCGAGCACATTTTCTGAGCTAACCTGCGGAGAGCCCCTTTCACCTCCTTGTTCCGCAGGCTGTAGATGAGGGGGTTGAGCATGGGCGTCACGACGGAGTACAGCAGAGCAATGACTTTGTCGCCGTGCGGCAAGTGGCTGGCTTTGGGTTTCAGGTACATGGTGCAGGCCGCCCCGTAGAACAGCGTCACCCCCAGGAGGTGCGCAGAGCAGGTGGAGAAGGTTTTCTGCCGGCCCTCCGCCGACGGCATCCCCAGGATGGTGGCGATGATGCGCGCGTAGGACGCGAGGATGAGCGTGAACGGCAGCAGGACGAAGAGGAGGGCAACCAGGAGAATGGCGATTTCGGTCCCGTGGGTGTCCCCGCAGGCCAGCTCCACCACCGGGGGGAGGTCACAGAAGAAATGGTTGATTTTCTTCGAGCCACAGAAGGGTAGGGTGAATATGGCTGCAGTGTGGCCCATTAACACCAGCAGGTTGGTGAGCCAGGAAGCAGCCGCCAGTCCGGTGTAGACCCAAGGAGTGGGTAACGGAGCGGGTGGCAGATAGCGATGTATCGGTCGTAGGCCATAGCGGCAAGGAGGTAACACTCCATCCCACCGAGGAAGAGGAGGAAATACATCTGCGTGGCGCAGCCGCGGAAGGAGATGGCTTTATCCTCTGAGAGGAGGGTGGCCAGTATCTTGGGCAGGGTGACCGAGGTGTAGGAGATCTTCAGGAAGGACAAGTTCCTGAGGAAGAAATACATGGGGGTGTGGAGGATGAGGAGGAAGTTCCCAGTCAGGGTGAAGAGATAGCAAGAGAGAAACACCACAAAGAGCACCCGGTGTAGCTCAGGGTGGTCGGCAAATCCCACAAGGATGAAATGGGTCCACGGCATGTGATTCCCTGTGGTCATTCCTCCCATGCGCTCGGGCCTGAGGGAAAAACTGCATAGATAAAGACATGAGGCTGTGTGTTTCCCATTCTTCCCAATGAGCCATAGTGAAGGAGGAAGACCCTGAACACTATTCAACCTAGAAATTGTCCTGCCTCAAATTTCATCCCCTGCATCTCTGACCAGCATCAGGGCTGATTCTGGTGCCTTCCCTCATACTGAATAGGGATTTGATCTAGCAGTAAGGGATAAATGGGAAAGGAATCAAATTGTTGGGATTTACCAGTGCAACCCTCCACACCAATTAATGTTTATTTCCTACCGCCCGTTTCCCCCTCCCTAATGTCAATGGTTCTGAGATAAGAGTGGAATGCCGACAGGTGGACTCCAACCTGGGACCTCTGGAGCTTAGTGCATGAGCCTCAAGCACTTGAACTAAAAGCCAGGGGCCTCGCAATTGAGACTGAGGAGCAGACGCATGATTCTCTCTGTAAGAGGGCTCCATGCCCCTACACGGGACAGTGCACCACTCCCAGCAGCCGTGTGTTATGAGAGCACCTGGCTGAAAACTAAAGCCAAGCACCTGTATGCAAATAAACTCAACGGACACCTGACTCTCAGTCTAGAAAATTCATTATGATCATCTGACCTTTTGCATAGCAGGCTGTGTAATTATACCGAGTAATTCCTGCAGCAAGTCCGTAACTTCTAGAAGAAGGAGAGCAAATCAATTTGAAAGACACCCAGTCTTGGTTTCAAAATTCCAGATCATGGAGAATCCACCAAATCGTCCTCCTCTTTCAAGTAAAAGGGACCAAGCTTCTATTGTCATTTGAGCCATCAGCCGTGAGGCACCTGGTGATGTCAGCAGAGTGACTGATTTACTCCAGTTGATGATCTGGACCAATCTTTCCAAACCCCTCAGGCCACAGCCTCACCAACACTGAGCGGCACCTGCTTGTGAGTTGCGCTGGGCAGCACTGTTCAGAGAAAAATTTATCCACTGAAAAATGCAGTTTTGGGTCAACTGAAATGATCCGCCAATTCCAATAGAATGTGGCAAATAGTTTCAGCCAAATATCCATGGTGGAGACAGAGAGAGCGGGTGAAAAGTGCCATTTTGGAAACAAAATGTTTCAATTTTTCATTTTGAAATGTTTCGGTTTTTAAAGTTGCCTAAATGTAATCATAAGAAACGGGGTTGAAAAAAGTAGAAACCCGAATGACTTTGTTTCTAGGTTAAACAAAACAGTTGTGTTAGCTGGAAGCATTTTTCCCCAGTTTTTAATTTCAGTGACCCAACCTGATTTTTTTTGTTTGGCTGAGTGTTTGGCTCAGCCAACAGAATTTTGGCTCAGCCAACTGCTATATTAAAGCAGTAGGATTAGAAGCTTAACCCCAATTCTCCATCAGTAAGGACTGTAGAATCAATCCCAAATTAGACCTTGTCAAAGTTTTGGCTTTCATTGTTTTCTTTAATCTTGGAAAGAACATTTTTAGTTCTTATCTAACTTTTTAGCAACTTTTTTTTTACTTTTAATCAAAAACCTGAAAAATATCTGTTTTCTGGCTAAAAAACCCCACCCAATTTGGGTTTTTTTGGAAAGCAAACACGTGCTATGAAAATGGTTGGTGGAGGAGTTTTTGCTTGTTGGTTGGTTGGTTGGTTGGTTTGAAATTGCAAATTTTCCATTGAAAAAAAGTTTGATGGAAATGTTTTGACCTCCTCTTCCCAACACATCTAACAAGTAGGAAATAAAATCAGAGGAAAAATGGATGGTTTAGATTCTGAGCCGGTTGAGACTTGTTCAGAAATGCAGAGTAATTGTAAGTCAGTCCAGTGCCGAGAAAGGGGTTGCAGAGGTGTAAATTAGGAATATTCGGGACAATAGCAAAGCCCGCACTAGCGTCAATGAAGATACCAAAGATTCACACTGCTGTAACTAAGAACAGAATGTGGCTTGCCCAGCACATTCCTTTTCACCCCCACAGGAGAAGACCTGGAGCTAGAATTATTTTAAGCCCTCTCGGAACGTAACTATGGCTCACCTTCCTCTGAGGCATGTAGCTTGGCCCCTCCGCAGCTTCCAGACCTGTGAGCGGTGTGAGCGGGGTGCGGAGTGAGCAGAGGTTTTTAAACCCTCTTCAGTGCCCCTCCGGGACCTCGTCAGCACGTCAAACTCTGCACCTAGCACAGAACATGCCGCAGCATGGATGGGCCTCTTTGTCTGTGACACATACGGTCAGTCTGTCTGTCTGTCTCTCCCCATGTCTATCTATCAATCAACTCATAGAATCATAGACTAGTAGAAATGCAAGGTACCTCAAGAAAGGCGGGGTGGGAAGCATTTCTTTGACCATTGATTAAAAGTGGTGGAACAGAGTAATGAATTGAGTCAAATATCTTTGCTGTCTTCCCAATTAATTTAATCCCAGGTCTAGTTCCAAACCATTGATACCCATCTCCAGCCTGATTCAGAGGCCAGAGAAGCTAGCCAAGCAACATCTAAAACGTTCAGCTTGCAAGAAGGGTTGATCGCCAGCAGCCACCACAGCCAAACCAGCTTGATTTCCTTGTTGGACAGGATAACTGGTTAGATGAATAGGGGGAATGTTGTGGACATAATATACCTGGACTTCAGCAAGGCTTTGGACACAGTTCCACACAACGGAACTGGAGAAACGCAAGCTCGACGGAGCCACCACGAACTGGATACATAGTTGGTTAAACAACTGCAAACAAAGAGTCCCTAATAAAGGAATGATGTGAGACTGGAGAGAGGTTCCATGTGGGGTTCCCCAGGGGTCTGGTCTGGGTCCGGGTCCGTATTAATGACCTGGATGTAGGAATAGATTTCAAGTAGAGCATATTTAGAGGGTAGAGCTAAAATTTGGAGGGGTCTTGGAAAGTGGAGAACGAGGTTAGAAACAACGCAGTGAAATTCAACACAATGGAAGGTGCTACACTTGGGGAAGAAAAACCAAAGGCACAGATGCAGAATGGAGGATATTTGGGTTGGCTGGGAGCCGGGGTGGATCACACCCTCAACACAGGCCAGCAATGTAATGCTTTTGCAAGAAGAGGAGACTAAGGGGGGGACATGGCAGCGGTCTTCAAATACTTGAAAGGCTGCCATAAAAAGATGGAGAAACGTCGTTCTCATGTGGTGCAGAGGGCGGGACGAGGGGCAATAGGTCCAACTACAGCAGAGCAGACCCCAAGAAAAGCTCCCCAACTCCAAGAATGGTCAGAGAACAGAACAGAGGACCTAGGGAGGTCATGGCCCTAGACGCCCCTGAGGTCCATTCTAACCTGATAGTTCTACATCCCCTGGTGCTATACTTTTAACATATATCCATGTCTCTGCTTCCTTTTACCCCTCGGTCTCCAGCCCATTGCGATTTTTCTTGAGAATTCTCTTTGTGCACCCCCGCCTGATGCCTTGACTCCAGTTGGCAAGCACCTTACTCCAAAGCAGGCCCTCCCATACGTGCTGGGAACGTCCAAAAATAACCTCTCAAAAACAAATATTTTAATTTTTTGAAAAACAAAATGACTGGAAAATTGGGATTCCAAACCAAAATAAATATTGTTGCCCTTTTTTTGTCCAAAAATTGAATATTTCAAGCAGGAAAGGTTTTTCTTCAAAATGATTAATCATAGAATCCCAGAGCACTAGAACTGGAGGAGACCTCAGGATTGTCACTGTTACCTGTGGGCATCCATATCTCAGCAATTTTAATGAAAACTGGGCATTCAAGCTGCTTAGACACTTTTTGGACCTGAGCCTTAGACGGCTTCAGGCCAGGGACTGTGTCTGTAGACCAGCTGGGACAGCGGAGTCCTGATCCCTTAGCACGGGGGGTCCCATGAGGAGGCCCTGCAATGCAAATCATAAAGAGCTATAGTCTCTATTATTGGTCTGTGTTCCCCCAGCATGAACGCTGCCTCCTCCCATGTGCAGGGATTATCCCCAAGGAGCAAACTGCCGCACCCCCTCCTCCTGACTGGAACAGCCTGCTAGACGGAAGGGGTAGCGTGCTGGAGGCCCGTTGGAAGCATTCCTTCCAGCCGGAGATGTGGAGAAGCAGAGAGAGGGGATAGCTCTCTCTGACCCCACCCCACACAGTGCAAAACAGGGACACACTACAGTTCACAACCATTATCACTTTGCCCGCAGCGCCGACCTCACTATGGCCTATGCCTCGTCTCCCAGCCCGTCACCCACTTTGCTGAGTGACTCAGTTTCCCCTGCCAACCCAGTGGGCATTGCCCGCCCAGCGCTCTAACACCATGAGACTGCTGCCCTCACCTCTCATGAGGTTGGCTTCAGAAAATACATCTGTGGCTCGACCATTATCACAAACCATTATCACGAGGCAAATCCCAGGGTGGGAGCCCACAATTGATTCCTTTGGCTGGCCGTGCTAATGCAAGTCTCCAGGGACGTGCACTCCCCGCAGACCGTGCGAGGTATAAGTTAACTCCTGCATTTCCTTCCTGCACCAGATTCATGGTTGGAGAGGGAGTGATTTGGACATTGAATCTTCAGTGTCTGAGCTCCTCTCCTTTGCAGTCTTTGCCCACCATCCCCACAGCTGGGAATCTTTTTTTTCCTGAAACACAATACAATTGGCTCTAGCTCACCCTGAGAGATGGGGGGAATGCATTGTGTTCCCCCCACGCATTCGTATCTAAGCTGCACTCGCGACAACTGAGGACTTTGTTTTCATCCAGTGCTGCAGCTGTCCTTGACAACACAGATGGACACTTGTGCCCGCCTTAGTGCAACCCAAGAATGGTTTCACAAGGTTAAACCCAGAGACCTGAGGTAAGAAATGCTGACGTCTTCTCTGGGGGCAATGGGCATTTTGTTGCATTTCCTTAAACTGTCTGCCTTGTGTGACTTGTTCCATTCGTAGGGGTGGGAATAGGAGCAGGGCCAGCTCTAGGTTTTTTGCTGCCCCAAGAAAAAAATGTTTTGGCCTCCCTCCCCCCCACACTATTTTGTCCGGGGAGGATGCGTGGGCAAATGCAGCTTGCGCGGCTTGCTGGGGGGGTGGGGCGCGCGCTCTGGGGGGAGCCCAAACCCCGGGGCTTTTTCATCTCCTAGGAGAGCACCAGGGACTCCCCACTGAGGGCAATGGGAGGGCAGGTTCATCCACAGCAAGCCAGTTCAAGACTTCCAAAGCATGCAGCTGTTCACATCGCCTAGTGCTGGAGTCCCCGTCCCACTCCTCACTCTGCAAAGGGATTTTATTATTAGAAGCCTTATAATCAGACTCCAACCCCAACACATAAGCTGTCCAACTCTTGGTGTCCATGGACAAGAATCAGCCTCATTATACAATGAGACAGTTCAAAGGAATTAAGAGAACTTTTGTTTCAACTCCCCAGCTCAACTGTCCAGAACAAGACAGGCACCAGACAACAAAACCCCACTAGCCTAGGACCTATTCCATGAGCGCAGCCCTGTGCTTTCTCCTTCAGGGACTGACCAAACAGCCTCTGAAGCAGGGTGGATTGATTTAAATAGCTTTAATTTAAATCTCTAATTTTAATCACGATTTAAACCAGCAAGCAGAAAACCTTGGTTTAAATGAGCAATTAATCATTTACATTATACTTTTTAAATATTTTCCTAAAGGACGTTGAGTCTTAGCAACCTTTAAACCATGTTGATTTACAACTAAATATAACCTTTATGCCAAATTTGGTGCTTCTATTTACTAACCAGGAGACTACACCCAATACAGCTACCAACTAAATAAATGCCCAAATAATTGTGTAGCTTACATTTTTACAATTTTTATTCTATTACAAAATGGTGTATAATAGGAACACTTAAGAGACAGGTTTTACCCCATTTATTATTTGCTAAGTGGTGGCTACTTTTTTTAAAACATATGATTTGCATCTACTTCTGTCTGGATGGAAATTCAATTCAAAATAAACAAAACCAGCATTTAATTTTTGTATGAAATAAAACTACCTTAAATGTGAAGGACACATAACAAAAAAGTATCCAAACACATTTTGCATCTAAAATTCATTTATCAAACAAAGGAAATATCCATAGTGAATTTAACCAATCATATCTAGTCATCATGTTCTTCAGGATGTTAGAACGCTCTCATAACCAGTTTTTTACTGAGAGAAAAGGAAAACAAATTTTTCTGCTTTGTCAACTCTCTGTTTTGCAACAGTGAATGAACTAATCATTGACTTGAACTAGCTGAATAAACCAAAGTGACAAAAACATTCTCTCTTCACCTGCAGAAGAAGCTACTGCTGATGTGAACACTGGTTCTGGGTGCTACACAGCAACTTACACTAATGAACTGGTTGAATTTCTTTAAAAGTTGACAGGAGATATGTTCTATTTTATTTGTGAAATGTAATTCATAAGTTATTTAAATGGGTTATGATAAATTTAGGCCATAACATTTTTTAATTTAATTTTATAGGTATATTATATAAAACAAAGCCTATATGCATGGGATCACAATTCAAATTGTAATAAAGCTCTTCAGCCCCAGACAGGAAGGGACCTGGGGACACGGGCACTGGGAATACCAGTTCCCCTTCCTCAGACAAAGGAGGAGGGAGAATCACCTGGGTCCCAGGCAGGGGTGAGGTTGTCAGGACACAGCACAAAGGGGCTGGATTCCTGGGCAGGTGTGTTGGGGGGGGGAAGGTTCAGGGCCCCGAGAGTAGGGGAGGGGGATTGTTTAGCGAGCCAGACAGGAGATGGGGATCCGGGTGGGTGGCAGGGAGAGGGGGGGGAGAAAAGGAGACAGGGTCCTAGCAGGGTTGCAGTCAACTAGAAGGTGGGGTGCAGAGTTGCTAGGCAGAGGCGGAGCCGGGGGAGGAGAAGAGAGAGGAGAGGTTGGGGGGGAGCATCGCGGGACAGTGGGCAGGGACACACAGGCGGGGGAAGGGGGGACAGCCGGGCAAGGGGGGTCACAGACAGGGGAGATGCAGAGGAGAGAACACAGGTGTGGGGCGGGGGGTGGCCGGCAGGAGGAGGGGGTATGCAGGCGGGGGGGACCATGGGTGGGAGGTGGGGGAGGGGGAGTTGCGCGGGGGGGGGCACCCGGAAGGAGGGTGCCTGGCAGGGCCACACTCACTTGAAGGTGAAGAGGCCGCTGGGCTCAGCAGCAGCAGCAGCCACCCCGCACCGCCCTCCAGGAAGCGCCCCAGGCCCCCAGCAGGGTTGCAGTGTGCCAGGAGGTGGGGTGCGGGGTTACTGGGCAGAGGCTGAGCGGGGCGATGTGGGGGGGTCATGAGACAGTGGGGTGGGACAGCCGGGCAAGGGTGGTTCACAGGCAGGGGAGTTGTGGGAGAGAGAACATGGGTGAGGGGCGGGGAAGAGGGAGTTGCAGGGGGGTTGGCCAGCCGGGGGGGGCACACGCGCAGGGGGGAGCCGCAGTCACTCAAAGGCGAAGAAGAGGCCGCTGGGCTCAGCTGCACCAGCCCCGCCCGCCCCCCCCCCTCCAGGAAGCGCCCCAGCAGGGACCGCGCCCCGGGGCCACCCGCGCAGAGCTCCCAGCACCCTGGGGACAGGCGCAGGCTCGGAGCAGCCAGGCGCGGGGCTCCCAGCTCGGGGCGGCCTCCGCGGGACTCCCCGCCTGCTCCTCCTCGGGCTGGAATGCCGCCTGGCCACGGGACGCCCCCAGCACCTGCTTCCTTTGCTGGTGCCTAGAGCCGGCCCTGGGTGCTTGGGGAGGCCCATTTTGGATAGTTGAGCTGGGGAGTTGAAACAAAAGTTCTCTTAATCCCTTTGAACTGTCTCATTGTATAGTGAGGCTGATTCTTGTCCATGGACACCAAGAGTTGGACAGCTTATGTGTTGGGGTTGGAGTCTGATTATCAGGCTTCTAGTAATAAAATCCCTTTGCAGAGTGAGGAGTGGGACGGGGACTCCAGCACTAGGCGATGTGAACAGCTGCAAGCTTTGAAAGTCTTTAACTGGCTTGCTGTGGATGAACCCGCCCTCCTATTGCCCTCAGTGGGGAGTCCCTGGCGCTCTCCTAGGAGATGAAAAAGCCCCGGGGTTTGGGCTCCCCCCAGAGCGCGCACCCCACCCCCCCAGCAAGCCACGCAAGCTGCATTTGCCCACGCACCCTCCCCGGACAAAGTAGTGGAGGGGGGGGCAGCGAAAACATTTTTTGCTTGGGGCAGCAAAAAACCTAGAGCCGGCCCTGCAAGCACCTGCTTGTTTTGCTGGTGCCTAGAGCCGGCCCTGCGCCAGCCCCTCGTCCCACTCCCAGCCAGGGACTCTCTGGTCCGGCCACATCCGGGGTCCCACAGAGGTCCAAGCTGTGTCACTGAGGGACATAGGAGACCTGGGCTCCCACACTTGTGGGGCGGCATGTTTGTCAAGGGCTCGGCCAGCTGGTTCGTGCTCACCTGCTCAGAATCTGGCCACTCACCAGATGTGGGGCTGAGTAGAAACTTCCCCCTCAGGCCAGACTGGCCGTGTCCTTGGGGATTTCACTTTTCTCTGCAGCGTGTGGGTGCAGGTTGCTTCCCAGGGCCAGCCACCTTTTGAAACCAAAGAGCCAAACTACATCACAATTCAGAACACGTGGTCAACAAAGAGCGGGATACGCACGCCCATTTGCATGAATGATAATATACAGAGTAATGTTATTGATAATTGACATGATGATTAATAACAGCATCAATGAAACATGGTCCTCACAGACTGTATCTAATGGATTTCTGCTGCTCCCTCTTTTCGCGCTCCCTCTTTTCATGCCTTTCTTTGAAGTTTACATCAAAACTGGTCAAATCCAACTTCGTGCCACATTCAGGCCTCTGGTTTGAGCCCAAGCCCAACCTCCATCCACACACAAACCAGTCTGGGACCCAGTCCTAAGACCCTGCCATCACTCGGGTCAGAGCTCCGTTGTTGGGCAGCGTGGATGCAAGTCATACTACAGATCCCAGCCAGGAGGTCTGCACAGCTCCGTATGGATGCACGGGCATGACTGTGAGACCGGCACCGCAGACCCGGACTTACACTGTGGTGTAGACACCCCCATGTGCCTCAGTTCCACATCTGTGAAGTGGGCATAACAGCATTGCCCAATCTCGTGCAGTGGTGAGGAGGGTCAATCCAACAGACACTGAGAGGTGCCAGCCAGGGCTGGCATGGTAAAAGGAGGTTACCTCCCCCTGTCTTGTTGCTTGAGTAGCTGAGGATGTTCATTCCCTTTCTACCTTTACTTCCGCAGACAAAATGAACAGGACCGGAGAAGGCAACCAAACCTCCCTGCCTCGGGAGTTCATCCTGTTGGGTCTCTCCAGCGATCCGGAGGTCCGGCTGGCCCTCTTTGCGGGATTCCTCACCCTATACCTGGTGACCCTGCTTGGGAACGGGCTCACCGCCCTCCTGGTTTGGGCTTCCCCTCTCCTCCACACCCTCATGTATTTCTTCCTCGCCAACCTGTCCGTCCTGGAGGTCAGCTACACCTCGAGCGTCCTGCCCCAGATGCTGGCCCACCTCCTGGCAGAGCGCGGCACCATGCCCTTGGCCCGCTGCATGGCCCAGTTCTACTTCTCCCTCTCCTTCGGTGTCACGGAGTGCTTCCTCCTCACAGCCATGTCCTACGACAGGTACGTCGCCATCTGCTGCCCGCTGCACTACCCGCTCCTCATGGCCAAACAGGTGTGCGTCGCCATGGCAGCCGCGTCCTGGGCGGGCGGTTTCCTAATTTCTGCCGTTGATACCGCGTCCACCCTCCAGCTGTCCTTCTGCGGGCACAGGGAGATAGACCATTTTGTCTGCGAGATGCCGGCCATGGTGAGTCTGAGCTGTGCGGGGAGGGAGCAAGCCCAAACCACCATGTCTGTGAACTGTGTGGCCGCGCTGGTCTGCCCGCTTTCCTTAATCGTCCTCTCCTACGCCCGCATCTTCGGCACCATCCTCAGCATCCCCTCCGCCGCCGGGCGGCAGAAGGCCTTTTCCACCTGCTCCTCCCACTTGGTCGTGGTCATCCTGTTCTTTGGGACAGTGATTTCCATGTACCTGACACCCAGCTCTAGCTCCTCCGTGGGGCAGCTCAAAACAAGCTCCGTCTTCTACATCACTGTCACCCCTGTCCTCAATCCCTTCATCTACAGCCTCAGGAACAAGGAGGTGATCGCTGCCCTGAGGAAGATAATGGGGAAGGGTGTCGGCGGAGGCCTTGCATGAACAATTGTCCTAGTGGCCTCCCCAAGCAGACCCCCCATGGCTCTGTATCCATTCGACCTAGCAGGATTAGACAGGGGGGTCCCTGTTCTCCTGTATCCCTTCTAGGCACCGTATTAGACCAAAGGGCCCCCAGGTCAGAGGTCTTTCCCCAGAAACTCAGCCTTTGCAGAGGTTGCTTCACACACACACACGTCCATCCTGGAGGCTTGTGCTGGACTGGTCCTTCCCGTCGCCTCTTGGGCAGGGACAACGGGATGGTAGCAAGCAATGCACAGGAACAGAAAGTCTGCACAACTGCGGGTATCACATGGCCTGGTGGGGCTCCCTGCTGATAGCTGACTGCTCTCCACGCCACACCTCAGGCATCAGCGACTTCCCTCTCCTGAGCAGCAAAATGGGTGTCGCAGGGTCTCTAGAGCTGCCACGTGGCTCCTCAGGAGGGCACCAGGCTGGGACGTTTGAGTAAAGCTACAACATTTGGTCACTCGGGGTTTTCTGAAGGAAATGTCAATTCAGCCACACTGAAGCCTTTTGCAAATTCATGTTCTTGTCATCACATTGTTTCCATTAAAAAACCCACTACAGTTCCACTGTTTGTATGGTCTTGGTTGTTTTATTTGACTTTGCTATAAGAAGTGTATACACATCCGTATTTGCTGTCGGGCACGCACCATACTGCAGGGTGGGAACTATTACAATCAAATGATTTTCCTTATCCAGACTGAACAGCGTGGCAAGACTTGTCCATGGTTCTGAACCAACGGGGGCATTGGGATCACTCCACATACGTTGATTAATGGACCCCCCCCATCCTGCCACAACCCCCTCTCCTGTCTGCTACGGGGCCTGGCACATGTCTGTCGCATCAAGGGTGGGGGCCCTCATTTCAGAGTGACCCTTATTCTCACGGAGACGCATGTTTATTCTGCAGCGCTGTCATCTCTCTAACGCCTTTTACAGACAAATCAAAGTTCACCCCTGGTTTCTCATTTTCATTTATATCTGTACTAGCAGACCTACCCAGCATTGCCCAGGGCCTTCAAGGCAGGGGGCTGGCAGTGTGGGGGTGCAGGAGTGAGAGTAGGGCCTTGGGGATGGGGGGCAGGGAAGGAGGGTTGGGGTGGGGAGGTGCAAGAATGATGGTTGGGGGGTGAGAAAGGGCTTGGGGGGAGGTCCCATGTGGACCTTTCTCTCCCTCCACCAGTGGCTGGGGCCTTTTCTATCCCCCTCCCCCTGCCAGTGCTCCCCAGCTGCCAGGGGCCTTTTCTCTCCCCTCTTCCAGTGCTGTGGCTTTGGGGCAAGGGAGCTACTCACCCTGTCTGGTGGCAGCCAAGAAGTCAGAGTCCCAGCCCCTGCTGGCCGCTTTCTTGGTGGTGCGGCTGCCCCCAGTGGCCACTCTGCAGGATAGCTTTCCTCTGTGCTCGCTGCCCCTAGTGGCCACTCTCAGTATCACGTCCCTCCTCGCTGTGCCCCTCCCTTTCCACGTGATGGAAAACAGTCCCATTCCTGGCACTCCCCATTTTCCTGGCACAACCAAACCCTGACCTTGCTTTACGTTAGGAGAAGAGGAAGCTGCCTGCCCAATTTGGTGGCCCTACCTCTTACCATTTAGAAGGAGTTCTTCAACAGACAGACTCACAGACAGACAGACATTTCTAAAATATATAATAGGGATCTGTATCAGTGGTGGGCAGCCTGCCAATAACATACAGCTCACCAGGGTAAGCCACTGGTGGGCTGCCAGACAGATTATTTGCCTTGCATCCACAGGTATAGCTGCCAACAGCTCCCATTGGCCAGGAGGCATGAACCATGGCCAATGAGAGTTGTGGGCTGCTGTACCTGCAGATGCAAGGTAAACAACCTGTCTTGTGGCCTGCCAGCACTTACATGCAGCTCGTCAGGGTAACCCACAGGCCGCAGATTGTCCACCACTGATCTATATCTCTGGCTATATCTATATCTTCACACAGCGCATAGTCAACCTGTGGGACTCCTCGCCAGAGGATGTTCTGAAGACCAGGACTTTAGCAGGGTTCAAAAAAGAGCTAAATAGCCATTGATGGACGCAACCTCCATGAACCTATTAGCCAGCATGGGTAGGAATTGTGTCTCTAGCCTCTGTTTGTCTGGAAATGGGTGACAAGGGAGGGATCGTGTGATGATTCCCTGTTCTGTTCTTTCCCTCTGGGGTATCTAGCATTGGCCACTGTCAGCAGAAAGGACACTGGGCTGGATGGACCATTGGTCTGACCCAGTCTGGCTGCTTTTATGTTCCTATATAGCATGGGTTCCCAAACTGGGGGGGCGTGAAGAAATTTCAGGGGGGTGCAAGGCATCCCAGTCCCCCTCCTCCTCCATTAAGTTTTGCTGCTATTTTGGGGGTTGGAGGGGCGTGAGGGTTTTTCAAAAATCAAAAAGGGGGGTGTGATGCCAAAAAGTTTGGGACCCACTGCTATATAGAGTTGTAATCCTGCCTCTGCTGCCACCCATGCGGCTGTGGCTAATTAAACTCACACTAGCTGGGTGAGCGCTACCACAAGCATGTGTACACGAGTGGAGGACTCCCACCCCCAGCTCATCGTCTAGCACAGGGGTGGGCCACCTGCCACCCCAGGGCTGCACAGGACCCATCCGGGTTCTACATGCAGCTGGTGAGACATTTTGTCTGCTGCTGCCCACGCGCAGGGTTGTCAAATTCCGCTGGTTTCCATGTTGTTTTTTCTGGCCGGTATTACAAGTGACACACACATACAGCCAGGGCCCGGGAAGTGAGGTGGGGTTCCATCAGCCCATGCCGCACATTCTAGGTGCACTAGCGCAGTGAACAAAACTACTCTGTCCCAGGAGCTGGTCTTGGTTACAACAATCTTGCAGCCCACGGAGAGGAAGGAGGGTCATTCATGTGGCCCACTCACTAACCCAGATGTAGAAGTACCCCAAAGACCCAAAGCCGAAAGGGATCCCTGTGGTCAACTCCCCTGTTACACAGGCCAGAGAACTTGCCTGAATTAATTGATCTTTGAGCTAGACAAACAGCCAGTCTTCACTTACAATTTGTCGGTGAGGGAGGAGCCCCCTCAACCCTTGGGAACTTGCCCCACTGATGTTACTTAGCCTCCCTCTTTAAAACGGTACCTCAGTTCCAGCCTATGGGTATGTCTACACTGCCACCCTAGTTTGAACTAGGGTGGCTAATGTAGGTATTTGAACTTGCAAATGAAGCCTGGGATTTAAATATCCCGGGCTTTATTTGCATGTTCCCGGGCGCCACCATATTTAAATGCCCTGTAGTTCGAACTACCTGCCCGCGGCTACACTCCTCATTGCAGGAGGAGTAACGGTAGTTCGAATTAGGAGCTTTAATTCGAACTACCTAGTCCGTGCCGCGTGCAGCCGTGGGCAGGGAGTTTGAACTACAGGGCATTTAAAAATGGCGGTGCCCGGGAACATGCAAATAAAGCCCGGGATATTTAAATCCCGGGCTTCATTTGCAAGTTCGAATGCCTACATTAGCCACCCTAGTTCAAACTAGGGTGGCTGTGTAGACATACCCTATGTGTGTGTCTAGCTTCAGCGTCCAGCCATGGGATCATGTATGACCTCTACCTGACATGGTGAGAAGCCCGTGTTCAAATCTCTGTTCCCCTGGTTGGCGTTTATAGGCAGTGATCCCTTAATGAGCTGTTGGAAGAGCTCCAAAGAGAGAGCTATTTGGTTCTATTGCAATAAGGCAGGTCCCAGGCTTATGTGCCCCCCCCCATCTCCTTCCTTCCACACAGCATCCCTAGTACCATTCAGGACATTGGGGTGCTCTGACTGTTGGGGGGAAAGCTCCCTCTTCTGAGTACCCCCTCCAGTTGCTGCAGTGCAGTGTTCCATAGAGAAAGGGTAGAGCAAAGTGACCAGTAGTGGAGGGTGCTCACAAAAGAGTCAGCCACACTATTCTCTCTTGGGCTGCTCTTTGAGAGCTCCCCATTCATGAACTCCCCATTCACAAAAACTCATTTATGAACGCCCCATTCATGAACTCTCGATTCACAAACTCCCCATTCACAAACTGGCAGAGACCATCCTGGCTTGCTGAGCTGTCTGATGAAGAAACAGATGCTTCGTTAGAATCCACCACTGTTCTTTTATTATTTCATTTTGTGGGATCTCCAGGGTTCCCCCTCTTCCTTCTCGGGAAGCCCAGAACTGGAATACAAATGGCTCCCAACATATTCCCAGATACCAGCACTGGTCTTGCCAGGCACACCTTGGTGGGAAGGCATTTCTCCAGAGCCTGCCCCTGTATGCAGTGGAAAGGACAATATTTATGCCTCTCCCAAGGACAACGCTATTTTGAGTGATCCCATGAGAGAGATTATTAAGCAGAATTGGGCTGGGTAAGGTCACAGGTGGAAGACCCTCCAGGTGCATCTGATGGGTTGTGAAGTTCAGTTAGCTTCTGTAAAGTTCTTTCATGTGCTAAGATATGAGGCTGATCACCCATATGAGAATTCAGTTCCTAGCACCTGCACAATTTGCCTTGGTCCCACATCTGCAAAACATGGAAAATAAAGACTCCCCTGTTTAGTTGGGAAAGGAGAAGACTGAGGGGGGACAAGATAGCGGTTTTCAGGTATCTAAAAGGGTGTCTCACAAGGAGGAGGGAGAAAAATTGTTCTCCTTGGCCTCTGAGGGCAGGACAAGAAACAATGGGCTTAAACTGCAGCAAGGGAGGGTTAGGTTGGACATTAGGAAAAACTTCCCGCCCGTCATGGTGGTTAAGCACTGGACTAAATTGCCTAGGGAGGTTATGGAATCTCCGTCACTGGAGATATTTAAGAACAGGTTGGACAGACACCTGTCAGGGATGGTCTAGATGGTTCTGGGTGCTGCCGTGAGTGCAAGGGACTGCGCTGAATGTCCTCTCGAGGTCCCTTCCAGTTCTCATTTTCTTCTGTGAGTCTATATTTAGGCTGAGATTAGTAAATGCATTTTAATGGGAACTGACACTCAAGTCCTTCTGCTTGGAAAACATCCAACTCTTGCACAGGGCCTATCCCAGCGAGTCCCTTGGTCTCAGTCGAGGCCAAGAGTTGCTGGATAATGATAATGCAAAGGCAGGGCAGTGAAATGATTCCTCTGTATTTTCCCAGAGGCTGGGAGTGAGGGAACCCTGCAGTATGGGGTGTGGGCAATGCACTGAGCAACCCGCCAGCTGGGCATCCGACGGGATCTGGGGAGGCGGCAGGGCGAGGTGTGTCTCTGACTTACTAGCTCGGAAAGGTAACTCTCGATAAGTATAAACACGAGTTCCGATTTTGTTTTGCTTGGCTCCCATTTGTTTCCACCATTCCCTTCCTTAAACCTTTCTTAAATACCCCTCCACTCGGCCCATTGCAAGTGCTCACAGCTGCAGCCTGGTTTGCAGGAGCACTGGAGGTTTCCGTGGGGATCAGGGATGGGGGTGGGGGCACGTCTTGATAATCTGCCTTAGGAAGGCAGAACTGGAGTAGCCCCGTTCATGAGTGGCAGAATGGCTGGTGGCATCAGACAGATCTCATGAAAGACTCCTACTCACCCCCTGCCTTCAGCAATGGGGTGACCCACCCCCCTGAGTACCTCCAAAACTGTGTCAGCTCCCATGAAGATGGAGCAGTGCTGTCATTATGCTGCTATAAGGAAGAGGAGCGTTGGATCCCGTTCCTCCGTTCACCTCAATATCTTGTAGGCGATGACCCTCCCCACCGCTCGGTTGATGTCCTTGCTTCTCAGGCTGTAGATAATGGGGTTTAATGTGGGTGTCACCACAGAGTAGAGCAGGGCCAGGAATTTGTCACTCTCTGGGGCATAGCTGGACTTGGGCCGCAGGTACATGGCGCTGGCTGAGCCGTAGAAGAGCGTGAGAACGATGAGGTGAGAGGAGCAGGTGGAGAAGGCTTTGCGTCTGCCCTGGGCTGACTTGATCTTCAGGACGGTGGCAATGATGTGGAGATAAGATGCCACAATCAGCAATGATGGGATCAGTGTGATGCCCATCCCAGCCACAAAGACGGTGATTTCATTCATGGCGGTGTCTCCGCAGGCCAGGCCCAAGAGGGGCGGGACGTCACAGAAGAAGTGGTTGATCCGGTGGTCCCCACAGAAGGGCAGGGTGAAGATAAATAAGGTCTGACCCAAAGAGAGCAGCAAGCCGCTGGCCCAGGAGCCAACCACCAGCTGGGCACACCGGGACTTGCTCATGAGGACTGCGTACCGCAGTGGGTGACAGATGGCCAGGAGGCGGTCGTACGCCATGGCAGTGAGGAGGAAGCATTCGGTGGTCCCGAGCGCGTCCAGGAAGTACAGCTGGGCAGCACAACCCATGAAGGAGATGGTTGTGCCCCACGAAAGCAGGCTCTCTAACATCTTGGGGATGGTGACCGTGGTGTAGCAGATGTCAACCCAGGACAGGCTGGAGATGAAGTAGTGCATGGGCGTGTGAAGGGCTGAGTCAAGCCACACGGCGGCACTGATTAGGATATTCCCCACCAAGGACACCATGTACATGATGAGAGTCACCACAAAGAGCAAGCTCTGAAGCTCTGGATGAGCGGCAAGCCCCACCATCACAAACGACGTTGTTTGGTTTTTAGCTTCCATGAGACTGGAGGGAGACACAAAGTGGGAAGAATAATGCACATGAACACTCCTGCCCAACCCCCGGTCAAGGGACCGACAGCGACGGTGTGGACGATTTATAGTTTGTGCGCTGTATTCTAGGCGCATTTCAGAATTTGAAAAATATTGATGTAGTCCTTGGCTTTTGTAAAGGGGAACCAGACCTCAGCGTCTACATGGCAAGCCCGTTATTTCAAAATAATTTCAAAATAACGAGCAGCTTATTCTGGATGCTGCAAACCTCATTCCACGAGGAATAACGCCTCTTCCAAAATAGCTAGTTCAGAATAGCGGTCATGTGGACGCTCCACTGCTGCTATTTCCAAATAGCTCCTCCCCCAGGGCCACTCAGAGTAAATAGTCCCCAGTGATTCCTGGGGCTCTAAATCGAGGTCGCCTGCCCACATGAGGGAAGCTCCCTCAGACTAATTCTGAGGCTTCCCTGTATGTAGACGTGCTATTTGGAAATAAGCTATTTCGGAGTATTCCTTCTGGAACAGCTTATTCTGAAATAAGTGTGTGTCAGCTTCCAGCCCCTCTGCCCACTTCTAACTGCACCTGCCATTTCTCCCCGCCCACGCAGCCCCTCATACCTCCGCAGTGGCTTTGAATCTCAGCCCTGTCCTTGGGGAGTTAAACCACCCTATTCTGGAGGCTTATCCCCCAGCAGATGTCCTCGCCCCTTGTCTGAAGAGGTATAAGAGGCTGATGTCGCTGTGTCGGTGTTTTCTCCTTCCTGGATTCCCAAACAGCCCCCGCCCCAGGCTCGTGTGATGTAGCCCTCTGCATTCGGTCAGGCAGAAACAGACCGGCACAGGGACACGCGAACCATACGGGCAATGCAGCACGTCCCGTTTCTCGCGTGGCGATGACAGAATTGACCCGTAGAATCTTCGTCCCTCTAAATCAAGCAGGCGCAAGATAAGACTCTACCCTTCTACGGTCCTGCCCTGCCGTCAGTCTAGGAAGCCAGTCACACCTTGGTGTGCGGCTCAGAGAAAGCAAGTCTTACCTCCTCCACCAAGTCACACAGAGTACGCATAGCCACGCCTCAGGGATTCTCCGTGTTACGGTAGCAGGCGCATAACACAAACGTGTGTCCTCCAGAACCGTTCTCGACACCCACCCACAGCCACACGGCTAACTCCAACTCTTCCCACCTCGATCTCTCGCTTGCAGCTTTGTGCATTCAATGTACCACCCTGCCTCGTATTCCGCCTCTCTCCTGCAAGTGCTTGCCATGAGCCCGTGAAGCTATAGGTCCAATGTGTCCGGCAAAGGAGCCTATCCGCCGAGCCATGATACCAACACGGCTGTTCCTACCTCCCCAGCAAAGGAACCTGTCCACAGTGCCGTGATACAGACACGGCCGGCCCTGCTTCCCCAGTGAAGGAACCTATCCGCCGAGCCATGAAACCGACACAGCCAGCCCTGCCTCCCCATAGCTATGTTGACAGACTAGCTGCAGCAGATTCTGTCCCTGAAGATAAGGTGGGTGAGATAATGTCGTGCATTAGACCGATTCGTACTTTAGAAGCACACGGAAGAAGAGCTGTCAGGCTTGAAAGTTTCCCGACAGAAGCTGGTCCCTTGCGAGATATTATCTGAGACTCAGACAATCCTAGAATACTAGAACTGAAAAGGATCATCCAGAGGTCATCATGTCCGGTCCCTTGCCCGCACGACAGGACCAAGTCCCGTTTAGATCATCCCTGACAACTGTCTGTCCAACCTGCTCTTCAATATCTCCAGTGGTGGAGATTCCACAACCTCCTTAGGCAATTTATTCCAGTGCTTCACCACCTGGACAGGCAGCAAGTTTTTCCTAATGTCTTGCCTACTTTGTCTGACTGTGTTTTGTTTGTATCCAGGGCTTTCCTCACCTGTCTTGCCTCTCATGCCGTGCGGAGGTATCTGCAGAGCTGTGACAGACGCGGTTCTTGGGCGTAGCAAAGGAGGACATGCTGGTTCCTTTATAACCAATGAGGGTTTGTCCTTTAAAACACCCACCCCCAGGTTTTCACTGGGGAATCAGGCAATTATGGCTGCTCGCTAACAAACGCTACTGGCACTATGCAGCACTGAGACGCTTGGTCTCTAGCGGGGCAACCAGCAGGGCACCACCAATGAAAGTGGCACCAAACATCTCTTCTCAAATCTGAAGCCACTGAATTTATCACCTAACGCTATTGACCAAGCCAGTGAGGTGGGTCGCTTCCCCTCCCGTCCCCACCCTCTGCAGCAGTGAGCGTGAAGTGAGGTCAGGGCCAAGCATGAAACAGGATCAATACCCCCTGTTACATGGCAAACTCTCAGAAAACACCCAGGACCTTGCTTAACTTCTGGGAGGTCCCTTTTTCAAACAACACCTGTGGTGGGCTGCATCCTGGCCTATGTTCTGGGCTTGCTGGTCCATCTGGATCGTGCCTGGGGACTGGAGATTTCCTGCCACCTTTGCTCAGGCCAAGTTTCCAGTTCAGCTCTCCCGAGGAGGCCTATTGTTACAGGGTTCTCCAGCCAACCGCCCACTGACATCAATGGCACAGGAAAAATGTCCATGGATGGCATGAGACCAAACTCCCCTTGAAATCCGCGGCTCTAATTACCCACTGAACGTGGTGGAAGTGAATCTCCATCCCTAGAGGTGTTTAAGTCCCGGCTTGACCAAGCCCTGGCTGGGATGGTTGAGTTGGGGTTGGTCCTGCTTTGGGCAGGGGGGATGGACTTGATGACTCCTGAGGTCTCTGCCAGCCCTGGGGTTCTGTGGTTCTCAGTTAGCAAGGAGGGAACCCCCAGACTCTTGACTCCACTTGAGGGTCTCAGGCAGATGGGAGGGGCTCTGCCCCCCTGTGCAGCATAGGGGGTTGGGAGGTGTTACGTGGCCCCTACGCCTCAGTGGGCCGCTGTCAGAACTCGTAATGGCCCTGAGAGGTGTGAAGTGGCTCATTCATCTCCCCAGTGTCCCCTGGCCTGCCCCAGCCCACGGGGAGGGGCGTGGGTTCCCAACCCTGCCCTGCTGTGTCTCGGATTGAGAGCAACCCCAGTACTGAGATCAGGTCTTGTGGGGAGGGGCTATACCTGACGAGCCCCTGGGCCCCATGACGCCTTGCAACAGGACGTGTGCCCTTGCCCCCGGCGTGTCCCGGATAATCCCACCGGGCTGCAGTTCTCAGAACCACCGGCGCGTTCAAAAGAGGCCCCTGCTGTAGAGAGCTGGATATGGGGAACCACCGGGGCAAATCGCTCCACATTTTCCACCACAGACCCTGCCCCAACGCCTGCCCCAGCCTAGCAACTTAGAAGAAAATCACAGGACTGGAAGAGAATTTAAGAGGTCACCTAGTCCAGTCGCCTGCACTTGTGGCAAGATAAAGTGCTACCTAGACCCGTGGTGTCCAACACGCTAGCCACTAGCCACAGGTGGCTATCTGGCCAGCTGAGTGTGGCTAATTGGTTTGAACAACGTGGCTATTTGGCCGGCTGTGTGTGGCTAGTTGGCTTGAACAACGTGGCTATCTGGCCGGCTGAGTGTGGCTAGTTGGCTTGAACAACGTGGCTATCTAGCCGGCTGAGTGTGGCTAGTTGGCTTGAACAACGTGGCTATCTGGCCGGCTGAGTGTGGCTAGTTGGCTTGAACAACTTGGCTATCTGGCCGGCTGAGTGTGGCTAGTTGGCTTGAACAACGTGGCTATCTGGCCGGCTGAGTGTGGCTAGTTGGCTTGAACAACGTGGCTATCTGGCCGGCTGAGTGTGGCTAGTTGGCTTGAACAACGTGGCTATCTGGCCGGCTGAGTGTGGCTAGTTGGCTTGAACAACGTGGCTATTTGGCCGGCTGAGTGTGGCTAGTTGGCTTGAACAACGTGGCTATCTGGCCGGCTGAGTGTGGCTAGTTGGCTTGAACAACGTGGCTGTCTGGCTGGCTGAGTGTGGCTGGTTCACTACAGCAGTAGCCACTATAGCGGTTACCACTTCAGAACTGGTTGGACACCATAGACCTAGACCATCCCCACCAAATGTCTGCCCAACCCTTTCTGAAAACCCTTCACTGATCGTAGACTCAGAGTGCAGGAACTGGAAGGGACCTTGTGGCAATTTGAGCCTTTTGGCATTCCTCGGAGGTTAAGGAGAACAATTTTTCCCCCACCTCTTTGCACCCCTCTGCTCTGGCCAAGGCTTGCTCCCCTCCACCCCAGCCGGGCAGCAGAGACCAGACGCCGAATCCTCACCCAGCATTCTGGTCAGAGAACAGGCCTGGGGCTCACCCCCCATCCCGCCCACCCCTCCATTCATGCCCACCCCTCCTGGCTATGTCCCTGGTAGGCGCAGAGACACACTGTGCATCTTTCCCGGACAATGTTCCGTGTGCCATGGATGGCAGCCCAGGGAGGTCGTGGGGTGGCTTTCAGTCTACGGGAGGCGCCGATTTCTGGGGAGCTAAGTTGAGGCTCTAGTCTGGGTGGTACCATTTTATTGTCTTTGTAATGCTTTGGTTTCCAGGGGGTCTTGGGGAACTGGACGCTGGCAGGCAGAGAGAAGAGTTCCTCACTCGAAGGACAGTAAGGACCATGAGTCTCCCCACGAAACGTCACAAGGGGATCAATACTTTTTGCATAACAATAATTCCTACCATGCAGTGCGCCGTAGTCAGTGGGAACATTTACCTCCGGGCACGTGGATTTCCACAGCTTTTTTGCTTTTCTCATCAGCAGACCAGCTGACATTTGAAAAAGAAACAACAACATGTCGATTCTAATTCACAAAAAAAAACCCAACATTTCCATTTGTCAGATCATGTTAGGTTCATCTTTCTTCCTTCATGTTGACCTTTCCCATTGGGAACATTTGTTCCATGGCCTAAGATATGTCATCTCGCCCAGCAAAATTTCCCAGAGAATGAATGTTACGTTTTCTGGCCAGCTCTACCTAAGGGTGCATCTACACAACAGGGCTTAACTCGAAATAAGCTACGCAAACTGAGCTACATCAATTGCCTATCTTATTTTGAAATAGGAAGCATCTACACTGCACTTATTTCGAAATAGAGCACTCATCCTCCGACTTCCCTTACTCCTCGTACAATGAGGGTTAAACCAGTCGGAGTAAGAAGTCCTCCAGCTTGGCAGTATTGTGACTGTGATGGGCCCAGTAGGGCCCGCACTACCCGGGGGGGACGACACAACCGCTTCCCCCCTGGAGGGTCGAGGCGCCACGGCAGGGAGCCGCGGTATCCGCCGCCCCCGGCCTGCCGCAACCACCTCGGGGAGCAGTGGAGCAGCGTGCTCTCCACCAGGGAGGGGGCGGGGAGGCACCGCCGGCCAAGCATAGGGCAACCCGGAAGCCGGGGAAGCCCTCGGCACAAACTGCCGGGCGCCCCGCCTGATGTCACGGGGCGTGAGGACGCCCCGGGGCGGAACGCCGCGCCGTCATGTCCTCGCCCGGGCCAGTTGAAAGGCGGCCAGCTCAGAGGCAAGGGGGCGGCCCTGAGGGAAGGAACGGCTGGAGGAGCTCAAGGCGAGGAGTCGTCCCCCCTCGCTGGAAGCGAGGCAGCGGTGGCAATAAGGCGCAGTGCAAGCCGTCAGAGCAAGGCAAAACCAATGAGCGGGTGAGTCCCCGGGACCGACCGGTGGGATGGGACACCGGGGAGGGGAATAGGAAGCAGCCCAGGGCAGGGCGGTTTTGGCGCCCGTGAGCGGACGAGTTTCGGGATTCATCCCCGTCTGCCATGCTGGGGGAGTCTTAAACCCAGCACTTAGGGCCTCGGGCTGGGACCTGGTGGAGAGGGCAAGCCCGGGTCCCCCTTTCCCCTCCCATGCCACCAGACACCCTCGTGGGGTATCGGACACCCCAAGGAAGTGACTTAATACCCAGAGAGAGTAGACTCCGCCCCCAGGAGGGGCTGACCTAAGGGGATAAGGACCCCAGTGAACCCTAATATAGAGTTGACGGTGGGTCCACAGGGCCCCCCTCACTCCGGAGGGAGCGCTCGCACCCATTTAGCCCATCCTAAGGGGATAAGGACCCCAGTAAACCCTAATATAGAGTTGACGGTGGGTCCGCAGGGCCCCCCTCACTCCGGAGGGGGCGCTCGCACCCGTTTAGCCCATCCTAAGGGGATAAGGACCCCAGTGAACCCTAATATAGAGTTGACGGTGGGTCCGCAGGGCCCCCCTCACTCCGGGGGGGGGGCGCTCGCACCCATTTAGCCCATCCTAAGGGGATAAGGACCCCAGTGAACCCTAATATAGAGTTGACGGTGGCTCCGCAGGGCCACCCTCACTCCGGTGGGGGCGCTCGCACCCGTTTAGCCCATCCTAAGGGGATAAGGACCCCAGTGAACCCTAATATAGAGTTGACGGTGGATCCGCAGGGCCCCCCTCACTCCGGAGGGGGCGCTCGCACCCGTTTAGCCCATCCTAAGGGGATAAGGACCCCAGTGAACCCTAATATAGAGTTGACGGTGGGTCCGCAGGGCCCCCCTCACTCCGGGGGGGGCGCTCGCACCCGTTTAGCCCATCCTAAGGGGATAAGGACCCCAGTGAACCCTAATATAGAGTTGACGGTGGGTCCGCAGGGCCCCCCTCACTCCGGAGGGGGCGCTTGCACCCGCTAACCCTGTCACAGTGACATTATTTCGAAATACCTGCCTGCTGTGTAGACGCGGACTAAGTCATTTCGGAATAGCACTAGTTGTTTCCAAATAGTGTTGCAGTGTAGATGTGCCCGAAGGAAAATAAATCTCTTGAACTCACAAGATGAGCTACCCCCCACAGGCAAGAGCCATGATTCTGCAGTTCTTGCTCACGCCCCATGCCAACAGGCTACCGATTTGCCATGGAAGATAGCGGGAAGTAGAGAGATGCAGAAACCATGCAAACACTTTCAAATAAGGCTTTCAAAGAAGTTCGGTGCCTAAATCCTTTTGGTTCCTCCCAAAACCCCGCCCTTCAAAAGTCACTTGCTTTTCTTTTCCAGACCCAGAAAGGGAGAGGAAATCACTTGGCCCATTTCTTGGGATTATACATAAGAACATAAGAACATAAGAATGGCCATACTGGGTCAGACCAAAGGTCCATCGAGCCCAGCATCCCATCTGCCGACGGTGGCCAATGGCAGGTCCCCCAGAGAAGGAGAATGGAATTCAATGATCCATTGATTTAGCTCCTGCCATTCTCAGAAATCAGACCCAACGCATTATGAAGGCTAGGGCACCACACGTTATCCCTGGTAATAGCCATGTATTGACCTAACCTGCAAAAATTTATCAAGCTATTTTAACCCCTAATACAGTCCTGGCCTTCACAGCAACCACGGGCAAGAGTCCCAGATTGACGCTGCCTGTGACAGAAAAGTTCCCTTTTATTAGTTTTGAACCTACCTACCCGGCAATTTCATTTGGCTCCCCTAGTCCTTGGATTATAGGCAACGGTAAATAATTTTTCTATAATCACTGTCTCCACCCCAATGGATTTTATATACCTCTATCATATGGCCCCTCCACGGCCTTTTTTCCAAACTGAAAAGTACCAGTGACACTAACATCTCCCCATATAGGACCCTTTCCAAGGCCCCTAATCAACAAAATCCACATTTCTGAACCTTTTCTAATGCCAATATCTTTGTTAAAGGTTGAGGAGAACCACATCTGCACGCAGAACTCCAGATTGGGCACCATACCTCCATATAGGGGAAGTATGATAATGTTGTCTTATTATCCTCATCGCTCCTTTTACCCGGTCCGCGTCCTGTACCTTACAAACTGCCGGAGAAACACTTGCCTGGATGTGGGGATAGAACTATCCTATAACTCCAAGATCCCTTTACAGATCTGTCGTAGCTAAATTTGACCCCATCATGGACTACCGGGTAATTGGGTTATTTGTTCCAACATGCAGGACCCTGGGCTTACCCACATTAAAGTTCATTTGCCATTTGCTGACCAATCACTCAGTTTGCTGAGATGCTTTTGTAGTTCTTCACAATCCCTTTTGCATTTGACTGTCCTGAACAACTTTGTGTCGAAGCAAACTTGGCCACACACTGCTTACCTCATTTCTAGATCATTGATGAACAAGTTGAACAGGATTGGTCCCACTACTGACCCCGGGGAACACCACTAGTTACCCTCCTCCATTGTGAAAATTTACCATTTATTCCCACCCTTTGTTTTCTGTCTTTTAACCAATTCTTGATCCATGAAAGGACCTTTCCTCCTATCCCATGACCACCTAATTTACGTAAAAGCCTTTGGTGTGGGACCGTGTCAAAGGCTTTCTGGAAATCTAGGTATATTATATCCACTGGGTGCCCCTTGTCCGCATGTTTATTAACCCCTTCAAAGAATTCTAACAGATTAGTTAGACATGACTTCCCTCTGCAGAAACCATGCTGACTTTTGCCCAACAATTCGTGCTCTTCTATGTGCCTTGCAATTTTACTCTTTACTAGTGTTTCTACTAATTTGCCTGGTACTGATGTTAAACTTATCGGTCTATAATTGCCAGGATCTCCCCTAGAGCCTTTTTTAAATATTGGTGTTATATTGGCCATCTTCAGTCATTTGGTACCAAAGTGGATTTAAAGGATAGGTTACAAACCACTGTTAATAACTCCGCAATTTCACATTTGAGTTCTTTCAGAACCCTTGGGTGAATGCCGTCTGGTCCCGGAGACTTGTTACTATTCAGCTTATCAATTAATTCCATAACCTCCTCTAATGTCACTTCAATCTGAGTGAGTTCCTCAGATTTGTCACCTAAAAAGGCTGGCTCAGATTTAGGAACCTCTGTAACATCCTCAGCCGTGAAGACTGAAGCAAAGAAATCATTTAATCGCTCCGCAATGGCACTGTCTTCCTTGATCGCTCCTTTTATATCTTTATCATCCAAGGGCCCCACTGCTTTTTTAGCGGGCTTCCTGCTTCTAATGTATTTAAAAAACATTTTACTATCATTTTTTGAATTTTTGGCTAGCTGTTCCTCAAACTCTTTTTTGGCTTTTCTTACTACATTATGACACTTAATTTGGGAGTGTTTATGTTCCTTTCTATTTTCCTCACTAGGATTTGACTTCCACTTTTTAAAAGCTGCCCTTTTCTCTCTCACTGCCTTTTTAACATGGCTGTTTAGCCATGGTGGTTCTTTGTTAGGTCTCTTACTGTGTTTTTTTATTTGGGGTATACATTTAAGTTGGGCCTCTAGTATGGTGTCTTTAAACAGTTCCCATGCAGCTTCCAGGGATTTTAGTTTAATTACTCTCCCTTTTAGTTTCTGTTTAACTAGCTTCCTCATTTTAGTGTAATTCCCCTTTTTGAAATTAAATGCCAGAGTGTTTGACTGCTGTGGTGTTCTTCCCAACACAGGAATATTAAAAGTTATTATATTGTGGTCACTATTTCCAAGCGGTCCAGTAACAGTTACCTCTTGGACCAGATCCTGCGTTCCAGTCAAGACTAGGTCGAGAATCAACTCTCCCCTTGTGGGTTCCTGTACTAGCTGCTCCAAGAAGCAGTCATTTAAGGCATCAAGAAATTTAATCTCCGAATCCCGTCCTGAGGTGACATGCACCCAATCAATATGGGGATAATTGAAATCTCCTATTATTACTGTGTTTTTTATTTTGGTAGCCTCTCTAATCTCCCTTATCATTTCAGCATCACTATCACTGTCCTGGTTAGGTGGTCGGTAATATATTCCTAATGCCATATTCATATTAGAGGAATGAATTGTTATCCATAATGATTCTATGGAACATTTTGATTCCTTTAGGATTTTTACTTCATTTGATTCTATATTATCCTTCACATATAGTACCACTCCGCCACCCGCACGACCTGTTCTGTCTTTCCGATATAATTTATATCCCGGTATGATAGCGTCCCACTGATTGTCCTCATTCCACCATGTTTCTGAGATGCCTATTATGTCAACTTCCTCCTTTGATATGAGGTACTCCAGTTCACCCATCTTATTAGACAGACTCCTAGCATTAGTGTAAAAGCATGTTAGAAAACTACCACTATTTATATGTCCGCCTTTCTCAGACACATTGGATTTTTTTATGCACGATTTTTTCACATCTGATCTTGCCCATATATTATTTCCCACGTTCCCTATCTGACTAACTTCTAGGGAATCCCTACCTATGGAGCCTCGTGTAAGAGAAGTCTCCGTCCGATCCAGGTGCTCCCCCGCACCAATCGGCTTTCCCCCATCTCTTAGTTTAAAAACTGCTCTACGACCTTTTTAATGTTTAATGCCAGCAGTCTGGATCCACCTCGATTTAGGTGGAGCCCATCATTCCTGTATAGGCTCCCCCTACCCCAAAAGTGTCCCCAGTTCCTAATAAATCTAAACCCCTCTTCCCTGCACCATCGTCTCATCCACCTGGTTGATTGGTCCAGTTTACTGGAAAACAGGGATGGCTCAAAAAATGGGCCCTGTGCCTATCCCAGAGGGCTCAGGACTGAGAGTCCTGGTCATTCCCTTCCTTTTTTAAATGGTTAATTCTCTGCTCCATTGGGAGCAGCAGGAATTGCTCAGAAATGAGAACCCAACGCATGGGACGGCCGGGCAGCCCACAGGACATGACCCAGGAGCAACAGTGGAATTCCATACACCACTACAGTAGCTACCATGGTACAGACCGGTCCTGAGACAGCCCGTTCATCATGCAACAGCACGGCAGAGAAGCCCAGTGACGCTCCTCAGTGAGCCCAGCCAGAGAAGTACCCTGCCTTGCTCACCTCCTGCTCACTGGCCATGACCCAGCGCTCAGCCCTAGCACCTTGGGATGAAAGCTTTCCCCTAGTTCTGCTCCTGGTGTACAGGCTGGACCCCTAAGTGGATTCCTGGTGTGATGTTTGTGGCCACCACTGTTCCAGGACTGAGTTTTATGGTGTAAAGAAGCAAGTGACACTAAAAAAACCAGAATAGTCCTGAGGCTCCTCAGAGATTAACAAAAATCTACACATGTGTCTCGGTGCCTCAGGACCACTCGCTGCTTGTAAAGTTACAGACTAACACAGTTACACTGAGAAATTCCCAGACCCCACACCCTCCTCCAAAGGGAGACCAGCCTACAAAGTGCTAAATGCTGCCCCCGCTCAGCAGCCCGGTCAGCGCGTGCTTGGCAACCACAACAAAGTTGCCATGGAGAAATATTTCCACAGTGGGGGGAGCAGGACAGGTGTTTGCTCCGTCTGCACAGCTAGCCTAGCGCTGACTCCCCGGGGGACTCCAGGGTCATGCAGCCTGCCAGGGAGAAGGGCACAAATAGGAGGAGCCGCCTGGGCTGTGTGCATAGAGGGAGCAGGGCCTGGGCTCAGACACGTCGCAGGCAGGTGCTGGTGGCAGTTCCGAGAAAATCCCGTGGCTGTCGCATGAGGAGACCCAGGCACGTCAGGGGTGGAAGCCGAGCCTGGGCCTGAGACACACCAGCTTGTCGCTGGACGCCTCCTCTGCCCTGTGGTGGCAGGTAAGTGCCCCTTCCTGCCGGCATCTCCATCCTGCCTACTGGACGGGCATGGATGTGCCTTGTGATTCTCCCACGCAGTGCGGGGCAAGCCGGGAGGGTGCCAGGGCTTGAGACACGAGGTGGGTGAGGTCACCTCTTGCATCAGTCCAGCGTCTGTTAGGGCGAGCGTCACAGCTCTCGGTCTTACCCAGAACCCGGCTTGAAAACTCGTCTGTCCCCAAGAGAAGTTGGGCCTCCTACTGGCCCGGTGGCTATTGGCCCCTGTAGCCTGGCAGAGCACAGTGCCCGTTGGTGCCGATAGCACCATTTAACAGTGGGGGAACGGAGCTGAGTCTGGTGAGAGGTGGGGATTGGGCCCGCTGGCTCCAATGGAGCTGTGGCCGACTGGCACCAGCTGGCTGGGGACCGGGCTTGGGATAATGAGGAGGAAGCCTGCACCAGACGGATGGCAATGAACACGCAGCGAGGCCGGTGGAAAGGAACATTAAAATGGTCTGTAGTGGGGCAAAGAGTCAGAGTCAAATTTGAAGGAGCAGAGGGAATTTTTCCCCTTTATTTGGCTCTGGTGAGGCCACATCTGGAGTGTTGTGTCCAGTTCTGGGCCCCCACTATAGAAAGGATGTGGACGCATTGGAGAGGGTCCAGCGGAGGGTGACCAAAATAATTAGGGGGCTGGAGCACATGGCCTATGAGGAGAGGCTGAGGTTTTGGGCCTCTAAGGGATTTGGGTTTGTTTAGTCTGCAGAAGAGAAGAGTGAGGGGGGATTTGATAGCAGCCTTCAACTCCCTGAAGGGGGGTTTCAAAGAGGCTGGAGAGAGGCTGTTCTCAGTAGTGACAGATGACAGAACAAGGAGCAATGGTCTCAAGTTGCGGTGGGAGAGGTCCAGGTTGGATATTAGGAAAAACTATTTCACTAGGAGGCTGGACTTGATGACCTTCTGAGCTCTCTTCCAGCTCTATGGTTCTATGAAATTTGACTGGCAAAAGGGCTCAGTTAAAAGTGAGTCACAAAAACTGTTTCGCACTCTGGAGCTGGGCAGCCTGCCATGGACTCCATGGCTCCCCTGAACAGCCCGGGAACACACGAGTTCAGCCCCGCTCAGATGTCTAGGACGGGGATTTGCAAAGGCACCTCGGCATAGCGTCAGAGCCCAAGGTGGGCAGCCTCTTCCCTTGCCCCGCCAGCAGCCTGTTGGAGGTGGAAGCCCGCAAGGACTTGGTTCTGGTCCAAGCTGGAATGAGGGGTTTCTCTGGGTCTGTCAAGCAGAACTTAGCAAGGTGGGAATTGCCAGGCTGGCTCAGACCCCAGGGCCGCCCGAGACTCGCCAGCATTAGACAGTTCAGAGGGAAATGTCCGAACAGCACAGGGGCAGTTGTGGGGTTAATCCCCCCCCCCCCCCCACACACACACACACACATCTCAGGAAGGTCTGTAATGGCAACACATTGGCCGAACCTCCAGACCGGGAGCTTTGAGATCCCTCCCCAAACTACTGTTGCCACGAGCTGTGACGACTCTGCGTGTTTACATTGGGAATGTCCCATCTCCCCTGCAGTCTCGCTGAGCCCTGCCCTTTCATGGCAGCCCGTGGCCGTGAGCACCGTGTTAGGAATGTGGGCGGGAGCGCCAGCCGTGGGCAGCGCCAGAGGCGCCAGGGCACTTTTCACGCCGGCTCTTCTCAGCGCGTTGTTCTGAAGGGAAACCAGGTGCGCCCAAGGCAAACTAGCCCCCTGAACGCGGCGGGGGCAGCTGGGGGCAGAGCGTGGGGACCCGTCCCAGGGCAGAGCGTTAGACACCGTGGGGGTGAGCGCTATAGCCCGCTGCCCAGAGTGCAAACGCCCCGGCAGTCACCGGCACTGGAAACTGCGGCACAAACCCCTCCCAGGGGATGAGCTCTACGCTTGGCTCACGCCAGCCCACTTCCCCGAGTGCAAATGCCCCGGCAGAGTCACCGGCAGCCCCTTGGGCTGGGCCGCTCCGTCCTGCCCCCAGGTGAGCTGTCTCTGGCCCTCGGCCCTGCACAGCCAGAGTCCCCGCAGGACTTGGGTTACTCCAGGCTCCCCCTGGGTCAGCCTCACTGTGGGTCTCCACCAAATGTGCCGCTCCATGTCGGAAAAGTGCCGGAGAGTTAGGAAGCGCTTCCCCACCGGCCTGGGGAAATCATTTTTCCTGCCAGACAACCTAGACCTCCCCCACTGCAACGTGAGCCCATTGCTCCTCATTCTGCCACCTGCCCCCACTGGGAACAGCCTCTCTCCAGCCTCTCTGGAGCCCCCCTGCAGGGAGCTGCAGGCTGCTCTCAGACCCCCCTCACTCTTCTCTGCTGCAGACTGAACAAACCCAAATCCCTCAGCCGCTCCTCGTAGGTCATGTGCTCCAGCCCCCAAATCAGTTTGGTTGCCCGCTGCTGGACCCTCCCCAGTGTGTCCACATCCTTTCTGCAGTGGGGGGCCCAGAACTGGACACAATACTCCAGACGTGGCCTTCCCAGAGCCGAATAAAGGGAATTATCACTTCCCTAGATCTGCTGGCAACGCTCCTCCTAATGCAGCCCAATGTGCCGTTTATCAGAGGGGTAGCCGTGTTAGTCTGGATGTGCAAAAGCGACAAGGAGTCCTGTGACACCTTATGGACTAACAGATGTATTGGAGCATAAGCTTTCGTGGGCAAAGATGCATCTGACGAAGTGGGTCATTGCCCATGAAAACTTACGCTCCAATACATGTTAGTCCATAAGGTGCCACAGGACTCCTCGTCAATATGCCATTAGCCTTCTTGGCTACAAAGGCATCCTGGTGACTCATATCCAGCTTCTCATCCACTCTCCATCCCCAGGGCCTTTTCTGCAGAACTGCTGCTTAGCCAGTTGGTCCCCAGCCTGTAGCAATGCTTGGGATTCTTCCATCCCCAGGGCAGGACTCTGCACTTGTCCTTGTTGAACCTCATCAGATTTCTTTTGGCCCAATCCTCTGATATGTTTAGGTCACTCTGGACCCCATCTAGGTCGTGAGAGAGCTGGTTAGAAGTTCCAGCCCTTGGGGAGAAGACAATGCTGCCTTTTCAAAGAGCCTCCCGTGGGTGACAGGGTGCCAAACTCTGGAGGCAGGGGAGAGTGGAATGCCCTGTCACACTGCACTCTAATCTGCAAGGCATGCAGCATAACTTTAGTGAAGTCAGTGCCTGGCTATTAGCAAGACAAGCTGGGTGAGGAGCAATATTCCTGCTAATCTTTTCCAGCCGTGTGCAGATGATTTTCCAGCCGTGTGCAGAATGAATTTTTCTATGTGCACCAAGTCCTGGGGGAATGTGCACCACCGGTAGAAACAAAACCCAGCTGTGGGTGCTCTGCTAAGTGGCAGGGCAGCAGTGGTATTTCTCCTGAGCAGCCACACAGGTGCACAGCTTACAGGCACATTGGTGAGGAGCTCATATCTTTTCTTGGGTCAGCTTCCTTTGCGGGAGAGACAAGCTTTCAGCTTACACCGAGCTCCTCCCCCGAGAAGCAGTACTGACACTGAACCTCTTCAGGTCCGAGGAGAGTGCAGTTTAGGGCCCAGCTTCCTGGGAGCCCCCTCCCCAAATGGGATCAAGCCCCCAAAGAATTAGGTGAGCCCCTCCAGCAATGAAAGGGGGAACGTGCCCACTGGTTGTCCCCCCCATAACAATCATTGATGCTGGGTTTCATAGAAAATAAAGGTGAGTGTATTAAGGAGAAGCAGCAGGACTGAAGTGGTGATAAGTGAGAACAGGCCGAGCAAAGTCAGTTACAAATCGAAAGAAACAAAACCGCTCGGCTAATTCGACCCGGACACCTCAGCACAAATTCCTCAAACTCCCCCTCCAACCTCTTTTCCAGCTGCCCCCCCCCCCCCGCAAACCAGAGCTGTCTCCCCACCCTGGGTCTCAGGCTCCTTCCTTCCGGTGCAGCCCAGCCAACAGACCCCGGCCCCTACTTTCCCATTTGTATTTAAGGAATTGAGGCTGCTCCTACCAGCCACTGCTCAGCCTTAAGGACGAGCGATTGTTTGACAACTGCTCATCAAGACATCGGGGTAACACACACACACAGCCTAGTGCCTCTCACTCACACATTTAAAACCAACCGAGTATTCCCCACTCTCATCTGACACACACATCAGAGTAAGACAAACAACCAGCGGATGGTGACATGAAGATCAATGGGTTACACAAAATGATTCCCTCCCAGCACCGTTGAGTTGTGTGTGTCCTTGTCCATGTGTCCGTTTCACAAAGCATTGGGGGGAGGGCCGTGGTAGCAGCCTCTTTGCAACGAGCCCAGGCCGCAAAGAGAAAGGAGACTCTTCTGGTGTGAGATACCCAGGTAAGAGACGTAGCAACGTCGCGCTGGAGTCGCTAGCCTCCGTGGCACGAAAACCGATCCCTCCTCCTCAGCTGCCAGGCCCAGCTGATGTCCCCCTCCTTGTTGGCCCTATGAGTGGGGGGAGAGGGAGCACGAGTTTGAGCCGTTCTGGAATTGAATGTCTTCCTTGTGGATCATATTTCCATTTCTTTCAGGGGCCACAGCTCAATGGCAGGTGCAGAGTGGGGAAACCAAACCTCTGTCACCGAATTCATCCTGCTGGGATTCGGGGATCTCCCGGAACTGCAGCCCCTTCTCTGCCTGCTCTTCCTCGTGATTTACCTGGCGACTGTGGCCGGGAACCTGCTCATTGTGGTGCTGGTTGTGGCTGATCAGCACCTCCACACCCCCATGTACTTCTTCCTGGGGAACCTGTCCTGCCTGGAGACCTGCTACAGCTCCACCATCCTGCCCCGGATGCTGGCTGGGCTCCTGACAGGGGACAGGACCGTCTCCTTCAGAGCCTGCATGACACAATATTACTGTTTTGTGTTTCTGGCGTGCACGGAGTGCTACCTGCTGGCAGCCATGTCCTACGATCGGTGTTTAGCCATATGCAAACCCCTGCACTACAGAGCCCTTATGAGTGGCAGGTCCTGCCTCTGGCTCGTGGCTGGGTCTTGGCTCAGCGGGTTCCTCTCCGGTGTCGTAGCAACGTCCACCATCTCTCAGCTGGTTTTCTGCGGCCCCAATGAAATCGACCACTTCTTCTGCGATTTCATCCCCATGATGAAGCTCACCTGCAGCGACATTCGGCTGCTGAAAGTTTTGTCTTTTGTGCTCTCCATGGTCTTCTCGCTGGTCCCGTTCCTCCTGACCGTGACCTCCTACACGTGCATCATCGCCACCATCCTGCGCATCCCCTCCACCAGCGGGCGGCAAAGGGCCTTCTCCACCTGCTCCTCCCACCTCATGGTGGTGACCCTTTTTTACGGGACCATCACGGGCGTCTATCTCTTTCCGGCCACCGAGCGGCTGAAGAATGTAAGCAAACTGTTCTCTCTCTTCTACACCGTCCTGACTCCCTTGGTCAACCCGCTCATCTACAGCCTGAGGAACAAAGAGGTGAAAGGGGCCATGAGGATCACTCTCAGGAAATACATTACTTTCCGGAGTTCAAAAAATGCCACCTAAGGCAGGCAGGAGGTGAGGCTAGAAGGAGCACCAGACAGCATTATGTAAAAAACCAGCCCACAGCCACGTGAAATGTTCTCCCTGGGGAGAAAGGGACACGGAACCACGTATTCACTGTGCTATGAAGAGAGACTTTGGCATCAGTCTTTGTATCAGAAGTCTGGTAGGAACCTGGTTTATCACAGGAACTCCAGGGTTACTCTTGTGCGGGCATTACAGGGCCTGCGGGCCAACACTGAGCTTGCACAGCCTGGAGTAGGAGGCGGCCGGAAAAGAGCGAGCATCCCAATGTGCGTATTCGCAGCTGTTCAGCAGGTGCCAGACTCGAGCAGGCAAGGGGAATTCATGCATCGGGCGCTAACAGGGTCCCCGCAGCGTTTGCAGATGGAGCTTGTGGGACCTTTGCCCGCGACACCTCGGTTTGTGTTTGTAGCTGTCAGCAGCAGCCGCGAATGGGCGGACACACTCCCCAGTGGAAAAGGAAGGAGCCTGCCAACGGCAGCCGTGTTAATCGAAGACCTCGGTCCAAAATGGGCTTTACCACACAGCACTGAGTCTGATAATGGAGCGGCTTTCCTCAGGCGAGTGGACCGACGTCTGGGCGCAGGGGCCGGCTGTCCCCTGCCACCCTCGCGCTGTAGGGCTGGGGAAGAATGAACCAGTCTCCGAACAGCGAGTTAGCCAACGTGTGCAGTGAGCAGGGAACGAGTCAGGGCAGGAGGCTCCCGGGGCGCTGAGGCGAAGGCAGAGCTGCCCAAATGGCATGGCGGGCTTGGTCCGTGTTCAGCGCTCTGTGACAGACCCAGGCCTGGCTTGGAAGACCTGCTGTCCGCCCAGGCTGGGGTCCCGTGAAAACACCGGCAGCAGCCACTGGGGGACACAGTCTCAAATATTGGAGCATACAGGCCAAGGAGCAGCTATTACGCCATAGCCAGCGGGAGTCCAGGGCATGGTTAAAAATGAACCCGCCCCTAAGAAAACGTTTCCAAAAGGGACCCTGCTCAGTCCCAGACACAGTGCCCCCCCCCCGTATCTCATCGACAGACGGGGCCAGTCTCAGTGGGGACATGCCATGCAGTCAGAGGGTGATACTGTATGTTACATGCTCTGTGCTTTGTTACCCATGAACTGTAAGAAACCCCTGGGACGTAGGCAGAATGAAATCATTGCAAACGAATGAGAAAGGGTCACTCCACTGACATCCCTGGGCCATATCCCCGCCGTACAGCCTGGAGCCAATTAACGCCATCTGAAGGGCATAACCCTAACCCTGTCAGGCAACTGAGTGCAAGGGGACACATGGAGTGGGGCCTGGGTAGTGCTGTCACCGTCTGGGAAACAATAAACACACCTCAGGAAAACAGCCTCTTTGGGCCCAGGAACTGGATGGATAAACACGACACCCGCTGTCCCCCTAGATTTCTGTTTACAAACTGCCTGCATAGCCTGGAGATCCTGGCTACGCTCAGATTCCAGTGTGGCAAAACACCCCCGAAGTAAGAGTGGGTAAATAGCAATAGTCCGTGTAACACCAACAGGCAGAATCGAACCTGGAACCTCAGGAGCTTAGTGCAGGCACCTCTACAGCTTGAGCTAAAAGCTAGCTGGCTTGTCAACTGAGGCTGCAGTGCAAACTCATTCTCTAGCTCTGGAAGTAGGCTCCGTGCCCTGACACGGGACAGCACCCCACCCCCAGCAGAGGTGCTGGTCACATGTAGCCATTGCTGCTTGGGGAAAAGGTAAGAAGAAGCGATTGCTGATTTGTATTTTCACAGGCGATGGTGCCAGCCTGGGCAGGGAGGCGCTTGGGCCAAGTGGCAATGAGCCAAAAGGCACAAGGATTCCAAAACGATCGACTTTGTAACCAGCAACAGGTGGTCGGCGATTCCCACCAGCTCTACTGTACGGGCGGTGGCGAGCCACACCTGGCCTGACAGCCGAGCTCTGAAACTGGTCAGTGAAGCAGAAGGAAAACCAGAGGAACACGGCCGGGAGGAAGCACCCGCAGGCCGTGGCGTGTGAAAACCACCAGCCAATCACAGCATCTTCCCACAAGTCACCTCCGTCAAATCGGACCAAGAGGTGAAAAGGAGCTGACTTTAACCAACCCCGCCCAGGGGCTGTATGTTTAGCGCTGGAAGGGGGCTAGGAAGTCAGTTGTGAGCAACTTGTTTCCCTTACTGTGTCTCCTAAACCGGGTCTGGGAATTCACCCGGGAGAGGGGAGCATCTAGAAACCACGAACCCACACAAATTAAGCAGTGAAAAAAGGGACACCAGAGCGGACATGACCGGTATGATTGACCATGCACAAACTATGGAACGTCACTTAGGGTATGTTTTGAAATAGCACGTCTACACTGCAGGGAAGCCTCCAAATGAGTCTGAGGCAGTCTCCCCTAATGTAGCCATGCTATCTTGCTGTACAGCCCCAGGAGGAATAACTTAGAATGGCCCTGGTGAGGGGCTATTTTGAAATAGCAGCAGTGGAGCGTCCACACAGGCCTTCTTTCGAAATAGCTGTTTCGGAATAGGCGTTATTCCTCGTGGAATGAGGTTTACAGATTTCAGAATAAGCCGTCCGTTATTTCTAAATGATTTTGAAATAACGGGACGGCCATGAAGACGCTCGCATTGTTATTTTGAAATAACAGGATGGCCATGTAGACACTCGCTTTGTTATTCTGGAATAACGGGATGGCCATGTAGACACTCGCTTTGTTATTTCAGAATAACGGGATGGCCGTGTAGACACTCGCATTGTTATTCTGGAATAACAGGATGGCCGTGTAGACACTCGCTTTGTTATGTCGGAATAACGGGATGGCCGTGTAGACACTCGCTTTGTTATTCTGGAATAACGGGATGGCCGTGTAGACACTCGCATTGTTATTCTGGAATAATGGGATGGCCATGTAGACACTCGCTTTGTTATTCTGGAATAACGGGATGGCCGTGTAGACACTCGCATTGTTATTCTGGAATAACGGGATGGCCGTGTAGACACTCGCTTTATTATTTCGGAATAACGGGATGGCCGTGTAGACACTCGCATTGTTATTCTGGAATAACGGGATGGCCGTGTAGACACTCGCTTTGTTATTTCGAATAACGGGATGGCCATGTAGACACTCGCTTTGTTATTCTGGAATAACGAGATGGCCGTGTAGACACTCGCTTTGTTATTTCGGAATAACGGGATGGCCGTGTAGACACTCGCGTTGTTATTCTGGAATAACGGGATGGCCGTGTAGACGCTCGCTTTGTTATTTCGGAATAACGGGATGGCCGTGTAGACACTCGCATTGTTATTCTGGAATAACGGGATGGCCGTGCAGAGGCTCGCTTTGTTATTCTGGAATAACGGGATGGCCGTGTAGACACTCGCTTTGTTATTCTGGAATAACAAGATGGCCATGTAGACACTCGCTTTGTTATTTCGGAATAACGGGATGTCCGTGTAGACACTCGCTTTGTTATTCTGGAATAACGGGATGGCCGTGTAGACACTCGCATTGTTATTCTGGAATAAGGGGATGTCCGTGTAGACACTCGCTTTGTTATTCTGGAATAACGGGATGGCCGTGTAGACATTCGCTTTGTTATTTCGGAATAACGGGATGGCCGTGTAGACACTCGCTTTGTTATTCTGGAATAACGGGATGGCCGTGTAGACGCTCGCATTGTTATTCTGGAATAAGGGGATGTCCGTGTAGACACTCGCTTTGTTATTCTGGAATAACGGGATGGCCGTGTAGACGCTCGCTTTGTTATTTCGGAATAACGGGATGGCCGTGTAGACGCTCGCATTGTTATTCTGGAATAACGGGATGGCCGTGTAGACGCTCGCTTTGTTATTCTGGAATAACGGGATGGCCGTGTAGACGCTCGCTTTGTTATTCTGGAATAACGGGATGGCCGTGTAGACGCTCGCATTGTTATTCTGGAATAAGGGGATGTCCGTGTAGACACTCGCTTTGTTATTCTGGAATAACGGGATGGCCATGTAGACACTCGCTTTGTTATTTCGGAATAACGGGATGGCCGTGTAGACACTCGCATTGTTATTCTGGAATAACGGGATGGCCGTGTAGACGCTCGCTTTGTTATTCTGGTATAACGGGATGGCTGTGCAGAGGCTCGCTTTGTTATTCCGGAATAACGCTCGTTCTCTTGAAATAACAGTGCAGTGTAAACGCGCCCCTCATGGCCCTAGTAGGAGATCATCCGGCCCCACCACAAAATGTTCAGTCATCTCCAAAGGGAAGCGCGAGGGTAGGGTTAGGTTGGTTTGGAGCAAGCGGCACCACCATTAGCTCTATCCAAGGACTTGCTAAAACAGACAGAGCCACTTTTGTTAATTTGGAGGATGGGAGAGGTGCCTCCATTTACAGAAATACATTCCGCTAAAAAACAAAGGTACCTTCACAGCAGCTTGGGCAATTGGCCTCAGGGATTAGGAAAGGTACAGGCATGTGAAGGAGTCTGTCCAGCCCCAGCACCCACCGCCCTCCCAGCCCCTCACATCACTACGAGCACTCCTTCCACAATGGAGTGTCCAGACCTGCAACTTTGGGCCCCAATGGGAACCTTCCCGCCCCTCCCAGGAAGTACATGGGAGAGAACGTGAGCTGCATAGATGTGCCGCTAAAACTAAATGTTGCTTGTTCGACCATGCCCATACAACGCCCCCAGTGACACAAAGACTGGAGCTGTTCAAAAACAGAAACACAGTTGTATTAGTGGAAGAGTTCTCAGAATCCCCTAGTAAAGCAGACAAAAGAAAGGGTGGGTGCATTACGGAGACTGTCTTGGGAGCCTCCGATCTTGGCATGTCTCTCTGAAACTCAGCAAATGTCAAAAATGTCAGTCTACAAATAAACACAAACGGAACAGGCCAGGCAGTGAAAACAGCAGGAGGCATTTGCTGCATCACCATGCAATTGGCACTGACAACATGCTTTCTTTCTATGGCCTGGGAGTTCAGCCACCTACATTCTAGTATGCTGCCAATTATTCACACGTGGGAAAAACAAGTTTCCCTCACTCTTGCCTGTGTGGCCTGTGCTACTAAAGTAATTAAACTCATCCATCAAAGCTTATTACAAGTAAAATTACAAAACTGGCCACAGACCCCAGACCTCACTCCCATTCGAAAGCCAACACCGGAGCAAGAAGCAAATCATATCGCTCCACGTTTCTGTAATTTGCTAAAGGTAATTAGAAATCACGCTTGAATCATGGTGATGCTAAAAGCCTTCCCGTCATGGAGGCCATCCCAAGGTCAATGCAAAATCCAGTCGGAGTGTCCGGGACCGACGGTGTGGGAACTTTGGTGAATGGTCCTTTCCGACAGCACTTTCCCAGTGTGTGCTAATGGAAAGGGGCTTCCAAATTAACACTGGATGGTGGCTGTGTAAATGCTACGCGACAATGAAAACCAACAGCACAAAAAGAGGCCAGGCTGACTGCTACAAAAAGAATGAGCCAACAAGCGGGTCGGAATGGAAGATGTGGTATGGACTCTGGTATGGACTCTGGGTTACTCCAGTTTTTCTACACAAGGAAACATTTGTCCTGGAATCAGTACAGGACTCTGTGTGTATGTCAGTAGCTCAGTCCAAATTAAAACCCAGGCCCTTTGGCCAACCAGTCGCCTCAGTATCACCACTGGAATTATTACTCCCATTGGCCACCTGCAGGATTTATTGAGTGAATTGTTTCCCCCCATGGAAGAATGACAGTTGGACGTACATAAGCTGGTGGCAAAAACCAAAGAAGCCTTAATACCCATAGCACGTCTTGTCCACCAGCAAATGTAGAAAGCTTCCAAAGCCAGGCGGAAATACCTTGGGGACTCACAGAGAATGTTACTCTCCACCCAACAGGCTGAACACTTCCGTGTAACACTGATGGAATACAAGTCGTCATAGTAATTGTGTTCGGGGAGGATGTTGCTACATGCAACAGCCAACCAAAAAAGCCAAATTGCAACACTGGGCTGAAAAAGGAATGGAAATAATTGTTATAAAAATACTCAAGTGCTTATGAATGTTTTAAGAGAAAATGTTGGGTACTTGTACAGTTAATAAGGGCCGTGAAACATTTGTATACTCACGTCCTCTGGGAGATGTGTTGAACTGAAAGTGAGCTATAAGCATATTTCGGGCACAAACGTACATTTACTCATATTATTATAATCCTCACCAAAGCCAGTCTCATCAACCCCCAACTAAATAGAAGGGCTTCCCTATGTCACCCAGTGGTTATCAAAGCACAAGTCTACACCCTGTGCCTCAGTCATGGTGCTGAGCCTAACAATCCCAGGCCCACCAGAAAGGACTAATAAAATCTGTCCTTCAGTCGAACAAGGGAATGTGCAAACTAGGGGACAAATAGGGCATCAGTCAGGCAGAGAGGATATTGAATGTGGGTCTTCCACACAAACCCTCCACACACAAGTGAGGAAACCACCACCAGCTTGGGCTTGAATAAAGCTATTCACTTGTTAACGCACTACAAAGGCAATTTCTCCTGCCTTTGATATTCACATTTCCACATCAAAATCTATCATGGGACACATCCAGCCTGGCTCAATTAGCATCATTAACACAGGTCTTACAATTGACAGGTAACTGCTTTTTCTGTTATATACACCCTGGATTCTGTCATTTCCTCTCCAACCCATCTGATGAGGTAGGTTTTACTCATGAAAGCTCATGATGTAATATATTTGTTAGTCCCTA
Source organism: Pelochelys cantorii (assembly GCA_032595735.1). NCBI lineage: Eukaryota > Metazoa > Chordata > Testudines > Trionychidae > Pelochelys > Pelochelys cantorii. Next base: position 10,386,005 of record CM064351.1, on the reverse strand, counting down.
AAGTGCATAAAGACTCCTTGTTTTTACAGTTACAGATGAACAAGGCGACCCATCTGAGTCAATTTTACAGTTCATCTCTATCTGCTCCAGCGTGCCCTTTCAGATTCTATTCCCGTGTCTGACAGCAGCAAGTTTAAGCACAGCTTTTCGCAGGGATTCATGGACCTCTTTGCTTCTCAGGCTGTAGATGACAGGGTTGATCATGGGATTCAGGATGGTGTAAGAGACAGAGAATATTTTGTGGAAGACCCTGGGGGTGTTGGCCACATAGACAGCAACCACGGTCCCATAAGCCACCGTCACCACGAGGAGGTGGGAGGAGCAGGTGGAAAAGGCCTTCTGCCGTCCAGTGGTGGTTGGGATTCGTAGGATGGCCGCGATGATGCACACATAGGATGTCAGGGTCAGCAGAAAGGGCACAAGTGCTGCGATGGAGGAGACAATGAACGTCAACAGCTGCAGGCCCTGGGTGTCGCTGCAGGATAGGTTTATCAGGGGTGAAAAGTCACAGAAGAAATGGTCGATCTTACTGGAGCCACAGAAGGTTAGGTGGACCAAGACAATATTTACTGCAGTGCAGACCAGAAAGCTGCTGATCCAGGCCCCGGCCACCAGCTGGCCGCACACCCGGCTGTTCAGCAGAGCGGCGTAACGCAGGGGGTGGCAGATTGCCACGTACCGATCATAAGATATGACCGTGAGCAGCAGGTTTTCTGTATTGGACACAAGGCTAAAGACATATAACTGCATGATGCAGCCCTTCACTGAGACAGTCCTGTCCCCCGTCAGGAGACTGGCCAGCAGCCGGGGCAGGATCGTGAAGCAGTAGAGGATTGCCAGGCAGTACAAGTTGCCCAGGAAGAAGTACATGGGGGTGTGGAGGTGCTGATCAGTCACAATTAGCAGAACGAGGAGCAGGTTCCCGGCTACTGTCACCAGGCAGATCACTAGGAAGAGCAGGAAGAGAAAAGGCTGCAGCTGCAGGACATCCCCAAATCCTAAGAGGATGAATTCCACGATGAACGTTTGGTTTCTTCCTTCCGCTTCCTCCATCATACAGACCTGGAAGCAGAAAGTCATGAAGAAGCCGTCAGGCTGGGCTTTCGGTTCCATAGGCGGGGGCCTGGAGAACGGACCCTCCAACCACCGAACCTCGCCACCGGAAAAATGAAGCTGTCCATACACAGAGGGAGACTCGTGTAATTAAGAGCATGGAACCCCACTGAATTGCAGAACTGTCCCATCTAACTCCCGTAAGCTCACTTGAACTTGAAATCAAGACTTTTCAGCTGGGATTTTCAAATCTTTTTATCGTACCAGTGTCATATGGAGGGGTGGAATCTCCATCCCTAGAGGTGTTTAAGTCCTGGCTTGACAAAGCCCTGGCTGGGATGATTGAGTTGGGGTCGGTCCTGCTTTGAGCAGGAGGCTGGATTAGATGACCTCCTGAGGTCTCTTCCAACCATAATCTTCTGTGATTCTGTGTGTCTGCCTTGCAGCTGGGAGGAGTAACTCCCAATTTGGGCAGGTGTTGGTTGCACTAGGATTAAATTAGCAGAGGCAGTGGCTTGGATTAGCCATCTGTGTACATACCTAGGGTCTCAGACGGGCTTGTGCCCCAGCCGCTAGTCTGTGCTACTCAGCTCCATGGTTATTTTTTGGGTGGGGTGCAGAGAGACAGGGGGGGGAGGACATTGTTTATTTCTCCAAATGTTATGAACAATCAAATACTGATATGTTGAAAAAGAAATCGCAGATCCTCCCTGTTAAAGGGCAGATATCAGAGCCACTAGGTCTGAAATATCTCCCTTGCTTTTCCCTTACGCACATCTTGATACAGCCTACTCTCTGATCTCTCCATCCACTGACTTATGCTCTGCCCTTACAAACTATGTCTGCACTGGGACTGGACATGGTACCTTGACAGGGGTGCAATATAAATATGTGACGGAAAAATGGAAGTCACGTACCCACATGCCTATTGTTTGTTTCAGAAATGTTATACGCAATTAAACTCACATGGTCCAAAGTAAAATAAACACACAAGGAGCCAATAAAGGAGATAAATGCATGGAGGTTAGGTCAATCCATGGCTATTAGCCACCCTGGCCTCTGTGTGTCAGGGTCTGGGAATGGGCGACAGGGGAGGGGTCACTGGATGGTTCCCTGTTCTGTTCCCTCCCTCTGGGGCACCTGGCACTGGCCTCTGTGGGCCGACAGGACACTGGGCTGGATGGGCCTTTGGTCTGACCCAGCCTGGCCGCTCTTACGGCATAAATCCAAGAGCCGTTCATTGCATGTTTTGCTATTATCCACCTGTGATGGGTCGCCCCAGGTGCTACCTCGAACTGGGGTCCCACCAAGGCCTCTGACCCACCTGTTGGGATTCACTCTCACACTATGCTCTGTGGCAACTGCAGACTCCCTCCTGGTCTCATACATCCCCCACCATTCACACGGGCAGCGATCTGCCGCTGTTACGCTCTGACCAGTCTCTGCACAAACCAACAAGAGAGAAGCTGCAGTCAAAGCAACCACCAGCTTCATCACCTAGGCCACCAGAGAGGTACCGCCCTGCCCTGCTTAAAACACCCACCGGTAGGAATTTGCTACCACGTTCCCCTCTCCCTCAATGTGGGGAAGAACAGGCACACTCGTGCGAGCCAAGCTGAGGCTTTTCCCCAGACATGTTACTTACAGGCACACGGGTTTGCTTTAAGCTACAAATGCATTTATTAATGGCCAAAGGTTGATTTGCAGTGGGGGTGAGGGATAACAAACAGATCAAAGCAGATTGACAGTAAATAAAGCAAAACGCAAACAAGCATAACACACTGGGTGGGTTTTACAACAAAAGCTTATGCCCTAAAAAATCTGTAAATCTCTAAGGGTCCATAGGACTCTCATTGTTCTGACTATGGGCAAGTGGGCTCCCACCTGAACAGATGATACCAGCAGCCTGGCAGGCTCTCAAAGCACATGCTGCATTCGTTTGCAGTGTGGGTCTCAGGCCTCCGTACTCAGGCTAGACGCTCAGAACTTTGCAAGGAGTGAAGAACAACCCGTGAGATCACCCCTGGCCTTATATAGTGAGAGCACAGGGTGGAAGCCTTCTGTTTCCAATCGCGGTTGCCAGACCAGGGTGGAAACAAACAGGCATCCCTAGAGTTCTGAATCAGATAGCTTGGTCCCCTGCCCTGTAGAGTCACAGGGACCATAGGCTCTCTGGATTTCCTCGGGAAGGCTCACCAGGTGGGAGAGAGCCTTCTTCTAGCACCTGTTGTTTTCCCGAATGGCTCGTTAGCCTGAACAGGTCCTTTTGAAACAGCTGCCTAGACTGAAAGCATCTTGCCCAGTGGGAGTTACCCAGGTGCAAGTCATAACTTCAGATACCAAAATGATCCATGCATAAAGTCATGAGAATCCTATTCAGCAAAGCAAATCTTTTCAAAGACACCTTAAATGGCCCCTGTTCACAACATTTATCATAATTATGCTTTAACCATATCCTAATCACATCACTATGATGAATTGGGGGTGCAGGGTCATGCCCTAGCTCCATCTACCTCCACTTACTTTCCCCCTGGATAGAACATGAGTCAACAGTGTGCCCTTGTAGCCAAGAAGGCTAATGGCATATTAGGCTGCATTAGGAGGAGCATTGCCAGCAGATCCAAAGAAGTGATTATACCCCTTTATTCAGCTCTGGTGAGGTCACATCTGGAGTGGTGTCCAGTTCTGGGCCCCCACTATAGAAAGGATGTGGACACATTGGAGAGGGTCCAGTGGAGGGCAAACAAAATGATGAGGGGGCTGGAGCACATGACCTACGAGGAGAGGCTGGGGGATTTGGGCTTGTTTCATCTGCAGAAGAGAAGAGTGAGGGGGGATTTGATAGCAGCCTGCAACTCCCTGAAACGGGGTTCCAAAGAGGATGGAGAGAGGCTGTTCTCAGTAGTGACGGATGGCAGAACAAGGAGCAATGGTCTCACGTTGCAGTGGGAGAGGTCTAGGTTGGATATTAGGACAAACGATTTCCCTAGGAGGGTGGGGAAGCACTGGGATGGGTTCCCTAGGGAGGTGGTGGAATCTCCATCCCTAGAGGTGTTTAAGTCCTGGCTTGACCAAGCCCTGGCTGGGTTGATTGAGTTGGGGTTGGTCCTGCTTTGGGCAGGGGGTTGGACTCGATGACTCCTGAGGTCTCTGCCAGCCCTCGAATTCTATGGTTCTAGGATCACATTAACCCCTTAACACCACACTTCCCTGCAGCTGTACCATGGCCCAGACCATGCCTGGCACTAGTGACAAGCCAGGGCTGTGTGCCTTGGTGTCTGGAGGGACAGGCCGTAAGGAACGGGAAAGGGGTGGTGACTCCATGCATTGGCCAATGGAGAGCAGCAGAAATGGCTGGTCAGGAAGGGGGAAGTCACAGCACCCAGCGACCGTCAGGGAAGTGAGAAGAGGTGAAGCTGCAGGACACAGACTAGATGGCCTCTGTGGAAATGGGAGGTCCTGACGTGGTGTCGCCTTGGTTACCCTGTGGGGTGGTTACGGGACCCCTGACATAACGATCCCCGAGCAGGGTCAGTCGCAGCAGGGCCAGGCACCCTGAGGGCACGGCCCTGCAGAGCATGGCTGCGGGAGGGCTGAGGCTTGTTCCGTGAGCACAGCAAATCCAGCACGGATTCCCCTGGTGGGGGACTCGAGGGAGAAGGGCACAAGTAGGAGGAGCTGTGGGGGCTGTCTGCACAGAGACAGCAGGGCCTGGGCTCAGACACGTCGCAGGCAGGTGCTGGTGGCGGTTCCGAGAAAATCCTGTGGCTGCCGCATGAGGAGACCCAGGAACGCCGGGGTGCAAACTGAGCCCTGGCCCCCAGGCCCTGAGACACACCAGCTCATCACTGGACCCCTCCACTGCCCTGTGGTGGCAGGTGAGTGCCCCTTCCTGCCAGCGTCTCCATCCCGCCTCCCAGATGGTCACACCGCTTCTTGGGCCAGTTTCCGTGGTGAAAGGGTTACAAGCTCTTCCACAGATCTCAGCTCAGAAGCTAGTTTCTCTCCCCAACAGAAGCTGGTCCAATACCCACCATGGCCCCATTTGTATTGGCCCTTTTAGCTTCTCTCCCCGAGCGCAGCACCAGTCAGTTAGTACAGGCTGAAGCCCTCTGGTCTAGCACGCTCAGGACCTGACCCATGCTGAGCTAGGGAATCTACCAGGCTGTGGGAGGCCAATATTGCCTAGCAGCATGACCAACACTGCCACTGCTCACTGGGAGGCTAGAAGACTTTTCGGGGGAAATCAGTTGTAAATCACAGCACAGAACACTGACAGCCAAGACTAGGGCTGTAAACAAACTTTATGGGACTGCGGGACACTTGGGCACACGCTTGATAAGTGGACATCCGGTTAACTCAAATCATGCTGGGCCATGGGTGTTGCCAGACCAGAGAGTGCCAGACTAGAAAGGTTCAACCAGTAGCACCATTTAACAGCGGGGGAAAGGAGCTATGTCTTGTGAGAGGTGGGGATCGTCTCTGCTGGCTCCAGCTACGGCCGATTGGCACTTGCTGGCTGGGAACGTGGCTCGGGATAACAAGGGGGAAGCCTGAACTGGACTCAGCGAGGCCGGTAGAAAGGAACGTTAAAATGGCCTGGGAGGGGGTTAAAGTGTCAGAACCAAGCTCGGAGCAGCAAAGGGAATTTGAAGAACAAAAAGTCTCCGTTAAAAGTAAATCACACAAACTGTTTCCCGCGGTCTGAGCCGGGCAGTTTGCATTGGAATCTGTGGCTCCCCTGAACCACCTGGGAACAAACCAGATATAATCATTGCTGAGGGGCTAAGACTGAGATTTTCATATTCGTTTAGGAACCGGGTGCCCTACCCCCCTAATAGAATTAATGACCGGATGCCGTAGAGTTTGACAACCTCCTCCCAAGTGATTTCTCCGGAGTGACCTTCCCCTGAATCAGGGCCAGGTTGCCAGGTAACAGCCTGTCAGAGGCTGCGGTGTCGAGAGATTCGGTCTGGGGGGCACATTGGAATGTGGGGTGTCCCTGCAGGAATTCCCAGAGTCCATCCTGCCCAATGGCCTTTGTCGAGAGTCATCAGCCCTCGATGTTTCAGAGGCAAATGGAAGTTCCCCACAGAGCATTGGGGGAATCATCTCCCTCCCTATGTGTCATGTTGGTCTATAGTGCAGACGGGCTGAACCCCCCGAATTAGGAGTTTAATATTCATTCCAATATGATGGCTGCTATCTGGGTAGTTATAGGGCTGTCAGGAGCGCCCAGGCTCTGCTGGAATTTAGCTTAGCCCTTCCTATCAGTGACGTCCTGTAGCCACAAGCGTGATGCTCCCAGCGTCGGCATAGGACGGTGGTTCTCCACCAGTGGTACATGTACACTGGGGATACACAGATGTCTTACAGGGGGTCCTCAGCTCATCTGGAGGGGTGTTTCTGGTGAAACCACAGGACCTACGAGGAGCAGCTGGGGGATTTGGGCTTGTTCCGTCTGCAACAGAGAAGAGTGAGGGGGATTTGGTAGCAGCCTTCAACTCCCTGCAGGGGGGTTCCAGAGAGGCTGGAGAGAGGCTGTTCTCAGTGGGGGCCAATGGCAGAAGACACACTCACTCGCCCTCCTGAGATCTCTGCCAGCCCTATGGTTCTATGGTTCCCAGCCCAGGGGCTGGCACTCCCGGAGGGGGGTCACAGGACAGGTTGGGGGGGTCACAAGTGCAGGGCCATCTGTAGGGGTGGGAAGCTAGGCGATTGCCCTGGACCTCATGCTGCTGAGAACCTGCCCCAGGGCAGAGCACTGGGAACTGCGGCACAAACCCCTCCCAGGGGGTGAGCTCTACGCTTGGCTCGCGCCAGCCCACTTCCCCAAGTGCAAATGCCCCGGCAGAGTCACCGGCAGCCCCCTGGGCTGGGCCGCTCCATCCTGCCCCCAGCTGAGCTGTCTCTGGCCCTCGGCCCTGCACAGCCAGAGTCCTGGCAGGACTCAGGTTACTCCTGGCTCCCCTGGATCAGCCTCACTGTGGGTCTCCACCAAAGGCGCCACCCGCAGCCAGACCTACGGTGACCTCTGTGAAGATGCGCCACATCGGAAAAGGGCTGGAGAGTTGTGTACACAGAAAACAGGACCATGAATGAGTCCCTGTCAGGCGGCAAGGGCCACCACAGACTTGCAGCAGGCTCTATTTGTCCTTTAGCGTTAACCCAGGCTAAACAGCTGGGGATCTCTTGCTAATGCTGAGAAACACCCTTTAATCCCACCCCCTTCCAGAGAATCCCAGGACTGGAAGGGACCTCGAGAGGTCATCGAGTCCAGTCCCCTGCCCTCACGGCAGGACCAGACACCGTCTAGACCAGGACTACTCAACATGCGTCCCACAGCCTATTTGCGGCCCGCAGGGCAGTTTGGGCTCAACACGCAGCCCACAGGTGGGAGCCAAAACAAAAAAGTCATCAATAGAATGGTCTTCTGCTGAGATGCATTTTAGTCGTTCAATTCCTGGACTGTCATTGCTCATTCAAAGTGCTGCCATATGCGTGGAAATCGGGTAAATGTGGCATTTCATTAATATCAGCAGAACTGCCTTAAACGGGGCCTGCGTGTTGTGTAGTCTTGCCTTAATCTTTGTATTCATGCCCGTCAGTGTGAAAGAAGCTATTTGCATATATTTGCATATATATTTGCAAGTCCATGCAAACACACTTAAGTTGCAGCCCTCGGCATGAAGCTTCCAAAGTTGAGTAGCCCTGGTCTAGACCACCCCTGACAGGTGTCTGTCCAACCTGATCTTAGAGATTATCTCCAGTTTTCTCCAGCATCCAAGCAGCACGGATACCCCTAGTTGCTTTGTTTTGGGAGTTTTATCCCCCTCCCACCACCTGCTGTGAGCTGCAAACACAGTCCGCTGGCCTGGCTCGGCTTCCCGGGCCGGTGAGCTGAATGACAAGAGATTTGGGTTTTAAGGCTGATGGTTTTTCAGTGCAGATGTAGGGAGTTTCCAGCTGTAAGATTGCCCCTCCCCCAGTCTCCTTGGTATTGGGGGGGGGTGTCTCCTTTTCCAGGGGAGGCTTTCCAAGGTGGGTAGCAGCTCTGGGCGCTCACTCTCCTGCCCAGTGGCTCATGCTCACACACACTCCCTGCAGCCTCTCCCTGGGAAGGCATGGTCCATAAGGTGCTTTAACACCCATGGCCACTCACCAGCCTTCCACTGATTCCACACACAGAACACATCCTTCCCACTCTCAGCCCGATTTTACCTACGGCAACCCACAAGTGAGTAGGGCTGACTCCAGCCCTGGGTCCGTCAGTGTCCCGCTGAGACAGTGGGATCGGGGCAGGAGCCAGCACCTGCTCGGCCAGCCCCACGACGTGTGCCTCCGTGTATTACCCATTGTGGGCACACAGGTGCCTCTGTGTAGATCGTAAGTTTCCATCCTTTCATGTCACTGACGGCCCCTAGATCCTGCAGTCAGGGGCAGGGAAACCAGCAGGTCTGCACTCTGCTTGCTCTGGTTCGCTCTTGTGTTGACTTTTATCATGTTCCCTCTGCTCCTGCCCTACTTAGCCACCCTCATCCTCACTGTTTCTCTTCACGTGGTAGTTTTTCCCTGGCTCCTTCACCATTCCATCCTGCCCCTCTTCCCTGAATTGCCCCACCCCACCGCCCCCGGCGAGACTGCAGTGCAACCCTGTTGCAAGAAAAGCAAACCTCATTCTGGGAGGCACTAACTGGAGTGTTGTGAGCAAGACACGAGAAGTCATTCTTCCACTCTGCTCTGCACTGGTTAGGCCTCAGTTGGAGTGTTGTGTCCAGTTTTGGGCACCACATTTCAGGAAAGATGTGGAGAAATCGGAGAAGGTCCAGAGAAGAGCAACAAGAATGATGGAAGGTCTAGAGAACATGAGCTATAAGGGAAGACTGGAGGAACTGGGCTTGTTTAGCTTGGAAAGGAGAAGACTGAGAGGGGACGTGATAGCTCTTTTCAGGTATCTAAAACAGTATCACAAGGAGGAGGGAGAAAAATTGTTCTCCTTGGCCTCTGACAATAGAGCAAGAAGCAATGGGCTTACATTGCAGCAAGGGAGGTTTAGGTTGGACATTAGGAAAAACTTCCTGTCTGTCAGGGTGGTGAAACACTGGAATAAATTGCCTGGGGAGGTTGTGGAATCTCCATCCCTGGAGATGGATTGAAGAGCAGGTTGGACAGACACCGGTCAGGGACGATCTAGATGGTGCTTGGTCCTGCCCTGAGGGCAGGGGACTGGACTCGATGCCTCTCGAGGTCCCTGCCAGTTCTCGGGTTCTAGGGTTCTATAACACTCAGGTTCTTCCAAGGGATGTCTTTGTCCTCATGAAACACAGAACTGAGTCCCCCTGGGTGGGGAGAAAATGTCACTAGCTCAGAGGACAGGGGCTGGTGCACAGGGCAGCATATTTGTTCACCTGCCCCATTCTCAGACCTGTGTTATCGACCCTCAGCCATGAGGGAGTGGTGGGCAGCTCCACAGGGAAGGGGTAGGAGAGGGCAAAAGTCCCACCCACAAAATGAGCGGTCGGTTCCAGAGTCCCAGCTGCTGGCCCCTCTACGGGTGGTGAGAAGTGCGCACAGGGACAAGTGGGGCAGCTCAGCACCCCCACGCCAGAACCTGTTCCAGCCCCCTGGGTACCAATGTTCTGCCCTCAGACTGAGCCCTCGGGCACGGTGCTCGGAGGCTAACCGGGAGCCCAAACATTGCAGCCTGTAACGGGGAAGGGACATTTCTGAGTCTTTATGGATTCACTCATGAGACTCTGTCACCTCCCAACTCCACGTCCTTCCGATACATTTCCAGCTTGTTTTATTGCCCCTAGTCGCAGCCCATGGCAGACAGAGACGGGGGAAACCAAGTGGCCATCACAGAATTCATCCTCCTGGGATTCAGGGATCTCCCGGACCTGCGAGTTCTTCTCTTCTTGCTCTTCCTCGTGATCTACCTGGCGACCGTGACCGGGAACAGCCTCATTGTGGGGCTGGTGTTAGCTGATCAGCACCTCCACACCCCCATGTACTTCTTCCTGGGGAACCTGTCCTGCCTGGAGACCTGCTACAGCTCCGCCATCCTGCCCCGGCTGCTGGCCGGGCTCCTGACGGGGGACAGGACTATCTCCGCCTGGGACTGCCTCACACAGCTGTATTTCTCTGGGGCTCTGGCTGCCATGGAATGCTACCTGCTGGCAGCCATGTCGTACAATAGGTACTTGGCCATCTGCAGACCCCTGCACTACTCCACACTCATGAACACCCGGGTCTGCCTCCAGCTGGCGGCTGGCTCCTGGTTGAACGGCTTTTTGGCCATTGCCATTTTCGTCTCTGTGGTCTCCCGGCTAATCTTCTGTGGCCCCAACAAAATTGACCATTTTCACTGTGACCCCATCCCCCTGATAAAACTCTCCTGCAGCGACGCACACCTGGTCCTGGTGCTGGATTTCATAGTAGTCTGCGTGTTCACCCTGCCTCCTTTCCTCCTCACCCTAGCGTCCTACGTCTGCATCCTCGCCACCGTCCTGCGCATCCTGTCCTCCACCAGCCGGCAAAGGGCCTTCTCCACCTGCTCCACCCACCTGACCGTGGTGACCATTTTCTACGGGTCCATCCTTGTCGTGTACATGCTCCCGAAACACGACGCCCTGAGAGCCCTGAACAAAGTGCTCTCGCTGTGCTACACGGTCCTGACCCCCCTGCTGAATCCCCTCATCTACAGCCTGAGGAACAGAGCGGTCAGGCAAGCCCTGAGCAAAGCCCTCAGGAAGTTCGTGGATTTCCCAAAGACATGCACAGACTCCTAGAGAGCAACTTGTCCTGAGGCTCCCCAAGCTGCCTGGGGATTGAAGCAACCTGCCCCCGCTGAAACAAAGCTGGAAAACGCCCTCTGAAGACCTCCACACTACTGTGAAAGAACTGGGGAGGCGCTGTGTGGAGTCACTGAGACAGTGCGTTTACGGTCCCGTGAGGTGTCCACCTAACACGACAGGAAAGTGAGGTTGAGAATAGATCAGGCACCCTCGCCTTCTGCACCTACCCACACAGCGCGGTGGCCTGTTTCTCCACAGCGCTGGCCAAGCATTCACCCTCAGTGAGGGGCGTGGACAGCATCTGAAAATACTCACAAGCCCGAGGGGTCAGGTACAAAATCCACTCCCTTCCCACATAAATCTCTGTGTATCACCTGATAGCTGTTTCTCTGTTAGACCAGCAACTCCTTTATCCCAGGCCAGGCATACCAACGCAATCAAACATGACCGATGCCACCCTCATGTTTCTAGCTGCAGATTGTTTCTGCTAGGGCGGGGGAAGAATCCAGCTGGAACTCGGGCCAGTCGTGGCCACCGAGGTGGAAGAACCAGAGAGGGAGGTGGCCCTCACCCTGTTCCCATCATGGAGTTTTTAACTGGGCACCAGGCAGAGGAGAGAAAATTTTAACCATTTTTTTCCATAAAAACATTTTTTGATCAAAAATCAGACTTGGATCATGGGAACCCTGGTGCATGGAAGTCTGGGAGATCGGCCAGCCTGGGACTTATGCTTCCTGCTACCAGGTGCCTGTGAGATGCACGAGGCTGGTCTGTGGCCGACAGCAGCACATTTAATCAATGGCAAAGTTGGGGGAGTAGCTTTCCCCAGGGCTGGCTGGTGGGTCGTGCCCACACGCTCAGGGACTCACTGGGAAGGAGTTTTCTCTGGGTCACACCGGCACAGTTCCTGTGCTCCATGGGGCCTGGGTCACTTGCAGGACTAAGCTGCTGAGGCTGGAATCTCACCCTTTGCTCAGCACCCCACGCCCTCACCTGTACCTCGAAACTGTGCCCCAGGTGGAAGCCCGCCCCTAGAACCAGCCCAGTCACCGTGAGAGGAAGTGATGGAGAGAGGGGGGAGTGGAGTGGGCGAGGCCTCGGGAAGGGGCGGGGCCTTGGGGAAGAGGTGGGGTTGATCCTGGGTTGCCCTGAAATTTAAAAAGTCATCTTGGGGGTAAGAAGGCTGGAGACCCCTGGTCTCAGGGCCGGCCTTAGGCCGATTCACCCGATTCCCCCCAATGGGGCCCCACGCCTAAAGGGGCCCCGCGCCCTGAACCTGGAAGTGTGCCGGGCGCCATGGGCGGCGAGTTAATATTCAGAGCCGGGGCCCTGCTCCAGCAATATGTGGAACTGGGTCTCTCCCCCGGCCTGGAGCAGGCCCCGGCCCCCTCCCCGCCGGCCCCCTCATGCATCCTCCCACCCTGCCCCCAGAGCATCCCCCTGGCCCCGGACTGTCCCTGCCATGCGCGGCTCTCAGCGCGGCTCCCCCTCGCTGGTGCGCACTGCTGCTGCCATGCGCAGCATTTGCAGGTGAGCAGGGAGGACACCCGGGCGTAATGTGACGTCACGGCCCGAGACTTTAAAACTCCTCAGAGGCACATTGCGTCGTGTGGACTGGCTCCGGGTTTGGAGCCCGGGGCCCAAGTGCAGACTCTGGCCCCGCAAAGTGGAAGGCAGAAGGTAGGGGAGCAGGAAAACTAGGGGGAAGGGGCTTGTGCGGAGAGGGGAGTGGGGAGAGGAAGGGGCTTGTGCGGAGGGCGAGGGGCTTGTGCGGGGGGGGGAGAGGAAGGGGTTTGTGGGGAGGGGGGAGGGGTGGGAGAGGAAGGGGCTTGTGCGGAGGGGGAGGGGAAAGAAAGAGGAAGGCACCAAGGGTATGTCTACACTACAAAGTTAATTCGAAGTAACAGCCGTTAGTTCGAATTAACTTTAATAGGGGCTACACATACAAACCGCTAGTTCGAATTTAAATCGAACTAGCGGAGCGCTTAATTCGAATTAGGTAAACCTCATTCTACGAGGAGTAACGCCTAGTTCGAATTAAGTAGTTTGAATTAAGGGCTGTGTAGCCACTTAATTTGAACTAGCTGGAGGCTAGTCCTTCCCAGATTGCCCTGGTGGCCACTCTGGGCCAAACCAGGGAAACTCTTCTGCCCCCCTCCCGGCCCCGGAGCCCTTAAAGGGGCACGGTCTGGCTACAGTGCTTGTGCCAGTTGCAAGCCTGCCAGCACCCAGCCAGCAGACCCTGCACCTGGCACGGGATGAGCCAGCCACCTGCTGCCACCCAGCCCTCCGCATCTTCCCAGGACCAGGTTGGCAGCTCCCAGGAGCCTGCCCGGGGTTGCAAGAGGCGGGCGCCCGCCTGGTCTAGTATGGAGATCGTGGACCTCATCGAGGTTTGGGGGGAGGCCTCCAACGTCCACGATCTCCGCACTAGCCACAGGAACGCAGCTGTCTACAGCCGCATGGCTGCCAGCCTGGCCACCAGAGGCCACATGCGGACCCTGGAGCAGGTCCACTGCAAAATCAAGGACCTGCGGCAGGCCTACTCCAGGGCCTCCCAGCCAGGGGCCGACCCGGAGGCATGCCCTCATTATGAGGCCCTGGACCGCATCCTGGGGGCTCACGCCGTCCATGCCCCCCGGGTGGTGATCGACCCCGGGGCAGAGGGCCCCGTCCCTGACACGGAGGAGGAGGAGGAGGATGCCGAGAGCCAGGAGCCTGCAGGGAGCCTGCCCAGGACCCAGGACCCCCGAGGCATCCCACAGAGCACATCGGCTGTGTCATCCGAGGCCGGGGAGGGTTCCACATGTGAGTGCCATCATGCTCCCCTTATGTGTATGGGAGGTTCGGGGGGGAGAGGGAGCCCAGGGACCGTGCACCTGGGCCTTGCCCACCATGGAGCAACAGCTGGGTGTCATGCAGGGGCCCTGGCCCATTTCCCACATGCCGACCTCGCCTTGCAGAGGCGGGCTGGGTTTCACCCACTGTGTCCCCAGGGAGAACTGACCACTGCTCTTGTTTCACCACAGCCGCAGCACCTGGGACTGCAGGGCGCACCACCCCGCCTGCAACAGCCACCCGCACCCGGGCCAGCAGGCGCACCAGGAACCTGGAGGACTACCACCGGCGGCACCTGCGGCTACTGGAGCACCAGCTCCACACCCAGGACCACTGGGTCCGGGAGGACCTGTGGCTGCGGCAGCGGAGCTTGGAGGCGCTGGAGGAGCAGGGCCGTGCCCTCAGAGGTCACCTCCAGACCCTGGTGAACAGGTTCCTGCCTCCTCCTGCTCCGGCCCCTGCGGCCGCCCCAGCTCTCGCTCCTCCTCCCACTCCTGCTCCCCCTCCTGCTTCCTCCGCACCCCCCGTCCCTCCTGCCCCACCCTCCACGCCCACTCCCCCCCAACGCCCCCACACCCGCAGTGCTGTCAGACAGGAGAGCCAGCAGGACCCCCAACTCTGAACTTTCCCTTCCCTTCCTCCCCTTCCTCCCCCTTCCAGCTCCCTCCTCCCAGGTTTCCCCCTCTCCTCTCCCACCCTCATTCCTCCCTCCCCCCACCCCAGTTATGTACAATAAAGAGAGGTTTTTTTGGCAAAACAAATGTTTTTATTTTACTTTAGGAAGGGGGGTTAGGGAGGGGAAAGGGGAAGGAGGGGAGGGTGGAAGAAGGCCCCAGTGGGGCATGCAGGGAGAGTTCAGTCCTCCTCCACCAGGAAGCTCTCCCGCAGGGCTTCCCGGATCTGGACGGCCCCTCGCTGGGCCTCCCGGACGGCAGCGGTGTGGGGCTGCGCGTACTGGCCAGCCATGCGGTCAGCCTCAGCCATCCAGGCTGGCAGGAAAGCCTCCCCCTTCCTTTCACGTAAATTGTGCAGCACACAACATGCTGCCACCACGGGAGGGATATTGTGCTCGGCGAGGTCGAGGCGGGTGAGGAGGCATCAAAATTGAGCTTTCAGGCGTCCGAAAGCCCCCTCGACCACAATGAGGGCCCTGGTGAGCCTGGCATTGAAGTCCTGCCGGGAGAGGTTGAGATGCCCCATGTACAGCTTCATCAGTCAGGGCTGTAGGGGGTAGGCCGCACCCCACACCAGGCAGACGGGCATGTCCACGTCCCCGACCCTGATGTGGCGGTCGGGGAAGAAGGTCCCAGCCTGCAGCCTCTGGCACATGGAGGAGTTGCGAAACACCCTGATGTTGTGTGCCTTGCTGGACCAGCCCACATTAATGTCCGTGAACTGGCCCCGGCGGTCAGACACGGCCTGCAGGAGGACGGAGAAGTACCCCTTGCGGTTGATGTACTGGGAGGCCTGGTGTTCCGGGGCACGGATGGGGATGTGCGTCCCATCAATGGTCCCCCCCGCAGTTGGGGAAGCCGAGGGCGCCGAACCCCCGGATGACCGTGTCCGGATCAGCGAGGCGGACCACCCTGCGGAGCAGCACCCGGTTGATGGCCTTGATCACCTGCAGAGAGACACAGCAAACCGCAAATCACTGGGGCGCCCGGGTGGCTGGGAGTGTTCGTTCCCTGGCACTGCCCTGCACCCCACTCCCAGAAGTGACCCCCGCTGCGATCCTGGCCGCCACGGGCGGCCTGTAGTACGGCCGGGACAGACCGACCCCTCCCGTGTGGGGCACTTTCGCCTCCTCCCCCCACCCCATTTTCCCTGGGGCGGCCCACCCCCTCCTTGCAGTCTCCCTCCCCCCGGCCCAGTGGCCTGTGGGTGCCGTACCTGCATGAGCACTGCTCCGACGGTGGATCTCCCCACACCGAACTGGTTCCCGGCGGATCGGTAGCTGTCCGGCGTGGAGAGCTTCCACAGGGCGATGGCCACATGCTTCTGGAGGGGGATGGCGGGCCTCATGCGAGTGTCCTGTCGCCGCAGAGCAGGGGCAAGCCACTCGCAGAGCTCCAGGAAGGTGTCCTTCTTCATCCTGAAGTTCTGGGTCCACTGTTGGTCTCCCCAGGGCTCCAGGACGATGCGGTCCCACCAGTCGCTGCTGGTGTCCAGACGCCAGATTCAGTGGGGCACGCTAGCCTCCGGCCACTGCTGCAGCTCCTCCACAGCCCCCAGGGAGGCCGGGGGAAAGGCAGGGGGCTGACCTGCACCAGATGGTGCCAGGCAGCCTCCAGCCATTGCTGGCAGGCTTGCAGCAGCAAGTCCAAAAACTGGAGCAGCATGCCCAGGGCGAGCTCTGGCTCCATGGTGCCAACTGCGGCAGCGTCCCCAATGGGAACCACCGACACAGGCAGGCGGAGAGGAAAATGCTTTGCTGTCCCTCGGCGAGGTAGGCAAGCAAGCAGAAAAGCTGAGAACCGGCTGTCCAGGGGGGTCCCTTTAAGCACGAGCCTCAGATAGCCTCAGACAGCAGCCACACAAAGCAACTACTGACCTGATGCCCTGCTGGAACCGATTTCAGCTGCCCTTAAATACGACCCAACATCCAATCAGTGTGGATGCGCTATTTTGAATTAGCAAAACGCTAATTCGAATTAGTTTTTGGGTCTAGATGTGTTAGTTCGAATTAGCTTATTTTGGATTAACTAATTCGAAATAAGCTAGTTCAAATTAGCGCTGTAGTGTAGAAATACCCCAAGAGACAAGGTGGAGGAGAGACAAATGCCAAGGGGCCAAGTGCAGACAATGAGGAAAAGGGCAGGAGGGGAGGTGTCAGTGGGAGGGGGGACAGGGTGATGCAGGGAGAGGAGAGGGGAAGGGCTTTGGGGGCTAGAGGGGGGAGGGGGAGATGCTGGGAGAAGGCTTGAAAGAAGGGGTGGGCATGAGAAAGGTGGGGATGGAGCAAGTCATGTGTGAGGGCACAGGGGCATGAGGGGAATGGGAGCAGAGGGTGGTGAGGGGGTGGGCATCAGGGAAAAAGAAGGCAAAGGGGGCAGGGGCAGTAAGGGAAGGGGGAGGCATCAGGAAGATGCAGGGCTAAGGGAAGGTGCAAGTGCCAGGGGATTCTGGGGTGAAGCAGAAGGGCAGACACCTGCAGGGGAGGGACCAGCACCAGAGGAGAGAGGCAGGGCAGGTGTGTAGAGGGAGGTGTTAGAAGAGGGGATGAGGAGGGGTCGCTCACATGATCAGAGTGGGGCTACTGGAGGAGTGGGCACAGGGGGGAATGAAGGGCTGGTGGAGGGGGGCTGAGGGCAGTGAGAAGGGCAGGAGTCAGGACAGCAGAGGAGGGTGAGGAGTTGGGGGGCAGCAGGCACCAGGGGAGCTGATGGAGCAAGGGGAGGAGACATGGCAGCAGAGGGAAAAGGTAGAGGTTTATAAGATATTTATTAATAACTTGGGTGCCACAGTGGCACATCCAAACAAGCCACATGAACTCAGTACTGGTGCATAACACAAAATCCATTCTGCTCATGGGAGGAAACTCTTAGGCTATGTCTACACTGGCGGCTTCTTGCGCAAGAACATCTTGCGCAAGGGTTCTTGTGCACGAAGTCTTGCGCAAGAACACGTCCACACTGCCATGTGCGCGCTGTGCTTTTGCACAAGAGCATCCATGGCAGTGTGGACGCTCTCTTGCCCAAGAAAGCTCCAATAGCCATTTTAGCCATAGGGGTTTTTTGCGCAAGAAATCCCTGCCGAGCGTCCACACTGCCCTCTTGCGCAAGAGAGCTCACACCTGTTAGAAAAGAGCGTAGCTCTTGCGCAAGACGCCCTCTCTTACCGCGCCATGCTGTAAATTTCCTTGCACAAGAGCAGGCGGGCAGTGTGGATGCTCTGCGGGTTCTTGCACAAGAACGGCTGTACTTGCGCAAGGAGCCGCGAGTGTAGACATAGCCTTAGAGGGAACACTTCCCCCAGCCTCTCTGCCCCCAAGTTAATGTCACACACGTTGGGTTAATGCAATTGCAGGATAGTTGCATGAGGGGGGGTTGGTGGGGGCCAAACTAGTCCCTGTTGGTAGGAGGGTGGTGGGAAAAGCCCTTCGAGAGGGGTGACATGACCCCTTTTACTTCTGGTCATGTGTCCATTTTGCCGCGAGTGTGTTACCTCCAGAGGCCTGGTTAACAGGGGTGAGGGGGTGTGGCTAATGGGGGTTGGGGCATGGCTAATGGGGGTCAGGGAGTGTGGCTAATGGGGCACCACCAAAAATTATACAAACTGCCGGCCCCAGAGGAGGAGTACATCGGCTGCCTGCGCCACAGGAGGTGTGAATTTAGCGCAGGGTTTTCCTGTACTACGGGAAATAGGCAATCAGGGCAGAGCAGCTGGCCCTTGAGAGAGAATGAATGTTATTTTTGACCAAAGATAAAGAATTAAACGTAGAGATGATAAAAACGCCAATCAGATATTTTTGGTGGGAAAATGTTTTGTTGATCGAGACGATAACATTCCATGGGAACATGTCACTTTCCACGAAATTGCTTTTGGAAAAGACTTGTATGTTGCCACATGAAATAATATAAAATGAAATAAAATGAGACATTCAAAGAAATAAATGTAAGTAACAATGAAATCCAACCAAAGCAATAAGCAGTCCTGGGGCACCATCCAGACTAACAAAAAATACAGTGTCATGAGCTTTCGTGGGTAACATCCTCTTCACCAGATGAGCTGGAGCGGGAATAACAGAACCATTGAGTCTCTAAGGTGCCACAGGATTACCCGTTGTTTTTAAAGTTACAATCTAACAGAGTTATCTCTCTGAAACTTCATGAAATACAATGTAAGAGCAAATAAAAAAAGAATTTAGAAATAAAATTTAAAATGGAGAAATACTTTTTTTAAAAGTCACAATCGGAATTCAGTCCAACATTTGAAATCATTGCATTGCCAATGAAATGGAAATCCAGGTTCAATACCCCTCTCAGCACCTGGACATGGCACATTTCTTACACATTCCGGGGTTTACGCAGAATTTTTTCTTGCAAAAGAGGCTCTATTTCTCGCTAAACTGGAACTTTCCTTGGTTTGCTTCGCTTGTGATGAAGACGGCATCTTCCTCTATCAAGTGTCTGGCTGCAAGAAAATAGTTTCGTCGTGAGCAACGGGTCTTTGTCTGATAAGAACAACTTTCAAATGGCTCTGAAAGGGTTTGGTGGCCCATTTCCACGGCCATTCCCTAGGAGTGGGCTGCCCCACGGAGTGCAAATCCCAGCCTTAGTTGCTTTCTTGTTTCTCTGAAATACAAACTCCTGGCCCACTCAGCCCATGGAACTGCAGCCTTTAAAGGGCGTGGTTCTGCTTTGATACACCAGGGCGTGAAACGTGGGGCTTTCTGTGCCAACCTGTTTCTGGACAGTTGTCCCTAAGACCCATCACTCCACTATGGGTATGTCTACACTTGCACCCTATTTCGAAATAGGGATGCAAATGTAGGCATTCGAAATAGTAAATGAAGTCAGGATTTAAATATCCCATGCTTCATTAGCATAATCGCGTCTGGGCGCTATTTCAAAATCATGCTATTTCGAAATAAAATGCCCTGTATAACCGTGTTATTTCGAGAGAAAACCCTTCTCTCGAAATAACTATTATTCCTCATACAATGAGGTTTACCAATTATTCCAAGAGAAGGATTTTCTCTCGAAATAACACGGTTACACAGGGCATTTTATTTCGAAATAGTGCAATTTTGAAATAGCGCCCAGATGCGATTATGCTAACGAAGTGCAGGATATTTCAATCCTGGCTTCATTTACTATTTCGAGTGCCTACATTTGCATCCCTATTTCAAAATAGGGTGCAAGTGTAGACATACCCAATGAGAGCACTTGGGGCCATCTGTCAAGATAGAGAACATCTTGTTGCCTCTGTATAAATCCATAGTACACCCACAACTTGAACATTGCATGCAGGTGTGGTCACCTCATCTCCAAAATGATATATTGGCACTGGAAAAGATTAAGAGAAAGGCAACAAAAATTACTAGGGGGTTGGAACAGCTGCCATATGCATAGAGATTTAAAAAACTGGGAGATTTCAACTTAGAAAAGAGGAGACTAAGGGGGGATATGATAAAGGTCTATAAAATCATGATAGCTATGGAGAAAGAGAATAAAGAAAAGTTATTTACTTGTTCCCATAACTCAAGAACTAGGGGTCACCAACTGAAGTTAATAGGCAGCAGGTTTAAAACAAGGAAAAGGAAGTGTTTCTTCATGCGACACACAGTCAACCTGTGGAACTCCTTGCCAGAGGATGCTGTGAAGATCAGGACTTTTACAGGGTTGAAAAAGAACTTGGTGAATTCACGGAGGACATGCTTATTAGCCAGAATGGGTAGAAATGGTGTCCCGAGCCTCTGCTTGTCAGAGACTGGAAATGGGAGGGAGTTGATGGTTCCCTGTTCTGTTCACTCCCTCTGGGGCACCTGGCATTGGTCACTGTTGGCAGACAGAACACTGGGCTGGATGGACCTTTGGTCTGGCCCAGTCTGGCTCTTCTTATGTGCTATGCTCATTTCCATCTAGATGAATGTTTTGTGGAATCTGTCTGCTCAGATGTTAAATCTTCCCCAGGGATCAAGAGGGGGCATTTCCCTCCCCACCACACCTAGCCTCCGTGCTCCACTCCCCCATTGATCCAGTAACCATCAGAGAGGGAGGAAGCTGATGTTTCACTGAGTGAATGTTCTTTATTCATGGCAGAGTTCATTTCTTTCCCGTAGAGGCACCCCATGGCGAGTCCAGAGCAGGAAAACCAAACGTTCATCATGGATTTTCTCCTGCAGGGATTCGGGGATTTCCCAGAGCTGCAGCCCCTTCTCTTCCTGCTGTTCCTCGCCATCTACCTGGCAACCATGGCCGGGAACACCCTCATCATGGGGCTAGTTCTGGTGGATTGGCACCTCCACACCCCCATGTACTTCTTCCTGGGGAACCTGTCCTGCCTGGAGACCTGCTACAGCTCCACCATCCTGCCCCGGCTGCTGACCGGACTCCTGACGGGGGACAGGACAATTTCCTTGGCCGGGTGTCTCACACAATATTATTGCTTCGGTGCTCTGCAGGCAACGGAATGCCTCCTCCTGGCCACGATGTCCTACGACCGGTATGTATCCATATGCAACCCGCTGCACTCCGCAGCCTGGATGAGCAGCAGGGCTTGCATCCAGCTGGCATCTGGCTCTTGGATAGGTGGGTTTCTGGGTAATAGCATCACTACTCTGTTGCTATCCCAGTTAACCTTCTGCGGCCCCAATGGTATCGACCATTTCTTCTGCGACTTCGTCCCCCTGGTCAAACTCTCCTGCGATGACCCTCGGCAGATGGAGATACTGGCCTTCACACTCAGCCTGATCTTCTCCTTCCTCCCCTTCCTGCTCACCGTGGCGTCCTACGCCTGCATCCTCAGCTGGATCCCCTCCACCGCCGGGCGGCAAAAGACCTTTTCCACCTGCTCCTGCCACCTCCTCGTGGTGAGCGTTTACTACGGGACTCTGCTGGCTGTCTACATGTTCCCCACCCCCGACCTCCTGAGCCACTTCAAGATAGTTCTCTCTGTCGCCTACACCGTCCTCACGCCCCTGGCCAACCCCCTCATCTACAGCCTGAGAAACAGGGAGGTCCAGAAGGCCCTGAGCCAGGCTCGCAGGAAATTTATATTTGGACCGTGCTGAGCGGTCAGTTTCCTGGGGTTACAATAGCTCTGACATGGGCTGGGGTAGGAGCTGCTGTCGTCCCAGGTCATCTTTCCCTGAGCGTCATTGGGCTCTGTGTCCTCCTGGCAGTGCTTAAAACAACTTCCTTCCAAAATCAGACCCACATTGACAAAAGTGCCACAGCCCCACTGTTGCTGAAAAATGGCCACCTTTCTCATTTTCCCCATAGCATTACACAGTGCAGGAACTGGGGTGCAAATATGGTGCTGACCTTTCAGTGTGCGGGCCCTAGAGTACTAAGAACAAGTCACCATGTGAAACGCTAGTGTGCAGCGACTTCGCTGGGGCTAGGCAAAGCTCTAGCTAAGCTGTGGGACCCCCTGGGAGACCTCTGCATACCTCAAGGGGTACACATGCCCCTGTTTGAGAAGCACTGCTCTTACCAAGTTGCAGCCCTGGGAGAAAGTGGAGATAGACGCACACGCGCACACTGTAAAAATACCAGATACTTACCCCACATTGCCTGGATCCAGCCCAGATATGGCGGGAGGGGGGGGGACTCAGGGATAAGGGGGAGCCACAGCAAGGGGGCTGGTAGGGTTTTTTCCCCCCTTCTGGTCGTGCTGAGGCTGAGGACCAGGGGGGAGGGTTTTAGGGCAGGGGCAACACTTACATGGGCTGGTGGCAGGCAAGATGGCTAGCCCCGTGCCCAGCTGGCACTTCCTTTGTGGTGCGGCTGCCCCCCGTGGTCACTCTTCAGGATTGCTCTCACCTGCAGGCTCGCTGTCCCCCGTGGTGACTGTGAGTATCGCATCCCTCCTCTCTGCCCCTCCCCTTCCATATTCTGGAAAACAGTCCCATTTCAGGCACTTCCTGATTTCCTGGCACAACCAAACTCTGACCTTGGTTATAAGTAAGGATAAGAGAAAGCTGCATACCAAATTTGGTGGCCCGAGCTCTTACCATTTAGGAGGAATTCTTGAACAAATGGACTCACAGACAGATAGACGCACAAATCTCCAAAATATACAGAGAGATCCACTTGCCACATCCACCTGGGGCGATTTGTGTTAGGTGATTTGTATCATTAATGTTTGCTCTCTTGTGGGTATTTCACCGTAGAAGAGAAAAGCCAAAGGAAACCCTCTGACCTGAGCCACAAGATGCTAGCACTGAACCTTGTCTGCCCGTTTTGTAGGAATGATTTTGGGCCAGTTTCTCAAGATACTTGGAGGCTGAATGAGTTTTTCCAAAGCGTCTGGACCCTTGGCCTGCTGCACTGGGCCCTGCAAGTCAGGCAGGGGAACGCCTACCTTCCCCAGGGTTGTACATCACTCCAGGGTCTCAGTGTCAGGATGCCTGGTGCGGGGTGGCAGAGGGAGTGTCCAGAAGCACCTAGAGCCCGTTTCCTGCAAACACTTGGGAACCTGCAGGGTTTGCCGGCAGCAGAGCTGGGTTTGTGAATCCCAAGGTTTGAATTCTGGGGTTTGGGTGCCTAACATCAGCCTCCTATGGGAAACCCAGCCTGCACATTTTCAGCTATCCCACTATTCTGAGAATTCCTTCTACTCCCAGGGATGTTTCCAACCATTTCCTTCTGGTGTTTTACCTTTTTCTCAGTGCCCCAAATGTTTGTGTGTCTTGCACCAAAAGCATCAGGCAATCAAAGAACTAAGCTGTTCTAAGTCTCTCTTGTCAGACTTCCCATTCTCTATCGCCTTCATCTCCAGCGTGAGGAATAAATGTAAGTGGATATCAAAGGCAGCGGAAATGGGCTTTGTAATGCACCAGCCACTTAATGTCTTTATTCAAACCCAGGGCGACAGTGTCAAACCTGTAGATAAATTCCAGTTCTACACTCTCTCTCTGTAATTGGGTGGTGAAAGTCTTTTGTAGACAAATGGGGCAACTTTTACAGCCCTGCGTGTGGTTTGTTGAACTGGCCTCTGGGGCAGATCTGTTCATTATGCCCCTTACTGCTAGGGCAGAGCATCACGGTGACCCAGAACAAGAGCTGGGGGGTAGGAAAGTTGCAGAGAAGAGACAAAAGTCCAAACAAAAAGGCCTCCTGCAGGAACTCAAGCATGGTGTTAGGGCCATGCCTGGTGAAGGAGAGCGGAAATCTAGGAATGAAGCAAAGCTGGTGGATGGGAAATCAAAGCTCATTGGGGGATGGGCTAGTCCAGCCATCACTCCCTTTGGAGGGGCGCAGCAGAAGAGACGCGGGCTGACCGACAGGCCGGAGAAAGGGAAGGTGCACGCACCTTCATTCTGATCAGCAGGTGCAGAGTAAAAGTGCACCCCAGTGCTAGCTTAGTTGTGCTCCTTGTGCAATGACCACAAGCCACACATGCACCGTCACCCTTTGCAGCTCACTCGGGCCAGGATAGCTCTGGGACACAGCCGGGACATGGGCACGTATGAAATAACAAGCTCTGCATTGCAGCAAGGAACACGAGCCAGGTCTCCTGCTGCCTAGCCGAGCGCCACAGCCAGGGGACCGGAGAGCAATTCTCCACCTCTCACTTTGGCCCAATGAATAGCCAAGTATTTCACACACGGTTTCAAGAGGTGAGCGTGAGGGAGGCCATGTCATTGTTCTATGTTTGCACAGCCCTGAGCAGAATGGGGCCCTGCTCTGTTTCCGGGCTTCCAATCACAGAATCATAGAATACTGGGACTGGAAGGGACCTCGAGAGGTCATCGAGTCCAGTCCCCTGCCCTCATGGCAGGACCCAGTGCTGTCTAGACCATCCCTGATAGACATTTATCTAACCTGCTCTTCAATATCTTCAGAGATGGAGATTCCACAACTTCCCTGGGCAATTTATTCCAGTGTTTGACTACCCTGACAGGTAGGAACTTTTTCCTAACGTCCAACCTAAACCTCCCTTGCTGCAGTTTAAGCCCATTGCTTCTTGCTCTATCCTCAGAGGCCAGGAAGAACAATTTTTCTTCCTCCTCCTTGTGACACTCTTTTAGATACCTGAAAACTGCTATCATGTCCCCTCTCAATCTTCTCTTTTCCAAACTAAACAAGCCCAATGCTTTCAGGGTATGTCTACACTACAGTGTTATTTCGAATTAACTTAATTCGAAATAGTTAATTCGAATTAAGCTAATTCGAAATAACGCATCTATACACAAAAACTATTTCGAAATAGCGTGTCCACACTGAGTGGACCCTGAACCGAAGTTAAGGCTGGCCGGAACCAGTGCCGGCAGGGCATCAGGTTAGGACTTAGTGTGTGGGGCTGCTGCCTGAGGCTAACTGAGCTCTGTGCTTAAAGGGACCCTACCCCCACCCCGGACAGACAGTTCTCAGGGTTCCCCGCTTGCTTGTCTACCTCGATGAGGGACAGCAAAGCAGCCCTGTCTTGGGGTGCCCTGAGTGCCCGCACTGGGGACACCACAGCACTCGGCCACATGGAGCCAGAGCTGCCCCTGGGCACGCCGGTGCGTCTCCTGGGGTCGTTGCCAACAGCCCGGCTGCACTTGCTGCAGGCTGCCATCCGGGGGGTCCATCAGGGGGCTGTCAGGATCCAGGAGGCCCTGAGGGAGTGCGTCCACCCTGAGGAGCCCTCGGAGCCTCCCCAGTCCTCCCCACTGGAGGCTCGTGCCCCATTCCTCCCTCACGTCCTTCCACTTACCCCTCCCTAGCCCCCCTTCCTGATGTCAAATAAAAGACACGTATGTTCAAAAATAGAAACTGGGTTTATTGAACAAAACTGGGGGGGGGTGAACCTCTGGGGAGACTGGGAAAAGGAGGTGGGAGAGGGGAAGAGAGAGGGTGGAAGAGGGGAGGAGGAAACCTGGGAGGAGGGTGCTGGAAGGGGGAAGCAAGGAGAAGAAGGGGGAGGGGAAGCTCAGGGTTGGGGGTCTCGCTGGACCAGTTTGACTTTCATGCAAACCTGCTCCTGGGTTCGCATGTGGCCTTTGGTGGCCAGGCTGGCAGCTATCCTGCCATAGATGACCGTGTTCCTCTGTCTAGTGTGGAGATCATGGACGTTGGGAGCATCCCCCCCAAACCTGAATAAGGTCCATGATCTCCACCCTGGACCAGGAAGGCGTCCGCCTTCTCCAGCCCCTGGCAGGCTCCTGGGAGCTGGCAGACTGCTCCTGGAGAGCGGTGGAGGGCTGGCTGCCAGTGGCTTGCTGGCTCATGTTTTGGGGCCACTGGGTCAGGGGCCCACGTGGCCACTGCTGGCTCTGGGCTGGCAGGCTTGGAGCTGGCACAAGCACTGTGGCCAGGGTCTACCCCTTTAATGGCTCCGGGGCTGGGGGAGAGGAGAGTCAGTTTTCCTGGTTGTGCCCTGAGTGTCCACCAGGGCTCCCTGGGAAGGGCTGGAGGCCCCCTATTTCGAATTAAGTGTCTACACAGCACTTAATTCGAAATAGCTATTTCGAATTTGGTGTTACTCCTCATAGAATGAGGTTTACCAAATTCGAAACAAATGCTCCACTATTTCGAATTTATTTCAAAATAGCGGTTTGTCTGTGTAGACACTATCAAAGTTAATTCAAAATAACGGTTGTTATTTCGAATTAACTTTGTAATGTAGACATACCCTCACTCTTCCTTCGTAGGTCATGTTCTCTAGACCTTTAATCTTTCTTGTTGCTCTTCTCTGGACCTTCTCCAATTTCTCCACGTCTTTCTTGAAATGCGGTGCCCAGAACTGGACACAATACTCCAACTGAGGCCTAATCAGAGCAGAGTAGAGCAGAAGAATGACTTCTCGTGTCTTTCTCACAACACTCCTGTTAATGCAGCCCAGAGTCATATTTGCTTTTTTTGCAACAGTGTCACACTGTTGACTCATATTTAGCTTGTGGTCCACTCTGACCCCTAGATCCCTTTCTTCTGTACTCCTTCCTAGACAGTCACTTCCCATTCTGTAGGTGTGAAACGGATTGTTCCTTCCTAAGTGGAGCTCTTTGCATTTGTCCTTATTAAACTTCATCCTGTTTACCTCAGACCATTTCTCCAATTTGTCCAATTTTGAATTATGACCCTCTCCTCCAAAGCAGTTGCAACCCCTCCCAGCTTGATAAAGACATGTTCGTTCCGGCAGATGGCAGAACGAGGAGCAATGGTCTCAAGTTACAGTGGGGGAGGTCTAGGTTGGACATTAGGAAAAACTATTTCTCTAGGTGGATGGGGAAGCACTGGGATGGGATCCCTAGGGAGGGGGTGGAATTTCTGTCCCTAAAGGTGCTTAAGTCCCGGCTTGACAAAGCCCTGGCTGGGATGATTGAGTTAGGGTTGGTCCTGCTTTGGGCGAGGGGCTGGACTCAATGACTCCTGAGGTCTCTGCCAGCCCTGGGATTCTGTGATTCTATGAAGCTTTTCCCTCTCTGTTCCATTCCCTGAGTGGCCAGTATAAGTTTGAGTCTATTAAAACCCCGTCTCCCCTTCAAGCAACGAACTGAACATGCTATGAACTTTTCCTTCACACGCACATTAGCAAAGTCTCAAGGGAAAATTCACCTGCGGGGTTTGCAGGGTAAACGAGGACTCAGGAGAGATGTGTGTTTGCTGGGGAGTGGCACAAGGCAAGGCAAACCCACAGTCTCAACACAACTGGGGCGTCCAGCCAAAACCAGGCAGCTCTCCTGACTGCGGCTCACTGCAGTGTGCAGGCACACGGGCCTCCTCTGCCTCCACCAGGGAAGGGGAGACGTACCTCAAGGCAAGCGAACTAGGCGAGGGGGTGGCAGAACCAGGATCCTGTTCTCTCTGAAACACCAAGCCAAGAGTTCATGTCGCAGACTCCAGCTTCTCCCGCGCCCGCCTGAAGGTAACTCTCCTGCCACGCCGCCCTTTGTGTAAACCGGGCCACTTGGGAGGGGGAAGAAACAGCCTCCGCATCCACCGCCCATCCCCAGGCCTCGCTGCCTTTCGGGTGACGCCGGAGCTTTCCCCGGGCCCTGGACAGAGAGGACGTGCTCGTGCTGCGTGGCACTCGCTGCTGGAACGCTCTCGGCCGTGAGAACGAGAACTATGCTGAGGACTTTCCCTCGCCAGCGCCGAGCGCCGTTCCCGAGCCCTTCGCACAGGGCCAGGCCAGGTTTGTGCAGCTCTGAGCGCAAGGGGCCTTGGTCCAGGAGCAGGTCTCCGAGGGACGCCGCTGTTTGACTAATACCGCCCCCCCCTCGGCACTCTGGGGTGGTTACCAGAGCTCCATCAGGGACCAAAAACCAGGGGCAGTGTCACTGAGATTAAGCAAACCCCCCCCCCCCCACACACACACACACATATGCACAGGGCTGGTTGGCCTGCACACGGCCGGGCTGGCTTGGCCAGGGACCAGTGGCATGCCTACGCTATGGGGGGGAGGACATGCCTGGGGGAGGAAACCGTAAGGAGAGTGAGGGGCACGCTTGGTATCCGTTTGTGAGGCACACTCGGGGACGTGTCTCCGGAGGGGTCGCAGGTGCACATCACACATGGAAAAAGAACAAAAGCCACAGAAACGGGCTGGGCCTGGCCTCATGCACATTAACATGGACATGGCACTGGTCACTTCCCCCGCTGTAGGCTGAGTCCAGGAGAACCGGCCAGCAGGAGCCGAACCAATAACTGGTTTGCAAAGCAAGAACTTCTAAGAGCATCACAACGGCCAGGCTGGGTCAGACCAGAGGTCCATCCAGCCCAGTGTCCTGTTGGCCCACAGTGACCAATGCCAGGTGCCCCAGAGGGAGGGAACAGAACAGGGAATTCTCACATGATCCCTCCCCTGTCACCCATTCCCAGCCTCTGACACACAGGCTATGGACACCATTCCTACCCATCGTAATAGCCATGGATGGACCTAACCTCCCTGAATTTATCTAGCTCTTTTTTGCACCCTGTTAAAGTCCTGATCTTCACAACGTCCTCTGGCAGGGAGTTCCACAGTCTCACAGTCCTCCCGGGTGATCCATGGGGACCACTTGCCAAAGTTAGAAAAGGCAAGTACAAAATGGCTTGCTGTGGTTTTCTGCCTGTATCCCCCTTTTAACTGGAGGTGGGGGGCACGGGAGGGGCAGGGGACTGATAATGGAATCTTAAAGATCTAAGTAGGAAGTTTGGTCTTGTTTCTTCATTGACCCCACTGGATGAGGGGCCTTCTGGGATATTTGGGGATCCAAGTGGATGCTAAAATGTGATTAAAATGTATCCTCTTCTGGTTCCATAGTAAGTTGGGTTTCTTTCCCCCAGTGGCACCACATGGCGAGCCCGGAGCAGGGGAATCAAACGGCCGTCATGGAATTCGTCCTGCTGGGGTTCAGGGATCTCCCAGAGCTGCAGCCCCTTCTCTTCCTGCTGTTTCTCGCCATCTACCTAGCAACCGTAGCCAGGAACCTCCTCATCGTAGTTCTTGTCATGTCCGACCAGCATCTCCACACCCCCATGTATTTCTTCCTCGGGAACCTGTCCTGCCTGGAGACCTGCTACTCCTCCACCATCCTGCCCCGGCTGCTGGCCGGACTCCTGACAGGGGACAGGACCATCTCCATCCCAGCCTGCCTCACGCAATATTATTTCTTTGGTTTCCTGGCTGTTGAAGAGTGTTACCTCCTGGCGGTGATATCCTACGACCGGTATTTAGCCATCTGCAAGCCGCTGCACTACACTGCCCGTATGAACAGCAGGTCCTGCCTCCAGCTGGCAGCTGGCATGTGGCTCGGCAGCTCTCTGGTGGCTGACATAACCATATATTTAATGCAACAGCTAACTTTCTGCGTCCCCCATGAAATTGACCATTTCTTCTGTGACTTCATCCCGGTGGTGAAACTCTCCTGCGGAGACACCCGGAGGATCAAGTTTGTCACCACCCTGCTGGCCGCTGTGTGCACTCTCCCGCCGTTCCTTGCAACCTACGTCTGCATCATCTCCACCATCCTGTGCATGCCATCCACCACCGGGAAGAGAAAGGCCTTTTCCACCTGCTCCTCCCACGTCACCATGGTGTCCGTTTTCTATGGGACCCTGATGGTTGTCTACATGCTCCCCCAAACCGACACCCTGCAAGCCCTGAACAAAGTGTTCTCCGTCTTCTACTCCGTCCTGACCCCCCTGGCCAACCCGCTCATCTACAGCCTGCGGAACACGGAGGTCAGAGAGGCCCTGGGGAAAGTTCTCACAAAGTTCTCGGCTGGCAGAAGGGCTCAGACCTTCCTGCCGTAGTTTGTTCGACTCAGGAACAAGCTGGTTAAAATGGCAATGCATCCGAGGCCGGCTGGCTTTCCAGTGAGGCCTCTGGTCCCCATTGCTCACGCTCAGTACTGGCTTTTGGGGTGCAGGTTGTGCTGTAGTGTGGGGGCCTTGCTGGTTGCTATGCCGGGCGGTGGGCTGTGGGTGACCTCCACTGGCGGCTGTTTGTAGCACGGCCCAGCAGGACAGCGGATGAGTCACTAGGCAAGGGTCTCCCAGCCTGTTGGGCCAGTTGCCTCCCAGGGAGAGACAAAGGGAGGAAGGCGGGTCCAACCCTGGCTGGGGGTAGGGCTGGAAAGGAGTTAGTTTTCAGTCTGGGAAGCAGGGGAGAAGGAGCCAGGGAAGGGGCTGGGATTGTAGGGCCCAGCCACCCCCCATCTCAAAGGGGGCTGAGGCATCCTAGGCCCGGTTCCTGTAACCAGATGACATCTGGGCTGTGCTGTATCCTGGAGAAGCAATAAACTCCCTCACCCCTACTGGCTGGCGGAGTCTGTTCGTGCCACTACGGGGGTGCAGGAGTGGGGAAACCCCAACGCGCCGTCACACAGGTCTTAGGGTTTGATTGGGGTTAGGGTTGGATTAGGCTCAGAGAATATCTCGTCTCTATAAATCCATGGTACGCCCACATCTTGAAAACTGCATGCAGATGTGGTCAACTCGTCTCAAAAAAGATACCTTAGAACTGGAAAAGGTTCAGAACAGGGCAACAAAATGATGAGGGGTTTGGAACGGGTCTCAAATGAAGGGAGAGTAAAAAGACTTGGACTTTTCATTTTAGAAACTAGGAGACTAAGGGGGGATATGATAGCGGTCTATAAAATCATGACGGGTGTGGAAAACGTGAATGAAGAATTATTTACTCCTCATAACACAAGAACCAGGAGTCAAGAAATGAAGTTAATAGGTAGCAGGTTTAAAACAAACAAAAGGATGTTTTTCCTCATACAAGGCAGTCTGCCTGTGGAACTCCTCGCCAGAGGATGTGGTGGAGGCTAGAACTTTAACAGGGTGCAAAAAAGAGCTAGATCGATTCATGGAGGACAGGTCCATCAATGGCTATTAGCCAGGATGGGCAGGGATGGTGTCCCTGGCCCGTGTGTGTCAGACTCTGCGAATGGGCAACAGGGGAGGGATCACTGGATGATTCCGTTTTGTTCCCTTCCTCGGGGGCACCTGGCACTGGCCACTGTGGGCCAACAGGACACTGGGCTGGATGGACCTTTGGTCTGACCCCGTCTGGCCGTTCTTATGTTCACTGCTGCTGTGAGTTGCTTTCCTGTGAGCCTCTGTTGCAGAGTCTGGTGCAGCCTGTAATGTCACGCACAGCGTTTCATAGCAGGCCCTTTGGGTGTGGAGTGCATCAGGTGCTCGAGGTTTCTTTGCACCCGTCTCCTTCAGGGTGCAAAGGCATTATGGGATGAGAACCCGGGCCCATAGGGGTTCTGTGACAGTGGGCCCGCGAGGTCTGGTTTTTCAAGAGCCCTGTGTGAATGGCTACTTTGAACCCCTACTGGGCAGGGTGCCATCTTATTTCCCCAGAATGCTGTCAGGGTCCGTGTCGACAACCCAGTGCCAGCGAGGTAGCAGAATATGCAGCGCGCCAACTCTGCTAAGGGAGGCTTGGAAGGAGGTGATTTTTAGTGGTCGATGTTGCATTTCCCTCACTCCGCATCGAAATGTACGGAGAGGCGAAGCAGGAAAACGGCGGCGTGAGAACGTGTTGGAATTTGATTTGAGGCTATCGACTTTGTGCAGTTTGATGTGTGAGTTGACAATTGGTGGTTTAATGGTTGTAAAACTTCAGTGTTTTGAATCTGCGCGCGGCCTGTCGTTCAACACGGAGTATCTCACCTTCCCTTCACTGTGCATGACTGAAAATCAAAAATTCAAATTCATGCGTAAAAAGGAAACTTTCGTATTATCCATCACACTCCTTAGAAATGGTTTCTGCAGCCTCACTAGAATTATAACCCCTCTTGAAAGAAGGGTTATTCTAGGGGCTTCTCTATGTATCTGGCCTTGCCAGGCAGCCAGGTAACTCGTGTTCCCAATTTAAACTGGGGGTTCCTCAGATCTGCCCACACATGCCCTCCCCAAACACCCGCATTTGCACAATCAAGTTCTTCTAAGGGGCTTTTTCACACCACTGGGGCCCAGACTGTGGCTTGGGCCTGCCCCAAACATCTCTCAGTCACTCGGGGTTAATCTGAGAGCTGCCAGGTCCTGGGTTCGACACGGATCACGTACCGCTCGTCACCTGAGGGGAGCGTCCAAATAATGAACATCGGGGGAGACGGGCAAGGGTTTGCTGGCCAGGCCGGGGTGGGCCTGCGGATTTAGGAAGACAAAGGAACCCCAAGAGAAGTCCCTACGCCATCACCTTTCAAGCATGGGCTCCCGTCTCTACCTGGTGCACAGCCGAGTTAGCGAGCCCGGGCCGGGAGGAGCATACCTGCTGGTGGGAACGCAGCACCTCTCCAAACTCCATGCGCTGTGCCAGGGTTAGCTGGTCAGAGAGGGGAACTGATTCCAATGAGGTGTCAGCCTCAGCCTCTGGGAGGAGACCCACCAGGGGATCCTCCCCCCTCTCCCCCTACTGCCCACACACTCCAGCCCCAACTTCTCTCTCCCTTCACGGCTTCACTGTGCTGACATGGTGCACCCGGCGACTGTGCGCCCGGTTGGACCGTTCCACCACATAGTCACCTCACTGACCTGTCTGACGAGCCTGAAGGGGCCATCACAGGCCGCCTAAAGCTTGTTCTTCCTCACCGGGATGAGGAGCATCCCCTGGTCCCCAGTGGCGTAGGAGCAGGTGTGCGCAGAGCAGCCATACCAGGCTTTCTGCCTCCCCTGTGCCCTGGCCAGGTTCTCCCTGGCCAGGCCCATGAGCTCAGCGAGCTTCTCCCGGGAGGTCAGTATGTTCTCCACCACCAATTCTGATCCGGAGAGGCCTCCCCATCCCATTCCTCCCTCACCAGATCCAGGGGCCCCTTGCCCTTCTCCTGTACACAACTCGAACGGGGAGGACCCCGTGGACCCTGGGGCACGTCCCTGCATGCGAACAGCAGGTGGGGTGAATATGTGTCCCACTCCTGCAGGTGCTTGTGCATAAAGGTTTTCAGCATCCGCTTTAGCGTCCCATTGAACCGCTCCACCAGCCTCTTGGACTGGGAGTGACACGCCGGACCCCACAATTCTCCCTCATGCACCGGGCAGGGCCGACATGAAGTTGGACCCCTGGTCTATGAGGACCTCCTGGGGGAACCCCACCCTGCTGAAAATGGCCAGCAGCACGTCTGCCACAGTTTCTACCTCAACAGACGGCAGAGCCATGGCCTCGGGGTAGCGGGTAGCGAAATCCACCCCCCCCCCGGACGTATTTCTTCCCCGTCGAGGTCGCCCTGCTGAGGGGCCCCACGGCCTCCATCGCTGCCTTTGGGAAAGGCCCCTCTAGGATGGGCAAGGCCTCAAAGCTGCTTTATGCTTACCCTGGGCCTTCCTCCCCCCGCCGGCAGGAATCACAGGCCCTGCCCTGTTGTGGGCAGCGCCCAAGACCCAGAGCCAGGAAAAGTTCTGCAGCCTCTGCCTGGGGCGCCGGACTCCCTGATGCCCCAAAAGGGATCACGTGGGCCAAGTGCAGCAGCCTGCGGCGGGACCTCTGGGGCACCACCAGCTACCTCCTTCCCTCCCCACACTCAGTGCTCTCCGGGCCAGTCCATTCCCAGTCCAGGAATCCCTTCTCCCGCAGGAACCTTTCCCTGCAGCCCTCCCCAGGGACCCAGCACTGCGCTGGCCAGCCAAGGCCCTCAGCCTCTCCCAGGGCAGCTCCATCTGCAATTCTGCTGCTGAGCTGGGGGGGGTACAGCCCTGGAGGGTCGTGCCTCAGTTTCCCTGCCTTGGGCCAGAGGCTCTGGCCTTCCCCTGTATTATTCCACCCTTGGTGCTTTGCTCCCTTCCTTTTGGGAGGCCCCACGTTCCTCGGTGGCTCTGGCTCCGGGTGAGCACCAGGGCGCTCTGAGTGCCCTCTGGCCAGTCCTTCCATTAGCACCTCCATGGGCAGCTGGTCCTGCACCCCAACGTCTTGGGGTGCCTCCTAAGACCCCATTTCAGATGTATCCTCACTACGGGCATCTTGACAGGGCCCAAACATTCCCCACAGGGTCAGGCTGGCAGGGGCCATTAGCCAGTCTGGGCCTAGCACCTCGGGCCATGCCAGTGTCACCCCCGTGCCCATGCCCCAGAGCCCCTGGACACGCCTTCCCCCCACCTTAATGGGGATGAGGAGGAGAGGCCTGGTGCTTAGGGTTACCAGGTAGCTTCAGAAAAAATACCGGACACACTTGATGTAGGGGGAGGGACCAGCCGGGAGGGGAGCGGGGCTGGCCGGGAGGAGGGGGGGCTGGGAAGCAGGGCTGGTGGGGGGGACTGGCCGGGGGAGATCAGGGGGGCAGCCGGTGGGAAGCAGGGCTGGTCGGGTGGGTCGGGGGCAGCGGGGCTGGCTGGGGGAGATCGGGGGGGTGGCCAGCGGGAAGCAGGGCTGGCGGGGGGGGGCTGCCGGGGGAGATTGGGGGTGCAGCCGGTAGGAAGCAGGGCTGGTCGGGGGGGTTGGGGGCAGCGGGGCTGACTGGGGGAGATTGGGAGGAGGAGAACCAGCCAATAGGAAGCAGGGCTGGTCGGGGGGGGGGTTGGGGGGGACTGGCCAGGGGAGATCAGGGGGGCAGCCGGTGGGAAGCAGGGCTGGTCGGGTGGGTCGGGGGCAGCGGGGCTGGCTGGGGGAGATCGGGGGGGTGGCCAGCGGGAAGCAGGGCTGGCGGGGGGGGCTGCCGGGGGAGATTGGGGGTGCAGCCGGTAGGAAGCAGGGCTGGTCGGGGGGGTTGGGGGCAGCGGGGCTGACTGGGGGAGATTGGGAGGAGGAGAACCAGCCAATAGGAAGCAGGGCTGGTCGGGGGGGGGGTTGGGGGGGACTGGCCAGGGGAGATCAGGAGGAGGAGAACTGACCAGCAGGAAGCAGGGCTGGTCGGGAGGGGGTCGGGGGGGAGAGAATCGGCTGGCGGGGAGAGGGACTGACCCAGGCACACACAGATCCGAGGGCGCTGCCTGTCCCGCGCACGGTCCCGGCGAAGCACGCGCGAGTCCGGCTATGGCTCCACAACGCGCTTGAACAGCGCTCAGGAGCACGGACAGGGCTTCTCCTCCCCAAGGTGTCATTCCTACGTCAGACGCAACCAGAGGGTCCCAGCACCGATCGCGGCCCCGCCTCCCCGCCACTCCCCCCACCCCCGCCAGGCTTCCGTCGGGCGCCCAGCCGGAGAACCAGAAAATACCAGACATTGCACATGTCCGGTATTGTCTGAATTTTTTTTACCGCACAGAGGGCCCAAAGACCGGACTATCCGGTTGAATACCAGACACCTGGCAGCCCTACTGGCGCCTTTCCCTCCCCAGCTGGCCTGTCCTGCCGGTCCCCTTCCCCCAGCACAGCACAGCCAGCTGCATCCCCCTGGGCTGGTGGTGCCCCCTCAGGGTGGGCACCCACTCAGTTGAGGCTCCGAGGGCTTTGCCTGGTTTCCATTTCCTTCCCCCTCCAGCATCGTGCCACCTTGCTTCCCTTTTGCAGTTATAACAGTATTGCAGGGACATGGGCACGTTAACCCTTATAGAATTCTAGAGCCCTACCACTGGAAGGGACCTCGAGGGGTCATCGAGTCCAGTCCCCTGCCCGACCAAGCACCGTCTAGACCATCCCTGACAGGTGTCTGTCCAACCTGCTCTTCAATATCTCCAGGGATGGAGATTCCACAACCTCCCCAGGCAATTTATTCCAGTGTTTGACCACCCTGACAGGCAGGAAGTTTTTCCTAATGTCCAACCTAAACCTCCCTTGCTACAGTTTAAGCCCATTGCTTCTTGTTCTATCCAAAGATGCCAAGGAGAAAAAATTTTCTCCCTCCTCCTTGTGACACCCTTTTGGATACTTGAAAGCTGCTATCCTGTCCCCTCTCAGTCTTCTCCTTTCCAAACTAAACAAGCCCAATTCTTTCAGCCTGTCCTCATAGCTCATGTTCTCTAGACCTTTCATCATTTTTGCTGTTCTTCTCTGGACCTTCTCCAATTTCTCCACATCTTTCCTGAAATGCGGTGCCCAGAACTGGACACAAGACCCCAGCTGAGGCCAGATCAGCGCAGAGCGGAGCGGGAGAACGACTTCTCGTGTCTTGCCCTTCATGGCACGGTGGCCAGAGGTTTATGTTTAGTGACTTTGCTTGCTCTGGAAGGGCAGGAGGCCTCTCTGGACAACCCTAACTGGGCTTTTGCAGGCAATGGAGGCGCCTGGAAAACGGAGGAGAGGCGAGAAGTCCTGCGCCACTCAGCTCCTTCCCTCTGACATTACGCATTTGACTTTCCTAACAAGGTCCCAGTTGTCCTAGACATGGAAACGTCCCAGGAGATTTCACCTTCCTGCAAGAAGGGTAGGAACGAGACACCAGAGATGGCCACTTTCATACCAGGCACGACGCACACCGCGTAGGCAGCTGCGCTGGGCATCCCAGACAGGAATCTGCTTATTGACAGAGAGCAAACATGCAGGTACTTGGTGGTAGAAGACGGACGGTAGAACCTCCACGCCGGCCCCAGCGATGCTGAGCAAAGGAGTCCAGCATGAAATAGACCCATCGTAGAGGTGACTCGGTCTCTCTTGCCCTTCTCAGGGAAACCAGAATTGCGGGTGGACAGGGCAGTAGATAACATCCTTCCTCTCTGGCCGTTGCTGGGTTTTAGCTTTCAGGTTGGGGGGGAATGGCTGAGCTAGGTAGAGGCTGGACATTTGTAGCTGCAGAGACCTGGCTTTTCAGAGCACCCAAGTCCCCTCGGCCAGGTTGGAAAGCGCAGCAGGAAGAAGATAGTTTGGAACCATAGGAATGGCTCAATCAGGCCCTGAGCCACCCACGGCAGCGTCCTACTTCCCGTCATTGCTTGCACATGCTGCTTAAGAGGCAGGGGCCCCAAGCCGCTCTCTCTCCCCCCACCATTCAATTACACCCCCAGGCAGGGGCTGGGAGATGTTTCCCTTTCCAAACCGCCGCACGTTCTCCTTGCTTGGCTTTTGAATTTCCGGGAATGTCCCTCTGGTTAGCCACGTCCATGCTTGGTCCTTTTAAATCACTGTTTGCTCCTCCTGGCTAGCAGGGTGAAGCCCAGAGTGTGGGCGACCAAAATGCCCTCCCAGAGAACACACTGGCCGGGCTCTCTGAGCGTTTAAATGCTCTGCAACGAGAGCGATTCATGCAGCTCCATCAAGCCGGCCAACCTTATAAAAGCAAACAGGTGGTTGTTTTGCCCTGCACACAATTTTCAGCACTCCCCATGCAGCTCTTCACACGGATGTAGCCTGTACGGCTGTAGATTGGGATGATGGGGATGCCTACACTGCAGAGTTTTTTAAAAAAACCTGCCATTTTTCCGAAAGAAAATTCACTTATGTCCACACTGCAATCGTGTTCTTTTGGAAAAAAATCAAAAGAGCAGAGGGGTTTTTCCGACATTGGTAAACATCTTTCTATGAGGAGGAAGCCTTTTTCCAAAAGAGCTCTTTCAGAAAAAGACGTGTGTGGACGGGGAAGAGGGAGTACTTTCAAAAAAAGAGGAAAGAGGAAAAAGCACAGGTGCCCTGGTGGCCACTCCATCCATAATAATCACAGCTTATATGCGAGAGAGCGTCCATTCAGTGTGGACGCTATCTTTCGAAAAAGCAGATCGCTTTTTTGATGCACTTTTGCAGTGTGGACGCTCTCTTTTGGAAGAAGTTTTTTTGGAACATCTCTTCCAGAAAAGCTTCTTCCTAAAGAAGCCTGCAGTCTAGACATAGCCTATCTGGCCTGATGTTGGATAGATAACTGGCTGGATAACCGTTCTCAGAGAGTAGTTATCAACAGTTCACAATCCTGCTGGAAGGGCAGAACAAGTAGGGTTCCGCAGGGGTCTGTTTGGGACCAGTTCTGTTCAATATCTTCATCAGCAATTTAGATACTGGCATAGAGAGTACAATTACTAAGTCTGCAGATGATACCAAGCTGGGAGGGGTTGCGACTGCTTTGGAGGATAAGGTCATAATTCAAAGTGATCTGGACAAACTAGAGAAATAGTGTGAGGTAAATAGGATGAAGTTTAATAAGGACAAATGCAAAGTGCTTCACTTAGGAAGGAACAATCTGTTTCCCACATACAGAATGGGAAACGACTGTCTAGGAAGGAGTACTGCAGAAAGCGGTCTTGGGTCATAGTGGACCACAAGCTAAATATGAGTCAACTGTATAACACCATTGCAAAAAAAGCAAACATGATTCTGGGCTGCATTAACAGGGGGGTTGTGAGCAAGACACGAGAAGTCATTCTTCCACTCTGCTCCGCACTGGTTAGACCTCAGCTGGGCTGTGTCTAGACTGGCCAGTTTTTCTGCAAAAGCAGCAGCTTTTGCGCAAAAACTTGCCAGCTGTCTACACTGGCCACTTGAATTTGCGCAAGACCACTGACGTTCTAATGTAAGAAATCAGTGCTTCTTGCGCAAATACTTTGACGCTCCCATTCGGGCAAAAGTCCTTTTGCGCAAAACCTTTTGCGCAAAAGGGCCAGTGTAGAGAGCTCAGTTTTGTTTTGCGCAAAAAAGCCCCGATGGCTAAAATGGCGATCGGGGCTTTCTTGTGCAAAAGCGGGTCTAGATTGGCCACGGACGCTTTTGCGTGCTTTTGCGCAAAAGCGTCCGTGCCAATCTAGACGCTCTCTTGCACAAATACTTTTAACGGAAAACTTTTCCGTTAAAAGCATTTGCGCAAATTCATGCCAGTCTAGACGCAGCCCTGGAGTATTGTATCCAGTTCTGGGCACCACATTTCAGGAAAGATGTGGTCAAAGTGGGGAATGTCCAGAGAAAAGCAACAAAAATTATTAGAAAACATGACCTATGAGGGAAGATTGAAAGGTTGTTACCAGGAGGAGGGAGAAAAATTGTTCTCCTTAACCTCTGGTGATAGGACAAGCAGCAATGGGCTTAAACTGCAGCAAGGGAGGTTTAGGTTGGACATTAGGAAAAAACTTTCCAACTGTCAGGGTGGTGAAACACTGGAATAAATTGCTTAGGGGGGTTGTGGAATCTCCATCACTGGAGATATTTAAGAGCAGGTTGGACAGACACCTGTCAGGGATGGTCTAGATGGTGCTTAGTCCTGCCGGGAGGGCAGGGGACTGGACCAGATGACCTCTCGAGGTTCCTGCCAGTTCTAGAGTTCTAGGAGTCTATGTTTCGTGTCATAAATACAGTGTTTTGAGAGAATGCCAGTTTCTTTGGACTGCTGCAGAAATGGAGCTGCGTGTCCGCGTACAGCATGAGTCGCTTTCCCAGTCATCAGGGCCAGCAGAAAAAGAAGTTAGGGGAAATTTCTCTTTAAATCTCTCTTTCATGTTCTCGTCCAGGGATGCTGGGTTCTCTCTGGGCACTACCCATGGCCAGTGCAGACTGGAGCAATAAAACCGTCACAGAGTTCATCCTGCTGGGATTTGGGGATCTCCCGGAGCTGCAAATTCTTCTCTTCCTTCTTTTTTCAGTGATCTACATTCTGACCGTGGCCGGGAACCTTCTCATCATGGCCCTGATTATGGCTGAGCAGCATCTCCACACCCCTATGTACTTCTTCCTGGGGAACCTGTCCTGCCTGGAGACCTGCTACAGCTCCACCATCCTGCCCCGGCTGCTGGCCAGTCTCCTGACGGGGGACAGGACCGTTTCTGTCTGGGGCTGCCTTGTGCAATATTATTTCTTCGGTGTCTTTAGCGCCACGGAATGCTACCTCTTAGCCGTCATGTCCTACGATCGGTATTTAGCCATATGCAAGCCCCTGCACTACGGCGCCCGTATGAACGGCAGAATCTGTCTCCTGCTAGTGGCTGGGTCTTGGATCAATGGCTTTTTGCCTGTGACCGTGACCGCATCTTTGATGTCACAACTGCCTTTCTGTGGCCCCAGTAAGATTGACCATTTCTTTTGTGATTTCTTCCCCGTGTTAAGCCTCTCCTGCAGCGACACCCGCCTGATAGAATTTTTGGGTGTTGCCCTGTCGGGGGTATGTTCGCTGCCCCCATCTCTACTAACGGTGACATCTTACATTTATATCATCACCTCCATCCTGAGCATCCCATCCACCACGGGGCGGCAAAAGGCTTTTTCCACCTGCTCCTCCCACCTCATCGTGGTGACCATGTTCTATGGGACCCTGATGATTGTGTATCTCCTCCCCAAAACTCAAATACTGCGAGACCTGAACAAAGTGTTCTCTGTCTTCTACACCATTCTGACCCCCCTGGTCAACCCACTCATCTACAGCCTGAGGAACGCGGAGGTAAAAAAGGCCCTGAGAAAAGCAGTCGGCAAATGTGGATTTCACAAGAATGTCAAGAGTGTAAGGTCACTGAACTAGAAAATGTACTGTCCATGGGAAACTGACGTTAATATTGGGTGTAGTGTGATCAGTTCTTCAGAACAGCTAGTGGTGACGTGTGGGATGGTGAAGGGGTTGCTACCCTGATAGTATGATAGTCCAGATTTCTCCTGGGTCAGCATCATTGGATGATGTTCCCTCTCATCTTTTCCATTCATGTGCAGATTTTTCACGTGCAGAATAAATTTTGTTATGCACTGAGGTATGTGTGGATGTGCACCGCCAGTAGAAACACAAAACCTAGCTGTGGGGCTCTGCTAATCAGCTGGGTGGCAGCTCTCGTGAGCAGTCACACAAGTGCCCAGCTTACAGGGAACCCTCGCTCCCGACCCTGCTGAAATAAATGGCAAAACTCCCATTGACTTCAGCGGCACAGAGTTTCACTTGTTAAAATAACATGTCCTCCAAAGGTATGTCCCCAATGTGGTGCCTGCTTTGCACAGTGTAGTAACAGTCAGGTTGGTAGCATTGTATTTTAGTACACACATATCAGTGCATGTTGATTTCTCTAGAGACGCACACATGACAAAATCATAGAAAGCTGCACCCAGCCAAGAAAGAAAAATGCTGCTTGAAAACTGACTAGAGTCGGGGTCCAGGCTCGTGGCTTTGTCCATTTCGGCAGGTGCTGTGGACAATTTGTGCTTCTGCGGTTATAAAGCTTTTGTCCTGAAGTGTCCCGAGTCATTCAATGAGCGTCTAGTTCCATTCAGCCCCAAACCCTCCGGGACGAGGGAAGGAGCTGGCTGGCTAGTGTCGGCCCCAGGTTGGTTGTTTCCAGTTCGGGGTCACAAAGGGACTTGGGCACCATTCACAGGTGCAGGTTTCCGCGAACCTTTCTCCTGTTGGTTAGGCCCTCGGCTCAGCACCCGTCCAGACAACTGTACCCCGTTCAGGAGTCCAATGTGCACTGCGCACCCCCAGTTTCACGACACTTGAAAGTGACTTGCTTACACAACCAGACATACAGCATACACCGTACAGCACGCTCCCTGGGAAATGGCTCCTTTCGCGTTTTTACCACCCAACTGTAAAGCCAGTCAAGTGGAATATAAATACCGCATGGACATCCCAGCATAGAGTGTCTAGAGCAGCACAGTCTGTCACAAAACTAGGCAGATCTCTGGCTGACTCCATGGGCTGACCTCTGCATATCCCCCAAGGTACATGTTCCCCTGGGTGAGGGCCACCTGCGATGTGGGAGGCCAGAACTCAATGCCCCACTCTGCCTGCTGCGGAGAAAAGATTTGAACCTGGATCCTTGTCTCTCAGGAAAATAGTTGGGTGCTGCCTGGGGTCTTGTGGTGGGGGGGCTCTTCCTGAGGGCTAGGGGTGGAGGGCGCTGCCTGAGAGTTTGGGGTGGGGGGCTCTGCCTGGGGGCCAGGGGTGGAGGGTGCAGCTCTGCTTCCTGGTGGCTCTAGTGGGGCCAGAGGTCTGATGGCCCATGACCAGTTGGTGTGTTTGCTTCCCATTCATTACACAGAATTTCTCCAGGGTGGGAAATCTTTGTGTCCCTTTCCCCTGACCCCAATGGAAAAATACGTAATTCAAGATGGATTCCAGCACCAGGTGGCATGGTCACATGTCTTTGTAGGACCAACCACAGCTTAGTCTTACAGGAAACACAAGACTATTCACAGATCTTTGTCTTCAGCACTGGGCCATTATGTTCACTGACTAGCACGAACAGCTTTCACTGGAAGACCTAGATTAATAAACACATTTACACTTTATATTTCTAACATCACATACAAGAATGACATATGCGCACACAGAATACGCACATCCCGGGGATTACAAGCTCTTCAATAATAGGTTACTTGCTCTGTTTTGCATAAAACATAGTTAAGTTATACATATTCACAGGGGAGGGATCACTTGCCTATTACCTGTTCTGTTCACTCCTTCTGGGACACCTGGCCTTGGCCACTGTTGGCCGACAGGACATTGGACTAGATGGACCTTTGGTTTGACCCAGTCTGGCCGTTCTTACATTCATTCAAAACATATTCCATAAAAATATGGGGGTGCACTG
Source organism: Pelochelys cantorii (assembly GCA_032595735.1). NCBI lineage: Eukaryota > Metazoa > Chordata > Testudines > Trionychidae > Pelochelys > Pelochelys cantorii. The sequence continues at coordinate 10,343,872 of CM064351.1, read as the reverse complement.
TCCCCCCACCCCACCTCCAACAAAACCAAAATTGTAGAGGGTGGCAGTTTTTGTCTGAAAGTGTTTTCATTTTCAGCAAGTTTGGGTCAGAGTGTTCAATGTTCAGATGAATTTTTTTAGATTTTTGATTGTTGAAAATTGAAAAACAATTGGTCAAAACTTTTCCAAAACAAGAACACGTTCCAACCAGCTGTACAGACCACAGCCTGTTGTGACATGGTGAGGAATAAGAGGTTGATACTGGGTGAAATACAGAGAAACAGAAGTATTTCCAACGTCTCGTAGATGATATTCCACTATTTTCTTGTGGTGTGCCATCCCGTAGACACAGAAGGCCAAGATTTTCAGAGGCTGCTGTGAGATCTGCAAGACCCAATACCCTTCAGTGTTGAGAATGGGCTTCCAAATCCCTTAGGCAGCTTCAAGAATTTGAGTCATTGGCTTCTTCATGTTTAACTGAGTCCACAGCTAAAGTGGCACCCCCTGTGGAGTGTAGAAAAGGCCTTCTCCATCCAAGGATTTTCAGCCATTTAACTACATCAGAACTTGTCTACATATAGAATGTCACTGGCCTGGAAATCTATTCTGACTTTATTTCAAATAGCACAGAACCCCATTTGTGGACACTTGTTTTCTTTTTAAAAGAGGCTTGTTTTGGCTTTGTTTATGTCAGTCAGGAATACATTTAAGCTAAAAAATGGGAGAGGCTCAGACAAGGGCTATGAGAAAATTTGAAAACTGGAAAACCTGCCTTTGAGGAAGAGGTTTAAGAAGCTCCATGTTTCCTTTATCCAAGAGAAGGCTAAGGGTAGAGCCGATCCACAGCTTCTCTGTAAAAAAATTTTCCCGTCATAAAATTCTGACTCGTCAAAATCAGAACTTTCCCCTGAAAAATTACCCCCATCCTGCCAAAGTTTCTCCCACTACAAACAAGCCCCAGATTAGCCAATAGACGATGCTACTGATGTTGCTTCAAGTTCTTACAATCAGGCAGTTGTATTTTACCAGAGAGCATAATTAATTATAGGAACCACTTCACTAGCGATGTGGCGAACTCCCCAACACTTGGTGTCTTTGCCTCAAGACCAGTTTCATGCCTTTCTAATGGATACGCTCTAGTTTGTATGAAATGCATGGCTTGGTGCAGGAATCAATTGGTCATGGTCGTTGATCTATAGTCTGCAGGAGGTCAGAGCTGGTTTACTAATAAGCCTTCTTCCCTTACAATTTATCATGAGCTTTTGTGGGTAAAACCCACTTCATCAGACAAATTGGAGTCAATTTGTGAATCAGCCATTCATAGCCTATAGGAAGGGTGTCCACACTGGGGTTTGCACCCGTCAGACTAAACTGGTTTAATTAAAATATTCCATCTTTGTGTGTAGAGAAGGACTCAGTTTGGCCCCAACAAGTGACGTTAAACTCTGGGCTATTTCTGCGTTGGACAAGGCTTGGAAAACAGAGAGAACATGCAAGTGCTTAACAAACATTAGCTGTCAATACAACTAGGAAGGATTCTTTCCAATTCCCAGGAGACAGGCCACTAATTTAATAAGCCCGTTTGAGATCCAGCGCGCTGAGCAGCGCAGGGACTCTCCCCTCCAATGCTGTGATTTCACGTATAAAGAGCGTCCCTTGCAAACCGTACGTGTGGTCAGAATAGGAGCCAGCTGCACACCCGTGTGTTAGACGTCTAATCCACCTGTGGGTAGGTCTGTGCTAGGCCTGCAATGTGTTTTGGTTCTAGAGCCTGGGGCTCGCTCCAATTTCAATCAGACCTGGCTGCTCGGTGAAAGTAGAGCTCCTTAAAAGCTTGGCTACCGGCCTTCACTCCTGGCTTGTTCTCTTGTTTATTTCCTTCTCTATTTCTGAATCGAACAGGGACAGGACAGCGGTGGCAAAGATGCCAGTACCCTGAGCCTGCCTGGGAATGGCCAGGTAAGTGCCTGCTGTTTACTCTGGTCTCTATATTGTGCCGTGTGAGACGGGCCAGGAGGGAACGGTGGTAGTTGGCAAAAGAGACAGTTCCACAATGCTGGCCGCTTTCTAAAGGGACCCTGTAATGGTGGGATCCCTGCATGGCGAGTGCCCGGCTTTCCCCCGGCCTTAAGGCTTGGAAACGCCGCGGGATTCCTTGGAGACTCTGACCTGAAATTGTCAAAGTGAGGAGCCAGTGCAAAATAGCCAATTTCCTTTAGTGCAACAGGCTCCAATTCTGACCTTTACTTCAGGAGTAGAACTTCATCCTGGGTCCTGCAGCATTTTCTTCTCTAGCTTCCCAGACACAGGCTGGCCCCCGAAACACCTCTTTCTTTCTCATCCCTTTGGTCACGCAATTCCCCTAGAGCCTTTCCCTTGGCTTTCCAATCAATGTTGCTTCTTGTCACAGACTTCCAAGCTCTACATAGTTCTGTGTCCCCCGCCCCTTGGTTATCTCTTTATCTAGCCCCCCGACCTGCCACTAACACAACCAGCCTCACTCGCCCTCTTGCCGGATTCTGACCCAGCCACCCCCCTGCCATCTTCCACACAGCCACCTATCCATCGTCCCTCCACCCCCCGGCCCCTGGCTCCTCCGACCCTCACCCCATGTGAGCCCCTCTCCACCCCTAGCCCTGTCACTCCGGGTTGCTGAATCTAGCTGTGAAAGATACACACACACTCATGGATGTATAGTGTCTGGTGACTCGCCTTCACCTGACCTCTGCTACTTGTCTGTCCTTAAACTGGGAGCTCCTCAAAGCAGAAATTGCCCTTCTTAGGAAAGTGCCTAATGCACCGGGGGCATTCTCCTCTTAGCATAGATGCCATCCTATATGTTGTTATATATTTACATATATTAGATATTGTCATAGAGAGGATGCTTATTAAGTTTGCTGATGATACCAAGCTGGAAAGGGTTGCAAGTGCTTTGGAGGAGAGGGTCAGCAAGTTTGTGGATGACAATAAGCTAGGGGGAGAGGTAGATACACTGGAGGGCAGGGATAGAGTCCAGAGTGACTTAGACAAATTGGAGGATTGGGCCACAAGAAATCTGTTGAAGTTCAGCAAGGACAAGTGCAGAGTCCTGCACTTGGAACAGAAGAATCTCAAGCATTGTTACAGGCTGGGGCCAACTGGCTAAGTAGCAGTTCTGTAGAAAAGGACCTGGGATGAGAAGCTGGATATGACTCAATAGTGTGCCCTTGTACCCAAGAAGGCTAATGGCATATTAGGTTGCATTAACAGGGGCATTCAGTTGATCCAGAGACGTGATTATTCCTCTTTACTTGGCTCTGGTGAGGCCACATCTGGAGTATCGGGTCCAGTTCTGGGCCCCCAATTACAGGAAGGATGTGGATGCTCTGGAGAGGGTCCAGTGGAGGGCAACCAAAATGATTAGAGGGCTGGAGCATATGACCTACGAGGAGAGGCTGAGGGAGTTGGGTCTATTTAGTGTGCAGAAGAGAAGAGTGAGGGGGGATTTGATAGCAGCCTTCAACTTCCTGAAGGGAGGTTCCAAAGAGGCTGGAGAAAGGCTGTTCTCAGTAGTGACGGATGGCAGAACAAGGAGCAATGGTCTCAAGTTGCAGTGGGAAAGGTCCAGGTTGGATATTAGGAAAAACTATTTCACTAGGAGGGTGGGGAAGCACTGGAATGGGTTCCCTAGGGAAGTAGTGGAGTCTCCATCCCTAGAGGTGTTTAAGTCTCGGCTTGACAAAGCCCTGGCTGGGTTGATTTAGTTGGGATTGGTCCTGCCTTGGGCAGGGGGCTGGACTTGATGGCCTTCTAAGGTCTCTTCCAGCTCTGTGGTTCTATGATTCTATCATTCAAACTGATCTGGACAAACTAGAGAAATTATCTGAGATAAATAGGATGACATTCAATGAGGACAAATGCAAAGTGCTCCACTTAGGAAGGAACAATCCGTCTCACACACACAGAACGGGAAGCGACTGTCTAGGAAGGAGTCCTGCAGAAAGGAATGTAGGGGTCAGAGTGGACCACAAGCTAAATATGAGTCAAAAGTGTGACACTGTTGCAAAAAAAGCAACATGATTCTGGGCTGCATTAACAAGAGTGCTGTGAGCAAGACACGAGGAGTCATTCTTCCGCTCTACTCTGTGCTGATTAGGCCTCAATTGGAGTACTGTGTCCAGTTCTGGGCACCACATTTCAAGAAAGATGTGGAGAAATTGGAGAAGGTCCAGAGAAGAGCAACAAGAATGATTAAAGGTCTAGAGAACATGACCTATGAAGGAAGACTGAAAGAATTGGGCTTGTTTAGTTTGGAAAGGAGAAGACTGAGAGGGGACATGATTGCAATTTTCAAGTATCCAAAAGGATGTCACAGGGAGGACGGAGAAAAATGGTTCTCCTTGTCCTCTGAGGATAGGATAAGAAGCAATGAGCTTAAGTTGCAGCAAGGGAGGTTTAGGTTGGACATTAGGAAAAACTTCTTAACTGTCAGGGTGGTTAAACACTGGAATAAATTGCCCAGGGAGGTTGTGGAATCCCCATCCCTGGAGATATTTAAGAGCAGGTTGGACAGACACCTGGCAGGGATGGTCTAGATGGTGCTTGGTCCTGCTGTGAGGGCAGGGGACTGGACTTGATGCCTTTTGAGGTCCCTTCCATTTCTAATGTTCTATGAGTTTATGATTATCATATTCCCATTGTTACCATGATGATTATAATAGCAAGCTACCCCCATAGCTAGCTCCTCAGGTGGTGTCAATTAGCATAACCCCATTGATTTCACAAGAACTGCACTGATTTCCCCCAGCTATGGACCCATACTGCTGCCTCCTTCTTCTGTCTCAATCTGTCATACCACAGCCCTCTGTGTCCAGGAAGCTACGGCGGTGTGAGATCAATATCTGGCTCAGAATGCATTCTTGTGAACTATGTTTTCTAGAGAAAATGCTGACGTCACAGCGTGTTTGGCAACGGACACCAGAGGAAGCAGCATAGAGCCCAAATATTGATTAATTGCAGAGATTAAGGAAAGCTGTCTCTTGGGAGGATGGGTAGAAATCTGTCACTCTTGGAACAAAGTTCAGTAGAACAAGGTTCCCTTGGCCCTGGAGCACGTCCTCGCAGTTGTGGTGTTACACAGTCATTTCCGTTTTATCTACATTGCCAAGGTGTAAGGGCCTTGTTCTTCATAGCTGTGCCCCACGCGTCATCCTTTCTCTTCACACAACATAACTGAAGAGGGGTTCTATTTCCAAGGGGCCCATCTCAACCTCTGGGCTCCTAAATACCTTTGAAAATTCGGTCCCTTGGTCCTTTCAACATTTCACCCACTCTCCAGACCACTGAGGAGAACACACCCTTCATGCCTCTGACACGATTGTATTTTTCCCCTACAGAGAATCCGTATCAGCCCTCCACCAGCATTAGGTGCTGCCCCATCATCTCACCCAGAGCAGATTTTCAACCAAGTGCCTTCTAATTGAGAGGTAAGTATTGATAAGACCAGCCAGACGGGGTCAGACCAAAGGCCCATCCACCCCAGTGTCCTGTCTGCCCACAGTGGCCAGTGCCAGGTGCCCCAGAGGGAGGGAGCAGAACAGGGAATCATCAAGTGATCCCTCTCCTGTCACCCATTCCCAGCTCCTGACAAACAGGCTAGGGACACCAGCCCTGCTCAGCCTGGCTAACTGATGGACCGATCCTCCATGGATTTATACAGGTTTTGTTTTCCAGTCCTGTTATAGTCTTGGCCTTCACAACATCCTCTGGCAACGAGTTCCACAAGTTGACTGTGTGCTGTGTGAAAAAAAATACTTCCTTTTTTTTAAAACTGCTGCCTTTTAATTTCATTGAGTGATTCCCCCCAGTTCATGTGTAAAGACAATGAATAAACAGCACTTGCTTATTTACTTTCTCTATCCCAGTCATGATTTTATAGACCTCTATCATATCTCCCCTTAGACTTCTCTTTTCCCAGCTGAAAAGTCCCAGACTTATTAATCTCTCCTCAAATGGAATCGGTTCTATACGCATTGTAACTTTTGTTGCCCGTTTCTGAACATTTTCAGATTACAAGATACCTTTTTTGAGATGAAGCAACCACATCTGCACATAGTATTCAAGATGTGGGCGTACCATGGATTTATATAGATGCAATATGATATTTTCTGTCTTAGAATCCTAGAACACTAGAACTGGGAGGGACCTCGAGAGGTCATCAAGTCCAGTCCCCTGCCCTCACGGCAGGACCAAGCACCATATAGATCATCCTGGACAGGTGTCTGTCCAACCTGCTCTTCAATATCTCCAGGGATGGAGATTCCACAACCTCCCTAGGCAATTTATTCCAGTGTTTAACCACCCTGACAGGTAGGAAGTTTTTCCTAATGTCCCACCTAAACCTCCCTTGCTGCAATTTAAGCTCATTACTTTTTGTCCTATCCTCAGAGGCCAAGAACAATTTTTCTCCCTCCTCTCTGTGACACCCTTTTAGATACTTGAAAACTGCTGTCATGGCCCCTCTCAGTCTTCTCTTTTCTAAACTAAACAAGCCCAGTTATTTCAGTCTTCCCTCCTAGTTCATGTTCTCTAGACCTTTAATCATTCTTGTTGCTCTTCTCTGGACCTTCTCCAATTTCTCCACATCTTTCTTGAAATGTGGTGCCCAGAACTGGACACAATACTCCAACTGAGGCCTAATCAGCACAGAGTAGAGCAGAAGAATGACTTCTTGTGTCTTGCTCACAACACTCCTGTTAATCCAGCCCAGAATCATGTTTGCTTTTTTTTACAATGTCACACTGTTGACTCATATTTAGCTTGTGGTCCACTATGATCTGTGTGTCTGACAATTTTGTTCTTTACTATAGTTTCAATTACTTTGCCTGGGACTGAAGTCAGGTTTACCAGCCTGTAATTGCCAGATCACCTCTAGAGCCTTTTTTAAAAATTTGGTGTCATATTAGCTATTCTCCAGCCCTCTGGTGCAGGAGCTAATTTACATGGCAGATTGCAAACCACAATGAGGACTTTTGCAATTTCCCATTGGAGTTCTTTCAGAACGCTTGGTTGAATGCCATCTCGTCCCGGGGATTTGTTACTGTTTAGTTTGTCCATTTGTTCTAATGGCACTTCAGTCTGGGACAGTGTCTCAGATTTGTCACCTAAAAAGAATGGCCCAGGTTTGGGAATCTCCCTCACGTCCTCAGCCATGATGCCAACCCAAAGAACTCATTTAGTTTCTCTGCAATGACCTGCTCCCTTAGCATCTCAATTGGCCAGTGGCCCCACTAGCCATTCCTGCTTCTGATGTTCTTTTAAAAAAGCTATTACTTTGAGTCTTTGGCTAGCTGTTCTTCAAACTCCTTTTGGCTTCCTTATTATCTTCACTAGCCAATTAGCCTGTCATAAAACGGGATTTTCAGGTCTCTCCTCCACGCCCTATTCCCTTTCTATCTCGGTTTTCTCTCCTGAGCCTCCGGTCTCTTGCTCCGTCTCTCTCTCTCCCCTCCTCCTCCTGTCTCCCCCCCTCTCTCTCTCAGCTCTCCTCCGTCTCCTGCCTCTCACTCTCTTTCTCTTCTCCTCCCCCTCCTGCATGGGGAGCGCGGAGCCCAAACGACTGTTTGCGCCGCTTGTTCCCGCGCAGCAGCCCGGCTGAGTGGCTGCCTATGAGCTCCAGCTGCCCCCCTGCACCGTTTCCCTTCACCCCAGCACTGATCCTGCAGCCTCCCAGTTGTCCTCCCCCTCCCACTCGTTCCCCCGGCCAGGGTCTGTTCACAGCCAGGGGACGGGGCCTGGCCGTGTACATCGCCACCCCGCCCCCCTTCCCTTTCCGCTGTGGCGCTCAGCTGAGTTCTGCACCCCTCAGCCGGGCCGTGCGGGGGAGCCCAAACGGCCGCTTGCTCCCCCACGGCGACGCGGCTGAGTGGCACAGAACTCGGCCAAGGGCAACGGCGGGAGGCAACAGCACCCCCCAGAGGCAACACGTAACACTACAGCGTTACAGAGTCACAGACTCTGCACACAGTGTGCAGCGGCGGTCAAGAAGGCAAATAAGATGCTAGGAATTATTAAGAAAGGGATAGAAAATAAGACCCAGAATATCTTACTGCCCCTGTATAAAACTATGGTACGCCCACATCTTGAATACTGTGTACAGATGTGGTCTCCTCACCTCAAAAAAGATATTTTGACCTTGGAAAGGGTTCAGAAAAGGGCAACTAAAATGATTAGGGGTTTGGAACGGGTCCCATATGAGGAGAGGTTAAAGCGACTGGGACTTTTCAGTTTAGAAAAGAGGAGACTGAGGGGGAATATGATAGAGGTCTATAAAATCATGAGTGGTGTGGAGAGGGCCGATAAAGAGAAGTTATTTATTAGTTCCCTAAATAGAAGAACTAGAGGACACCAAATGAAATTAATGGGTAGCAGGTTTAAAACTAATAAAAGAAAGTTCTTCTTCACACAGCGTGTAGTCAGCCTGTGGAACTCCTTGCCAGAGGAGGCTGTGAAGGCTAGGACTATAATAGAGTTTAAAGAGAAGCTAGATAATTTCATGGAGGTTAGGTCCATAAAAGGCTATTAGCCAGGGCATAAAATGGTGTCCTTGGCCTCTGTTTGTCAGAGGCTGGAGAGGGATGGCAGGAGACAAATCGCTTGATCATTGTCTTCAGTCCACCCTCTCTGGGGCACCTGGTGCTGGCCACTCTCGGCAGACAGGATACTGGGCTAGATGGACCTTTGGTCTGACCCAGTACGGCCATTCTTATGCTCTTATGTTCTAGACATTGGGCTACTATATATATGATTTGACAGAGTTTATGCTCCTTTCTATTTTCCTCACCCAGATTTAACATCTGCTCTTTAAAGTATGGCTTTTTTCCTCTCCCCGCTTCTTTTCTTGTGTTCTTTAGCCAGGGTGGCACTTTTTTTTGGTTCTCTTTTTATGTTTTTTAATTTGGGGGATACATTTAAGTTGAGCCCCTGTTACAGCATCTTTAAAAAGTTTCCATGCAGCTTGCAGGGATTTGACATTGGGCTCTGCACCTTGGCAGTTCTGTGTAACTAGCCTCCTCCCTTTTGTGTACTGTCCCTGCCTGAAATTACATGCCCCAGCATTGGGCTGCTGTGGTGCTTTCCCCACCACAGCAGTGTTCAATGTAATTATACTGTGTGCACTGTACCAAGGGGTCCAGCTGTATTCACCTCACACAGCAGACCCTGTGCTCCACCTAGGAGTGGATCAAGAATTGCCCCCCCCCATGGGTTCCAGAACCAGCTGCTCTAAGAACCAGGCACTTAAAGGGGCAAGAAACTTTCTCTCTGCACCCTACCCTGAGGCAACATGCACCCAGTCACTGTGGGGTGTGGGCGGGGCCCCTCTGTTCTTGGCCAGCATTGGGGCCAGCAGCCTTCCCCCTCTGCCAGGGGCTGGGTTCTGGGATAGGGAACCCAGCTACTCCTTCTGGACTTCCTCCCCTAGTATGTCTAGTGCTAGAAGTGCAAATACAAATACCTCACCCAGCCCACCTGCTCACAGGGGGAGGCTTTTAAAGGCCTAGGGCAGGCCTGAAGTGGAGCCAGCTGGCCCCAATCTGCCTGGGCCAGCTCCCTGCCAGCTGCTCCTAATTGCCCTGCCACCCTCCGCCCCTACTTAGCAGCCTTTGGCCCTTGCCAGGCTGCCTTTTCCTGTTCTGTAGCAGGCTTTGGCCGGGCTGTGTCCCAGGGGCTGGTGGGAATCCCCTGTATTGCTGAGGGTTTATTTTTATAGCCTCCCATCTCCATGAGCATCTCACCATCACTTGGGCTCTCCAGGCCGGGTGGGCATGGCAGGCCCTGCAGCTGGGCTCCGAGCCTGGAGATCCTGACCAGGGGGTGCCAGGCGACAGTTTGGCTCGTTGAAGATTCTGACACCATTTGACCCTGGGCTTTCTCTCCCCTGCACTGCCTCTCCCCCAGCAGCAGGACCCCCTCTGCCCTTCTGACAGAGCCTGTGCCCCATGGATCAGCCTCATTCACCAAGTTCCTCTCCTGCCTGTTACAACAACCGCCTCTGTCAATGTGGGAAACATTGATTCCAATGGGAGTTAGGTGCTTTAACTGCTTCAGTGTCATTTCCAATCCCAAAAGGAAATGATTTGCATCATTAGGTTGTCAACGAGGGGTGGGGAGCCATCGGGCCTGCCCCCGCTTCCCCACAGCCAGATGGGACTCTCAGCCAGCAGGGAGAACAGGAGGGATATTGGGTCCCAGGGACCCAGCGCAGCATAGACTGGTCAGCACAGGGACCAGGAGCAGCCAGTACAGCCCAGCTTGGGAAGAGGGGCCCAGAGCCAGGGCCCCCTCCCTGTATCCTCAGCCAGCTGAGACTCCCCCACACACCCAGCAACCTGCTCCCAGCCCTGCAGGCAGCCCTGCCTCCTCCATTGTCCATCTTCTGGGGCAAAAGGGGTTACCTGGTCGCCCCCCCTCCCAGGTTCATGTTACAGAGAGCCTGGGCCATTGGGTATGTACTGGGACTGGGGCAGCCCCCTTCAGTGAGAGTCACACCTGAAATTCCCATCGCCAGCTAGGTATTGGTGCAGTGCCCAGGGAAACTGAGGCACACACACGGGGATCCCACCAGACAGTAGAAATTGCGTCGCAACAAAACAGTGAATAGAGCGAATACAACCCCCCCTTGTCACGTAGGTGCCTAAGGACCGTTGGAACCCTGGCCCCAAATGTTTTGTCTCAGATAAGGAGAAATGTTGACGATTCAAATTATATGCTTGCATCAATATTACAAGTGGTTGGCACCCAATAAAAAGGTCTGGGGACCTGGAGGCACTGAGGCAGGATGGAACATTATGCTCAGTGATTGACAAGTGGGATTTCTGTAGCTGAACTGGAATTGCATGCCAATCTCCTGCATGCCCACAGAGAGTAAACATCAGTGCTTTCAGTAACAGGGCGGTGAAGCACTGGGATGGGTTCCCTAGGGAGGGGGTGGAATCTCCATCCCTAGAGTTATGTAAGTCCCGGCCTGACAAAGCCCTGGCTGGGACGGTTGAGTTGGGGTTGGTCCTGCTTTGGGCAAGGGGCTGGACTTGATGACTCCTGCGGTCTCTGCCAGCCCTGGGAGTCTGTGATTCTCGGTGGGAATATTCAAAGTATCCTAATAGACTTTGACACTCAGTTAATTGGAACTTGGCCTCCAAATCCCCTCGGCAATTTTGGAAAATCCCAGCCACCATTTCCACGGGCAGTCGCCCCTCTCGTTCCGTGGCTGATCTAATAAGAGCAGTAAGGCATTCCGGTTCCTGCAGTACATGGTGTTGGGTGACCAGAGCCATGTACTGAGGTAGGGCTGCATTATACCGGCCGGGTCTGGTCCCCGAATCGCTCAGTCTATGCTTCATTTGCACGCTGAGCCTTCCCTAGATGCCACGCCCATGGCAGACGCGGAGAGGGGGAACCAAAGCCATGTGACGCAATTCATCCTCCAGGGCTTCCGGATCCCCTACCCGTTCCGCACGGGCCCCTTTGTGCTGGTTCTGCTCACGTACCTCACCACCGTGGTGGGGAACACCCTGATCATTGTGGCGGTGCTGGTGGACCGGGGCCTGCACACCCCCATGTATTTCTTCCTGGGGAACTTGTCCTGCTTGGAGATCTGGTACACGTCCAACATCATCCCCAGGATGCTGCAGGGTTTCCTGGCCGAGAAGGGCGTGGTGATCTCCTTCGACGGCTGCGTCGCCCAGCTGTGTATCTTCGGCTCCCAGGCAGCCACCGAGATCTTACTGCTTATGGTGATGGCCTATGACCGCTACCTGGCTATCTGCCACCCTCTGCGCTACACGGCCCTCATGAACGGGAGGGTGTGCATTGAGCTGGCGTCCTGCTCCTGGCTCGGCAGCTTCCTCTTCAACCCGGTCATCATGGCCTGGATTTACAGGCTGCGCTTCTGCGGCCCGAACGAAATCAACCATTTCTTCTGCGACTTCCTGCCCCTGGTCATGCTCTCATGCAGCGACACCCGGCTCATCACCTTGGCCGTGTTCCTGCTCTCCAGCACCGCCACCCTCATCCCCTTCCTGCTCACCCTGACGTCCTACACGCTCATCACGGCAGCCATCGTAAAAAACCCGTCCCTCGCCGGGCGGCGGAAGGCCTTCTCCACCTGCACCTCCCACCTGATCGTGGTCAGCACTTTCTATGGAGCCCTGGCCATTGTCTACGTGGTGTCGACAGCCAGCACAGCCGTGAACCTCAACAAAATCTTCTCCCTGCTCTACAGCCTGGTCACCCCGCTGCTCAACCCCCGATCTACGCCCTGAGGAACAAGGACATGAACAAGGCCGTGAGGACAATGGCTGCATGGCTGGTGGGTTCCCAAAGGAGGTGGAGGGGAAAAGAGAAAGCGGGGATTTAAAAATGGAAACCACAGCAGGACCTCCTCTGTGAGCCCATCGGACACAGAGGCTGTTCGCAAGGCTGAAATGTTTCTTCCTCTGGACACAAGGTTGGGGCTGTTCTTTCACGCACTTGCAATGGAAAGTTGACTTAGCAGAGCTCCGCACAAGGAAAAAGCTGCTTTCCCTTTTTGTTTTTGTACATTGTGGTTAACAGAGCACTGTGCTGTATTTGCTTTTATGTTGGGGGGCAGGTTGTTGTTACCTCTGTTGCTGCCTGATTGTTAACAGCCTCTCTCCATCCTCTTTGGAACCCCCCCTTCAGGGAGCTGCAGGCTGCTACCAAATCCCCCCTCACTCTTCTCTTCTGCAGACTAAACAAGCCCAAATCCCTCAGCCTCTCCTTGTAAGTCATGTGCTCCAGCCCCCGAATCAGTTTGGTTGCCCTCCACTGGACTCTCTCCAATGCGTCCACAACCTTTTTGTAGCGGGGGGCCCAGAACTGGACAGATGTGGCCTCCCCAGTGCCAAATAAAGGGGAATAATCACTTCCCTAGATCTGCTGGCAATGCTCCTCCTAATACACCCCAATGAGCCATTAGCCTTCTTGGCTCATCTGTTGGCTCATCTCCAGCTTCTCATCCACTGGACTCCCCAGGTCCTTTTCTGCAGAACTGCTACTTAGCCAGTTGGTCCCCAGCCTGTAACAATGCTTGGGATTCTTCAATCCCAACTGCAGGACTCTACATCAGATGTTGAACTTCATCAGATTTCTTTTGACCCAACCCTCCCATCTGTCTAGGTCACTCTGGACCCTTTCCTTGCCCTCCAGCATATCATAGAATCATAGAATACTAGGACTGGAAGGGACCTCGAGAGGTCATCGAGTCCAGTCCCCTGCCCTCACGGCAGGACCAAATACTGTCTAGACCATCCCTGAGGGTATGTCTACACTACAGCGCTAATTCGAAATAACGCGTCTAGACCGAAAAACTAATTCAAATTTGCGTTTTGCTAATTCAAATTAGTGCATCCACACTGACTGGACGTTGGGTCACATTTAAGGGCAGCTGAAACCGGTTCCGGCAGGGCATCAGGTCAGTAGTTACTTTGTGTGGCTGCTGTCTGAGGCTATCTGAGGCTCGTGCTTAAAGGGACCCCCCTGGACAGCCGGTTCTCAGCTTTTCCGCTTGCTTGCCTGCCACACCAAGGGACAGCAAAGCATTTTCCTCTCCGCCTGCCTGTGTCGGTGGTTCCCATTGGGGACGCCGCCGCAGTTGGCACCATGGAGCCAGAGCTCGCCCTGGGCTTTCTGCTCCAGTTTTTGGACTTGCTGCTGCAAGCCTGCCAGCAATGGCTGGAGGCTGCCTGGCACCACCTGGTGCACGTCAGCCCCCTGCCTCTCTCCCTGGCCTCCCTGGGGGCCGTGGAGGAGCTGCAGCAGTGGCCGGAGGCTAGCGTGCCCCACTGCATCTGGCGTCTGGACACCAGCAGCGACTGGTGGGACCGCATCGTCCTGGAGCGCTGGGGAGACAGACAGTGGACCCAGAACTTCAGGATGAAGAAGGACACCTTCCTGGAGCTCTGCGAGTGGCTCGCCCCTGCTCTGCGGCGACGGGACACTCGCATGAGGCCCACCATCCCCCTCCAGAAGCGTGTGGCCATCACCCTGTGGAAGCTCTCCACGCCGGACAGCTACCGATCCGTCGGGAACCAGTTCGGCGTGGGGAAATCCACCGTCGGAGCAGTGCTCATGCAGGTATGGCACTCACCGGCCACTGGGCCGGGGGGGAGGGGGGCTGCAAGCAGGGGATGGGCCGCCCCAGGGAAAACAGCGGGGGGAGGAGGCGAAAGTGCCCCGCACGGGAGGGTTCGGCCTGTCCCGGCCGTACTACACACTGACCGCGGCGGCCAGGATCGCAGCGGGGGTCGCTTCTGGGAGTGGGGTGCGGGGCAGTGCCAGGGAACGAACACTCCCAGCCACCCGGGCGCCCCAGTGATTCACGGTTTGGTGTGTCTCTCTGCAGGTGATCAAGGCCATCAACCGGGTGCTGCTCCGCAGGGTGGTCCGCCTCGCCGACCCGGACACGGTCATCCGGGGGTTCGGCGCCCTCAGCTTCCCCAACTGCGGGGGGGCCATCAACGGGACGCACATCCCCATCCATGCCCTGGAACACCAGGCCTCCCAGTACATCAACTGCAAGGGGTACTTCTCCGTCCTCCTGCAGGCCATGTCTGACCGCCGGGGCCAGTTCACGGACATTAATGTGGGCTGGTCCAGCAAGGCACACGACGCCAGGGTGTTCCGCAACTCCTCCGTGTGCCAGAGGCTGCACGCCGGGACCTTCTTCCCCGACCGCCACATCAGGGTCGGGGACGTGGACATGCCTGTCTGCCTGGGGGGGGATGCGGCCTACCCCCTACAGCCCTGGCTCATGAAGCCGTACACGGGACACCTCAGCCCCTCCCAGCAGGCCTTCAATGCCAGGCTCACCAGGGCCTGCACTGTGGTCGAGGGGGCCTTCGGACGACTGAAAGCCCGATTTAGGTGCCTCCTCACCCGCCTCGACCTCGCCGAGCACAATATCCCTCCCGTGGTGGCAGCATGTTGTGTGCTGCACAATTTACGTGAAAGGAAGGGGGAGGCTTTCCTGCCAGCCTGGATGGCTGAGGCTGACCGCATGGCTGGCCAGTACGCGCAGCCCCACACCGCTGCCGTCCGGGAGGCCCAGCGGGGGCCGTCCAGATCCGGGAAGCCCTGCGGGAGAGCTTCCTGGTGGAGGAGGACTGAACTCTCCCTGCATGCCCCACTGGGGCCTTCTTCCACCCTCCCCTCCTTCCCCTTTCCCCTCCCTAACCCCCCTTCCTAATGTCAAATAAACACACCTGTTTTGCCAAAAAAACCTCTCTTTATTATACATAACTGGGGTGGGGGGAGGGAGGAATGAGGGTGGGAGAGGAGAGGGGGAAACCTGGGAGGAGGGAGCTGGAAGGGGGAGGAAGGGGAGGAAGGGAAGGGAAAGCTCAGAGTTGGGGGTCCTGCTGGCTCTCCCATCTGACAGCACTGCGGGTGTGGGGGCGTCGGGGGGGAGTGGGCGTGGAGGGTGGGGCAGGAGGGACGGGGGGTGCGGAGGAAGCAGGAGGGGGAGCAGGGGTGGGAGGAGGAGCGAGAGCTGGGGCGGCTGCAGGGGCCGGAGCAGGAGGAGGCAGGAACCTGTTCCACCAGGGTCTGGAGGTGGCCTCTGAGGGCACGGCCCTGCTCCTCCAGCGCCTCCAAGCTCCGCTGCCGCAGCCACAGGTCCCCCCGGACCCAGTGCTCCTGGGTGCGGATCTGGTGCTCCAGTAGCTGCAGGTGCCGCCGGTGGTAGTCCTCCAGGTTCCTGGTGCACCTGCTGGCCCGGGTGGCTGTTCCAGGCGGGGTGGTGCGCCCTGCAGTCCCAGGTGCTGCGGCTGTGGTGAAACAAGAGGAGTGGTCAGTTCTCCCTGGGGACACAGTGGGTGAAACCCAGCCCCCCTCTGCAAGGCGAGGTCGGCGTGTGGGAAACGGGCCAGGGCCCCTGCATGACACCCAGCTGTTGCTCCATGGTGGGCAAGGCCCAGGTGCACGGTCCCTGGGCTCCCTCTCCCCCCACCCCCCGACCCCATACACATAAGGGGAGCATGATGGCACTCACATGTGGAGCCCTCCCCGGCCTCGGACGACACAGCCGATGTGCTCTGTGGGATGCCTCGGGGGTCCTGGGTCCTGGGCAGGCTCCCTGCAGGCTCCTGGCTCTCGGCATCCTCCTCCTCCTCCTCCGTGTCAGGGACGGGGCCCTCTGCCCCGGGGTCGATCACCACCCGGGGGGCATGGACGGCGTGAGCCCCCAGGATGCGGTCCAGGGCCTCATAATGAGGGCATGCCTCCGGGTCGGCCCCTGGCTGGGAGGCTCTGGAGTAGGCCTGCCGCAGGTCCTTGATTTTGCAGCAGACCGTGCTCCCGGGTCCACATGTGGCCTCTGGTGGCCAGGCTAGCAGCCATGCGGCTGTAGATGGCCACGTTCCTGTGGCTAGTGCAGAGATCGTGGATGTTGGAAGCCTCCCCCCAAATCTCGATGAGGTCCACGATCTCCGCACTAGGCCAGGCAGGTGCCTGCCTCTTGCAGCCCCAGGCAGACTCCTGTGAGCCGCCAGCCTGGTCCTGGGAAGCGGCGGGGGGCTGGGTGGCAGCAGGTGGCTGGCTCATCTTGTGCCAGGTGCAGGGTCTGCTGGCTGGGTGCTGGCAGGCTTGCAGCTGGCACAAGCACCGTAGCCAGACCGTGGCCCTTTAAGGTCTCCAGGGCCGGGAGGGGGGCAGAAGAGTTTCCCTGGTTTGGCCCAGAGTGGCCACCAGGGCAATCTGGGAAGGGCTAGCCTCCAACTAGTTCGAATTAAGTGGCTACACAGCCCTTAATTCGAACTACTTAATTCGAACTAGGCGTTACTCGTCGTGGAATGAGATTTACCTAGTTCGAATTAAGCGCTCCACTAGTTCGATTTAAATTCGAACTAGTGGTTTGCATGTGTAGCCCCTATTAAAGTTAATTCGAACTAACGGCTGTTAGTTCGAATTAACTTTGTAGTGTAGACATACCCTGCTAGACATTTATCTAACCTACTCTTAAATATCTCCAGAGATGGGGATTCCACAACCTCCCTGGGCAATTTATTCCAGTGTTTGACTACCCTGACAGTGAGGAACTTTTTCCTAATGTCCAACCTAAACCTCCCTTGCTGCAGTTTAAGCCCATTGCTTCTTGTTCTATCCTCAGAGGCCAAGATGAACAAGTTTTCTCCCTCCTCCTTACGACACCCTTTTAGATACCTGAAAACTGCTATCATGTCCCCCCCTCAATCTTCTCTTTTCCAAACTAAACAAGCCCAATTATTTCAGCCTTCCTTCATAGCTCATGTTCTCTAGACCTTTCATCATCCTTGTTGCTCTTCTCTGGACCCTCTCCAATTTCTCCACATCTTTCTTGAAATGCGATGCCCAGAACTGGACACAATGCTCCAACGGAGGCCTAACTAGCACAGAGTAGAGCGGAAGAATGACTTCTCCTGTCTTGCTCACAATACACCTGTTAATGCATCCTAGAGTCATGTTTGCTTTTTTTGCAACAGCGTCACACTGCTGACTCATATTCAGCTTGTGGTCCGCTATAACCCCTAGATCCCTTTCAGCCATACTTCTTCCTAAACAGTCGCTTCCCATTCTGTATATCTACCTCTCCCCCTAGCTTAGTGTCATCTGCAAACTAGCGGAGGGTGCAACCCATCCCCTCGTGATCCGAGATATTTTTGTTAGTCTCTAAGGTGCCGCAGAACTGCTCATTGGTCTTCAGCATGTGCCCCCCATGGGCTGCAGTAACGAGGGGCTTGTTGTCCATGGGGACACGCTACCAGGGCAGATTGTGGGGCAGATTTATAAAGTGCTGGTGCCTGGGGTACAGGTAAGGCAGCTTGCGAGGCTTTTCACATGAGTGTCTATTGATTTCAGGGGGGGTCTAGCCACCGCGGCCCATCTGCAAATCCTATGATGTGCCCACACAGGGAGTTATGCATTAGAACCACAGAAATGCGAGGCTGGAAGGGACCACAGTGCTGAGGCAGGGCCGCTATACCCTCAGCCAGCCCCGAGAGGCTGTTCCTCAAAACCGCCAGGGACGGGGACCCCCCGGCCCTCCCGGGGCAGCCTGTTCCAGCGCTTTGTGGCCCTGGGCACTGGGACGCTGGTTTGCTCACATCTCACCACTTCCGCCCCTCGCTCCTTGTCCTGCCTGCCACGGGCCTCTGCACCCTTTAGAACAGCCTGTATCCTATTTGCTCCCTGGGAACTGCTCCCCTCTGCCTTCCCGGCTCGGGACCAGACTGGCCCCCGGGTCGGAACGTTTCCCTCCCAGGGCAGGGCTCTCTCCCTTTGCTCGCCTCTGGACTCTCTCCAGTTTGTCTGCATCTGTCCTCAAGGGCGGCATGCAGGGTGGGACACAGGCAGGCCGCCAGGGGGTGGAAGGGCAAAGGAGACCGTGGTCCCAGGACCAGGCCATGCAGAAGGGTAGTGGTGGACAGAGCCCCAGGCCCTATAAATCACTGGGGGCTGCCTGGGGCAGGCACACGGCTCCACAGGCGGCGCTGATGGCTACCCCGCCTCTCCCCTTCTGACCCAGGGCCATGGAGCAGGGCCCCCACCTCCACCTAGGGGCCCAGGTGGGCTGTACCCTCACTGGACACGGTCCAGCAGCTGAGGACTCCCCGAGACAATGGACTCCTATGTCTTACAGCCCTCTTAGTTCTCCCTTGAATGAGAGTAGCATCTCGCAACTGCCTCCGCCATTCATGCTCCATTCGGGACCCCCTGGAGCCTCCAGACGCAGGGCCACGCCTGGCGCAGCATTCCCCTGCTCCAGCCCTTCCTGGCTAACTCTGGGACTGCCCCAAAAGGTGAACTCAGCTGCCCCCCGTTCACATGGGGAGCGGCTGCGTTCTCCCCAGACCCGCAGCGCTCGGGCAGTGACCAGAAATGAACTGCCAGCTTCCCAGCCTAGCCCCGTGTCAGTCCACAGCCCAGCCCCCCGCATCAGAGTGCATCTGTAGGGCCGGCTCCTCCGCCAGCGGGAAGCACAACAGGGCCGGGGAGCCCCTGCTCCAGTGACGCATAGCAGCTGGCTGGGACTTACACTGGGGTTAAGATTTTAAAAGACGTGTCAAGGGTTTGAATGCCCAGGTCCCATTAAAATTGTTCCCTGCCAACTCTTTGCCTTCTTGGTTTAATTAGCTGTGTGACTCCCTGGCTCTGGTCGCCCGACAGCACTCTGCAGGGTGCGGGGGTCCTCCCCTCGTTAGCGACAGACCAGCGCGAGTCTCTCAAACCGTGGCTCCCAAACGGAACTGTGCGCCAGGCACTCGGCTGGGAGGTGGGAACCCAGGATCCAGGTCCCAGGGATTTCAGCAGGCGAGAAGGAGGGAGCCTCCCACCCCCCACTTGAGTAGCCCAGAGCTCGGTGGTTCTGGCCCACACGTGGGAGGGAAGCCGGTGCTCAAATCCCTTCTCCCCACAGGCAGAATGGGAAGTTGGGACACTGCCCTCCTACGCGGCGAATGGAGAATTCAACCACTGGGCTACACGAGACAACGGAGGGCGCCCGCCTCCACCTTGTGCGGGGTGAAGCCCATGGGACGTTCGCCAAGGTGCAGAGCTTCTCCAACGACATGCCCAGCTCGAGCTCCAGTGGCCTGGCATTTCCAGGAGGGAAATCGAGGCAGCACTCCAGCCGCTGCCGGTGAAGGGAGGATTACGGTCCCAGGTGCTCCGGGTGCATGGCTGGGCTTTCACGCCACCGGGGCCAGAGACAGACAAGCCAGGTCTGATAACACCGACGGTGTTTGCCCTTCGTGGCAGGATACTGAGAGGTGTTTCAGGGGCTACAAGAAAGGCAGGCAGAAGGAAACATGTCCCCTCCATTCAGTAGCACTCAGGTTCCTGGCTTGGCACATCTCGAGGCAAATAAAACTCTGCATGCTCTGTCGGGAGAGTCTGGACAAGCCGTAGGTCTGAGTCAGGGGGGGTAGCTGGTTTAACTGCCCCTCCAGCCCCCAAGCAGCACAGCTTGCTGGCCACGGCAGCTGAGTCGGGAGCGGCTGCTCGGTGCTCTCCAATTGCCAGGCCTCGCTGGCAGGAGAGCCGGGACAGCGCCGAGGGGCTCAGTCATGCCAGTGCAATCCCGGGGCAGTGCTGCTCGGCTGTCGCTGCTATCAGAACCCGGCCTGCTGGCTCGGGGAGGTCCCATGGAGAAATTAGTGTGGTTACCCCAGGTGCGGTTGGCCCAGCCCCACCACTGAAAGCTCACTGCATGGAGCTAGTGGTGTGGCAGGGGACATGCTGCAATCACCGTTGTTTTTAATTAATACCCAGAGACCTAATTGCAGCGCCCCCACCACCCATGGGATATATCAGTGAGGTCGAGTCTTTGCTTTTTTACACATCAGCTATTCAAATCCCTCCCTCCCAGGGGGTGGGAGCAGGCTTGGTCTAGGTCCTGGGGAAATTCAGCGGGGCTGGTTACCCCGGGTGCTAGAAGCAATCCCGGTGCTGGAGGTTGGTGACCCGAGCCCGTTTCACGCCAGAGCCTGCCAGCTCGTAGGAGCAGGGCGGGACGTGTGAAGCCAGGTGGCCCGGCTTTGCTGGCTGCTGTGGCGTTTGACCTGACTCTCCCAGTTAGGTTGTTTTGCACCCGTCGCCCTTAGGCAGGACAGCCGCGAGGCCCTGCAGAGGATGTCAGCGCCTCCGGGGTGGCTGACCAACCAGCCAACACAACCAGAGCAAACGGTGCCGGCTATCCACACAAGCACCTCTGATAACCAGGCACGTTTCTTTGCAGAGACCCTCGGAAATGCCTGATGCTTCAGGCATGGCATTTCTCAAAGAAGCCAGAGGGAGTTGGGTGCCTCTGGAAGTCACTCTGAGTTGTGCTTCTAACTCCCACAGACCCCCTTTAAACCCAACCGCGTGTTGGGTTTATGCGCAGCGTCCACAGAAAAGCAGCGACGACGGTTTGAGAGGCCTTGACGGGGCGTTCTGGGCAGCGGGCTGGTTTCTGTTCCTCTGGCACACAGACCAAAGCCCCACTCGCTGGTGACCGAGCTCAGACTCCGGGGGGGTGCCACGTGAAAACTCAGCAGTCACGGCGCACCTAAGAGCAGGGCCTGTCCACCCAGCAAAGCCCGCCCGGCGAGCCAGGGTCTGAACGCACCGCAGGTCTGCATCCCCAGCGACAGCGTGAAACAAAGTGCCGCTGGCCGGCCGTGGCGGCACCGGAGAGTCTGGGGAAGGCAGTCTTGGCTCTAGCGCACATGTTCGGGCTTCCGAACCATTTCTTTCTAGCACCCCTACTTGCTGCTGCTCAGCTCGCTGCACTTTGGCCAATGAATGGCTGCTTGATTAAAGGATAGACCCAGCTGAGTGCTCAGCACAGCAGGGATCTGGGACCGGGCCCATAAGCTGGGGGCGTGGGGCCTTTGGGAGCAGCCAATCGGTGAGTGATGTGAGTGGCTGGTGGCCAGGGACTGGACGCACCAGGGAGATGCTCAAAGGGCTGGCGATTGTCTGTCACTAAGTTACAGTGACCACAGGGCCTGCAGAGGCTTTGGGGGAGCTTGTGTGACCCACGGCCGGTGTTCCCTCTAAGCTGAGCGCTTGGGCAGCAGCCCAGGAGAGTCAAATGCCACCCAGCTGATTAGCAGGGCACCCACAACTAGCACCAGCTGGCAACATTTGTTTCTATTGGTGGTGCACGTCCACACATGCCTCAGGGCACATAACAAAACGTTTTCCACACACGGATGGAAAACAATTAGAGGGACCATTGCCCACAGCCAGACCACTGACCACCTCCCCCCTGGCAGGCACAGACAAATGGCAGGAGGATGGCAGGGATCTCCCGGCCCCTGAGAAGAGTCACAATCCGGCTACAAAAGGAATTGGGAAGGACGCGACCAGTTGGAGAACTCCTGGCTGTCCTGGAGCAAGGACCTCGTCCGAGTGGAACTTCCAGAGGCCGACCGGCGGAGCGGGCACCCCAGCCCACGGTCCCATGCCCCCTGGGAATGCTCGTCTGCTCTTTCTGTCCAATGCGGAAAAGCAAGGTACCTGCACGGGGGAGCGGGGCTCTCCCAGCTAAGAGGTACCGGCCTGGCCTTGCCATCACGCGGCAGCCAGACTTGGAAAAGGAGCCGCAAAGCCCCGCGCTTTGGAAGAAGCGGCTGCCCAGTCTGGCAAGGCGCCCTCCGATTCCCACATCCCTCTCCCTCCTGCCCGGGTCGCTCCCGGCCTGCTCAGCTCTGCCAGCGCTGCAAGAGCTCCAGCGAGCTGGACAGCCCATTTCCAAACTTCGCTCTTGCTCCGAAGCCCACGAAGGGGCCGCAGTTACCAGTTGCCGCCCAGCGACTTCTGAGCAAGCACATTGATTTTTAAGGTGAAAGCAGAGAAAAACAGCCAAGGGCCTGCACACGGGCTGATCCCACAATCCAGACCCCACCCCAGCTCCGGCCTCGGGCTCTGGCAGGGCTGAGCCCTTCAAGTCCCACAGCGGGGTTTCTTCGGTGGTTACAAGCTCACGGCTGCCTCACACTTCACTTTTTCCTGTACACGGCTTGGGCCTTTGAGCCAGAGGCTTGGAAAAGGGGATGGCCAGGCAGGGACTTCTCCTCAGGGTATGTCTTCGAAAGGATGCCTTTGTGCATAACCAGAGATGGGGGATTCGCATTCACCTTCCCCTCCAGGCTCCCAGAAGAACCACTTTGGTGTCAAAAGCCTGTTCCTGCCTGGTACATTTGTCCAATACAATCCTTTCGCTGGGCTCACATCCCCTCTCTCCCGGGGAGGGGTTACAATCCCAACCTGCAATCTACTATACGTTTGAGAGTTTGTCTGTTTGATCACAAACTCCTCCTGAGCAGTAAAACCTAGGACCACCAAACTGGGTCTGCAGCTTCCTCTTAGCATAACTGAAAGCAAGGTCAGGGTTTGGTTGTACCAGGAAAATGGGCTGTGCCTGGAATGGGATTGCTCCTCATGAAACCGTTCAGAAAAGAGACAGAATCACTGAAGCAAGAACAGTCCTCAGAACTGACATAACTGAGCGAATGGTGAAAGATGAGCCAGGCAAATAGGTTGACCCTGGAATAGGGTTGCTTCTCCATAAACCTTACATGAAAGAAACCAAACAGAGAAATCTGGAGTGGTGCTCTGTTATGGCACAGCTAATTCAATGCTTTAGGTCTGAAAACTAGAAGAAAATGTTATTGGAAACCAAATTGACTATAGCCGGTTTTCGTTAAAACCTAGCAAATGAGAAGTGTTTGTAGGGATGAAGAAGAAAATACACTTGATGGAATTCCCATTTTAAAAAATTTACTAAAAAACCTTGAACAGAAATATTTCAGCAATCCCTTTTTTAAAGAAATCTGACAAAAAATAACTTCATAAAAATAACAGTTTTTTTTTTAAATGCAATCATCGAGATAAAGCATTTTCCTTTTATTTTACCAAAAAAAAATTGAGTTAAGGACCCGAGCCTCACTGGGTCAATCTGCTAGTAATACAAAAACAATACAATGGACACCCCCCTCCTCCCGAAAAGGCTTTTAAACTCTGCCAAGGTTGACACTGCCGGCTCTATCATGCCTACAATGCTGGGTTTAACTGCCTCCCGAGGCTTGCCATGGTCAGCAAGTGCCTGATTTTACAGCACTAGAGGAGTAAGCGTATGCCCTGCCCTGACGTTATATCTGTGTCGCATTGCTGAATTTGTGCATTGTCCAGTCTTGCAGCTTTGACAAGTTGCATACTTCCCTCATTGTGCTGGCTATGCCATGAAATGCACGGTATTTGGTCACCCACACAAGCTATCAATCATTTACATTTTTGCATATTCTACTGTTTCTCTATGAAAATTATGCATGAATGAAGCAAGCACAGGAAGACGAAATCCTCAATGAAACATACAGAAAGGTCAATGACTTTTAGCCTGTGGATGCATCCAAATGCCGCATGCTTCCCTGCCTCTCCAGGAGAGCTGGCGAACTTTACAACTTCTCAAAGCTGCATGGAAGACAACACCGTTTCCCCACTCCCAAATCTGGCCAAGCACAGAAGCATCAACCCAAAGAGGTTGCCTGGGGGAACAGCTTCCAGCCTGTTGATTTCCTGAGAGCACTTTTTATCTCCTTGTTCCTCAAGCTGTAAATAACAGGGTTAAATGTTGGCGTCAGCACCATGTATACCAGGGAAAGGAACCTGTCATGGCCCTGGGATTGCACCGAAGTGGGCTGCATGTAGATAAGTATTGCGGTGCCATAGAAGAGGCAAACCACGCAAACCACGAGGAGGTGTGAGGAGCAGGTGGAGAAGGCTTTGTGTCTGCCCTCAGCCGAGGGCATCTTCAGGATGGTGGAGATGATCAGGCCGTAGGACAAGAGGATGAGCAAAAATGGGACCAGGATAAGAAGCACCGTGAGTATCGTAACGGCAGCTTCATACTGGTGGGTGTCAGTGGTGGCCAGTCCCAACACAGGGAGGATGTCGCAGAAGAAATGGCTGATTCTGTTAGGCCCACAGAAGGGCATTGTAAATATTGACACGGTTTGGCTGAAAGCTGCCAAAGTACCAATGGTCCACGCACCGCCCGCCAGCTGAGCGCAGACCCACTGGTTCACAATGAGGGCGTACTGCAAGGGGCAGCAGATGGCCACATAGCGGTCGTAGTCCATGGCGGAGAGCAGGCAGCACTCTGTGATGCCAAAGAACAGGAAGAAGCACATCTGAGCCCCGCAGCCCAGGAAGGAGATGGTCTGGGACTCCGAGAGCAGGTTCACCAGCAGCTTGGGCAGGGTGACGGAGGTGTAGCAGACCTCCAGGAAGGACAGGTTCCGGAGGAAGAAGTACATGGGGGTGTGGAGGGCTGGGTGGGCCGCTGTGACCAGAACGATCAGTGTGTTCCCTACCACTGCAAACACATAGAAGGCGAGCACCAGCACGAAGAGTGGGACTTGCAGTGCCTGGAAATCGGAGAATCCCAATAGCTCAATCTCAGTCACATAGTTCTGGTTGCCCTTCCCCATGTCTGGGCCGCCCTGGGACCTGCAAACAAAGGAGAGGCTTTGCTAACATCAGATGCCCTCCTCAGCTGATACAGACATAGTAGTGGTCAGGGACGGGTTTTCATAGACTCATAGGGTTGGAAGAAGCCACAGGAGGCATCTAGTCCAACCCCCAACCCAAAGCAGGACCAATCCCAACTCAACCATCCCATCCAGGGCTTGGTCAATCCAGGACTTAAACACCTCTAGGGATGGAGATTCCACCCCCTCCCTCCTTAACCCATTCCAGTGCTTCCCACCCTCCTAGGGAAATAGTTTTTCCTAATATCCAACCTAGACCTCCCCCACTGCAACTAGAGACCATTGCTTCTTGTATGGCCATCTGCCCCCACTGAGAACAGCCTCTCTCCATCCTCTTTGAAACCTCCCTTCAGGTGGTTAAGGGCTGCTCTCAAATCCCCCCTCACTCTTCTCTTCTGCAGACTAAATAAGCCCAAACCCCTCAGCCTCTCCTCGTAGGTCATGTGCTCCAGTCCCTGAATCATTTTGGTTGCCCTCCACTGGACCCTCTCCAATGAGTCCACATCCTCTCTGTAGTGGAGGGCCCAGAACTGGACGCAATACTCCAGATGTGGCCTCACCAGGGCCGAATAAAGGGGAACAATCACTTCCCTAGATCTGTTGGTAATGCTCCTCCTAATGCAGCCCAATATGCCGTTAACCTTCTTGGCTACAAGGGCACCCTGGTGAGACATCTCCAGCGTCTCATCCACTGTAACCCCCAGGTCCTTTCCTGCTGAACTGCTGCTTGGCCAGTGGGTCCCCAGCCTGTAACAATGCTTGGGATTCTTCCATCCCAAGGGCAGGACTCTGCACTTGTCCTTGTGGAACCTCCTCAGAGGTCCAGCAAGTGCTGTAGCACTGTAGGGCAGACACTTGCTACCTCAAAAGGGGGTTTCCCTCACTGCAGTAAATCTCCCACAGAGAGGCGGCAGTGAATGGACAGACGAATTCTACTTTTGTCCTAGCTGAGTCTAGAGCAGAAATTGGGCCGTTGGCCCAAGCAATGTGGGGGAAGTTAAAATCCCACTTGATAGCTCTTGCATCTTTAAGCACCTAAATACCTTTGCCAATATGACCCTAGTCTCCTAAAGCAGTAGGCGCTTTTGAAAATATTACCCTCCCACTGATCAGTGCAGACACGCTCTCCAGAAACCATCCCTGCCTCCTCTCGCCCAAAGGTCTTTGGTTCTGAAAGCGTTTGCACAGGGGGACGGAAGAGAGTTTCTCTCCTACCTCGGGAAGAAAGACTCTTGCTCAGCCCGGGGTGGGGACAGGGACTGCAAGTCCTTGTGCCGAGTACAGAAGAGCTTTTCAACCCTCTCTCTAGAACCTCAGGAGAGTTGAGGGCCCCCACAGACTAGGAGACTTGTCCCCACAGGCTGCCAAACGGACACTTAACAGCGCTTCTTCTCTCTGTTCTCTGAACTTTTAATGGGAATTGGAAGAAGATTTGCAAAAGCGCCTAAGGGATTTAGGAGCACAAGTCCTACTGAAAGTCCCTTTAGCGCTGGGGGTGCTGGGCTGAGATAGCCTTGAGTGTCTGAATTACCCATCCACAGAGCACTGCCTTACGGGGGAGCTGAGGTCAGCACGAGTCCCCTCCGTACTGAAGAAGCCTCGTGGGGTTCATCTCCCCCTGATGTCTCTGCCCTTCGCTGTTACACCGGGGTAATTTGACCCACTGCGCCTTGTTAGCCATACTCGTTACACTAGCAAGCAATGTTTGTGTTAATTAACACCCCAAAGGCGCCTCTACCTCACTGTGAACAATCTACCACTCTGGGCTCTATGGGCAGCGAGAAAGCCTCGTATGGCCGGGGAGACTTCTTGGGTTTCACTGATGCCTCTGCTCTTTGAACCCCAGAAATCCCGTTTATCGAGAACTGGCGAGCTCAGGGCTTTGGGGCGCGGGTTCCTACATTGCCGAAGCGGCATGGGGCCACCAGTCCCGTTGCCCGTGAGTGGGCATTGCGATCGCAAGTCACTGAACAAACCCACCCATCACCTCCAAGTGCCAGAGTGACCCTCGGTGACATTGACACTGGACAAAAGCGCCTCCCAGTTGCTGACAGCTTGGTCCCCTTGGGAGAGCTCTTTAAGTCACCAAAATATCCTGGCAGCTGCCACAGGCCAAGGACCTGGGCATTCCACCACCCGGACTCCCCCCGCCCCTCACCTGGGGGGCTTCCCATCAGGGACAATGTGAGCTGCTGGGAAACAGGCATAACCTACCTGTCAATGGGGCACCTGGACTTTCAGTGGCAGGATGATCCCTGGTGCCTCTTTTATCTGTGGAACAGGCTAAGCCGGTGGAGAGAAACCAGCACTGAACAGAGCAGGCAAGGCCGAGCTTGCTTGACTCGCCACATTTTAATGGGCAGTGTGATGCCGTAAGCCTGTACTAAAGTGGGAATTTTAAAAGAATAAAAATATAGAAAAGCTTTAGAAACAGAGGAGAATATGGTGTTTGGGCACAGCTTTGTGTGAGAGTGGAGTTTGATGCAAAGATGCGTAAGACCATGGTAATACGGGAATGAAGTCTCTCTTTGCCACAAACTACGCTGTCACTAATTACATTATTACTTCATTGTATTTGTTTTTAAAGGTACCGTTAAGCAGGTGGTACAAAAGATTACTTTTGCAGCAATGTAAAAAGCTTTAAAATGTTAAATAAAAGGGTAGATGAAGATAAGAGCATTTAAAGGAGTTAAGAGTTATTTTAAAATAAATTTACTAGGTACAGATAAATTATAAAGGCCGGTAAAGAGATGAGCATTTAGTTACTTTAAATTAAAATATTAAATAAAAGAGAAAACATGAAAGAAAAATGGGGAATTTGAAAGTATTTTATAACATGGAGATGGTTTACTAAACACATGGTAAAAAAGTCTTTCGAGAAAAGGCTTATTATATAAAGTTGACTAAGAGAGAAGCATTTAGAAAAGCTTTAAATATTAAATATTAGGAGATTTATCCAGCGTTGCCCGATAGCGCCAGGCAAAGCACTACTCCACATTTCTCCATTTTATCTCTTTTCTGCAAGGTGTATGGAGAAGCAACCCTGTTCCAGATTCATCTTGTTTGTATCATCTCAGTTCAGTCTCTTTCACCATTCACTCAGCTATATGTCAGTTTTGAGGACTGTACTTGCTTTGGTGATTCTGTCTCTTTTCTGTTTGGTTTTCTGAGAAGCAATCCCATTCCAGGCACATCCTATTTTCCTGACACAACCAAGCCCCAACCTTGCTTTCAATTATGATCAGCGGAATTTGTGTACCCAGCTTGGGGGTCCTTGCTCTTACTGTTTAGGAGGAGTGCTTGATCAAACAGACAGACAAACTCTCTCAAATATATAGTAGATAAGGGTATGTAAAGAAAAGAGATATTTTGAACTATTAAAAGAGAGCACCTGGAAGAAAAAGGCATTGAAAGAGGGGAAAAGACAGACCTCTGCAAATGACAAAGATAGAGCTAAGTATGCATTGGAGAGGGTCCAGCGGAGGGCAACCAAAATGATTAGGGAGCTGGAGCGCATGACCTACAAGGAGAGGCTGAGGGATTTGGGTTTGGTTAGTTTGCAGAAGAGAAGAGTGAGGGGGGATTTGAGAGCAGCCTTCAATTTCCTGAAGGGAGGTTCCAAAGAGGATGGAGAGAGGCTGTTCTTAGTGGTGATGGATGGCAGAACAAGGAGCAATGGTCTCTAGTTGCAGTGGAGGAGATCTAGGTTGGACATTAGGAAAAACTATTTCCCTAGGTGGGTGGGGAAGCACTGGGATGGGTTCCCTAGGGAAGTAATAAGAACATAAGAACATAAGAATGGCCATACTGGGTCTGACCAAAGGTCCATCGAGCCCAGCATCCCATCTGCCGACGGTGGCCAATGCCAGGTGCCCCAGAGAAGGAGAACAGAAGACAATGATCAAGTGATTTATCTCCTGCCATCCATCTCCTGCCCTTGTTATGAAGGCTAGGGCACCATACTTTATCCCTGGCTAATAGCCATTTATGGACCTAACCTGCAAAAATTTATCAAGCTCTTTTTTAAACCCTAATAGAGTCCTGGCCTTCACAGCCTCCTCGGGCAAGGAGTTCCACAGGTTGACTGTGCGCTGTGTGAAGAAAAATTTCCTTTTATTAGTTTTGAACCTACTACCCATCAATTTCATTTGGTGTCCCCTAGTTCTTGTATTATGGGAAAAGGTAAATAATTTTTCTATAATCACTTTCTCCACACCATTCATGATTTTATATACCTCTATCATATCGCCCCTCAATCGCCTTTTTTCCAAACTGAAAAGTCCCAGTCTCTCTAGCCTCTCCCCATATGGGACCCTTTCCAAGCCCCTAATCATCTTAGTCGCCCTTTTCTGAACCTTTTCTAATGCCAATATATCTTTTTTGAGGTGAGGAGACCACATCTGCACGCAGTACTCGAGATGTGGGCGTACCATAGTTTTATATAGGGGAAGTATGATATCTTTTGTCTTATTATCTATCCCTTTTTTAATAATTCCTAACATCCTATTTGCCTTACTAACTGCCGCTGCACACTGCGTGGATGTCTTCATAGAACTATCCACTATAACTCCAAGATCCCTTTCCTGATCTGTCGTAGCTAAATTTGACCCCATCATGTAGTACGTGTAATTTGGGTTATTTTTTCCAACATGCATTACCTTACACTTACCCACATTAAATTTCATTTGCCATTTTGCTGCCCAATCACTCAGTTTGCTGAGATCTTTTTGTAGTTCTTCACAATCCCTTTTGCTTTTGACTGTCCTGAACAACTTTGTGTCATCTGCAAACTTGGCCACCTCACTGCTTACCTCATTTTCTAGATCATTGATGAACAAGTTGAACGGGATTGGTCCCAGTACTGACCCCTGGGGAACACCACTAGTTACCCTCCTCCATTGTGAAAATTTACCATTTATTCCCACCCTTTGTTTTCTGTCTTTTAACCAATTCTTGATCCATGAAAGGACCTTTCCTCCTATCCCATGACCACCTAATTTACGTAAAAGCCTTTGGTGTGGGACCGTGTCAAAGGCTTTCTGGAAATCTAGGTATATTATATCCACTGGGTGCCCCTTGTCCGCATGTTTATTAACCCCTTCAAAGAATTCTAACAGATTAGTTAGACATGACTTCCCTCTGCAGAAACCATGCTGACTTTTGCCCAACAATTCGTGCTCTTCTATGTGCCTTGCAATTTTACTCTTTACTAGTGTTTCTACTAATTTGCCTGGTACTGATGTTAAACTTATCGGTCTATAATTGCCAGGATCTCCCCTAGAGCCTTTTTTAAATATTGGTGTTATATTGGCCATCTTCAGTCATTTGGTACCAAAGTGGATTTAAAGGATAGGTTACAAACCACTGTTAATAACTCCGCAATTTCACATTTGAGTTCTTTCAGAACCCTTGGGTGAATGCCGTCTGGTCCCGGAGACTTGTTACTATTCAGCTTATCAATTAATTCCATAACCTCCTCTAATGTCACTTCAATCTGAGTGAGTTCCTCAGATTTGTCACCTAAAAAGGCTGGCTCAGATTTAGGAACCTCTGTAACATCCTCAGCCGTGAAGACTGAAGCAAAGAAATCATTTAATCGCTCCGCAATGGCACTGTCTTCCTTGATCGCTCCTTTTATATCTTTATCATCCAAGGGCCCCACTGCTTTTTTAGCGGGCTTCCTGCTTCTAATGTATTTAAAAAACATTTTACTATCATTTTTTGAATTTTTGGCTAGCTGTTCCTCAAACTCTTTTTTGGCTTTTCTTACTACATTATGACACTTAATTTGGGAGTGTTTATGTTCCTTTCTATTTTCCTCACTAGGATTTGACTTCCACTTTTTAAAAGCTGCCCTTTTCTCTCTCACTGCCTTTTTAACATGGCTGTTTAGCCATGGTGGTTCTTTGTTAGGTCTCTTACTGTGTTTTTTTATTTGGGGTATACATTTAAGTTGGGCCTCTAGTATGGTGTCTTTAAACAGTTCCCATGCAGCTTCCAGGGATTTTAGTTTAATTACTCTCCCTTTTAGTTTCTGTTTAACTAGCTTCCTCATTTTAGTGTAATTCCCCTTTTTGAAATTAAATGCCAGAGTGTTTGACCGCTGCGGTGTTCTTCCCAACACAGGAATATTAAAAGTTATTATATTGTGGTCACTATTTCCAAGCGGTCCAGTAACAGTTACCTCTTGGACCAGATCCTGCGTTCCAGTCAAGACTAGGTCGAGAATTGACTCTCCCCTTGTGGGTTCCTGTACTAGCTGCTCCAAGAAGCAGTCATTTAAGGCATCAAGAAATTTAATCTCTGAATCCCGTCCTGAGGTGACATGCACCCAATCAATATGGGGATAATTGAAATCTCCTATTATTACTGTGTTTTTTATTTTGGTAGCCTCTCTAATCTCCCTTATCATTTCAGCATCACTATCACTGTCCTGGTTAGGTGGTCGGTAATATATTCCTAATGCCATATTCATATTAGAGGAATGAATTGTTATCCATAATGATTCTATGGAACATTTTGATTCCTTTAGGATTTTTACTTCATTTGATTCTATATTATCCTTCACATATAGTACCACTCCGCCACCCGCACGACCTGTTCTGTCTTTCCGATATAATTTATATCCCGGTATGATAGTGTCCCACTGATTGTCCTCATTCCACCATGTTTCTGAGATGCCTATTATGTCAACTTCCTCCTTTGATATGAGGTACTCCAGTTCACCCATCTTATTAGACAGACTCTAATAATAAGTAATGGAGTCTCCATCCCTAGAGGTTTTTAAGTCTCGGCTTGACAAAGCCCTGGCTGGGTTGATTTAGTTGGGATTGGTCCTGCCTTGGGCAGGGGGTTGGACTTGATGACTCCTGAGGTCTCTTCCAGCTTTATGATTCTATGATTCTAAGTACAGAAAAGCAGCAGGGGATGGTGGGCAGGAGAAAGAGCAGGATAACCTTCGAAGCCGCCCCAAGGGAAAGACAGAGCTCCGGAGTCTGCACAAACATCCCAAGGTTAAAACCTTAATAACCGGCTGTTTAAAAAAGCATTCCCCTTATCTTCAAGGAGGACAATTTGAAGCCTCATGCTGTTAGCATGCTGGGAGCCAATGGATCAGAGAGAAGGCGGTTGCTTCATTTCCTACTTTCTAACAAACCCCATTGAAAGCCATAATAAGTCTTAAAGGAATAAATGCTTTAAAAGACAAACCAATCTGAAGAAGCATTTCTTCATTTAACTAACAGAGAACGAGTTTGTAAAAGTAACTTGTAGTGATTTTAAAAAAGATTTTCCCCTATGTTTTTGGGGAGGACAGTTGGAAGCAGCATGCTTCTCCAGCAAAGCCATTGTTAGCATGCTCATAAAGTTAATTAAAGGAGATTTCAAAGCCTTCTTATTACACCATCCAGACCGGTTCCATCAAAGGCTCATTCACATGCACATCTGCTGGCAATGCCCCTCTGCCATGTGCATTGGCCAAACCAGACTGTCTCTACCCAAGAGAATAAATGGGCACAAACCAGACACCAAGTATGGCAACATACAAACACCAGTGAGGAAGCACTTTAAACTCCCTGTTCTCACAGTTTCTGACTTGCAAGTTACCATTCTCAGGCAAAAAAACACTTCAAAATCCAGATGAAAGGTGCAACTGCTGAGCTGGAGTCCTGTGGGAATGTGAAACGTGGAACGGCTCTCTTGTTCCACTAAGGAATTTCCCCTTCAGGTGCTCCCACTGTGGGAGATGAGCCACCCCCGTCTGATTTCATTAGTGCTGACGTCACACTCCCAGCTCTGTATCCCTGCCTTTTCTTCCTATCTCTTCAAGCAGCTGAAGAAGTGAGTTGTGTCTCACAAAAGCTTACGCCAGGTGTGACAATAAAACGACAGTTGTTCACCAGGGTTAACCCCTGGTGGGCTCCTGCCTCTATATTTACCTGCACCTCTGCAGGTACAGGCAGTCACAGCTCCCATTGGCCACGAATGGCAATCCACAGCCAATAGGAGCTGTGACCCCCGTACCTGTGGAGGTGCAGGTAAATTCAGCAGTGTGGGGGCCCACCGGGGGCTAACCCTGGCAGATGGGATCGAGTCCATAGATTTCCCCACACATGGCTTATGCCCTAATACATTTGTTAGTTTTTAAGGTGCCCCTGGACTCCTTGTTGTTGTTTTTTTATAACAGTATAAAAGAAGAAGAAAAAAATATTTTGGGGTGCTAGTAATATGCTTAGCACAGTTTATTTTTGAACCAGCACTTTGGTTTTAAAAAAAATTTAGTTGCCATTAAACAAAGCTACAGCTGTGAAATGAATTAATGGGGACATGGGTGCAGATCTGAAAGCCTTCTGCACATGGAGGTTAATAAATACATCACCATTTACATTTTTTTCATTTTATGAATTGCTTCAATACACTCAATATATAAAAGAAGAACTTTTTTTTATAATTAAAGTTTAAAGAAGCTAAACTATGTAGCAGCATGCCACATGCCATTTTTCCTAGAAAAAAATAACTCTGAACACACCCTGTTTTATTTTTTGGAGAGCCCCCAAACCATTTTTTCACAGAAAACTGGGCATTGAAATTGAAGAAATGCTGCTGACACCAGACTTTTCCCATTACAGGGAGAAAGAATATGGTAAGAAAAATTCCCAGTGTGTTTGCCACCATGGTATTATGTGTTACGTTTAGTCCAAAGTTAATAACTTTTTCTTTTAAATAGGATGGTGCCTTTTCCCTTGCCATACCAGATTCTGCACTAGAACTATTAAATGTTGGAGAGCTGCTACGTACTACACAGCTATGGGTCTTCTTTTTTTTTTTTTAAGAAATGGTTCGAAGGGGTTTTTTTTAAATCTAGAACAAGATGGAAGTCAAAATCAACATATGGGTTTTCCTGAGGTTGCAGAAGAAGGAATGAGTTGTTTTTCTGATCTGTGTTTGAAATAACTTATTGGAATCCGTGTACAGGTTTTTCCCAAGGGGCTGTGGTTGTGGGTTGACATGTATTGGGAGGCTAAGTTTGCTGCTGTCAGTAAAAATGAAGTTTCCTTTGCCCCCAAGGCCATGTCTACACTAGGAAATTATTTCAAAATTACTAAATTTGACTTATGAACTCCCAATTTAACCAGGTCAAACTAGTGTGTCCTCACTATGGGGAAGCATCAAAATCAGTCCGAGGCAGGCTCCGTTAGTGTGGCCGTGCTTCCTCAGAGTCAGAGCCCCAGCAAGTCCTGGGGAGCTGCAGGAGACATACGTCGACACAGCAGCGCTCCTTCGGGATAACTGACATTATTCTGAAATAACGTAGCGCGTGTCTACACAGCAAGCTGTTATTTTGAAATAATGTCGAGCTGGAGGACTTCTTCCTCCGACTCCTGTAACCCTCCATTCACAAGGAGTAAGGGAAGGCAAAAGGAGAACACTCCTCCTTCGACTTCCTGTGGTGCAGACAGCGCCAAAAGCCAAATTCAGCTATTTCGACTTCAGCTCCACAATTGGGGTCTGTCTAGACTACATGCCTCTGCCAACAGGCATGTAAATTAGACATACCGACAGAGTCAATGAAACAGGGATTTAAATATCCCCCACTTCATTAAAATAAAAATGGCCGCCGCGTTGTGCCGGCTCAGCTGATCGTCGGCACAGCACAGCAGTCGAGACGCAGATCGGTCGACAAGGAAAGTCTTTGTCAGCCGATCCTGTAAACCTCATTTCACGAGGCATAAGGGATCAGTCGACAGCGATCAGCCGCTTCATTGACGATGCCGGTATGTCTAATTTACATGCCTCTGTTGGCACAGGCATGTAGTCTAGACATACCCTTGATGTAGCTGGAGTTGCGTCACTTCATTCAACTTTTGTCCTGCTGTGTAGACGTGCCCCCAGCGGTCAACAGATTTGGATTAGCAGCACCAGAGTGTCCACACTACCGTTATTTCGGAATTAGCTTTACTCCTTGTGAAAAGCAGGAGTCCAGAATTCAAATTCCGCAGCCCGTTGTTCTGGAATAACAGGCGTGGTAATAACAGAGGGTGGAGAAGGGTATTTCAGACTAAAGTCCTAGGCTACGTCTAGACTGGCATGATTTTCCGCAAATGCTTTTAACGGAAAAGTTTTTCCGTTAAAAGCATTTGCGGAAAAGAGCGTCTAGATTAGCACGGACGCTTTTCCTCAAAAGCACTTTTTGCGGAAAAGCGTCCGTGCCAATCTAGACGCGCTTTTGCGCAAGAAAGCCCTGCTCGCCATTTTAGCCATCGGGGCTTTTTTGCGCAAAACAATTCTGGGTTGTCCACACTGGCCCTCTTGCGCAAAAGCATTTGCGCAAGAGGGCTTTTGCCCGAACGGGAGCGTCATAGTATTTGCGCAAGAACCCTGACGATCATACATGAGATCGTCAGTGTTCTTGCGGAAATGCAAGCGGACAGTGTAGACAACTGGCAAGTTTTTCCAGAAAAGCGGCTGATTTTCCGGAAAAACTGGCCAGTCTAGACACAGCCCTAGTGTAGACCAGGGCCAAGAGTTTCTTGTAAAGAAGTTTTGCTGGCAATGGCTGAGAATTTTGGGGGTGTGCTGCACCCGTGTGGCGTAAGCAGGATAGCACTTTACAACTTGTATTGGAACACAGTTTTTCAGCGCCAGTACTTATTAAAAATTGGGGCGGGTTGTGTGTAAAAGCTTTTGAAATGTATGTAGGGTGGGCGTGTTAGTAAAAAGAACATTCTGAACACCCCAAATTCTTCACAGCCCAGAAAAAGGAAGGAATTAGCTTGCTTAGGAACTGATGAAAAATCCACTAGGCCCCTGAGTAGCTATAAAGCCAGCCCGTGGACATGGGATGAAGGGCTTCAGAAAGTGTGACTCTGTGCCTTGGTTTCCCCAAAGGGGGCTGGGGTATGTGGTTGGCCCAGATGAGAGCTATGAATGGCATTTGGGAAGCAGCTGCATAGGAGCTCGGAAAGTCAGCCACAGATAAGTGCCTGACTCCAGACAAATGATTAATGTCAGGGCCCCATGCTTGACGGTCCCGGCCACAGAGCCATGGCTCAAAGCTCTGCAGGTGCTAAACGGCTCGGGAAGCTGGCCTGTGGGGGGCCACAGATTTCCCGGAGCAGCAGGACTCCAGCCCCGCATCCACTGGGCTAGGGAAGTCACAGGTTCCTGGCTGCTCTGAGGCCGGAAGGGAGCAGTGTGACCGAGTCTGGAGTGTGTATGGCACCGGCCGGAGGCCCCTGCGCGGAGGTGACGGCTTTCCCGAGGCGGCCACTGTGCTTAACCTTACCAGACCACCAGAAACCCTGTGTCCCGATGGGTTAGTGGGGACTGACAGAGCTCAGCCTTAGACTTTGGGGCCTCTCCTCGGCTGTGTCCATCGGCCGTTGCGCCACTGGGGTCCCTGGGCCAGAGCCAGCCGGCATGACCCGGCCGTGGTGACCTGGGACCCCCTTTAGGCATGGCTCAGTGCTAGCTCCTTGGCATCACTATACCCCTGAGTGCGCTCGGACACCCTGCTGCTCAGGAACGTTTCCCTTAGAGACAGTCTCGGGGGGGGCAGCCGTGTTAGTCTGTAACTGCCAAGGCAAAGGGCGGTCCTGTGGCACCTTAGGGTATGTCTACACTACGCGCTTACTTTGGAGTAATGACTCTGTCGAAGCAAAAACGCTCCTCTCTGTTTAGGCAGCTAACAAACAGCTTTATTAATTAATAAAGCACAGCATGAGCCAAACGTGGTCCCAGCAAAGCCAGGCCCAGTAAGGCTGGTTAATACAATCAATCCTAGTATTTTATACCCTTAACCAAACAAGTCTGATGCCAGGGCATTCCATCAAAACAAACTTCAAAGAGAAATTATCAGCACAGAAAGAAACAGGTTTTTAGGGAGTTTGAGCTTCAGCTCAAAATAGTTCATTAACACATTCCAACAGCCCATCCTCCTGGCCTTTCTCACATTGGTGAAGGTCAGTTAACTTTCTAGTGTACATGCAGAAGCGAGAAACTTAAATGGCTTCTGTTACATAAAGTGGCTTCTAGCTAAATATGAAATGGTTTCTGCAACTCCCACAATAACTATTTCCAAGGAGCACGGCCGCGCTGCAGGGAAGCCTCGGAATGAGTCCGAGGCAGCTCCCCTAATGTGGCTGCGCTACCTCGATTTAGAGCCCAGCAGGCCCAGGGCAGTAATGACTCTGAGTGGCCCTGGGGGGAGCTATTTCGAAATGGCAGCTATTGCGAACTAGCTATTTCCAAACAGGCGTTTTTCCTCGTGAAATGAGGGTTTATTATTCCAGAATAAGAAGCCGTTTTTTTCCGAAATAACAGGCTTGCCATGTGGATGCTCATCTTGCTATTTCGAAACAACGTGAGTTACCTCAAAGTAACTCCCCAGTGCAGAGAGACTAGCCTTGGAGACTAACCAAAATATAGAGAGAGTATCGTGAGCGTTCGTGGGCAAACCCCACTTCCTCAGATGGGCTGGAGAGGACTAACAGGAACCAGAATCTGTAACAGAAACAGAAGGGGGGAAGATACCTGTCAGCTATAGGACCGGTGCTAAGGAAGCTGGTTGGAAGTGTCCCACACTTAGCTTTTGATGTCAAAATGAGGGGAAGCTGACAGACAGACAGACAGACAGACAGCCTTATCCCCGCTGAGATCGGCAGCCAGACTTCCACAGGCGCCGGTTCAGCAGGACTGGCACCAACCTGCTGGTGAATTCACCAAGCAAAGGCCAATCGGAGCAGGTGCTGGCACCCTGCACACCGACCCACCCGGCGCTGGCCAGCAGCCCCAGGGACTGGCAAACCGGGGCGGGGGGAATGGGTAAGACCAGAGCCGATTTCAGGGAAATTCTGGTTGCTTCTTGTGGTCGCCAGAGGGCAGCCAAGGCTAGGGCCAGAGACGGAAGCCACATTCTAGGATCCAACTGGAAGCAGGGACAGATGGAGACATGCAGAGGCCCTGAGCTCTGTCAAATGTAAGAGGCCCCACGGCATTGCCAAGAAACGTGTATGATTCTAACTGAAAGGAGAAGAGGAAAATAGAACTAATAAAGTTTTCTATTTGCATCTCATCTGGCACGTAGGTGAGGCTGCAGCTAGAACTAGGCATTCATTTGTGTTTAGCGGCCCCTCCTAATCTGAGGCCCTACTTGTAGCTTGGATAAATCCAGCCCCAGCTGGGAGGAGCTGGCTCCCGCTCAGGCTGTAGCATGTCCGCAGAGCACAGCCAAGAGGCGGCTGGGGTGCGGACACTGGAGGGAGCCCAGGGGAGAGCAGCAAACACGAGCGAAGGCTTCGAAAACTGGACCCAGGAAGAACAGTTAGAGAAACCCGGCCAGGAGGCCGAGGCGACCTGCTCATTCTGCAAACACGCCAGGGGCCGTTCTAAGGAGGACGGGACCGACTGGGCCCGGCCCCTGGCAGGCAGGACAAGACTCCATCTGCAGCCCAGGAGATGGATTTGAGGGACAACATGGCAATGCTCAGGGCTGCAAGGCGGCCCTGTCCCTGGGGCTGTGAAGAGCAGGCTGGACAAGTGCATCTCGGGGCTGGGCTGGAGTCCCTCTGCCTGGTTCGCAGTGGGAGGGGCCGTGAACTACCCATTTCCTGTTCATACCCCTTTCTGGGTGTGTCGCCAGGCAGCGCAGCCGGCTCAGGGCTCGGGCCTTGGGCGGCTGCCGAGGGGGACGGAGACGGGGCAAGGTCTGAGCCCTGTCACTGTGCCGCAAGGACGCAGGCCCATCTGCAGCCCCGAGGCCAGAGCTCTGCACGGCGCGGACGTGTTTCCACGTGTTAGCCAGGCTTCCGGGGCAGCACGGCTGCTCCAGCCCTTGGGAACCCCACGTCCCCACACCCCGGTTTCCAATGCTGCCGTAGACCGGGCTCCAGAGACGTCCAGCCCCCTGGGAACTCAGGCTGGCTCTCCCAGACCCGAGGAGCCCAAGACAGGCTTGTAAGGGTGAGCGGGAACTGGCCCAGACCCATCACACAGCCAAGGCCTTCTGGCCACAGGACCACACCCCGGCAGACTGGCCCACTAGGGCCCTGCAGGATCAACGGAGACTCCTGCTCTGCCCAGCGGATTTCCATCTGATTCGTGACACTTTTCCCAAAGGAGTCTGGAGTCCCAGGGTCCCCCTGCCTGACCCACCAGGTCACACCAGCCTCCAGGATCCGTGGGCCTGGCCCTGCTGGCTTTAGCCCCGACCACCAGAGACCCTGGCAGAGGAGCCGGGAGCGGCCGGGCCGGGCCGGCGTGCAGCACGCCGGCGTCTCCAGACGTTACTGGCTGGGCTGCACCACGCAAGGATGTTCCTGGCCACATAGTGCAAGTGCCAACGACTTGGGGAGGGTCAGGAGACCCCATGTACTGCACGTCCCCTTGCGGCTGCGAGGATTGTGCTGGGGGGGCAGCAGGCGGAGACCCAGCAGCTGTCAGCTTTCAGCGGCTTGGGGAGGCACAGCAGAGCCTGCCCGAGGGTCCCGCTGGGCTGCAGGACATGGGAGGCCCAGAGGATCATGGCAGGATGGAGCCAAAGGTTTGGCAGGCTGGATTCAGCCCAAGGGCCAGATTTTGTGTAACCCACATACCTAGTGGGTGTGGCTCCTTGTCTCCGCACCTCCCCTCCCTGTGTGGCTGGAACCCAAGCGTCTGGGGCTCACCCCCTGACTCTGTCTCTGTCCTTGGCACCCCAGTGCCACCGCCTCTTCTGTCCCGGGGGACGGCCCCCATGGCGCCAGCTTTGCTTTGGTTTTCCCAGGCACCACGGGGTCCCTCTCTATCCCTCCATCGGTGCTGGGCAGGGTCCCTGTACCACCAGCCCATGGGACCCACGCCAGAGAGGCTGCCTGAGGGGTCCTTCTTTCACCTCCATTTTCTACCTCAAGGCAGCCACGTCTCAGCGCTGGGCTAGGGGTCCCTGTATAAGTCCCCCAGCAGCCACATCTCATCACTGGGCTAGGGCTCCCCCAGCAGCCACGTCTCAGCATTGGGCTAGGGGCCCCTGTATAACTCCCCCAGCAGCCACGTCTCAGCACTGGGCTAGGGGCCCCTGTATAACCCCCCAGCAGCCACATCTCAGCACTGGGCTAGGGGCCCCTGTATAACTCCCCCAGCAGCCACGTCTCAGCACTGGGCTAGGGGCCCCTGTATAACCCCCCAGCAGCCACGTCTCAGCACTGGGCTAGGGGCCCCTGTATAACTCCCCCAGCAGCCACGTCTCAGCACTGGGCTAGGGGCCCCTGTATAACCCCCCAGCAGCCACGTCTCAGCACTGGGCTAGGGGCCCCTGTATAACTCCCCCAGCAGCCACGTCTCAGCACTGGGCTAGGGGTCCCTGTATAACCCCCCCAGCAGCCACATCTCAGCGCTGGGCTAGGGGCCCCTGTATAACCCCCCGGCAGCCACGTCTCAGTGCTGGGCTGTGGGTCCCTCTAGAGCCCCCGGCAGCGTCATCTCACCTCTGGGCTAGGGGTCCCTATATGACCCGCCCCGCTCACCGCAGCCATGTTTCAGCGCTGGGCTAGGGGCCCCTCTATAATACCCAGCAACCAAGTCTCAGCAGTGGTCTAGGGGTCCCTGTATAACCCCCCGGCAGCCATGTCTCAGCACTAGGCTAGGGGTCCCAGTATAACTCCCCAGCAGCCACGTCTCAGGGCTGGGCTAGGGACCCCTGTATAACCCCCCGGCAGCCACGTCTCAGTGCTGGGTTAGGGGTCCCTGTATAATCCCTGGTGTCCACGTCTCAGCGCTGGGCTGGGGTCCCTGTATAACCCCCCGGTAGCCACGTCTCAGCACTGGGCTAGGGGTCCCTGTACAACCCCTGGAAGCTACGTCAGCGCTGGGCTATGGGTCCCTGTATAACCCCCTGGTAGCCACATCTCAGCACTGGGCTGGGGTCCCTGTATAACCCCCCAGCAGCCATGTCTCAGCAATGGGTTAGGGGTCCCTGTATTACCCCCCGGCAGCCATGTCTCAGCGCTGGGCTAGGGGTCCCTGTATAGCCCCTGGTCGCCACGTCTCAGCGCAGGGCTAAGGGTCCCTGTATAATCCCCGGCAGCCACATCTCACGGCTGGGCTAGGGGACCCTACATGACCCGCCCCCCCGCCGCAGCCACGTCTCAGTGCTGGGCTAGGGGCCCCTCTGTAACACCCAGCAACCAAGTCTCCGCGCTGGGCTAGGGGTCCCTGTATAACCCCCCAGCAGCCACGTCTCATCACTGGGCTAGGGATCCCTGTATAACCCCTGGAAGCCATGTCTCATCACTGGGCTGGGGTCCCTGTATAACCCCCCGGCAGCCACGTCTCAGCGCTGGGCTAGGGGTCCCTGTATAACCCCCCGGCAGCCACGTCTCAGCACTGGGCTAGGGGTCCCTATATAACCCCCCGGCAGCCACGTCTCAGTGCTGGGCTAGGGACCCCTGAATGACCCCCCGGCAGCCATGTCTCAGCGATGGGCTAGGGGTCCCTCTATGACCCACCCCCCGCCCCAGCAGCCACATCTCAGCGCTGGACTAGGGGTCCCTGGATAACCCCCTGGCAGCCACGTCTCAGCGCTGGGCTAGGGGTCCCTGTATAGCCCCTGGTAGCCACATCTCAGCACAGGGCTAAGGGTCCCTGCATAACCCCCAGCAGCCACATCTCACCGCTGGGTTAGGGGTCCCTATATGACCCGCCCCCCCGCTCCGCAGCCATGTCTCAGCACTGGGCTAGGGGTCCCTGTATAACCCCCCGGGAGCCACGTCTCAGCGCTGGGCTGGGGTCCCTGTATAACCCGCCGGCAGCCACGTCTCAGCACTGGGCTAGGGGCCCCTATATAACCCCCGCCAGCCACGTCTCAGCAATGGTCTAGGGGTCCCTGTATAACCCCCCGGCAGCCACGTCTCAGCACTGGGCTAGGGGTCCCTGTACAA
This sequence comes from Pelochelys cantorii, assembly GCA_032595735.1. Classification (NCBI taxonomy): domain Eukaryota; kingdom Metazoa; phylum Chordata; order Testudines; family Trionychidae; genus Pelochelys; species Pelochelys cantorii. The sequence goes on along the minus strand of CM064351.1, from coordinate 10,301,910 downwards.
CCCCTAGAAGCCACGTCTCAGCGCTGGACTATGGGTCCCTGTATAGCCCCCCGATAGCCACGTCTCAGCGCAGGGCTAAGGGTCCCTGTATAACCCCCGGCCACCACATCTCACCGCTGGACTAGGGGACCCTACATGACCCGCCCCCCGCCCCGCAGCCACGTCTCAGTGCTGGGCTAGGGGCCCCTCTATAACACCCAGCAACCAAGTCTCCGCACTGGGCTAGGGGTCCCTGTATAACCCCCCAGCAGCCACGTCTCATCACTGGGCTGGGGTCCCTGTATAACCCCCCGGCAGCCACGTCTCAGCGCTGGGCTAGGGGTCCCTGTATAACCCCCCGGCAGCCACGTCTCAGCGCTGGGCTAGGGGTCCCTGTATAACCCCCCGGCAGCCACGTCTCAGCGCTGGGCTAGGGGTCCCTGTATGACCCACCCCCCGCCCCGCAGCCACATCTCAGCGCTGGGCTAGGGGTCCCTGTATAACCCCCCGGCAGCCACGTCTCAGCGCTGGGCTAGGGGTCCCTGTATAACCCCCCGGCAGCCACGTCTCAGTGCTGGGCTAGGGACCCCTGAATGACCCCCCGGCAGCCATGTCTCAGCGATGGGCTAGGGGTCCCTGTATGACCCACCCCCCGCCCCGCAGCCACATCTCAGCGCTGGACTAGGGGTCCCTGTATAGCCCCCCGATAGCCACGTCTCAGCGCAGGGCTAAGGGTCCCTGCATAACCCCCAGCAGCCACATCTCACCGCTGGGTTAGGGGTCCCTATATGACCCGCCCCCCGCTCCGCAGCCATGTCTCAGCACTGGGCTAGGGGTCCCTGTATAACCCCCCGGGAGCCACGTCTCAGCACTGGGCTAGGGGCCCCTATATAACCCCCGCCAGCCACGTCTCAGCAATGGTCTAGGGGTCCCTGTATAACCCCCCGGCAGCCACGTCTCAGCACTGGGCTAGGGGTCCCTGTACAACCCCTGGAATCCACGTCTCAGCGCTGGACTATGGGTCCCTGTATAGCCCCCCGATAGCCACGTCTCAGCGCAGGGCTAAGGGTCCCTGTATAACCCCCGGCCACCACATCTGACCGCTGGACTAGGGGTCCCTATATGACCCGCCCCGCAGCCACGTCTCAGTGCTGGGCTAGGGGCCCCTCTATAACACCCAGCAACCAAGTCTCCGCGCTGGGCTAGGGGTCCCTGTATAACCCCCCGGCAGCCACATATCAGCGCTGGGCTAGGGGTCCCTGTATAACCCCTGGAAGCCATGTCTCAGCACTGGGCTGGGGTCCCTGTATAACCTCCCGGCAGCCACGTCTCAGCGCTGGGTTAGGGGTCCCTGTATAACCCCCCAGTACCAAAGTCTCAGCAATGGGTTAGGGGTCCCTGTATAACTCCCCGGCAGCCATGTCTCAGTGCTGGGCTAGGGGACCCTACATGACCCGCCCCCCGCCCCGCAGCCACGTCTCAGTGCTGGGCTAGGGGCCCCTCTATAACACCCAGCAACCAAGTCTCCGCGCTGGGCTAGGGGTCCCTGTATAACCCCCGGCAGCCACGTCTCAGCGCTGGGCTAGGGGTCCCTGTATAACCCCCGGCAGCCATGTCTCAGTGCTGGGCTAGGGACCCCTGTATGACCCCCCGGCAGCCATGTCTCAGCGATGGGCTAGGGGTCCCTGTATGACCCGCCCCCCGCCCCAGCAGCCACATCTCAGTGCTGGGCGAGGGGCCCCTGTATAACCCCCCGGCAGCCACGTCTCAGCGCTGGGCTAGGGGTCCCTGTATAACCCCCCGGCAGCCACGTCTCAGCGCTGGGCTAGGGGTCCCTGTATAACCCCCCGGCAGCCATGTCTCAGCACTGGGCTAGGGGTCCCTGTATAGCCCCTGGTAGCCACGTCTCAGCGCTGGGCTAAGGGTCCCTGTATAACCCTCGGCAGCCACATCTCAAAGCTGGGTTAGGGGTCCCTATATGACCCGCCCCCCACCCCACAGCCACGTCTCAGTGCTGGGCTAGGGGCCCCTCTATAACACCCAGCAACCAAGTCTCAGCACTGGGCTAGGGGTCCCTGTATAACCCCCCGGCAGCCATGTCTCAGCGCTGGGCTAGGGGCCCCTGTATAGCCCCCCGGCAGCCACGTCTCACCGCTGGTCTAGGGGTCCCTGTATGACCCGCCCCCCCGTCCCGCAGCCACGTCTCAGTGCTGGGCTAGGGGCCCCTCTATAACACCCAGCAACCAATTCTCAGCACTGGGCTGGGGGGTCCCTGTATAACCCCCAGCAGCCACGTCTCAGCACTGGGCTAGGGGCCCCTGTATGGCCCCCGGCAGCCATGTGTCAGCGCAGGGCTAGGGGTCCCTGTATAACCCCCGGCAGCCACGTCTCAGCGCAGGGCTAGGGGTCCCTGTATAACCCCCGGCAGCCACGTCTCAGCACTGGGCTAGGGCCCCCTGTATAAGCCCCTGGTAGCCACGTCTCAGCACTGGGCTAGGGGCCCCTGTATAAGACCCTGGTAGCCAAGTCTCAGCACTGGGCTAGGGGCCCCTGTATAAGCCCCTGGTAGCCACGTCTCAGCACTAGTCTAGGGGCCCCTGTATAAGCCCCTGGTAGCCACGTCTCAGCGCAGGGCTAGGGGTCCCTGTTTGGCCCGCTATAGCCACACCTCAGCGCCCAGCTGCACAATCCCTGCCCTGGGTTTCAGTTTTCTCTTGCTAAATAGGGAGGAATTTCTCCGCCAGCCTCTGCAGCCAGCGGGTCCAGTGAGTCACTTTTCAGGGCTGTTTGGTGCCAGAACTAGGCTCCCAGCTCCACTGGGGCAGGACTGGCTGGCTGAGGGGGAAGGGGATGGTGCCCTGGGCCCGTCCCCTCTCGGGGTGCCAGCTCCTCCCTGCCCCCAGGGCAGGGAGTGGCTGGCTCGGGAGTCCATCCCCATCCACCAGCCTTTTCCCACAGGGCGCTGGGCCAGGGGCGAATCCACCTCGTGCCCCTGAGTGCCAGGGACGGGGGGCAGGCAGCAACCCGTGGGGCATAGGGGCCAACCCCCCCCGCACATTGGCAGCCCAAGCACGCACTGAGCCATATAAAGGGGCATTGATGCCCAGCCTTGGCACCGCCAGCCCCATTCACACTGTTCCCGTCTCTCCAGCCGCCCCGCAGGGAGTCAGACGCCGCCCGGGTCTGCAGGCAGATGGGCTGGGCACGGCCATTCTGTGGGTGGGGGAAAACGCCCTGCCGGGGCCCCCACTCCGACCCGCAGCCCCTCCCAGCCCAGCCCTGCCGGGGCCCCCAGTCCGACCTGCAGCCCCTCCCAGCCCAGCCCTGCCCCCCAGCCCTGCCGGGGCCCCCACTCCGACCCGCAGCCCCTCCCAGCCCAGCCCTGCCCCCCAGCCCTGCCGGGGCCCCCAGTCCGACCCGCAGCCCCTCCCAGCCCAGCCCTGCCCCCCAGCCCTGCCGGGGCCCCCAGTCCGACCCGCAGCCCCTCCCAGCCCAGCCCTGCCCCCCAACCCTGCCGGGGCCCCCTACTCTGACCCGCAGCCCCTCCCAGCTCAGCCCAGCCCCCCAGCCCTGCCGGGGCCCCCACTCCGACCCGCAGCCCCTCCCAGCCCAGCCCTGCCCCCCAGCCCTGCCGGGGCCCCCAGTCCGACCCGCAGCCCCTCCCAGCCCAGCCCTGCCCCCCAGCCCTGCCGGGGCCCCCACTCCGACCCGCAGCCCCTCCCAGCCCAGCCCTGCCCCCCAGCCCTGCCGGGGCCCCCACTCCGACCCGCAGCCCCTCCCAGCCCAGCCCTGCCCCCCAGCCCTGCCGGGGCCCCCACTCCGACCCGCAGCCCCTCCCAGCCCAGCCCTGCCCCCCAGCCCTGCCGGGGCCCCCACTCCGACCCGCAGCCCCTCCCAGCCCAGCCCTGCCCCCCAGCCCTGCCGGGGCCCCCACTCCGACCCGCAGGCCCTCCCAGCCCAGCCCTGCCCCCCAGCCCTGCCGGGGCCCCCTTCTCCAACACGCAGCCCTTGCCAGCCCAGCCCTCCCCCCCATGCTCAGCCCTGCCGGGGTCCCTCACTTCCGCCCCGCCACCCTGCCCCCTAGCTTTGTCGGTGCCCCGCATTCCCACCCCGCAGCCCCTACCCCCGCAGCCCTGCTGGTGCCCCTCACTCCGACCCGCAGACCCTGCCCCCGCAGCTCTGCCAATGCCCCTCACTCCTGACCTACAGACCCTGCCCCTCCCAGCCCTGCTGGTGCCCCTCACTCTTGACCTACACCTCCTGCCCCCCCCCAGCCCTGCTAGTGCCCTTCACTCCTGACCTACACCCCCTGGCCCCCCCCAGCCCTGCCGGTGCCCCCCACTCCTGACCCACAGCACCTGCCACCCCGGCTCTGCCTACCCTCCTCCCTCCCTCGGCTCCTCACTCCTGTCTAGCACTGTGTATGTTTCCGCCCCACACCACAGTCCCGCCCACTCCAGCTAGGGGCGCTGTCACACTGGCTGTGCCACAGCTGGGGGGGGGGGAGATGGCCCAGCCGGGAGGTGCCGCTGGCTCATAATTTAATTGAAGAAAATAAACCAGCAGCTGCTAGTGTTGATGTGAGACCCGGGGCTGACTGGGCAGAGAACCCAGGAGTACTGGTTTCCTCCCTCCCCCACACTCACTCACCAGACCCCAGAGCCCTGCCAGAGTGGGGAAGAGACCCAGGACTCCTGGCCATTGTTCCCTCTAATCTTTTCCATCGCTTTGCAGAATAAATTTTGTTACCTGCACCCAGGCATGCAGGAATGTGCACCACCAGTAGGAATAAAACCCAGCTGTGGCTGCTCGGCTAATGGGCTGGGAGGCACTGGAATCTCTCCTGAGACGCTGCACAAGCACCCGGCTTACAGGACACTCTGGTTCTGGCTCCCAGGCCCTGCCCCACACTCACCCACCAGAGCCCAGTGCCCTCCCAGAGCTGGGCCAAGAACCCAGGGGTCCTGGCTCCCAGGCTCTTCCATCCATAGGACTCCAGCCCTCTGGGGGGAGACAGAAAGGGAAGGGAGTTCTGGGCCCCAGGGGGTTAAATGTGGCTCCACCCCTAGAGCCCAGCACCCCCATGAAGAGGGGGTGTCTCCCACAGCTCGCCCTGCCCCCAGCTTCGGCCCCTTTAAATCGCTGTGGCCTGGCTCACATGCTCCACCAAGTGCCCTATTTTTAGAGCCGTTCCAGTCTCCAATCGCACCCCCCTCGGCTTGTTTTGCAGCTTCCCCTGCCAGCTCCTGGGGCCTGGCCAAGGAATCCAGGCGTCTCCTCCCTGCACCCCACGCACAGGGCTCTGCCCGGTCCCCTCACTCCCAACCCAGCCCTGGGCTCCCCCCAGCTCTGCCGGTGCCCCCACTCCCGCCCTGCAGCCCCTGCTAGCCCAACCCTGGGCTCCCTCCAGCCCTGCCGGTGCCCCGACTCCTGCCCTGCAGCCCCTGCCAGCCCAGCCTTGGGCTCCCCCCAGCTCTGCCGGTGCCCCCCACTTCCCACCCGCAGCCCCTGCCAGCCCACCCCTGGGCTAACTCCAGCCCTGCCGGTGCCCCCACTCCTGCCCCGCAGCCCCTGCCAGCCCAGCCTTGGGCTCCCCCCAGCCCTGCCGGTGCCCCCCACTTCCCACCCGCAGCCCCTGCCAGCCCACCCCTGGGCTCCCTCCAGCCCTGCCGGTGCCCCCACTCCCACCCCGCAGCCCCTGCCAGCCCAGCCCTGGGCTCCCCCCCCCCCCAACCATGCCCTTCACTAGCTCCCATGTGCAGGGCCCCACAGCCCTGCTAGCCTAGCCCCGAGTACATGCTCATGCGCACACACACAAATGCAAAGGCCTTGACTGCACAGCAGCACGGGCCAGAGCTTGTGTTTTTGTAGGTCCTACTGGACCTGCAGCTGCAGTAGGAGGGTTAATTATCCGCAGTGCCCTGCCCTGGCTGAGCCGGGATTCGGGACAAGGGGGCTGGTGTTTTTACCATGGCTCTGTGCCCATGACTGTGCTCACAATGGGAACACGATGTTCCGGCCCAGGGGCTGGGGCAGGGAAGGGCGGGGGGGGGCGAGAGTGGGGCTAAGTGGAAGGAGGGGGGGGAGGCTGGGGGACTGGCTCAGAGGGAGGCTGCCAGTGCTGGGATGGGGGGCAGTCCCTCCCCACTGTCCCCGCATTGGCCTCTGGCCCTGCCCCTTGTACTGAGGGGGCTAGGACAGAACCAGGCCTGGACCCCGCCCGTTGGGGAGTTTCCCTTCCCCATGTTTACAAATGTTACAAGAACCAGGCACAGACCCTGGGCGGGGGGGAACTGACTCGCAACACTATTTTGCGGGGGTTGAGCCCCATCTCCTCTGTGTGTGTATTTTTTGCCACTGGAAAAGAAAATGGGGGAGGGAAGGGGACAGATGGGGATGGGTGGACGTGGGGAGAGGGGGTGGACAGACAGTTGGGGGTGAGGGGCGGGATGGACAGACAGGTGGATGGGGAAAAGGAGTGGACAGATGAATGGATGGGGAGGGGTGGACGGATGGGGAAGGGGTCAGAAGGAGTGGAGAGATGGACAGACAGACAGATGGGGGAAGGAGATGTACAGATGGATGGATAGACAGACAGCCGGATGGATGGGATTGTGGAGGGGGGTGGACAGACAGCTGGGGGAATCCCCCACGCCCTGACCCTGCTCCCCTTGGGCAGGAGCAGATCTGGGGGACTGGAGGTAAGTGGGTGGGTCATGGCCCACTCAGGTCCCCCATGGCCAAGGCCCTGCCTCTTCCTCCCCGCGCAGCAATCCAGCGGCTCCAGCACAGCAGCCAGTTCTGGGAGCCAGGGCTCCTGTGTTGTCCAGGTTTGGGGGCGCAGGGCTGGCGGGGGCCGGGGTTTGCAGGGCTGGGAGCCAGGGCTCCTGTGTTGTTGGTGTTTGGGGGGTGCAGGGCTGGCAGGGGCCTGGGAGCCAAGGCTCCTGTGTTGTCCAGGTTTGGGGGTGCAGGGCTGGCGGGGGCCGGGGTTTGCAGGGCTGGGAGCCGGGGCTCCTGTGTTGTTGGTGTTTGGGGGGTGCAGGGCTGGCAGGGGCCTGGGAGCCAAGGCTCCTGTGTTGTCCAGGTTTGGGGGCGCAGGGCTGGCGGGGGCCGGGGTTTGCAGGGCTGGGAGCCGGGGCTCCTGTGTTGTTGGTGTTTGGAGGTGCAGGACTGGCGGGGGCCTGCCCAGCCCTGTGGCTGAGGCTCTGGGACAGGCTGTGCTGGTTGGCACAGAGGCGGGCAGGGCTGGACCCAGACCCGTCTGACCGGATGGACGGGCCCAGGAGAATGGCACGAGGGGCAGGGGAACTTCTGGGAGGGGGGGGCCCTCAGGGAGCTGCAGAAATGTGGGAGGGAGAAGGAGTTGGGTTTTCATTCAGACACCCCTCCCCCCACTTTACCCCCTCCTGCCCTGCCCTCCTCACTCTGAGCCCTCCTACCCTCCCCCCCCCTCCCCCACTCTGCCCCTCCCTTTCTGCCCTTCCCGCGTCCCCACACAACCCCTCCCCACTCTGCCTCCTCTTCCTCTGGTCCCGCCCCCACTCGGCCCCCTCCCTGTCCCCTCACAGCTCCCTCCCCCTCCTCTGGCCCCTCCCCATCCCCTCCCCCACGTTCAGCTGCTTCCCGTCCCCCTTCGCCCCTCCCCCCTCTGTCTCCACCCCTCCCCCCCGGCGCTGGGATTGGCGGGGGGGGGGGGCAGACAGAGTCACTCAAAGGCAAGTGAAGGTGGAGTGGCGGGGGAGGCGCAGGCGGAGCCGGACGCGAACAGAGCAGGTAGGGGGGTGTCTGGGGGGGACTGATGCTGGGTTGGGGGCCCAGGCAGGCGGAGGGGCAATGGGAGGGGGGGCCAGGGTGAATAGGACCTAGCGGGGGGAGTCCAAAGAGGGGGGCGCAGCGACGGGAGGTTTGTAGGGTGGCGCGCAGCGGCGGGGGTAAAGGGGGGACAGGCATTGCCGGGAGGGCGCGCGGCGGCGGATCCGAAGGGGGGCGCGCAGTGACGGGGGGGGCGGGGGTTAGTAGGACCTGGCGGGGGCTCGAAAGGGGGGGTGCAGCGGTAGGGGAATCCGAAGGGGGCGCGCAGTGACGGGGGGGGCGGGGGTTAGTAGGACCTGGCGGGGGCTCGAAAGGGGGGGTGCAGCGGCAGGGGAATCCGAAGGGGGCGCGCAGTGACGGGGGGGGCGGGGGTTAGTAGGACCTGGGGGGGCTCGAAAGGGGGGGGGTGCAGTGGCAGGGGAATCCGAAGGGGGCGCGCAGTGACGGGGGGGGCGGGGGTTAGTAGGACCTGGCGGGGGCTCGGAAAGGGGGGGGTGCAGCGGCAGGGGAATCCGAAGGGGGCGCGCAGTGACGGGGGGGCGGGGGTTAGTAGGACCTGGCGGGGGCTCGAAAGGGGGGGTGCAGCGGCAGGGGAATCCGAAGGGGGCGCGCAGTGGCGGGGGGGGCAGCTCCCTGTGTCCCTCTGTCGGACTCCCCCCCCCCCCCCCGGCTCTTCTCCGCACCTCGTGCGAGCTGCGCCTCCCGAAATGTCAAGCGGAAAAGCCCCCTCGGGCTCGGGGCCCGGACGCCTGGGTCTGGCTGGGGGGTGCGGAGGGCGCGGCGGGGGCTCCTGGGCTCCCTCTGGGCACGACCCCGTGAGGTCCCCTTGGGGCCCCTGGGTCCGAGCGAGGGGAGGGGGCGCCGGTGGCCCATCCCAGCGTCCCGCGGGGGTCCGGACAGGGCTGAGCCATTCGCTGGATCCCAGCCCCCCAAGTGCCCTGGGAACAGATCCCGCGGGCCTCCCGGATCCCTGCCCCCCGCCCACCCCGCACTGCTTCCTCCCGGCCCCCCAGCCCTGCCCCAGCCCCCTCCTGCTTCCCCCAGAGCCCCTTTGTCTCTGGGGGGGGGAGCCCCCGGTCCCTGCCCCCCTCTGCGGCCAGACGTGAACCCAGCCGGCAGGGAGAGCAGGCGAGTTCTTGGTTCGCAGGGACCCCGCGGAGCAGCCAGGGCAGCCCACCCTGGGGCGAGGGGGCTCTTGCTCCCCAAACCAGCCCAGGCTGACCCACGCCCAGCTCCTGTTCGCAGCCCCCCCCCCCCCCGCCCCAGCCCAGCTCCTTCTCCGCCTCTCTGCTGCTTCCCCACCTGGTCACACCCCACCCAGGCTCAGGTTACACAAAGCATCAGCCATTGTGTAGGTGAGGGAGGCTGGCACCCCGAAATCCCCATCCCCAGCTAGGGATTGGTGCAGCACCCAGGGAAACTGAGGCACACAGTGCGCCCCCCCCGTCAAACCCCCGATCCCTCCAGTGTGCCCTCCCACTTAACCCCCTGCTCCCTCCAGTGCCCCCTCCCAGCCTCCTGCCTGATCCCCAGCACCCCCCCAATTCCCTACCTGGCATTCAACTGACTCCCCAGCTCCCCCACATCCTGCCTCCCTCCCCCAGGCTTGTGTCCCCACGACTGGTGCCGCAGCCCCTTTTCTGGGGCCTGACCCCCAGGGGTCCCAGGCTACTTGCCCTTGCCCTGGCGGGATTTGAAGTGACACCCAAACCGGCGGGTGGGTTAGTCACCGGGATGCGGCCGGGGAGGCCCTGAGGGCAGCCACGCGACGCAGCGCTGGGTTGGCCTGGAGCCCAGCCCAGGCTCTCCATTATCTGGCTGCCTGGGTGTCCCTGGGGCCCCATTGTCCCTTCCCAGCTCGGCATCCCCCTGCCCCCCAGCTCCCACCTTTGCTCAGGGCCCTACTCAGACAGGCAAGAAGTCGGGAGGAGGGGGGAGACTGCAGCAAAGCTTGGCATGGGGCCCTTGACTAGCTTGGTCCTTATTGTCCCCCAGCCAGGCCTGTGTCTCTTAGCCCAGTGTTTCTCAGCCCCTGGTGCCTCTGGAGAGAAGTCTAGGGGCTACAGCAACACAACTGAAATTTGGAGACAACTGTGGCACTTTATAGACGAACAGATTGGTTGGAAGATAAGCTTTCATGGGCAAAGACCTACTTCGTCAGATGCAGGTAATGGGTCTTTGCCCACGAAAGCTTATCCTCCAATCAATCTGTTAGTCTATAAGGTGCCACAGGACTTCTCGTTGTTTTTGCAGATTCAGACTAACACAGCTACCCCTCTAATACTTGGAGAAATCTGAATGTTTGTTTTAAATTTTACAGCACTTTATTATTTTTGTACTTTTTACACCCAAAAATTTCATCGCCCACCCGGCTACAATTTAGTTGTTTAAGCAAATGTGTTGCAATGGTAGAAAAAAAAATTGCGTGTCTGAAAACTGTAGGTACTGGGGGTGCTTACTTTTTTTTTTTTTTAAATAGGGGTACCTTATAAAAAAAAAAAAAAAAAGGTTGAGAGACACTGTTTGAGCCCTTCCTGAAAGCACAGTCCTTCCCCTGCTGGGCCACCGCAAGCATCAAGGGGAAACTGAGGCACACAGTGAGGCTCTAGAACTACCCCTGACAATCCCCTTTCATCTCAGCCCAGCCCCCTCAGAGAGAGGACAGTGCAGGGGTGCATGAGACAGCAACTGGGGGTGTTTGTACCCCCTTGTGCACATGGCCTGGGCCCCAGCCTTCCTTGTGTGTGGGGAGGTGGCTCGGGGGGTCTTCTGTGTTGGGGGACAGCTCTGGAGGGTCTGCGTGTCAGAAGGCAGCTCGGGGGGGGGGGTCTCTGTTGAGGGTGGCCCCGGGGGACTGTGAATCAGGGAGGATTCGTGTGTCAGGGTAGGGGAGCAGCAGTGCTGGTAGGTGTCTCTGTGTCTTGCTCTGACCTCCCCTCCCCCGCCCCCCTTCCCCTCCAAGTGCAGCCATGACCGAGCTCCACGAGGTGCAGATCACGGAGGAAAAGCCGCTACTGGTGACCCCCGCGCAGCCGGACCCAGGCAAGGTCAGAGGCAAAGTGCATGTTGTGGGGAGGGGCCCCCACTGCTGCCCCTAGCCCCCGTCTATCCCCCTGCCCCCCTATGGCCCCACCCCACAGACACCTGCCCCCCGTCTATCCCCCTTGTAGGCAGCTGATGCTCCCAGACCATCCGCAGGCCTCCTGCCCCTGAACTCCACAGACTGTGCTGGGAGAGAACCCAGGAGTCCTGGATGCCAGCCTCCCCTGCGCTCTAACCACTAGACCCTGCTCCCCTCCCAGAGCTAGGGAGAAAACCCAGGAGTCCTGGCTCCTCTGCTCTGACCTTCAGTGGCCAGTGTCCCTCTAATTTCTCCCACCCCTGAGTGGAATGAACGTTGTTGTGTGCAGCGACACGGAGGTGACGTGCGACACTGCCCGTCCATATTATGCACATAACAAAATGCATACGGGAGGGGGCCGAGGGGTTTGGAGTGTGGGATGGGGCTCAGGGCTGGAGCAGACGGTTGGGGGGCAGACTCCAGCTGGCGGTGCCGGCTCAGGGGGGTGGGGTGGGGTGCAGGGTTGGAAGGGGGCTCGGGGTGTGCAGACTCTGGCTGGGGGTGCAGGTTTGGGGATGGGGTTGAGGGGCTCGGGGCAGGGGCAGAGGGTTGGGGGGGCTCAGGGTATGCAGACTCTGGCAGGGGGTGTGGGCTCTAGGATGGGGCTGGGTGGGGGGCTTGGGGAGCTGGAGGGGGCTCCGGTATTACTGCAAGGCGAGAGGACTCCCCCAGTTCTCTCCTTGCAGCAGCACCTGGGCAGGGGGGCAGGTACTGGCTGGGGGGATGCAGGGGGCCCCCCCAGGTTCCAGCCGGAGCTGGATTGGAGCTGGGCTCAGGCCGGGAGAGGTGCCAGGTTCAGACCATCCTTGGCCCAGCCCTGGCAGGTCCCCAGAAGGGTCCCTTCGTGGGGGGCCAAGCAGGCAGCCTCCCGTCTTCCAGGGAACTTGGGCCTCCCTGGCGTGACGCCGGCTGGCAGCGTCCAAGCATGAGGGCAGCACGAGTCAGGATTCGAACCAGCCGCGTGTGGGCCATGGAGCAGGAGCCCCAGGCAGCAGCCCCGCCTGCCTTGCTGGACAGCAGGGAGCCCGCACTCGGCGGCAGCGCCAGCCATGGGGCAGCCCCCCAGGTCCCTCACAGGCCCCGTCTCTCTGGCAGAAGCACTCGGTGGAGACGCCCTACGGACAAGTCACCTTCACCGTGCATGGCAGCCCAAAGCCCAAGCGCCCGGCCATCCTGACCTACCACGACGTGGGGCTGAACCGTGAGTCGGGCTGCAGGGAGCCGACCCCCAGCCAGCTCCTCCTGCTCCCCCCCTCCCCTGCAGCCAGCTCCTCCTGCTCCCCCCCCCCCACAGCCAGCTCCTCCTGCTCCCCCCCCCCCGCAGCCAGCACCTCCTGCTCCCCCCCCCCCCCACAGCCAGCTGCCCCTGCTGGGAACTCCTTCTGCCCCCCGCCCCAGCCAGCAGCAGCAGCTCCTGCTCCCCCACCACGGCCCCTGCTGGGAGTTCCTCCCTCCCGCCCCCCCCCCCACACACACACCTGTGCAACCAGCACCTCCTGTTGGGCGCTCCCACAGCCAGTACCCCTGCCCCTCCTCCCTATGGGAAGCTCCTCCCCCCACCCCCGCAGCCAGCACCCCCCTGCTTCCCTTCCTGCACCCCCTGCTGCGCTGACACCATCTCTCCCGCTGCCCCAGACCAGTCCTGCTTCCAGACGCTCTTCCGCTTTGAGGACATGCAGGAGATCGTCAAGAACTTCGTTGTGGTTCATGTGGATGCCCCCGGCATGGAGGAGGGTGCCCCGGTGTTCCCCGTGGGGTGAGCTCCCCATACACCCCATCTCTCCCCTGCCTCCGGCATTCCCCATGGGGTGCCCCCTGCTGACCTGCCCTCTCCCTGCAGGTACCAGTACCCGTCGCTGGACCAGCTGGCTGACATGATCCCCTGCATCCTGCAGTACCTGAAGTGAGTGGGGGGCAGGGACAGATGGACCCAGCAAGTGCCCCTTCTCCATCTTCCTCGGGGCAGGGGGCACAGCCACGCTGGTTTACTCTGCATGTCCAGATGTGGCCTATAGCAAACATGATGCCCTGTACCCCCGTGTGTGGCCATGTAGGGGAAACTGAGGCACACAGGCCTCTTAAAAATGCCACTGAAAAATCCCCCATTGCCAGACCCTCCTTGCCAGGCTCGCTGGTGCCAGCCTAGCCCACAGAGCCCTGGCAAACTCAGCAGCGTTGGCCTAGCTGGGGGCAGCATGTTCAGCTTCCTGTTCCCAGGCTCCGCGCCTGCTGGGGCCGCCCTGAGCAATCAGGCAGGGAGGGGGAGGTTCCGTCCCCGGAGCGGGGATTCAGCTGGAACCGGCAGTGTCAGGGGGGCTCGAGCCCCAGCCTGGCCTGGGCAGGCCTCCTGTGGGGACCAGCTCTAGGACAGTCCGGGCGGCAGCCACGGCTTGTCTGGGCTCTGAGCCGCCGGCCACAGCGGGTCCCAGTTGCATGTGGGCAGGGCAGCACAGCCCAGCCCTGGCCCGATCTTCCACCCCTGGCGATGTCTTGCAGCCAAGGCCTGCACCCGCCTCCCTCCACCTACGCCAGGCCCCGGTGCCCCCAGGCAGGCGGAGCCCGGAACAAACCCCCTGCTTCCTCCCACAGCTTCACCAGCATCATCGGCATCGGGGTGGGAGCCGGTGCCTACGTGCTCGCCCGCTACAGTGTGAGTAGCGCAGGCCACGGGGCGGCGGTTCGGGAGTGAGGGGCATTGGCAGGGCTGGGGGGGCGGGGCCTGCAGGTCGGGAGTGAGGGGCACTGGCAGGGCTGGGGGGCGGGGCCTGCAGGTCGGGAGTGAGGGGCACTGGCAGGGCTGGGGGGGTGGGGCCTGCAGGTCGGGAGTGAGGGGCACTGGCAGGGCTGGGGGGGCGGCGGCTCGGGAGTGAGGGGCACTGGCAGGGCTGGGGGGGCGGGGCCTGCAGGTCGGGAGTGAGGGGCACTGGCAGGGCTGGGGGGGCGGCGGCTCGGGAGTGAGGGGCACTGGCAGGGCTGGGGGGGCAGGGCCTGCAGGTCGGGAGTGAGGGGCACTGGCAGGGCTGGGGGGGCGGGGCCTGCAGGTCGGGAGTGAGGGGCACTGGCAGGGCTGGGCTGGCAGGGGCTGTGGGGGCAGGATTGAGGGGCACTGGGAGAGCCTAGCTGGGCTGGCAGGGGGCATTGGGGGCTGGATTCACCCCTCTTTTCTCGCCGCCCCCCCCCCCCCAGCTCTCTCACCCTGACACTGTGGAGGGCCTGGTTTTGATCAACATGGACCCCAATGCCAAGGGCTGGATGGACTGGGCAGCTCACAAGGTATGGTGTGGGGAGGGGATGCATGTGGTGGGGTAGGAGTGGGAGTGGGGGGTGTGGGGAGGGGATGCATGGGGCAGGGTGGGAGTAGGAAGGATCGGGGTGGGGTGTGCAGGGAGGGGATGGGTGAGGTGAGAGTGGGTGGGGTGGGGGCCTGAGGAGAGGATGCATGGGGTGGGGTGGGAGTGGGAAGGAGCAGGATGGGGGCGTGAGGAGGGGATGCATGGGGTGGAGTGGGAGTGGGAAGGAGTGGGGTGAGAGTGGACAGGGAGGGGGTGGGGGCGCGGGGAGGGGATGCATGGGGTGGGAGTGGGAAGGAGCAGAGTGGGGGTGGGCAGGGAGGGGGTGGGGGCATGGGGAGTGGAGGGGATGCATAGGGTAGGGTGGGGTGGGAGTGGGCAGGGAGGGGGTGGGAGAGGGGATGCATGGGAAGGGGTGGGAGTGGGAAGGAGGGGGGCGCGGGCAGGGGGGAGCGTACAGGCCTGTGGGAGCACTTGGAGATCGTACACAACTGGGAAGATGACAGGAAATATCTGGCCTAAGGTCTCTGCGCCCCTCCCTCCCTCCCCTCCTCCCCCACCCCCAGTGCCTATCTCACCCTCTGCCTTCTGCCCCCAGCTCAGCGGCCTGACTTCCTCCGTGCCCGAGATGATACTGGCCCATCTCTTCAGCCAGGTGAGGGGGTGGCCTAGGTCTCCCCTGAGGGGCTATGGGTGGGTTCCACTGCTTCCCGGGGTCCTTCCCTGGGGAGGTGGAGATGCTGGGCCAGCTGGGGCCATACTGCTCAGTAACGCCCAGCTCCCAGGAGGAGCTGTCGGGCTGCAGGATGGGGACTGTAGGAGGAAGGGGGCAGAGCCGGAGGGGGCAGGAGGGGGGAGGTCATCAGGGCCATATTGCTCAGTAACATCCGGTGCGCAGGAGGAGCTGTCGGGCTGCACGGAGGTGGTCCAGCAGCACAGGCAGGCACTGGCCGGAGCCCCGAACCTTGGCAACATCCAGCTGTACTGGAGCAGCTACAACAGGTGGGGTTGTGCCGTGGGGCTGGTGTGGGTTGGGCGGGGTTGGAGGGAGGCGGATGAGAGGGAGAGTTGGAATGGTGTGAGTGGGGTGCCGAGGGGGGGTGGAGGGGGCCTTAGCCATGGGGCCAGTGTGCCCGGGGCTGGAGTTACTGCAAAGGCTCATGGGACGGAGGCAACTGCGGTGATGTTTTGGGGCCTCTTAACCTTGCTGTAATTCAGAGCCTCGGCAGGTTTAATGCTACCTGGGGCTGGGGTTAGGAAGGGGGGGTTTGGGGGCTAGGAGATGTGGGGGAGGGGGACAGGGCAGTTCTCAGCCCCCCATTTTCCCCCCTCAGCCGTCGGGACCTGAACTTCGAACGCGGGGGAGGCGTCACCTTGAAGTAAGTGAGCCCAGCCCTTGGGTACCCCACAACCCACTGATACCCCGTGCCCAGCCCCTTGGGGACCTCGAAATCCCTGGAGACCCTGTGAATACCCCTGAGGGTACCCCACAAGCACCCCCAGCAGCCTTGTGCCCCTGCCCCAAGTATCCAACCCCACCCAGTTAGGAGTGGGACCTCTCCCCAGAACCGAGCCCCCCTAATCCCTTCTACCCCCTTGCTTGGCCCTGCCCCAGTTTGAGGGGCAGGGGCAGTTGGCTCCATCTACCCTCCCTCTGTCCCCACAGGTGCCCTGTCATGCTGGTGGTGGGAGACCAGGCACCCCACGAAGATGCTGTGGTGAGTAACGCAACAAACCACACACCGCACAACTATGCAACCAACACATGGCGCCCCTTGTGACACAACCCCAGAACGTCCCCATGCAACACAACCCCCATAGCTACACAACCCAACACACAGCTCCACAGCACCCCTTGTGACACAACCCACACAGCTACCCAACAGCAGAACCCAGCACACAGCCTGGCAGCACACTCTGCAACACAAATCCCCACAGTTACATAACAGCACACAGCCCCACGACAACCTCCGGAGCTACACAACACCATGCCACAGCACCCCCCGCACCACAACCCACACCGCTCCCATGACCTCGGCACACCCCACGATGGGATACCGCCCCGACGGCAGTCCGGGGGGTTGGACAGACGGACAGGCCTGCACATACAGCAGGATTAATTCCAGAGCTGGCAGGGACAGAGCGTCCAGCAGGTGCTTGACTGCACGGCTGACCCAGCCAGGCCGCTCCCAGGGCCTGGCCACGTCCTGGAGGGCTCCAGAAGCCCCATAGGCCCTCCCCTGCCCCTCCTCGGCCTTTGTCCTGTGAGCCAGGTAGAGATCAGCCCCAGCTGGGCCCCGGGCCTTCCACACCTGGCTCGTTGGGCTGCAGCCGCCGGGGAGCCTGGCTCCTTGCTGCGATGCTGGTTCTTGCGAGACCTCGTCCGGTACTTGTCACACCAGCCCATGTGGTTCCCCAGGGCACAGCCAGCTGGGGGCCCTGGGCTGTCGAGGGGCTGGCAGGTGTGTCTGCCACCCCACCCCACCCCACACGCTGTTCTGTCCACACCCCTAGTGGGAGAAGGAACGTGTAACGTGAACACGGTTACCCAGTGGGCCTGGGCTCCTGGGTTAACCTCACAGTTCCACACAGGCTCCCCGCACACATGGGCTCCGGGGAGCCGCCTGCCACCCTGCGTGGAACCACCGACATTTTCAGCAGCTCCACGGTTACTTCATTCAACTCATTGTAACTTTCCTGTCTCCCACGCCCAGGTGGAGTGTAATTCCAAACTGGACCCCACGCAGACCTCCTTCCTCAAGGTGAGTGGTGGGCCCCTCACTCTGGACCTGCAGCCCCTGCCCCCGCAACCTGAGTTCCCCCCCCCCCCCCCACCCCGCCCTGCCGGCGCCCCTCACTCCCGACCCACAGCCCCTGCCAGCCCAGTCAGTGCCCCTCCTTTCACTGAGGGTTGGCTTTGTTTTCCAGATGGCAGATTCCGGGGGGCAGCCCCAGCTGACTCAGGTGAGAGTTGTTTTCCCAATAGCTTTTGGGAGATGGGAGGAGGGCCCAGGGCAGCGCAGGGGGGCAGGGGTTGTGGGGTGCAGAGTAGCACGGGGGTGGGGTACCTGGGACTGGGGGGCAGGGGCTGTAGGGTTTGGGGGCAGTGGGGAAATGTGGTGGGGGAGGCTCAGCAAAGCTGAGGGTGGTCTGGGGGTGCAGCTGGGATATATGGGTTGAGCAGAGCTGTGGGGCCAGCTAGGTGTGTAAGGGAGGGAGTGAGGGTTGTGGGTGCAGCGTGGGTCACAACCATGGGGTGCGGCGGGGGGGGGGGCAGAGTCCCAGGTGTGGGGTGCGAGTCTGATCTTTCTCTTGCCCCATCTCAGCCTGGGAAGCTGACCGAGGCCTTCAAGTACTTCGTGCAGGGCATGGGATACAGTGAGTAGCCGATGGGGGTCCTGATCCCCCAGCCCTGCCCTTGCCCCCTTGCTGGGCCAGTCCCTGAAATGTCTCTCTCTCTGTCTCTCTCAGTCCCCTACGTCCTGGACAGGAAACTGAGTATGGGGTCAGGTACCTCCCCTGCTACCCACCCCACACACACAGCCTGCGCTGCCCCCCATGCACCCCACACACCCTGCACCGGCTCCCCCTGCACACATACCTATCCGAGCATGGGAACTCTGGGGCTTGTGGCGCCCCTTCCCCCCCCCCCCCCCCCACATTGCCTGGCTGTGCCCCAGCCCACCCCACCCCACACTCCACAGCCTGTTGAGGAACACAAGTACAAATTGGGGGTGGGGCCTGTGGCTGGCGGTGTGGGCGGGGCTAATCTGACTCCGCCCTTCTGTCTCCCTGCAGTGGCCTCCTCCTGCATGACGCGTCTATCGCGCTCCCGCACCGCCTCCCTGTCCAGCGCAGCCTCGGGGGAGGGGAGCCACTCCCGCACCCTGTCCCAGAGCAGCGAGTCGGGCAGCTCCCAGCAGCCACTGCCACCAGCCGCGGAGGGCGGAGTCCCACACCATGGAGGTCTCCTGCTGAACAGAAGAGGGGAAGGGGATGGAGACGCCTCCCGCCTCTGACCGGGACTTCCTGCTACCCCACAATGCCCTCCGGCCCCAGGGGCCACACGACGCTCCCCCCCTAACGGTACTAAACCGAGGAGGCCCCGACCCCAGAAATGGCAGCAAAACAGCGTTAACCCTTTAAAAACCAAATAACCAGCTCCTGGGCCCTGCCCCTTTCCCCTGGGCTCCACCCCCTTCCTCCTCCCTTGCCTTAGCCCCCCCCCCACCCTCCCCACCACCATTTCGCTAGTGGAGGGAGAGAGGTTCTAGGGACCCCTTTGTGCTCATCACCCTGACTTCTGCCCCTGCCCCTTTGGGGTCCGTCCATCCATCCACACATTCTCCGCCTCCCTCTATACGTCCGTCTGTCCTGGATGCCCCTTTTCTGGGAACACCCCCAACCCAAGTCTGGCCTGATGTGACGACACCCCCCCCCCCCAATCATTCCCCCGTTCTCCATCCTTCCCCAGCCCCCAATTTGTGTCTGTGTTGGGCTCCCTTCTTGGTGATTTCCCACAGATGTTGGGTGTTCGGGGTGTCTCCCCTGGGGGTTGCAGGCGTGAGGGGGTGGGGCATTGTGCACTAACCTGCCTAGATGTGTAGCAGCGTGTGCGTGCGTGCAGGAGCCATGCGGGCTGGAGCATGGCCCAGGCAGAGCACTGCTCTGCTGGGGAAGGAGGCGTGTGTGGAGCTGGTGGTGGTATGAGAAGGAGGCTTGGAGGAATGTGAACTTTTTTTTTTTTTCCAACTGGCCTCTGGCTGTACCACGTTTCTGACCAGACCCAGTTCTGACTGTGCCAAGCTCTGAGTGTAGGGATCTCTGACTGTAATAGGCTCCAACTGTTACAGGCCCCACTTGTAGCAGGTTCTGACTGATTTGAGTTCCAGTTGTGAAAGGGCCTGGTTGTACCAGCCCCTGACTGTAACAGCTTTAGTCTGGGGGTAGGGTCCAACGATTGTACCAGGCTCTGGTGGCTGATCTTTGTAATGGACTCTGACTGTAGCAGTTTTGTATGTAACCAGCTCTAGCTGTACTGGTTTGTAATGGGCACTGTTAAGTAGTGGGCTCCGGGTGTTATGGACTCCTGATGGTGTAGCATTACAGCCGTCAAAGCTCTGCCTGTATTGGGTACTAGAAGGCTAAGCTCTGACTGACAGAGCATGTAGTAGATGTTGCCTGTATTGTCTGTGTAACTGGTCCTGTCAGAAACAGGCTGGGTCTGAGTATACCAGCTCTGTAGTTACTGCGTTCCAGCTGTCCTGCCCATGGACCTGTCTCTGACTGTACCAATGACACACCAGGCTCTGGATGTAACAACACTGGGCCAGGCTCTGGCTCCACCAGGCTTCAGCTGCACTGCTAATGTACCAGGCTCTTGCCTCTGACTGTACTGCTGATGCATTGGGCTCTGTCTGGCTGTAGCAGCTGTATATCCACAGGGCTGGGGCTGTAGCAGAGCGACTGACAGCCAATCCCAGCCTTACCAATAAAATCTGTAGAGGAAGCTGCTGTCTGTGCCTGGCTGTGGGTGACATAAGGGGCTGAGCCTAAATGTGACCAGGGGCGGCGGGCGGGGAGAGAGAATCCCTTGAACCCTGGCTCTGCCCCGCCCCCCCATCTCCCTGCCAGGACTCCCTGCAGCACAGCACCCTCTTGCCCCTGGTGGGGAAAGCTCCCCTCTCTGCCCCCCCCCCCCCCATTTAGCCAGAGCCTCAAAAGCCTAGTGGGCAGGCTGGCCCATTCTCCGCTCCAAGCAGCAATGAAACTGGCACGGGGGGGGGGGGGAGCGATGGTCACACAATGAATTACAAGCTCCTCCCTCTGCTCAGGGCAGGGGAGAGGCCAAGTGGAAGCCTTGCTGGATTATCCTCAGGTGACCTTTGCTGTACCTCAGTTTCCCCACATGGCCTGCCCAGAAGCTACACCCTGCTCTCCCCCCGCGCCTGCAGCAGAGGCTGCTTAGTGCCCCTGTGGGGCTAGAAAGGGACTTACAGCTCTGAGCTTCCATGATACTCTTTCCTCCCCCCCTCCCCCCCCTTACAGCCCAGCACCGTGCATTACGAGGGCCTGGGTTCTGGCTCCCAGCTTGGCCTACCCTGGGCTGTGCCCATCGCAGCCAGCTGAGAACACGACCCCCTGCACCTCGGGTGCCACATATCCATTCCCTCTGCAACACATGGCCAAGTGTGGGTGGGGGGGGGGGGGACACCAGGCTCCCTGGGCCTGACAGTGCCACTGCACTTTGCCCCCCAGCATCATGGGGTCTCTGCTGAGCGCCAGGGCCGGCAGAGCATCTCTCCTTGCCTGTGCGTGGCTTGGTTCACGGGGCTGTCCATGCAGGGCTCACCCTGGGCACTGGTCGGCACTGGAGCCAAGCCGCTGGGGGGACAGACCAGGCTGTGAGCTCCCTGCCGGTGCAGCACTAATGAGACAGCCCCATGGGCATGTAAGGAGACACCCTGCAATTAGCCAATGCACTGCCCCCCCCCCCCCGCCCTGGCTCGCAGCCCCATGGGCAATCGGTAACCAACCCATGCGTGACAGCAGAGAGCTGGTTACTTTGCGTGGCTGGGGGCCCTCTGCCTACAAGCTGTGCGCCCCACAATGTGCTGCCAGCCATGCCCTGGGGGTCCAGGCAGGGACTGTGAGTGCCCTGTGGCGTTCACTGCTGCTGCCTCACACTGACGGCAATGTGCCCAAAGCCAAGCACAGGAGGCAACTGCCCGGCTGCGGGCTCCAGGCAGGGCCCCTGCGTTACCGGATGGGAGGCTCTTCTCCAAGGCTTTTCCTGGCTGATCCAGCAGTGCCTTTGCCCCGGGCTAGTCCATGCCCAGCATTGTGCCAGGGGCAGTGAGAGCGGTGTGGGGGGGGGATGTTCAGCTGATTTGCCAAGCAGGTGCCAGAGCCCAGGTGGGGAAACCAAGGCAAGGAGGAGGGCAGCGATTTGCCCCAAGTGGGGTATCAACCAGAGACACTCACCGCAAGGTCAGTCTAACGGGGCTGTTTATTTTGAACATTCACGTAACAGCCCACGTGTCTCCTTCCCAGTCCAGACACGTGGCAATCAGGACTCCTGGCTTCCAGCCTCTTGCTCTAACCACTAGCCCCCACTTCCCTTCCAGAGCCAGGGAGAAAATCCAGGAGTCCTGGCTCCTTCTCCCCCCCCACACACACACTCTAGCAGCCCTGGATCACTAGACCAGGTGTGTGACACAGGCTGCTGTGTGGTGTCTCAACAGCCACCATACCACGGGCCAGATTCAGATCACCACGGACCCCCACCCAGCTGGGGCCTGGCTGCCTGCCCCTTAGGACCAAGAACCCTGGAGCCCCCCAGCACCGGCAGCCTGTCCCTAGGAACTGAGCGCATGGGCGGCCGCCCAGCAGAGATCCCAGTGCACCCAGCTGATGGGCAGAGCGCCCACAGCCGGGAGCAGGTGTTTTGACAAGGGATGTTAGACGACGTGCACTCTCCCCACAACTCTTGCTGCCTCTCTATTGGAGGCAGCAGCGCAGGATGGGGGGCAAGCGGGAGCTGGTGCTGTGGGGGAGCTGGCTTTCCCAGGAGCACCGGCCCCAAGTAACCACCTGCCTCTCCCCACCCTGTGCTGCTGCCTCAGATACAGGGGCAGTAGTGCAAGGTGGTGGGGGCTTCCTGCGAGTGGGGCTGGGAGCCAGGAGCACACTGGCTGCTGGGCCCTGACCCTGGGGAGCAATTTAGTAACCGTATAATAGCTAAAATATGTTGGAGCTACACAATTCCTAAAATAACAGATATCGAACATCCCTCCTTTCTACTGGTGGTGCACACTGCTCATGCTTCAGTGCACAGAACAAAATGTATTCCACACATGGATGGAAAAGATTAGAGGGAACTCTGCCTGCAGGTGCCCCTCAACCTGGCTCCACCGTGGTCAGAGCAGCGGGCTGGGAGCCAGGACAGCTGGGTTCCGGCACTGGGAAGGGGGCGGCAAGGAGTTACCGCGGGGGGCACTGGGAGCCAGGACGCCTGGGTTCTGTCCCGGTCCCTACCCAGTGTGGAGTCTCTGGCAGGACATGGGTGGGGCCTGGGGCAGGCTGCTATCCCCAGGCTCAACCTGGCCCTGCCCGGAGCATGGCTGGGCGTGCACGGCCTGGTGCGAGAGGAGTGCCTGGCTCTGGGCAAAGCACTCCCCGCAGCGGGCGCACTCGTAGGGGGTCTCACTGTGCACCCGCAGGTGCTGCGCCAGCTCGGCGCTCTCCCCGAAGCTGCGGCCGCAGCAGGTGCAATCGTGAGGCCGCTCGGTGTGGATGCGCCGGTGCCGGGCCAGCGTGGAGCTGCGGCCGAACTGCTTGCCGCAGCCAGTGCAGGCGAAGGGCTTGCCGGCCCCGTGCCGGGTGCTGCGGTGGGCAGCCAGTGCTGCGGGCTCGCCGAAGGCCTTGCCGCAGTCGGCGCAGGCGTGGGGGTGCCGGGCATGGAGCCGCCGGTGCTGGAGGAGGTTGGCACGGAGGCTGAAGCCCCGGCCGCAGTCAAGGCAGCAGTAAGGGCGCTCGCCAGAGTGCACAGCCTGGTGCCGGAGCAGCACCGCGCTCTCCGCAAAGCGCCGGCCACAGTCCCCGCAGGCGAAGGGGCGCTCGCCCGTGTGGGTGCGCTGGTGCCGGGCTAGCACCGAGCTCTGGCTGAAGTGCTTGCTGCAGTCTGGGCAGGGGAAGGGCCTTTCGCCGGTGTGCACGCGCCGATGAGCAAGCAAGTGTGAGCGCTGGGCGAAGCCCTTCCCACAGTCCGGGCAGCTGTGGCACTTCCCTGGGGGTGCCCCCAGCGAGCTGGAGCTCTGCCCCTTCAGCCCTGGGGCCTCCACCCCCTCAGCTGGGATTCCAGGCTGGGTCAGGATCTCTGTGCTAGATTCCCCCCCCGGCTCCGTGGTGTGGGTGGCCAGGTGCCGGCCCAGGTTGGCCCGGCGGCTGAACCGACGTCCACATTGGGAGCACTGGTAGGGGCGCTCCCCAGTGTGGGTGCGCTGGTGGAGCAAGAGGCCGGGACCACGGCTGAACCGGCGCCCGCACTGGCCGCACTGGTAGGGGCGCTCCCCAGTGTGGGTGCGCCGGTGCAGCGCCAGGTCGGGGCCGCGGATGAAGCGCCGGCCGCAGTCGGAGCAGGCGAAGGGGCGCTCGCCCGTGTGGATGCGCCGGTGCAACGCCAGGTCCGGGGCCCGCAGGAAGCGTTTGCCGCAGTCTGGGCAGGGGAAGGGGCGCTCGCCCGTGTGGATGCGCTGGTGCTGCACCAGGGAGGAGCCGGCGCTGAAGCACTTGCCACAGTCGGAGCAGGCAAAGGGGCGCTGCCCGGCGTGCGCCCGCTGGAACTGTAGGAACTCAGGGCTGCGGCTGAAGCTGCGCTCGGGCACCGGGGGAGGCAGCCCCGCCGGGCCATGCAGGCGCCGGTGCTTAGCCAGGTGTGCGCTCTGGCTGAAGGCCCGGCCGCAGTCCGCACAGGCGAAGGGGCGCTCGCCCGTGTGCACCCGCTGGTGCCGCAGCAGGTTGGAGCTGCGGCTGAACCGCCGCCCACAGCCGGAGCAGCCAAAAGGCTTTGCCACCACAGCACAGCAGGGCGCCCCCTGGTGGGCCAGCAGGGCCGCGGCGTCCCCAAAGCTCTGCCCGCACTCAGCACAGATGGTTGGTTCCTCTTTCAAGCGGCTGGTGCCCTCCTGCCCGCTCCGGTCTGCATCCCCCGGTGGCTCTGCTCTCCTGACCCCCTCCTTATGCTCCATCCCGATCCCGGCCTCGGCCTCGCTCACGGCTCCATCACCTGCTGGGACGCGGAGCAAATCCAGAGCACAAGCCTCGGGGTCGTGGGGTAGGTCAGTTCAGAGCAGCCTGAGGCTGGGCACATGCAAGGAGCCTCAGCCACTAGGAACACCTACAGTGCAGGCACTGAGAGACAGGGCTGCAGGCCCCCCTACTGCCAGGGACTGGCTGCAGCTAATGGGATTTAGGCGCCCAGGTTGGACTGTCAGGGATTTGGGCACCTACAAAACCAGCAGGGGCCTAGTGGGTGCTTTTCCCTGCTGCACCAATGCCCAGAGCACTTTGGAAGGCAGCACTGGCAGATGGGCATTACACATCCCCCCCACCCCCGTCAGCAACGCCAACCCCGGGACATGGCTGAGACAGCAGCAAGGGGAAACCCTCAGGCAAGGGGGACCTTCCGCAAGGCCATGGCAGCTCCCGTAGGGCTGGGAAAGCGAGCTGCAGGCATGCAGATGGGCGTCAATGCCAGCAGGGAAAGGACAGGCACATGGAGACGTCAGGCTTGCTTGGGAAGCTGGGACACGCTGCCCTCAGGCTGCAGCCGACACAGCCAGGCTGCGCAGCGGACGGGGCCGAGCCGAGCGGAGAGGGGAGTAAATCCGCAGCCCCGCAAGCTCCATCAGGCAGCTGGTAATGGGAAAGGCAGAGAGCGAAGCAGACCAGGAGCAAACCAGATGGCTTCTAGCACCAGAGGGGGCAAACAACTTACATAGTTCCCCAAAGCCTGCCAGGGCAGTACACGGGGGCTGAGCGTGGCCACGCAACCTCGTTAATCTAGTGGAAGGAGGAGCAGCACCTGGAAGACAGAGATGGATGCTGGGTGGGAACAAGGACAACTACCCCCCCTGCCCCCCAGCAGTCTGGTGGCTGAGGGTGTGTCTACACTGAGAAGGTTTGGCGACGAAAGCGCCAGCGACTTGCAAAAGTGGCCAAAAGTGAAAACTGGTCAAACCGTTTTTTCTGCCGCCCACCGTCGACATTTCATGGGCCCTCTGTCGACAGACAGAGCAAAGTACTGTGGGTGAGCATCCCACAGGGCCGTGCTGTTGGAAGGCCGAGCTGATCCCTGCACTCTGGGAGCTCTCGATGCTGGGGAATGTCAAAGCAGCACAGCAGCCTCTCCAGCCCTCCCCCTGCAGCAGCAGCCTGCCTGTTGCTGGGTTCCTAGCAGGGCAGGACAGGAGCACACCAAAGATTTGCTCTTTCTTTGTTCCCCAAACGGAGCAGCTCACTCAGCTACCAGATGCTTCTTTGAAAGGGCATGGGGCACAGGCCTGCAGGGCAGCAGAAATCATAAAACACTGAGCATAACCATCAGGGCAGGCATTGTGAGATGATACTGGAGGATGCCAGTTTTCTCCACAAAACCAACAGCAGAGTCCTCTCTAGCTCTTTGTCGACCACAAAGGGAGGGGAAAAGACAAATTTCTCCCAGGCCTGGAAGTTTTTTGTCACCAAAACTGGGTGTTTTTCTCTGAAAAAGTCACATGGCAATGTGAATGCTCTCACTGTTTTGGCACCAAAAAGCAGGTTTTGGCGACAAAACGTGCCCCTGTAGACAAGGCCTCTGTGTGTTTCCTGAGCCCACCTGCCCCACCCCCCCTTGGCTAAAGCCTGCCTGTGCCCTCTCCAGCAGGGGTGGGAAACTTTGCAGGGCTGACCCAAGCCGTCCTGCAGTGGGGTTGGGGCCACGGCCAGGGACTGCAGAGCAAGTGCTGGGCTGAGGACTCCTGGCAGACACTGGCCCCAGACACAGTTTTCCCACGTCACTGCCTCCGCATCTCCTTCCAAGCCGTGAGCAAGGGGGCCGGGACTGTCTCGCGGGCAGTCAGGAAACCAGAGGGGCCAATCTCCAGTCACCTCTGGCTGCCCCCCACCCTCCAGAGTCGCAGAGCTCCTGCTGAAGGAGAGGAATGGGCCTTTCACCCAGGGCTGCCGGGTCTGTGGTCTAATGCAGGTCTGCCTGCCCTGGGGTCCGCTCTGCCTGGCAGCCACCCCCACCAACTCCCTGTGCGTCCAGGCTCTGAAATAACAAGAGTCCTGTGCTCAGCGGGTCTGCCCGCCCTAGTTCAGTCACCTCTTCCCCCAGCTCCCGGCAGCTCCTGCCTCCCCCTGAAGGAGATGAGCACTTCTGCAGGAACCCTCAAGACAAAGGGGCCCTGGATGTCATATTCATTGCTCCTGTTCCTGGGGACAGATCCCCACAACCCTGGGACAGGCCCCCCAAGCCAGCTACCCACATGCGTTCACCAGGCTCAGTGGGAGCAGGGACCATTTAGCCTGGTATCAGGGCTGTAACACTGCCCAGCACCTGAGGCTTCAAAGGGAAGGGCAAGAGCAGAGGCAAGGGATGCAAGGGTAAAACAATGCTGAGCACACCACACAAGGTCCCCCACCTCAGAACTGCAGGGAGGAGACTCCCCCCCCACCAGGGAATGAAGACACATTATTGCATTGGTGCAGGCACACTTCCTGGCTGGCTGGGGTGGGATTACACACACACACACACACACACACACACGGATTTGAAACACATGGGTTTCTCTGGCTCTTGTTCACACACAGATTTCTCACAGACACATGGATTTCTCTCATGCACCCGCGCACACACACATGGATTTCACACACACACCTCCCACAGAGAGATATCTCTCACACACAGATCTCTCACTCTCATTCACACACACACGGATTTCTCTCTCACACACGGATTTCCCTTGCTCTCACACACACATTTCACACACAGATTGCACACACACAGCCTCAGCCGGAGGAGCAGCAGCTCCCAGCCCCCACGGATCCAGGCGGCACCGGGAACCGAGCCCCCTCCCTCCCCCTTACTGGAGCTCCGGGCCGGGCCGGGCCGGGCCTATCCCTGCTCGTTGCGCGGTGCTGGGGCAGCCCCGGGCCGGGCTGGAGAGGTCGGTTCCCTCCGGGCTTCTGGGATCGGGGCCCTTCTCCGGCGCTGCGCGCGGCGCCCTACGACCTTGCCCTGCGCTCCAGCGCTGCGCTTCCGCCGTGCGCCCCCGCCGGGGCCGCGCACCCCGCCTCCTCCCCGGCCTCGGGCCCGTCCCCGCCGCATCAGGCCACCCCGCTACCCGCCTCACCTGCCGGGGGGGGGGGGCACAGCATGTCACGGGAGCCCCGGGCACCCCGGAACCGAGCCCACGGAGACATCCATGTGCGGTCCCACCTGGACCGGTCCTGCAGCCACGGGGCGTGCGCTCAGCTCAACCCGGGCCCGGCTCGCTCTCCGGGCCGGCGGTCCCGCAGCCAGCCAGCGCCAGCTGCGGGCTCTGCGTTAGGGCCAGTGGGGGGGAGGACGGGCGAGTGTGTGTTCCTGCTAGTGGGGGGGGGTCCTGCTAGTGTCTGTGTTACTGCTGGGGTGTGTGTGGGGGGGGAGGTCCTGATAGCGTCTCGTGTGTGTGTGTGGGGGGGTTCCTGTTAGTGTCTCGTCGGGAAGGAGGGTTTCCTGCTAGTGTCTGGTTGTGTGTTCCTGCTAGTGTAAGGTTTGCACTACGGCTAGTGTAGGGGGGGTGTTGCTGGGTGTAGTGTACGGGAGTGCATGTGTGCAGTATTGCTAACGTCTGAGGGGTGGTATTGCTAGTGTGCAGGCATGCATTGGTGTATGGGCATGCATTACTGCTGATGTATGGGCATGTGTAGTTGCTGCATAGCTGTGCATTGTTGGTGCATGGGTGTGCGTTGGTGCACACGTGTGCGTTTTCTGGTGCATGAATTGCTGATGTACAGTTGTGTATTTCTGGTGCATAGGTGTGTGTTGCTGGTTACGGGTGTGTGTATGTTGGTGCACGAGTTGCTGGTGCACGTGTGTGTGTTGGTGCATGGGTTTGAGTTTGTTAGTGCATGTGTTGCTGATGAATGGGTGTGTGTTTGTTGGTGCACGTATTGCCGGTGCACAGGTGTTTTTGTTGGTGCATGGGTGTGAGTTAGTGCATGCGTTGCTGGTGCATGGGTATGTGTGTGCTGGTGCACAAGTGTGCGTTTGTCGGTGCACGCGTTGCTGGTGCACGGGTGTGCGTTCCCTTGTTGGGGTACTGTGCTCTCCTGCGCATGCCCAAGTCAGGGCCTCACAGACACGCCGGCCCGGGGCACCCGCGCTGCACATCCCAGGACTACGTCTCCCGGCATGCCGCGGGCCCACGTGGACTTTCCCAGCATGCCTTGTGCCCGCTCCTCGCGTGCTCTTGGGCGCTGAGCTGTTCAGAACTACAGTTCCCGGCATGCCCCGCGCCACAGAGGCACTTCACAGCGTGCAGCTGTTTGCTGAGCTGTTAAGCACTTCGCCTCCCGGCATGCCCCGCTCCCGCGTAGCCCCGGCGGGGGGGAGGGGCAGTGCTCCTTGTTGTGAGCAGGGGGCGGGGCTCCAGGAGAGGGAGCGCGAGCGGGCGCCTCGATCTGCCCCCCCCGCAACTCCCCGACTTCTAACCCCGCCCCCTTGTGCACCCCCGCCTACATCCCCAGCCCTGCACCCTCCCCGCCTACACGCACCCCCCTGCGCACCCTCCCCGCCTACCCCCCCCCGCCCTGCACCCCCATGCACCCTCCCTGCCTACACCCCCCTGCCCTGCACCCCCATGCACCCTCCCCGCCTACACCCCCTTGCACCCTTCCCACCTACACCCCCCCTTCCCTGCAACTCCGTGCACCCTCCCCACCTACACCCCCCTTGCACTCTTCCCACCTACACCCCCCTGCCCTGCACCCCCGTGCACCCTCCCCACCTACACCCCCCTGCCCTGCACCCCCCGTGCACCCTCCCCACCAACACCCCCCTTGCACGCTCCCCACCTACACCCCCTGCCCTGCACCCCCCGTGCACCCTCCCCGCCTACACCCCCCTTGCACTCTTCCCACCTACACCCCCCCTTCCCTGCAACTCCGTGCACCCTCCCCACCTACACCCCCCTTGCACTCTTCCCACCTACACCCCCCTGCCCTGCACCCCCGTGCACCCTCCCCACCTACACCCCCCTGCCCTGCACCCCCCGTGCACCCTCCCCACCAACACCCCCCTTGCACGCTCCCCACCTACACCCCCTGCCCTGCACCCCCCGTGCACCCTCCCCGCCTACACCCCCCTGCCCTGCACCCCCGTGCACCCTCCCCGCCAACACCCCCCTGCCCTGCACCCCCCATGCACTCTCCCCGCCTACAACCCCTGCCCTGCACCCTCTGTGCACCCTCCCTGCCCTGCACCCTCCCTGCCTACACCCCCTGGCCTGCACCCCCTCCGTGCACCCTCCCCGCCTACAGCCCCAGCCCTGCAACCCCCCCGTGTACCTCCTGCCCTGCACCCCCAGTGCACCCTCCTTGCCTATACCCCCCTGCCCTGCACCCCTGTGCACCCTCACCGCCTACACTCCCCTGCTCTGCACCCCCATGCATCCTCCCCGCCTGCACCTCCCTGCCTACACCTCCTGCCCTGCACCTCCCATGCACCCTCCGTGCACCCTCACTGCCTACACCCCCCTGCCCTGCACCCCCTGTGCACCCTCCGTGCACCCTCACTGCCTACACCCCCTGCCCTGCACCGCCCTGTGCACCCTTCCCTCCTACACACCGCTGCCCTGCATCCCCGTACCCCTCCTCACTTACACATCCCTGCCCTTCACCCCTCTGTGTACCTCCCGCCTACACACCCCGGCCCTGCACCCCTCTAACCCAGCTCCCCTTGTGTGCTCCATGCACCCCCACTTCTGCCCTCCTCTGTGCCCCCCACTTCTATCCCTGCCCCTTCTACCTCCGCCCTCACGTATGCACCCCATCCTGCACCCCCACTTCTAACTCTGCCCTTTTGCATACTCCCCTTGCACACACACCCTGCCTACACACACTTCCATCCTGTGCCCCTGACTCTAACCCTGCCCCCCTTGTGCACCCTCCTGTCCTGTGCCTTCATTCTAACCCCACTCCCCATACCTACACCCCTGCTGTGTCACCTACTTCTGTCCCCGCCCCTTCTACTTGCACCCCCTTTGTGCATCCCCCATGCACCTACACAGCCCTGTCCTGCACCCCCACTCTAACCCTGCACCTCCTCATACCTGCACCCTTCCCCCTCACCCTGTCTGCCTACAAATCCCTCCCCTGCCCCCCTCTCTCACTCCACTCACCCCTCCCTCCAGCTACACCTAGAAGTCCCTCCGTCTCTCTCTTGCTTGTTCCTTTATTCACCCTTTCGCCCTTTGCCTTCTCTGTACTGGGCGAGTTCACCTCTCTAGGAGCCTCACGAAGGGTGTTCCTGTTCTAAGGCCCAGAGTGGCCTCCTGGGTCAGAGCAAAGGCCCCTCTAGCCCAGTGCAGAGACAGTGGCCAGTGCCAGGTGCCGCACAGGGGATGGATAGAGCAGGGTAACCCAGAGCACTGCCTTATTTACTGGGTCCAGACCCGCTATGCTGTTATGGACCCGTCACGTTCTCTTAGTCCTCTCTTTTCCAAGGTCCCCTCTAACCTTTCCTCGCATGGCAGCTAGTCGTGCCCTGAGGCATTTTTGCAAGCTCTTTCCACAGCTTTTCCTAGGCTGGTGTCTCTGGTGGGAGATGGGCGACCAGACCTGCACACGGGATGTGAGATGTGGGTGTCCCATAGCTGTATGTGGAGGCAGTAAGATATTCTGTCTATAAGTGACCCCTGGCCTCAGGTTCCCAACACACTGTGCAGGGTTTTGGACTGAAACTGCTGACCAGTGTCTCTCAACTCCCAGCCGCTGAGAAGCCTCCCCCTGCACCTGCCGACTGATAAGGGATGACTGTCCCAGCAGAGGGTCCCCATTAGGGAACCGCAGGAGGCTGGAGTGGGGAGGAAAGAGGAGCCCGTGCACGTTATTACCCTGAAGGTTATGCGGCTTCTCAGCCTGCGCCCAGAGGCCAGGTAAGCGGAGGCTGCTGCCCCGGGTGTTGCTTTCGGCCCAGCAGGCTCAGGCAACGGCCCTGGGCAGGAGCTGCCTTCTGGGGGATGGTGCAAGTGGGTCTGGGTGCTGCCGTGCTGAGCTCTGCTGACCAGGCAAACACAGAGCTCAGGTTGGGGGAGGGATGGGGTGGAGAACACACACACACACAAAGACACACACAGGCCCTGGGGCCAGAGGGAGAGCGCACGTACATATGCAGCCGGCAGAAGATACATACACCCCAGGGCTGGAGGCAGCGTGTGCACACACACAGCTGGGGGACATACACATGCACCCCAGGGCTGGAGAGTGCACACAGAGCTTAGGGCTGGAGGGTGCACACATAAACACACAGCCCGGGATTGGGGGGGAGCATACACACACAAAGCTGGGGAGCCCCACACACACACACACACACACACACACACACAGACCCAGGGGGACCCGCACACACACAGCAGGGGGGGCCGCAAACACACACAGAGCTGGGTGGGGGGCCTAAAACACACAGAGCCGGGGGGGCCACACACACACACACAGAGCCGAGGCGGTGCGTGCGCGCGCACACACACACACACACACACACACACACACACACACCGCGGGGGGGACCACAAACACACACAGAGCTGGGAGGGGCCGCGCACGCGCACACACACAGAGCAGGGGGGGACCACGCACACACACACAGGGGGGTGCACACACACAGCCGGGGGGGCTGCACAAACACACACACAGAGCCAGGGGGGCCTGCGCATGCGCACAGACACAGAACAGGGGGGCACGTGCACACACACAAATGGGGGTCCCCCACACACACACAGAGCCGGGGGGGACCTGTGCGCGCGCACACACACAGCAGGGGGGCCGCGCGCACATATACAGACACACAGAGCTGGGGGGGGACCACACACACACGGGGGGGGTACGCACACACACAGAGCAGGGGTACGCACACACACAGAGCAGGGGGGCGCGCACACACAGCCGGGGGGGGCCGCGCGCGCACACACACACACACAGAGGCGGGGGGGACCCGCGCGCACACACTGGGGGGGGTTTCTCACACACACACACACACACACACACACACAGAGGCGGGAGGGGACCCGCGCGCGCGCACACACTGGGGGGGTTTCCCCACACACACACACACACACACACACACACACACACACAGAGGCGGGGGGGACCCGCGCGCACACACTGGGGGGGTTTCCCACACACACACACACACACACACACACACACAGAGGCGGGGGGGACCCGCGCGCACACACTGGGGGGGTTTCTCACACACACACACACACACACACAGAGGCGGGAGGGGACCCGCGCGCGCGCACACACACTGGGGGGGTTTCCCACACACACACACACACACACACACACACAGAGGCGGGGGGGACCCGCGCGCACACACTGGGGGGGTTTCCCACACACACACACACACACACACACACACACAGGCGGGGGGGACCCGCGCGCACACACTGGGGGGGTTCCCCCCCACACACACACACACAGAGGCGGGGGGGACCCGCGCGCACAGACTGGAGGGGTTTCCCACACACACACACACATACACACACACACACAGAGGCGGGAGGGGACCCGCGCGCACACACTGGGGGGGTTTCCCACACACACACACACACACACACACAGAGGCGGGGGGGACCCGCGCGCACACACTGGGGGGGTTTCCCACACACACACACACACACACACACACACACACACCACACAGAGGCGGGGGGACCCGCGCGCACACACTGGGGAGGGTTTCCCACACACACACACACACACACACACACACAGAGGCGGGAGGGGACCCGCGCACGCGCGCGCACACACTGGGGGAGTTTCCCACACACACACACACAGAGGCGGGGGGGACCCGCGCGCACACACTGGGGGGGTTTCCCACACACACACACACACACACACACACACACACACACAGAGGCGGGGGGGGACCCGCGCGCACAGACTGGAGGGGTTTCCCACACACACACACACACACACACACACAGAGGCGGGAGGGGACCCGCGCGCACACACTGGGGGGGTTTCCCACACACACACACACACACACACACACACACACACACACACACACACACACAGAGGCGGGGGGGACCCGCGCGCACACACTGGGGGAGTTTCCCACACACACACACACAGAGGCGGGGGGGGACCCGCGCGCACACACTGGGGGGGTTTCCCACACACACTCACACACACAGAGGCGGGGGGACCCGCGCGCACACACTGGGGGGGTTTCCCACACACACACACGCACACACACGCACACACAGAGGCGGGGGGACCCGCGCGCACACACTGGGGGGGTTCCTCCCCCCCAGACACACACACACACAGAGGCGGGGGGGGACCCGCGTGCACACACTGGGGGGGTTTCCCACACACACACACAGAGGTGGGGGGGACCCGCGCGCACACACTGGGGGGTTTCCCACACACACACACAGAGGCGGGGGGGACCCGCGCGCACACATTGGGGGGGTTTCCCACACACACACAGAGGCGGGGGGGGACCCGCGCGCACACACTGGCGGGGTTTCCCACACACACACACACACAGAGGCGGGGGGGACCCGCGCGCACACACCGGGGGGGTTTCCCACACACACACACACACACACACACACACACACAGAGGCGGGGGGGACCCGCGCGCACACACTGGGGGGTTTCCCACACACACACACACAGAGGCGGGGGGGACCCGCGCGCACACACTGGGGGGGTTTCCCACACACACACACACACACACACACACACACACACACACACAGGCGGGGGGGACCCGCGCACACACACCGGGGGGGTTTCCCACACACACACACACACACACACACACAGAGGCGGGGGGGACCCGCGCGCACACACTGGGGGGGTTTCCCACACACACACACACACACAGAGGTGGGGGAGACCTGCGCGCACACACTGGGGGTTTTCCCACACACACACACACAGAGGCGGGGGAGACCCGCGCGCACACACTGGGGGTTTTCCCACACACACACACACAGAGGCGGGGGGGACCCGCGTGCACACACTGGGGGGGGTTTCCCACACACACACACACACACACACACACAGAGGCGGGGGGGACCCGCGCGCACACACTGGGGGGGTTTCCCACACACACACACACAGAGGTGGGGGGGGACCTACGCGCACACACTGGGGGGGTTTCCCACACACACACACACAGAGGCGGGGGGGACCCGCGCGCACACACTGGGGGGGTTTCCCACACACACACACACACACAGGCGGGGGGGGACCCGCGCACACACACTGGGGGGGGTTCCCACACACACACACACACACACACACACACACACACACAGAGGCGGGGGGGACCCGCGCACACACCGGGGGGGGTTTCCCACACACACACACACACACACACACACAGAGGCGGGGGGGACCCGCGCACACACCGGGGGGGTTTCCCACACACACACACACACACACACACACACACACAGAGGCGGGGGGGACCCGCGCGCACACACCGGGGGGGTTTCCCACACACACACACACACACACACACACACACACACAGAGGCGGGGGGGACCCGCGCGCACACACCGGGGGGGTTTCCCACACACACACACACACACACACACATACACACAGAGGCGGGGGGGGACCCGCGCCACACACCGGGGGGGTTTCCCACACACACACACACACACACACACACACAGAGGCGGGGGGGGGACCCGCGCACACACACCGGGGGGGTTTCCCACACACACACACACACATACACACAGAGGCGGAGGGGGGACCCGCGCGCACACACCGGGGGGGTTTCCCACACACACACACACACATACACACACAGGCGGGGGGGGACCCGCGCACACACACCGGGGGGGTGTCCCACACACACACACACACACACACACACACAGAGGCGGGGGGGACCCGCGCACACACACGGGGGGGTTTCCCACACACACACACACACATACACACAGAGGCGGGGGGGGGACCCGCGCACACACACCGGGGGGGTTTCCCACACACACACACACACACACACAGAGGCGGGGGGGACCCGCGCACACACCGGGGGGGTTTCCCACACACACCCACACACATACACACAGAGGCGGGGGGGGACCCGCGCGCACACACCGGGGGGGTTTCCCACACACACACACACACATACACACACAGGCGGGGGGGACCCGCGCACACACACCGGGGGGGTTTCCCACACACACACACACACATACACACACAGGCGGGGGGGGACCCGCGCACACACACCGGGGGGGTGTCCCACACACACACACACACACACACACACACAGAGGCGGGGGGGACCCGCGCACACACACCGGGGGGGTTTCCCACACACACACACACATACACACAGAGGCGGGGGGGGGACCCGCGCACACACACCGGGGGGGTTTCCCACACACACACACACACACACACACAGAGGCGGGGGGGACCCGCGCACACACACCGGGGGGGTGTCGCACACACACACACACACAGACACACAGAGGCGGGGGGGGGACCCGCGCGCACACACCGGGGGGGTTTCCCACACACACACACACACATACACACACAGGCGGGGGGGACCCGCGCACACACACCGGGGGGGTTTCCCACACACACACACACACATACACACACAGGCGGGGGGGGACCCGCGCACACACACCGGGGGGGTGTCCCACACACACACACACACACACACACACACAGAGGCGGGGGGGACCCGCGCACACACACCGGGGGGGTTTCCCACACACACACACACACATACACACAGAGGCGGGGGGGGGACCCGCGCACACACACCGGGGGGGTTTCCCACACACACACACACACACACACACAGAGGCGGGGGGGACCCGCGCACACACACCGGGGGGGTTTCCCACACACACACACACACATACACACAGAGGCGGGGGGGGGACCCGCGCGCACACACCGGGGGGGTTTCCCACACACACACACACACATACACACACAGGCGGGGGGGACCCGCGCACACACACCGGGGGGGTTTCCCACACACACACACACACAGAGGCGGGGGGGACCCGCGCGCGCGCGCACACTCGCATACCCCCGGGGGCCCCCATCTCGGCCCGTGTCCCTGCTGCAGGCAGCTCGCCGGGGCGCCCCGAACAGCCGCTCGCGGTGGCGGCAGCGGCCGGAGGAGGCGGCGCCAGACTGGGCTCGTTCCGCGGCGCCGCCCCCGGCCGCCGGGCCCCGGCCCAGCGCGCCCCGAGCCGGCTGCGCTCGGGCCCCCGGGGCGAGGCAAGGAGCGGCCCAGCCGGGGCTCCGGTAACTGGGAGGGGGGAGCAGCGGGGCCGCGGCCGCTGCAGCCTCTGGGCGGAGAGTGGCCGGGGGCCGGGCTGGGCGGGGTCCCCGCCTCCCTGCGCCCCAGGGGGCCGGGCGCTCCCCAGGGCAGGGCTGGTCCCCCAGGCTGGCGGAGTGCTGGGAACAGCCGGCTCCCCGGGCGAGCGAACCGGCTCCCGCGGGGGCCCGGGGATGCCGTGGGCTCGGGGTCTCCAAAGGCAGCTCTGGGCATGGCTGGAGGCACCTGCAGGTGTGTGAGACCCGCAGGCCTCTCACGGGCCGGTCCCCTGGGTTTCCCTGGCCAAGAGCTGACCGCCCCGGGGCAGGTGTGAGGCTGCGGGGCCTGGCACGAGGAGTGGAAAGTGGGCAGGATTGGGCTGGTCTGTGGGTGCCTTTGTGACCCAGCCAGGGCTGCCCAGGCCTTGCCCCACACCTGGATCCCTGCTCCCCCTGCAATTCTGAGGCTGCTATTTCTCACTAGGCCTGTGTGGGGGCGGCCAGGCATAGCTCAGTGCGGTGAGTGAAGCTGCATGGGCGTGGGACACAGGCTGTTGGGTGGGCAGAGGGGCTCCCTCGCTGGGCAGAGCCAGGGGTTAGAGTATAACACGGTGCCCAAGCTTTTGCGCAGACGCTGAGTCCAGAACCGCTGTGTCTGGGAGGAACTGGGCTTGGAAATGGGGCAGGAATCCATCTCACCCATCTCCTCCCTTCCAGCAGGATCCCCCAACGCCCAGATGGAGCATGGACAGGAGCTGCTGGTCCCAGATCCCGAGATGCCACGTGTTGCCAGCCCAGGTGAGGAAGGGTCTAAGGACGGCCAAAGAGCTGCTGCTAATTCCCAGCGTGACCTATTGCCTGTGATTCGGCCCCACTGGCCTGGGGAATCCCCCAACCCTGCTGTCTCAGGTGGGACGTGGGGCAGAACTGGGCCTGGGGGGCAGCCCCACAAGCAGAGGTTTCTTAGTGACGCCTCTCCCCCCCATCTCACAGGGTCCTTTTGTTCCGCTGCAGGGAGCCACTCGCCGCAGGATCTCCTTGGCCTCTCAGCAGACGTCAGGGCAGGTGAGGACAGGGCTCCCCCGGCAGGCGGAGCTGTTTGCCGGCGCTCAGAGCGGGTCGGGAGCCTGCGCCGGTCGGGAAGGAGGAGCAGCACCGGGCAGAAGCCAGACACTCCTGCCAAGCCCCGTGGCACTCAGCAGCGGTACGTGTGCGCCGAATGTGGCCGTGGCTTCACCGTGAGCGCCCGCCTGGTGAAGCATGAGCGGATCCACACCGGGGAGCGCCCCTTCGCCTGTGCCGAGTGCGGCAAGCGCTTCACCCAGAACGCCAACCTGGTCCAGCACCGGCGCACTCACACCGGCGAGCGCCCCTTCCGCTGCAGCGACTGCACCCGGGCCTTCGGCACCAAGGCCGACCTGGCCAGGCACCGCCAGTCCCACACTGGCGAGCGCCCCTTCCGCTGCACCGAGTGCGGCCGGGCCTTCAGCCAGAGCTCAAACCTGCTGCGGCACCAGCGCTCCCACACCGGCGAGCGCCCCTTCTCCTGCCCAGACTGCGGGGCCGCCTTCGCCCGCAGTGCCCACCTGGCAGCCCACTGCCGCACCCATACCGGCGAGCGCCCCTTCCGGTGTGGGCAGTGCCGGGAGCGATTCGCCCAGGCCACCGCGCTGATCCAGCACCGGCGGCTGCACACGGGCGAGCGCCCCTATGCCTGTGCCGACTGTGGCAAGGGCTTCACCCGGGCTGCCACCCTGCAGCACCACCAGCGCCTGCACGCTGGCCAGCGCCCCTTCCCCTGCCGGGACTGCGGGGCTACCTTCGCTGCCCGCGCCACCCTCCGCCAGCACCGCCGCCGGCACGCCGGGGTGGCGCCCTTCTGCTGTGCCGAGTGCGGGCGTCGCTTCGCCGTCAGCTCTGCGCTGCTCCGGCACCGGCACGTCCACACCGGGGAGCGGCCCTTCGCCTGTCATGAGTGCGGAGCCGGCTTCAGCCAGAGCTCGGCACTCGTCCGCCACCAGAGACTCCACAACTAGCGCCGGGAGCCCCGCAGCAGCCAGCGGGGGAGCGGGCGGGAGAAGGGGCTCTGTGGAGGCAGGTGGATTCAGCTGGAATAAACGGGCCCACAGGCTGTACCGTGTCAACGGCACGCGTCACTGCCCAGTGCTAAGTGGTTACACTCGGTCGGGGTGACAGGCAGAGGCCCTGACTAGCTGAGCCTGGGGCTGGTGTCCCCCTGAACATCTCTGTAGCCTGCGGGGCAAGGCACCGCAGAGAGCAAGTTGCAGCCTTTGAGGTGCAGCCTATTCCGGCCGGTTCTAGTTTGCCAGCAGCCCGTGCTCCCCCACGTGCCAGCAGGGGCTCTGCTTGTAAGATGCCCTCCCCCCGGCTGGCAGAGCTGGGGGTCGCTGGGCTTGTGGGGCAAAGCAGAAGGGTGGAGCTGCCATTAGTTCAGGGCCCAGCAGGCGTGGGGGGTGAGGCGAGAGCAGGCCGAGAGCAAACACCGCTTGTGCCGTTGGCGCTGAGTCCCGCATGCAGCCGGGCCAGGACTGCTCAGCCACTCCCAGCCCGCGCCAGCCTTGGGCAGCGCACTTGCTGCCTCTGCTCCCCGGTTCCCAGCTGGGCACCAGGGAACCAGACGCACCCTCCAAGCAACTCACTCAACAGAAGGCAAGAGAGCAAAGTGCTAAGGTGGGCACAGCGTGAGCTGCCGGGGGGAATGGGGTGCCGGCGGGTACAGGCTGCGGGCAGGAACGGGTGCCGGTGGGAACAGGGTGTGGGTGAAAAGGGGCTGCCAATGGGAACGGGGTGCCAGCAGGCTGTGGGTTGGAACAGGGTGCCGGCAGGCTGGAGGTAGGAACAGGGTACCGGTGGGTACAGGCTGTGGGTAGGAATGGGGCGCCGGCAGGCTGTGGGTCGGAACGGGGTGCCAGTGGGAGCAGGTTGTGGGTAGGAACGGTGTGCCGGCAGGCTGTGGGTAGGAACGGGGTGCCGGCAGGCTGTGGGTCGGAACGGGGTGCCAGTGGGTGCAGGCTGTGGGTCGGAACGGGGTGCCAGTGGGTACAGGCTGTGGATAGGAACAGGGTGCCGGTGGGTACAGGCTGCGGGCAGGAACGGGTGCCGGTGGGAACAGGGTGTGGGTGGAAAGGGGCTGCCAATGGGAACGGGGTGCCAGCAGGCTGTGGATTGGAACAGGGTGCCGGTGGGAGCAGACTGTGGGTAGGAACAAGGTGCCGGCAGGCTGGAGGTAGGAACAGGGTACTGGTGGGTACAGGCTGTGGGTAGGAATGGGGCGCCGGCAGGCTGTGGGTCGGAACGGGGTGCCAGTGGGAGCAGGTTGTGGGTAGGAACGGTGTGCCGGCAGGCTGTGGGTAGGAAAGGGGTGCCGGCAGGCTGTGGGTCGGAACGGGGTGCCAGTGGGTGCAGGCTGTGGGTCGGAACGGGGTGCCAGTGGGAGCAGGTTGTGGGTAGGAACGGTGTGCCGGCAGGCTGTGGGTAGGAAAGGGGTGCCGGCAGGCTGTGGGTCGGAACGGGGTGCCAGTGGGTGCAGGCTGTGGGTCGGAACGGGGTGCCAGTGGGTACAGGCTGTGGATAGGAACAGGGTGCCGGTGGGAGCAGACTGTGGGTAGGAACAAGGTGCCGGCAGGCTGGAGGTAGGAACAGGGTACCGGTGGGTACAGGCTGTGGGTAGGAATGGGGCGCCAGCAGGCTGTGGGTCGGAACAGGGTGCCAGTGGGAGCAGGTTGTGGGTAGGAACGGTGTGCCGGCAGGCCGTGGGTAGGAATGGGGCACCAGCAGGCTGTGGGTCGGAACAGGGTGCCAGTGGGTGCAGGCTGTGGGTCGGAACGGGGTGCCAGTGGGTACAGGCTGTGGATAGGAACAGGGTGCCGGTGGGTACAGGCTGTGGGTAGGAACAGGGTGCTGGCAGGCTGTGGATAGGAACAGGATGCCAGTGGGAGCAGGCTGTGGGTAGGAATAGGGTGCCGGTGGGTACAGGCTGTGGGTCAGAACAGGGTGCCAGTAAGTACAGGCTGAGGGTAGGAACAGGATGCTGATGGGAGCAGGCTGTGGGTAGGAACAGGGTGCTGGTGGGAGCAGGCTGTGGTAGGAATAGGGTGCTGGCAGGCTGTGGGTAGGAATGGGGTGCTGGTGATTACAGGCTGTGGGTAGGAACAGGGTACCAGTGGGTATAGGCTGTGGATAGGAACGGGGTACCAGCAGGCTGTGGGTAGGAACGGGGTGCTGGTGGTTACAGGCTGTGGGTAGGAACAGGGTGCCAGTGGTAAAGGCTGTGGGTAGGAACGGGGTGCCAGTGGGTACAGGTTGTAGGTAGGAACAGGGTGCCAGTGGGTACAGGCTGTAGGTAGGAACGGGGTGCCAGTGGGTA
Organism: Pelochelys cantorii; assembly: GCA_032595735.1. Taxonomy (NCBI): domain Eukaryota; kingdom Metazoa; phylum Chordata; order Testudines; family Trionychidae; genus Pelochelys; species Pelochelys cantorii. The sequence continues at coordinate 10,261,243 of CM064351.1, read as the reverse complement.
CAGGCTGTGGGTAGGAACAGGGTGCCAGCAGGCTTTGGGTAGGAACAGGGTACCAGTGGGTACAGGCTGTAGGTAGAAATGGGATGCCTGCAGGCTGTGGGTAGGAACGGTGGGAACAGGCTACCAATGGGAACAAGGTGCTGGCAGGAATCCAGGATTCACTTCACAGTTGGTGATTCGGCTCTGGCCAGCACTGGCGGAGGGGACAGGATCTCCAGAGCCGAACAATGAAGGCCTGAGGGGCTCACAGTGAGTCCTGGGATCACAGAATCTGCGGTGGGGGGGGGGCAGGTTTGATGCTCCAGTGGGCTCCTTTCACGGCTCTGAGACGGGAGCAGCGATGGCCCAGCCCTTCCCCTCGTTAGCAGGGCTCATTGCCCGCATGCCAAGGTTGGTCCCAGCTCTGGTTCGTCCGATGAAGCCGCATTTGGCTGGGGCTGGCTGCCTGGCTCCCCTGAACCGTTACCCATGTGCCAACAAGTGGGGCCTGTGAGAGCCAAGGTCTGGCTGGAGCGGGGCCGGCGGGAGGGCCGCGTGGGAACAGGGGCCTGGAATACAGGCCAGCTGCTGTTGGGTGCTGACGCACAGCCAAACAGTTAAACAGGACCTCCACCGACAGCTGCCTTGTTAAAGGGACTCGAGCTGGTGGGGGCACTCAGCCCGGGGCCGTTGAGTATCCTCCTCGCTGTGCTGGGAGAAAGTCCTGCCCCGTGGCTGGCAGGGCAGTAAACGCCATGGGGCATGCGCCGGCTGCCTGCCTGCGGGGAGCCGGGACGGGAAGGCACCAAGAGAGGCCAGCAACCTGCCAGTGGATCTCAGCCCCAGAGGGCGCGTGCGGTCTGGGCTGTGCACACAGGCCTAGGAAGGAGGGCCTAGGACGGGAAGGCACCGAGGGAGGCCAGCGACCTGCCGCAGACTGGGCTGTGCCCACAGGCCTAGGAAGGGCCTGGGACGGGAAGGCACCGAGGGAGGCCAGCGACCTGCTGCAGTCTGGGCTGTGCACACAGGCCTAGGAAGGGGGGCCTGGGACGGGAAGGCACCGAGGGAGGCCAGCAACCTGCTGCAGTCTGGGCTGTGCACACAGGCCTAGGAAGGGGGGCCTGGGACGGGAAGGCAGAGGGAGGCCAGCGACCTGCCGCAGTCTGGGCTGTGCACACAGGCCTAGGAAGGGGGGCCTGAGACGGGAAGGCACCAGTCTGGGCTGTGCACACAGGCCTAGGAAGGGGGGGCCTGGGACAGGCCGTCACACTAAGGGCGGCACCTTTCTGGGGCCATCCTATGAGGAGGAGGGTGCTGGGGGCAGGCTCAGACAAGAGTGCCCGGGCTGAGCTGCCCTCATAAGGAGTGAATGGAGGCAAGTCAGGGCTCGTTAGTCCTGCCCAGAGTGGCATTGCCCATACGACGTCAGGGCAGGTGATGGCTCCCCTGGGATGGGGCCTCTGCTCCATGCAGGGGGCTCAGGGCAGGGCTGGGTGCCTCTGGCCCGCGGCTCCCAGCAACGCACCCCCAGCTCTGTAGCCAGGGCAGCAGCTTTGCGTCAGCTCCCCGAGGGCGGGCAGGCTCCGGGTGATCGCCAGGCCTGGTCTGGGCCAGCTGCCCACTGAACCACACGGGGTCTCTGCTGTGCCACCCGCAGCTGCGTTAACCCCAGGTGCTGGCACTGCAGCTCTGGGTGGGGAAAGGGCTGGTGCTGAGGAGCCCCTCCTGCCCCCCGCAGTGAAGTCTCTGAGCCCATAGGGATGGTGCCCGGTTGCAGGTCCCTCCCCGCCACACTGCTTGGGGATCCCTTGCCTGCCTCCTGCAGGGAGGCTCCTGCATCTACCCAGTCCCCCAGGCTGCATTGACTCCCCCTCAGCTAACCCTGGGGAGACAGCCCCTTCCCAGACAGGCCCAGCCTGGCTCTAGCCAGTGCCGCTCTCGGCGGCCTCTAACCAGTAACACCCCTGCCCCATGGTGCCCACTGCTGGGTCAGTGCCCCAGGGCCAGGGCTGCCAGCTGGGGCAAGAGAGAGCAAGTGTGGAGCCTTTGGCAGGAGGAAGTGTGCAGGGCCTAGGCACACACTGGCAAGGGAGCCCGCAGCCAAGGCCACGAGAATGCTGGAGCAGCTGCTGGAGCCCAGCGTGACACGGCGCTAGAGAGGTTCAGAGCATCTGGCGCACTCCGCTCCCAGCTGTGCACTCTTGGGCCCCGGCCATCTGTGGGCCACAGCAGCAGGCAGTGTCTAAGGTCCACCAAAGTCACTGTCCACGTTAGGCAATTTCAGTCACTGGAATTTTAAAATAGGGAATTACATGATTTCAGCTGCTTAAATCTGACATTTAAATCTGAAATGTCATGATGTTGTAACTGTCAGGTCCTGACCCAAAAAGGAGTTTGGGGGCGGGGGGGGGAGTGTCCTCTGGGTATGGGGGGGGGTGGTTCTGCTACCCTTCTGAACTGCTGCTGGCAGTGGTGCTGCCTTCTGAGCTGCGCAGCTGGAGAGTGGTGGCTGCTGGCCAGGAGCCCAGCTCAGAAGGCAGGGCCCTGCCAGCAGCAGTAAATAGCATGGACTAGTATTGCCACCCTTACTTCTGCATGGCCGCTGGTTTGATGCTGTCAAACCCAGACACCATGCTCCAGCCCTGCAGCTCAGATGGGTGATAATTCCACAGTTCTCCAAAACTAACCGGCCCCCATCTTGAGAAATGCTGGTCTCTGGGAAACATAGATTAGGATTGGAAGAGACCTCAGGAGGCCATCAAATCCAGCCCCCTGCCCAAAGCAGGACCAACCCCAACTCAATCATCCCAGCCAGGACTTTGTCAAGCCAGGGATGGAGATTCCACCCCCTCCCTAGGGAACCCATCCCAGTGCTTCCCCATGCTCCTAATGAAAGAGTTTGTCCTAATATCCAACCCAGACCTCCCCCACTGCAATGTGAGGCCATTGCTCCTCGTTCTGTCACCTGCCCCACTGAGACCAGCCTCTCTGGAACCCTGGCAAATACAGGCTAAAAACATGCAAAAGACCAGATTTCCCCAGGCGGGGTGTGGAGATTTCAGAGTCTGTGACGTGTTTTTCATGCCCGTGGATTTGGTGGGGCCCTAGCTCTGTGGGGAACCAAACCTTGGTTCTGGCCCCTTGGCCTTCTGCAGCAGCAGACTCACCACTCCTGGTGCTGCCCCAGCCCAGGCATAGCCTTAAGACCCACCTGGCGCTCCCCTCAGGAAACCAGGGCACTCCATAGGAGACCCAGGTTGGATGAGCCCCTGTGTTCCAGCAGGGGTCAGAGGCTGCCCAGTGTGGATTTTAGTCACCTGCTTATGTTGCATGTGAGTTGTACTGTCCTAGAGTAACATTGCGTGCCTCAGTTTCCCTGGGCACTGCACCAGTGCTTAGATGGGGATGGAAATTTCGGGTGTGACTCCCACTGAGGGAGGCTGCCCCAGCCCAGCACATGCACAATGGTTGATGCCTTTTGTGAGAGGGGGAGGGGGGTCTGACCCCTTTTACCCAGGAAGCAGGACAAAGGCAGGAGGAAGAGCCAGGTTGGGGGCCTGGGACCAGGCAGCCGGAAGTGGGGGGCAGGGAGGGGGGACAGGGCTATGGCTCTGAGCCCCCTCGCCCCAAGCTGGGCTGCACTGGCTGCTCCTGGTTACTGTGCTGACCAGTCTGTTGTACACGTGTCCCTGGGAACCAAGAACCCGTCTGCTCTCCCTGCTGGCTGAGAGTTGCGTTTGGCTGCAGATGGGAGTGCCGGGCCCGGGGACTCCCCACCCCTCGGTGACACCCGGTGCCGAGGGATACGGGGCTCCCCAGCAACAGGGAGTTGCCCTGTGATGAGTATTGCCCCCCTCCCCCACCTCAGGAATGGCTGCATGGGCACACCGGCCTCCCCGCCACAGAGGCCAACAGAGCTCCAGCTGTTCTGCTCTGATGCCCCAGCCCAGTGGTCCCCAATGCGGTGCCCGCGGGCGCCATGGCACCCGCCGGGCCATTTCTGTGTGCCCGCCCAGTGAACGGGGCCGGCCCCACCCCTGGGCGCACGGTGCATGGGCGGTGCCGGACCCCTGGGTGCATGGCGTAAGGGCAGCGTCGGCCCCGGGCACGCGGTGCATGGGCTGTGCCGGCCCCGGGCACGTGGCACAGGGGCGGCCCCAGCTGCAGGCATGTGGCACAGGAGCAGTGCCAGCCCCGGGCACGCGGCACATGGGCAGTGCCGGCCCCGGGTGCGCGGCGTTTGGGCAGCCTTGCCCCCGGGTGCGCGGCACAAGGGCTGTGCCGGCCCCTGGTGCGCAGCATATGGCGGCGCCGGCCCTGGGTGCGCGGCACAGGGGCGCACAGCACAGGAGCGGCGCCGGCCCCGGGCATGCAGCACACGGGCGGTGGCGGCCCCGCCCCCGGGCATGCGGCGCATGGGCTGTTCCGGCCCCAGCGCACGGCGTATGGGCAGCCCCACCCTTGGGCGTGTGGCACAGGAGCGGCGCCAGCCCTGGGAGTGCAACGCATGGGTGGCGCCAGCACCGGGTGCGCGCTGTATGGGTGGCCCTGCCCCCGGGTGCCCGGCACATGAGTAGCCCCACCCCCGGGTGCCCGGCAGCCCCAAAAGGTTGGGGATCACTGCCCCAGCCCTTGCCCCGACTTCCCCTGCACGCCAGCTCCGGCGCAGACTCGCACGTTCACACGGGAGCATCTCCCCCTCCAGAAACCATTTATTGAGAGCACACGCTACAGACGGGGGCGCAGAACGGCCTCCCCTGGTCCCAGCCGGCCCGCCCGGCCCCGGGACTGGAGAGAGGAGCTGGCCAGCTCAACTGTGGCGCTACCGGGCATGGAGCCGGCGGTGCTTGCAGAGGTAGGAGCGAAGGCTGAAGCGCTTGCCACACAGTGGGCACTCATGGGGTTTGCCAGCTGCCACGGTGTGGATCTGCCGGTGCTTGCAGAGGTAGGAGCGCTGGCTGAAGCACTTGCCGCACTGGGAACACTGGTGGGGCTTCCCTGCCCCGTGGATCCGGCGGTGCTTCACCAGGTACGAGCTGCGGCTAAAGCACTTCCGGCACTCGGGACACTGGAAGGGACTCTCCTGCACCGAGCCGGGGGGTATCTCGGCAATGCCTCCCCCCCGCTCAATGGTGACATCTTGATTCTCGCTGGCCTGGAGATTGTGCAGTGCAGCCGGCTGCAGGCTCTGGGCCACAGCACACTCTGCACCGTGGCAGGGCTCCCCGTGGCCTAGATGCACAGTGCACAGTGCCAGGCCCTGCTCTGCACCGTGGCAGGGCTCCCCGTGGCCTAGCTGCACTGCACTCAGTGCCAGACCCTGCTCTGTGCTGTGGCAGGGCTCTCCATGGCCTGGCTGTCCTATACGCAGTGCCAGGCCCTGCTCTGCTCTACGGCAGGGCTCCCCGTGGCTTGGCTGTCCTATACTCAGTGCCAGGCCCTGTTCTGCTCCATGGCCTGGATGTACTGCACTCAGTGCCAGGCCCTGCTCTGCCCCATGGCAGGGCTCCCCATGGCCTGGCTGCACTGCACTTAGTGCCAGGCCTTGCTCTGTGCTGTGGCAGGGCTCCCCATGCCCTAGCTGCACTGCACTCAGTCCCAAGCCCTGCTCTGTGCCGTGGCAGGGCTCCCTATGGCCTAGCTGCACTGCACTCAGTGCCAGGCCCTGCTCTGCTCCATGGCAGGACTCCCCGTGGCCTGGCTGCACTGCACTCAGTGCCAGGCCCTGCTCTGCTCCGTGGCAGGGCTCCCCATGGCCAGGATGTACTGCACTGAGTGCCAGGCCCTGCTCTGCACTGTGGCAGGGCTTCCCATGACCTGGCTGCACTGCACCGAGAGCCAGGCCCTGCTCTGCTCCGTGGCAGGGCTCCCCGTGGCCTGGCTGCACTGAACTCAGTGCCAGGCCCTGCTCTGCGCCGTGGCAGGGTTCCCCGTGGCCTAGCTGCACTGCACTCAGTGCCAGACCCTGCTCTGCTCCATGGCAGGGCTCCCCATGGCCAGGATGTACTGCACTAAGTGCCAGGCCCTGCTCTGCACTGTGGCAGGGCTTCCCATGACCTGGCTGCACTGCACTGAGAGCCAGGCCCTGCTCTGTACCATGGCAGGGCTCCCCATGGCCTTGCTGCAGTACAATCAGTTCCACGCTCTGGATCGTGGGTCCTTCTGTGACGTAGCAGGGCTCTGCATGAATTCTCTGCACTGCAAACATTGGGCTTTGTGCCACGTTGCCCTCTGCGCCATGCCAGGGCTCTGTGTGTACTCCTTGCAAGGCACTCAGAGCTGTGCCCCACCCCGCTCCATGGCAGGGCTCTGCATGGACTCCCTGGAGCATAGTGACCACTGGGCTCCACCCTGTTCCGTGGCATGGCTCTGCGTGCACGCCATGGAGTGTAGTGAGCACCGGGCTCCACCCTGCTCTGGGGCAGGGCTCCGCATGGACTCCCTGGAGTGTACTAACCATCGGACTCCATCCTGTTCCATGGCATGGCTCTGTGTGCATGCCATGCAGCGTTGTGAGCACCGGGCTCCACCCTACCCCGTGGCAGGGCTCTGCATGGACTCCCTGCAGCGTAGACACCACTGGGCTCCATCCCGTTCCGTGGCATGGATCTGTGTGCACACCATGCAGTGTACTGAGCACGGGGCTCCACCCTGTTCTGAGACAGGGCTCCCCGTGGACTCCCTGCAGCGCAATTGGTGCCAGGCTCCCCTCCGTTCCATGGCCAGCTGCCCCGTGGACTCCCTGCAGTGGACTCAGTGCCGGGCTACCCTCCCTTCTGTGGCCAGGCACCCCGTGGACTCCCTGCAGTGCAATAGGTGCCAGGCTGCCCTCTGTTCCATGGCTGGGTGCCCCATGGACTCCCTGCAGTCCACTCGGCACCAGGCTGCTCTCCGTTCCGTGACCAGGCTCCCCATGGACTCCCTGCAATGCAATCGGTGCCAGGCTGCCCTCCGTTCCGTGGCCAGGCACCCCGTGGACTCCCTGCAGTGCTCTCGGCACCAGGCTGCCCTCCGTTCCGTGGCCAGGTACCCCGTGGACTCCCTGCAGTGCATTCGGCGCCAGACTGCCCTTCGTTCCGTGGCCAGGTGTCCCATGGACTCCCTGCAGTGCAATCGGTGCCAAGCTGCCCTCCGTTCCGTTGCCAGGTGCCCTGTGGACTCCCTGCAGTGCACTCAGTGCCAGGCTGCCCTCTGTTCCATGGCCAGGCGCCCCGTGGACTCCCTGCAGTGCACTCAGCACCAGGCTGCTCTCCATTCCGTGGCCAGGCTCCCCGTGGACTCCCTGCAATGCAATGGGCACCAGGCTGCCCTCCGTTCCATGGCCAGGCTCCCCATGCACTCCCTGCACTGCAATTGGCGCCAGGCTGCCCTCCGTTCTGTGGCCAGGTGCCACGTGGACTTCCTGCTTTGCACTCGGTGCCAGGTTGCCCTCTGTTCCGTGGCCAAGCTCCCCGTGGACTTTCTGATGCTGCAGGAGCCGTGAGGCCCGACTGAAGCCACGGCCACACTGGGCGCACTGGTGGGGACGCTCCCCTGTGTGCAGGAGCTGGTGGCGGAGCAGATCTGAGCGCCAAAGGAAGCTCTTCCCACAGTCCCCACAGCGGTGGGGTTTGTCTCCGGTGTGGTTCCTCTGGTGGGAGCGCAGCTTGGAGCGGCGGCTGAAACTCTTTCCACAGGTGGCACACGTGAGGGGCTCCCCTGCAGCCGAACTCTGAGGCACGGTGATGTCCCGCAGGGGGCTGGCCCCCTGCCTCCCTGGAGGGAGGTCATAGCAGCTGTTCTTATCCCGCCTCCCCCGTGGAGGGTTCCTTCTCTCTGCCCGGCACTGGCTCCCACCAGCTCTGCTCAGCATGGGGATCTGAGGAACGTTCTCTCCAGTGCTTCTCAGGAATGGCCCTTGAGGCTCCAGCGTCTCGGCTTCGCTTGGCTCCAGCGTTTCCAGCTTCACAGCCCTCACAGCGCTCCTCAGCAATGGCCCCTGTGGCTCCCGCATCCCTGCTATGCCTGGCTCTGGCATCTTCAGCTTTACAGCCTTCACAGCGCTCCTCAGTAATGGCCCCCGCGGCGCCAGCATTCCTGCTTCACCTGGCTCCAGCGTCTCCAGTTTTACAGCCTTCGCAGCACTCCTCAGTAATGGCCCACGCGGCTCCAGCATCCCTGCTTCGCCTGGTTCCAGCGCCTCCAGTTTTACAGCCTTCGCAGCACTCCTCAGTAACGGCCCACGGGGCTCCAGCATCTCCAGTTTTACAGCCTTCGCAGCACTCCTCAGCAACGGCCTCCGCGGCTCCAGCATCCCTGCTTTGCCTGGTTCCGGCATCTCTAACTTTACAGCACTCCTCCGCAGCAGCCCCTGGGGCTCCAGCATCCCCGGTATTTCTGGCTCCGGCATCTCCAGCTTCCTCACAGCGCTCCTCAGGAACCGCCCCTGTGGCTCCAGCATTACCGCCCCGTCACCTGCAGGGACACAGAGTGGAGAGATGAGTCACAGCCTCAGCAGGACTCCACCTGGGTGCAGCTAGTAGCCCGTGATAAGCAGTCTGACCTGCAACCTCCCCCCTTACCAGGCATGTTGTCAGCGATGGAGAGTGTGTGAACTGGGCGATCTCGTAACCTTGTTCTGCTGCATGTGAGTTCTACTGTGCTGTAGTAACCCCATGTGTGTGCCTCAGTTTCCCTAGGCACTGCACCAATCCCTAGAGGGTGATGGGAGTTTCGAGTGCTAGCGAGGCTGCCTCAGCTGACTGCATATAACCAATGGCCAATGCCCTTCGTACCTGACACCTTTCCCCAAGGCAGCAGAACAAAGGCCGGAGGAGTAGCCTGGCTGGGGGGCTGGGACCAGGAGCTGGGTGTGGGTCAGTCTGAGCTGGCTTGGGGTGCAGGGAAGGAGCCAGGCCCTAGCTCTGCCTCCCCTCCCCCCCCAGATGGATTGTACTGACAGCTCCTGGTTCCTTTGCTGAATAGGGATGTGAGGGTGTAGTTGACGAGTCCAGTGTTTCTCAACCAGCGGTACGAGTACCCTCAGGGGTTACTGGAGAGACGTTTGGGGGGTACGTCAACACAACTGACATTTGGAGAAAACTGAATGTTTGTTTTAAGTTTTACAGCGCTTTATTATTTTTTGTACTTTTTACACTGAAAAATTTCATCGCCCGCCCAGCTACAATTAAGTTGTTTAAACAAATGTGTTGCAATGGTAGAAAAAAAATGTGTGTGTCTGAAAATTCTAGATACTGGGGGTACTTATAATTTTTTTTATAAGGGGGTACTTTATAAAAAAAGGTTGAGAAACACTGGACAGATCGACTACCCGATAAGCCTAGGCTTACCAGGTCGCTGTGTCGACTATCTGTATCAGAGGCAGCAAGGCGGGGGGAAGCAGGAGCTGGTGCTTAAAAGCCAGTTCCCCCCAACAATGTCTCTGGGCCCGGTGGGCCTGGTGCAGGGCCCAGTGACTCCCCACACCTTGGTGTCAGCAGCCTTGGGAAATGGCTCCCGTGATTACTCACTCTCACTCTTCAAACCCTGAGTCTGGACGTATGGCTTCAGAGCCCAGCCCCTGGCTCGCTGGTAGAGCATGGAGCCCATTCAGGGGGTTGGTCCCTTCCTCTCCTTCCCCAGCCCCTGGGCTGTGCTCCAGAGGTGTGCCTGCAAGGCAGGTTTTCCCTCCTTCGTGACTCTCCTGCGCCCCGCCCCCCCACTCCAATTCACTAGCCTCCTTCCTAACCTCAGACCCAGAGCACCCCGGGACAGGTACACTGAGCAACCGGGCTGACTGCTGCGCAGCAGCAGCCCCCCGCCCCGTTCTCCCCGTCTGCCTGAGGCTGGCTCCAGCAGGAGAGGTGAGGGAGAGCCCTGGGTATGCAGAGGGGGCACAAGTCTGTGCCCGGGGGTCAGGCTGGCTTTGCGCTCCAGCCCCCAGGCAGGGGCAGCCCCACTGCACGTGGGGAAGCCCTCAGGAACCCAACCCACACTGGGGGGGGGCGGGTGCTGCACTGGGTGCCCCTTCCCCTCTCCATCCCATGCAGCTCCCCACCAGTTCCATGGTCCCCCTACCCCCACCCTAGGCAGACTCACCCACAGCTGGCGGAAAGACCCATCCCCACGCCAGCCTTGCCACTGCCATGAGCGAGCCTGTGGCTCCACAGCCTGCTGGGCAGAGGGGCAGTCAGGGGGGCAGGCGGGGGGCCCGCTGTGTGGCTGGGCAAACAGCCACTCACTTTCTACCCAGCAGCCCTGGCAAGGAAAAGCAGGGGAGCACTGAGAGTTCCCCAGGACAGAGCCCAAGGGGCCCCCCAACCGGGCCTGAAGAAACCCACCAGCCAGGCCCCATTGCCATGCCATTCCAGCCCCCCACTGCCTGCCAGCCCCACAGACACAGGCCCCCAGCTAGAACCCCGCCAACATTTTGATAGTCCCACACTCCCAACCCCATCACCACTGCATCTCCCCAACCCTCCTCACCTGCCCCAGACACCCCAAGGGCCCAGCCCCCGCCCCCAGCTTCTCAGCCTCCCACACCCAGAATCTGCCTACACCCCATGAGGGCCCAACACCATACCTAGCCCCCAGACACAGGGAGACACCCCCCCCACCCAGCCTGCCCTGCCTCGCCTCCCCTACACAACCTGCTCAGTCCTCACACTGCATCCTGCATCCAGCCCCTCAGCCCAGCCCCCTCCTACATCCAGCCTGCACCCAGCTCCCCAGCCCAGCCCCCCCCTACATCCAGCCCCCCAGCCCAGCCCAGCCCAGCCCAGCCCCCCCCACATCCAGCCTGCACCCAGCCCCTCAGCCCAGCCCCCCCCCACATCCAGCCTGCACTCAGCCCCTCTGCCCAGCCCCCCCCACATCCAGCCTGCACCCAGCCCCCCCCACATCCAACCTGCACTCAGCCCCTCAGCCCAGCCCCCCCCACATCCAGCCTGCACCCAGCTCCCCAGCCCAGCCCCCCCCACATCCAGCCTGCACCCAGCCCCTCAGCCCAGCCCCCCCCCACATCCAGCCTGCACTCAGCCCCTCAGCCCAGCCCCCCCCACATCCAGCCTGCACCCAGCTCCCCAGCCCAGCCCAGACCCCACCCTGCATCCTGCCTGCACCCAGCTCCCCAGCCCAGCCCAGCCCCTACATCCAGCCCCCCAGCCCAGACCCCACCCTGCATCCTGCCTGCACCCAGCTCCCCAGCCCAGCCCCCCCCTACATCCAGCCCCCCAGCCCAGCCCCCACCCTGCATCCTGCCTGCACCCAGACCCCCAGCCCGGCCCGGCCCGGCCCAGCCCCCACCCTGCATCCTGCCTGCACCCGGCCCAGACCCCCCCTACATCCAGCCCCCCAGCCCAGCCCCCCACGCTGCCCCAGGCCCGGCCGCCGGGCACTGACCGGGAGAGCAGGAGGCTGCGGCCGGGCCCGGCTCAGCGGCCCCCGAGGCTCCCGCGCTGCAATCGCGGCCCCGCGGGACCCTCCCGCCGCCCGCCCGGGGACTCCGCCCTGCGCCCCGGCAGGCCCCGCGGCGCCCTCCCCCGGGGCGGGCCCTGCACCGGCCCGGCCCCCGTCCCCTCACGCTGCCCCCGGCCGGAGCCCCCCCCCCACTCCCGCTGCACCCCCAGCCCCCCATTTCCTGCACCCCCAGCACACACACCCAGCTCCTGCACCACCAGGTCCCCAGTCCCTGCACCCCCCGCCCCCCAGTTCCTGCACCCCCAGTCCCTGCACCCCCCGCCCCCCAGTTCCTGCACCCCCAGCACACACACCCAGCTCCTGCACCCCCAGGCCCCCAGTTCCTGCACCCCCAGCTCACACCCCCAGTTCCTGCACCACCAGGCCCCCAGTTCCTGCACCCCCAGCACACACACCCAGCTCCTGCACCACCAGGTCCCCAGTCCCTGCACCCCCCGCCCCCCAGTTCCTGCACCCCCAGTCCCTGCACCCCCCGCCCCCCAGTTCCTGCACCCCCAGCACACACACCCAGCTCCTGCACCCCCAGGCCCCCAGTTCCTGCACCCCCATCTCACACCCCCAGTTCCTGCACCACCAGGCCCCCAGTTCCTGCACCCCCCAGCTCACACCCCCAGCTCCTGCACCACCAGGCCCCCTGTTCCTGCACCCCCAGTCCCTGCACCACCAGCCCCCCAGTTCCTGCACCCCCAGCTCACACCCCCAGCTCCTGCACCACCAGGCCCTCAGTTCCTGCACCCCCAGTCCCTGCACCCCCAGCCCCCCAGTTCCTGCACCCCCATCCCCCCATTTCCTGCACCCCCAGTCCCTGCACCCCCAGCCCCCCAGTTGCTGCACCCCCAGCACATACACCCAGCTCCTGCACCCCCAGGCCCCCAGTTCCTGCACCCCCAGCTCACACCCCCAGCTCCTGCACCACCAGCCCCCCAGTTCCTGCACCCCCAGTCCCTGCACCCCCAACCCCTCAGTTCCTATACTCCCAGTCCCCAGCTGCTGCACCCCTAACCCCTATCACCCAACCCCCCCCCCCCCCACTGCACCCACCTCCTGCTGCCCCGGGCTTGAGCTTTCTGCCTGCCTTCCCCCCACACCTCCTGCACTCCACAGCCCCCCAAACCTGCACCTCCTGCACCCCCAACCATCACCATCCCCAACCTTCCAGCTGCTGCTCCCACCTCCCATGGCCCATCTGGCTACTCCCAGCTTGAGCCCCCGAGATGCCCATTTCCCCCCCCCACCTCCTGCACCCCCACACCTTGTACCTGTTGCACCCCCCAGCTCCTCACCTCCCCGGCTGCTCCCAGCTTGGGCTCCTGCTGTGCTCATCTTCCACTCTATCTGCTGCACCCCAAGCCCCCACTACCCATAGCCCCCTGCACCCCCCACCTTCTGCACCCACCTCCCACTGCCCCCTGCTCCTCCCATCCTGAGCCCCTGTCATGTGCATCTCCCTTCCCTCCTCTGCTACACCCCCAAGCCCCAAGCTCCTACAAACACCACCCCCCCCGCAGCACCCTCCAGTCCCCCACCTCCTGCACCTCTTCAACACCATACATGCTGTACCCCCAGCCCCACCTGTACCCATTTCCCATGGCCCCTCTGGCTGTTCCTGACCTGGCCATCTCCCCTCACCTGCTGCACACACACCCTGCCTCAGGACTTGCCCTGCCAATGGCTCCGTAGTCTCCCGGGGCTGCCCTGTTGTTACTCAGCCCCTCCGGGATTCGCAGAGGCCCCAGCAGAAAAGGCAGGAAATCCCAGTCCTGAGGTACTCAAGCATGGCAGGTGTCTGCGGGCATAGGGGGTGCTGGGAGGGCCACCTGGAGGAACAGGGAAGGGGGCATGTGAGGGCCCCCTTTTGGCAATGAAGATTTTGGCAGGAGTACAGGATGCACTTAAGCAAGCAGCGAGATGAGGCCGGCATGCCCTGGAGTGAACCAAGCAGCGAGCTGCTCAGGCTGGGGGTGTGGAGTTCACAAGCCTGGAACTGAACCCGGCCCTGCCCATGTGGGATCACTGCAGTCCATGGTAAGGGGAGATGAAGGGCCCTGCCGCCCTCCCACCAATGTTCCCTCTAATCTTTTTTAAATCTACATGCAGATTTGTTATCCATGTGCAGAATAAAATTGTTGTATGTGCATCGAGACATGTGCACCACCAGTAAAAACACAAACCTAGTTGTACAGAACCAAGAACCATCCCCGGTGGAGCCAGCACAAGCGGGTGATGGGCAGACACCTGAGCAAATCAGCCACCAACTCTGTTTCATGCTTATTGTAGCCCATTTCAGCCAGCGGAGGAAGGATCCCAGGCAGGCGATCAACCCACATCCCTCCCAGTCACTGGACCTGGAGTTCCTTTTTGAAAGATACTGGTTTGTTTGGATGCAGGGCTGGGGTATTGTTGGCGGACTCCAGGCTCTGTGGCAGTGTCTATGGGCCAGTCATAAAGGGATTCGGGTACACAAGGCCCCCAGGGGATTTTTCAATACCTTTTCGGGTCTGGCCCTTGGTCACCTTTTCTGTCTGGTGTGGGGCGTTTTGCCTGCGTTCTACGTGGTGACCCCAGAATGTGTTCGGTCTGGGGCACAAGAAAATCTGTTCAACTTTTCCAGGCTTTAATTAACACGTTGACTGAAGGATGCATTTCCTCATCAGAGCCCCCTGTCAAGTAGCAAAAGGAGAGCTCGGGATGGGTCTGATGGCAAATACAAAGGACACAGGATTGGTAGGGACCTCTAGACTTAAGTCAGGCATTTGATACGGTGTCACATGACCATCTCATTAACAAACTAGGAAAATACAACCTAGATGGGGCTACTATAAGGTGGGTGCATAAATGGCTGGAGAACTGTTCCTAGAGAGTCATTATCAATGGTTCACAGTCATGCTGGGAGGGCAGAACAAGTGGGGGTCTGGTTTGGGACTGGTTCTGTTCAGTATCTTCATCAACAATTTAGATATTGGCTTAGAGAGGATGCTTATTAAGTTTGCAGATGATACCAAGCTGGGAGGGGTTGCAAGTGTGTGGGAAGAGAGGGTCATAATTCAAAATGATCTGGACAAACTGGAGAAAGGGTCTGAGGTAAATAGGATGAAGTTTAATAAGGACAAAGTGCTCCACTTAGGAAGGAACAATCAGTCACACATACAGAATGGGAAGCGACTGTCTAGAAAGTACTGCAGAAAGGAGTCTAAGGGTCAGAGTGGGACCTGGTGATGGGAGGGAAGGAGGGGGTTGGTGACTGGGAGCTGTGGGGTGGTGACATGGCTGGGGTGTGCAGGGATCTCCAACATGGCTGGGTAAAAAAAAAACAAAACAGAAAATACTGGACTTTTTTTGTTCTGCTCAACAAGTTTCGTCTCCCCCCCCCCAGTTTTTTTTTTTTTTTTTTTTTTTTGGTTGGTTGTTTTTTTATTTTTTTTTCCTCAACCAATTTTTTTCCCCACCATCTTCGGGGTTTTTTGTGAAAGTATCTAGCAACCCTGTACTAAGTCCTGAGCCCAGGGGATCCCCCTGAGGATCTAGATTAATTGGTGACTCTTTTTCATCTAGTCACTATGCTGGCAACTATGGTTTTGTTTTGATAATAAAAGTTGGCTTTTTTTTTTATTAGCCTGGTATTGGCTCATTTCTGTGTCCTGGAAAATCTGTCTGTGGGTATCTGCGTGCCTCTGACTAGGGGGCAGCTACCTCAGACTGCAGCTTGTATTTTCTCTTTTCTTTTTCAAGCTCTTTGGGAAAAAGAGCTTGAGGTACCTTTGAGGTTTTTAGAGAGGAGATTTCCCAAGTGATCTCTTCCCTGGTTTTCTTATAAATACTTGGGTGGTGGCAGCGGTTTTTTGTTCTCCAAAGTCCGGGTATTAGGATTTTGGGGGGAAGTTTTGTACCAAAGCCTGTAGAGATCAGGTTTTGGGGTGCTTTTGTGGGCCCCCACTTCTGCATGTTGTGCCGGAGTGGGGAACAGCCTTGACATAGTGGCAAAGCGGTGGGATCATTTTGAGAACCCAGGATTTTAAAAGGAGACAGGTTTTTCTTTTGAGTAGTTGCAAGCTTTGGAGGTTTTTCTTCTTCTTTTTCTCTTGTGGTTTTCTTTCCTGTTGGTGTCTTGGGGAAAGGCACACAGAAGGTTAATCTACAGCCAGACAGTCCACCCCAACCAGTTTGGTTTTTTTCTAGCTTTTGGGGCAACTAGAGGCTAGGCTAGATCAGGGCATGATGTCCAGCTCTAGGACAAATTCATACCCCAAGGAGGGGAGACAGGAGCATGTCCCTGTAAGTCCAGGGGGAAGTGACCTTGAGGGGGCAGGAGCAAGGTATAGCAGCCCTCCTCCCCCGTCACCACTGCCTTCTATGTGGGAAGCTGCCTGTAAGGCAGCCGGAGGACCTCTAACTGAGAAAGAGGTGGAGTTCTTAGGACTACTGGAGCAAATACACACAAAGCATCAGGCAAAGCACACACAACAAGAGGCCGAGGAGAAGCACACCCAACAAGAACATCAGCAAGGCTAGCACAAATAGAAGTGGAAAAACAAGCGAGGCTAGCAGCAATGGCAAAGGTGAGGCGAGCAGAAATAGAAGCCCAGGCCAGGATTGCTAAAGCGAAGGCCATAGTGGAAATGGTGAAAGCTAAGCAGCTGGGTGCTCCAACTTCACCAACTAACCACCCTGCTCCCACGAATGCTCCAGTCATTGTTCAACACCCCAGGGAACTCCAGACCCAGAGAGTGGAAGAACAGCAGAGACTGTATCCTCCTAGGAGTCCAGTGTACAACCGTGTGGGTATGGGATGCGTTTATAGCGTGGCTAATCTGGTACCTTAACCCAGCCCCAGAACAGGTATGAGGGTAAATCTTCTGTGCTGCCCATAGCTAACAGGGAGGTTTGTGAAAGGGGTGAGTGTGATTCTGGGAAGTTGTCTGTGGCTAACCAGCCCTACTATGGCCTAGAGAGAAGTTTCTCTAAGTGTTTGCCTGAGGGAGATAGCTGCGTGTCTATGCTGGAGAGCTGTGCGTCTGTGAGTAAGATTTCTGCGTGTCTGCCTGATGCCTCAGCGGTGAGGCTGGAATCAGAAACAGGGCAGGGAGAGCCCAGTAATCAGGGAAGTGTTTCTCTGGAGCAGTCTGGAGTGGCTGGCCAGAGTGAAGTTTTAGCTGAGCAGTCTAGGAAGCTGCAAGGGGAAGGAGGATGTCTCTGGCATCTTACCAGAGAAGTCTGTTTGTTTGCCTGAAAGGGGATTGTGTGGAAACCTGCCTGGTGGGCCAGAGGTGATTCAGGGTGTAGGGGAAACTCAGGAGGAGTTGGGGGTGGCTCAGCAGAGCAATGCTGCTGTAGGGCCAGGGAAAGGTGAGCGGTGGCTGACAGAAGGTCCTAGGAAAGAGAATCCTTATGGTGATATTGGCCAGCAGGTTGCTGTGCCTGAAGGGGGTGAAGGTGACCTGGGTTTAGAAAGATCTAATATGAACAGTTGTGAAGAAGCTGCAGAGGGATTGGAGGTTGTTTCAGATGGAGTGGAAGCAGCCAGAGAGATGGAGCAACCCTCTGATGTCCAAGTGACTGTGTTTGTCCAGCTTGCTAGGAAGTCAGTGTGGTTGGGACAGGGATGTTTCCCGTTTGATTCCGGGAGGGGACAAGGTGTGTCTCAGGTTCAGGGGAGCAGCTGTGTTGTAGTGAATCTTTGTGGAATGCAGGAGATGGCAGGTAAACTCCCATCTCTGGACACTGCGGAGAGTTGTAATCTGTCCGTGCGCTTAACATCTAATTCCAGGAGGAAGCAGAGGTTAGTGATGAAAGGACAGAAATCTGTAAATCTATCAGGCCAGTACACCTAGGCCCTGTCTCTGTGAGGCAGTGGCCCACTAGGAAAACTAGATTGAAAGCAGGGGGCCAGATTAGTGTCTGGACTGCTTACTACCTGATTAGCTGTCAGGAGCAAGGAAATTGTATGGCCATTGTGATCAGGGAAGACACACCCAGTCAGCCCTTTGGCTTTGGGATAGGGAGTTCTGAATTTGAACCCACAGGGCCAGGGGGAAGGGCAAGACTTGTGTTTGCCAAGGAAGGCTGCAGCTTTTTTAAATCTAAAAGGCCAGACTTGTCAGGGTTCACTTGATATGGATTTGTTCCTATTGCTGATGTCAACTTTTGTAACCAATGTGCTGTTGTTACCAAGAATTGTAAAACTGTCCAATGTGCATGATTTTGTGCAAAGACCCTGGAAAATGTTAAGAAATGTACCCAAGGACACATTGTATGTTGAAAAGACTTGTGATACTGGTATTTCACAGTTGATACCTGTACTTATTTTTGGAGCTTCTCATCTGAGAAGGGGCATTCCAGAACTGATGTGCAATATGAAAGGGGAAACGGCATTATTTTGTTTATTTTGTTTTCGTGGCCAAAAGCCAAGATGCTTACACTGTGGGGAATGAGGATGCATACATTAACTCAGTGTTAATTGGATTCCAGACCATTGCCAAGCTGACATGGATAGATTTAATTTTTTCTTTAGCTCTGAGCAAGGGCACTGCTATACTCACTAATGAGTGTTGGGTCCAAAATTTGTGCAAAGGGGCCATGTACGGTGTCGAATGAAAGCTTGTACTCTGCTGATTCTATGTACGATACTTGTGTACTTCTGTCATTTTTGTACATGAAGTTATGAAATGGACTCTGTTCTTGTATTTTAAAATATTTCTGTCTGGAAGGAAGAAATGGGCCTGGACTGCCTCCTGTAAGGAGTGGTTATTCAGTGAATGGCTGTGCTAAGTAGCACTGCCTCATGGACAGTGACTCTCAGAGTGGCCCATACACACCTGAGGAATGCATCTGGGAGCTTGCAGATCAACCGGTGCATGGGGCTGCTTGCATGTGGAACAAAGACAGGTCATCTGAGCATGTGACCAGCTCCAATTGGAAGACCCAAGGAACATCGAAGGGCCCTGAGGCTAACACCGAAGACTATTAAGTGAGCAGTTTGTACTATCTCTGCTAACAGCCTGCATCAAGCACTCAGTGACTGATGTATGTAACGTGTTCTCGTTAACAATCTGTGGGTATCTGCGTGCCTCTGACTAGGGGGCAGCTACCACAGATGGCAGCTTGTATTTTCTCTTTTCTTTTTCAAGCTCTTTGCAGAAAAGAGCTTGAGGTACCCCTGCGGTTTTTAGAGAGGAGATTTCCCAAGTGATTTCTTCCCTGGTTTTCTGACAAATACTTGGGTGGTGGCAGCGGTTTTTTGTTCTCCAAAGTCCGGGTATTAGGATTTTGGGGGGAAGTTTTGTACCAAAGCCTGTAGAGATCAGGTTTTGAGGTGCTTTTGCGGACCCCCACTTCTGCATGTTGTGCCAGAGTGGGGAACAGCCTTGACACCTGGCCCGCAGACACAGGCCAAGGGAGGGACTGCTGGGGGGATCGGAGGCTGGGCTGGAAGGAGGGGACTGGAGGACGTGGCAGAGGGGAGTAGGCAGAGGCCCCCTGGTTGCAGGGGAGACTCATATGTGCTGGGATGGTGGGGGCAGGCCTGAGGGTTCCTGTGCTGGGTTCAATGCTCAATAAACCCTCCTGTGTGACGCTGGCTGGGAGTTGCTCCCACCTGGAGAACAAGGCTACGTGATTCCCTCTGGGGGTGGAGGCCCTGGGGCCCAGAACAAGGGGACTTGCCAAGGTGACCCAGCAGAGACAGGCATGCTGGAGGCTCGGAGGTGCGGTCCCAGGAAGCAGAGGAGCTTAAACTCAGAGTGAGTGTGGACCCCCGAGAAGAGCTGTCACACTGAAGGAACATAGGAGGCAAAGCATGGACATGACCTGTGAGTTTGTGACAGGAGATGAAGAGGCTGGAGGTGTGTGTGGATCACTGATGTGGTTTGAAAGTGATGTGGCTGGGGCATGAGTGGATGATTGATGTGGTTGGAGGTGACATGCCTGGGGTGAGCGTGGATCACTGACGTGGTTTGAAAGGGATGTGTGGATGATTGATATGGTTGGAAGTGACATGGCTGGGGTATGTGTGGATCACTGATGTGGTCTGAAAGTTACGTGGCTGGGGGATATGTGGATGATGGATGTAGTTGGAGGTGACATGGCTGGGGTGAGCGTGAATATGGATATGACTGGGGGTGACCTGGCTGGCGAGGCATGGGAATGACTGACATGGCTCGGGAGGTTATTGATGTGGCTGGAAGTGTATGTGGACAACTGCTGTGTTTGGGAGGTGATGTGGCTGGGATTTGTGTGGATTACTGACATGGCTGGAGGTGACACAGCTGGTGGCTTGTGTGGATTACTGACATGGCTGGGAGGTGACGTGGCTGGTGTGTGTGTGGCTGGTGTGTGTGAATGACTGATGTGGCTGGAAGATTACGTGACTGGTACATGGGGGTGATTGATATGGCTGGAGGGAATGTGGCTGCAGACTGTGAGAGTTTGATGTGGCTGATGGTGTATTGGAGGTTGACATGACTTGGGGCTATGGGGATGATATTGCTGGGGTGTGTGGAGGAGGACACTCCAGGGGGAGGACATAGGATGGGTGAATTGGGTGCAACAGGAGCCTGAAGGATTGTGGATATGGGTGCAGCCAGCCTCTGACCTAGGCCCCCGGTACAATGACAGCCTATGGGAGGTGCTGACCTAAGGAAACTCGAGGGGGGACCAGTCTCAGGTCACCAGCTGTAGGTGTGGGGGTGTTGTCCATCAAACACACACGCCAGCCTCCCGGGGTGGGGGAGCAATTCCAGTTGTTCAGTTGTCTTTTTATTTCCAGTTTCAAATTTTCTACAAGAAAAGAATAAAAAAAATAGAGAACTCTACGGATCGTCCAGCTGCCACGGCAACCATCGCCACGGGGCCAAGGCCATGGCAACCATTGCCTCGGCAACCATTACCACAGGGCTGAGGCCACGGCAACCCTTACCACGGATACAAGGCCCAACACCGAGTACCACAGGAGGAGGCTCCAGCCACAATCGCCATGGAGACCACACTGCAGCATGAGTCCCCACGGAGACAAGGCCAGGGTGGGACACTCATCCATCTGCCATGGACACAGCCGCCCCTGTGCCGCCCAGTTCGTGGGCAGCTCTCCGTGGCCCAGAGCCACACAGACCCATGGCCTCTGCCGGGGCCTCCGTTAGCACAACAACACTGGAACTGACAATGGAGATGTCTACGGACACTAGGAAACTACCTCCCAACCCCGGGGCAGAGCACCTCCCAGCCAGAGCCCCTGCCTGCCCCAGCCCCCCGCCAGCTGTTGCCCCTCACCAGCGAGGGCATCCCACTCAGCCCCCCGCCAGCCAGAGCCTCCCGATGCAGCCCCCTGCCAGCCAGTGGAGCTGGGGAGAGCACAGGGCAGCAGGGGCTCTCCACCCCCATGGCTCTGCCCCTTGCTGGGCATACCCCCATCTGTGGCTCTCTGTCCCCCCCAGCTCTCCCCCCCTCCCTGTGACTTCCCTGCCCCACGGGCTCGCTGTCCCTATGACTCTACCTTCTAGCGAGATCTCCCGCCCAGTGTTAGTGTTTCATGTCTACACTACAGGCCCCTGTGCCCGGCTTGCCCCAGTCGTGGGAGGATGGAGGGGGTCATGTCCCTGCCCCTCCCAGACACTGGGGTCTCCAGGCTCCGTTGGGAGGGCAGGGCCCCAGCTGGCTGCTTCAAGCCTCAAGCCAACACCAACTCCTGCTCCCCTTGCCTCTCCCTTGACTCCGTGTCCATTGGGGCTCCGGGGGGCTGGTGGGACGTGTGGGCCATGGTGACAGGGGGCTGCTCTCCAGCTCCAGGCCCCTTGTCCTGCGGGGGCTGATCCCCATCCTGCCCCAGGCGAGCATGGGGCCGTGCAGAGAGGGCCGTGGCAGGGCGGCGTCCCCGGGCCTTGCGGCTGTGGTGGACCTGCAGGTGCAGGGCCATGAGCTGTGGGGCGGAGGTGGCAAAGGGGCAGAAGAGGCAGCGGTGCAGGGTGGGCTCCCCGGGCGGCACCCCCTCTAGCGCTGGCCGCAGCGACAGGTCCAGCGGCTCGAAGTCGGCTCGGCCGGGGCGCAGGGCTCGGCCGGCGCAGGCTGGCTTGCGGCGGGAAGGCCGGGGCGGAGGCTCCTGGCTGGCCGGGCCCCAGGCCTGTGGCAGGAAGGCCCCGTGGTACTTCTCGGCTCCCGGCAGCAGCAGCTCCGGCGGGAAGGCGGGCGGCTTGGTGGGGGCACTGGGGCTGCCGTGGCCTCGCGGCTCCAAGGGCCCAGCTGCGCCCGTGCCCACACTGGGCTTCTGCTCCCGGTGGTGACGCTGCAGGTGGTACTTGAGTGAGCCAGACTGAGTGCCGGCGTAGTCGCAGTGTGGGCACTTGTACGGGCGCTCGCCTGCCGGAGGAGAGAGGAGCCAACGGTCAGAGCCCGCTGGGGAGCCCAGGCAGACGCAGACAGACACAGAGACAGGACAGGTCTGCAGTAGCACTGCTTTGTGCCAGGCTAGGTCATTAACCACACCACTCACAAGCACGTATGCACACACTGCTTGCACGCTACAGGCATGCGCACTACTCACACACACGTACACAACAGACACGTGGACGAGGGGCATCCAGTGGATATAGTGCACTTAGATTTCCAGAAAGCCTTGGACAAGGTCCCTCCCCAAAGGCTCTTAAGGAAAGTGAGTTGTCATGGGCTAAGAATGAAGGTCCGTTCATGGATTGAGAACTGGTTAAAAGGCAGGAAACAAAGGGAGGAATAAATGGTCAGTTTTCAGAGTGGAGAGAGGTAACTACTGGGGTCCCCCAAGGGTCTGTCCTGGAACCATCCTGTTCAACTTATTTATAAATGATCTAGAGAAAGGGGGGAAAACAGTGAGGTGGCAAAATTTGCAGATACCAAACTGCTCAAGGTAGTTAAGACCAAAGCAGACCATGAAGAGTTTCAAAAAGATCTCACCAAACTGACTGGGCAACAAAATGGCAAATGAAATTTAATGTGGATAAATGTAAAGTAATGCACGTTGGAAAAAATAATCCCAACTATACGTACAATATGATGGGGACTCATTTGGCTACAACTACTCAAGAGAGAGATCTTGGAGTCACTGTGGACAGTTCTCTGAAAACATCCGTGTGCAGCAGCAGTCAGAAAAGCAAATAAAATGTTAGGAATCATTAAAAAAGGGATCGAGAATAAGACAGAAAATATCTTATTGCCTCTGTATAAACCCATGGTACGCCCACATCGTGAATACTGCATACAGATATGGTTGCCTCATCTCAAAAAAGATATATTGGCATTGGAAAACGTTCAGAAAAGGGCAACAAAATGATTAGGGATTTGGAACGGGTCCAATATGAAGAGAGATTTAAAAGACTTGGACTTTTCAGCTTAGAAAAGAGACGACTAAGGGGGGATATGATAGAAGGCTATAAAATCATAACTGGTGTGGAAAAAGTGAATAAGGAAAAGTTATTTACTTATTCCCACAATATAAGAACTAGGGGCCACCAAATGAAATTAATAGGCAGCAGGTTTAAAACAAACAAAAGGAAGTTTTTATTGACTCAGTGAACAGTCAATCTGTGGAACTCCTTGCCAGAGGATGCGGTGAAGGCTAGAACTTTAGCAGGGTTCAAAAAAGAGCAAGATAGATTCATGGAGGTTAGGTTCATCAATGGCTATTAGCCAGGATGGGTAGGAATGGTGTCCCTAGCTTTTGTTCTCCGGAGGTAGGTGACAGAGGAGGGCTCACGTGAGGATTACCTGTTGTGTTCCCTCCCTTTGGGGCATCTGGTATTGGCCACTGTCAGAAGACAGGATACTGGGCTGGATGGACCTTTGGTCTGACCCAGTGTGGCCGTTCGTATATTCTTCTGTTACACACACTATGCTTGCACGCTACAAGCATGCACACTACTCACGCACATACGCATGCTATGATCACATACTACAGGCACACACACTAACATGCATGTATACACACTATGCTCGCAAGCGCATACTACTCACACACATACACACACTATGGTTGCATGCTACATGCATGCAAACTACACACGTACACACTACTCATGCATGTACGCACACTATGCTTGCATGTACGCACACTACACACATGAACACTACACATCCACACAGATGCATACTATGCTTGCATGCTTCAGGTATATACGCTACACGTACACACACTACATGCTCACACTCGCCACGCATGCACACATGCACACTGCATACATGTGCACTACACACATGAATGACGCACGCATTACATGGACACATACTACATGCACACTATACGTATACACATGCACACTACACTACATGCATGCACATTACATGTATGCACACTACACACATGCACACTACACACATACACACCACACACACGCACAACCTATGCATGCACACTACATGCATGCACACGCACATATACACATGGCCGCACACCACACACACACACACACACACACACACACACACACACATCCACCCAATCCAATCTCTACTAGTAAGACAACAGTTCTTCTGGTTTCCCTTGGGGACTCACGCTGGTACACCCACACCGCATCCCACCCCTCCCTGAGAGCTGTGTCAGCAGGACAGACAGACGCGGAGACTCCTCCACAGACACAGATGTCCTGACAGACAAACCCAGACACGCCAACCTCGCTCTGTGGGGGCGTGTCACTTTCTCCCAAACATCTTCCACCTCCACCCTTTCCAGTTGCGCCCCTACGAACTAAGGCGGGGAACACAGAATGCTGGGAAGCCATCACCTCGGGCCGCACACAGACCTGGACCAAAGCTCACGCTGGGGTGACACCAGTTTCTGTGATGCAAATCAGTTGAGACCTTGCAGCCAGCTCATGCCAACTCCCAGGCGAGGTGAGCCCAGCCAGGCCAGCCCTTTGCATGGTGCACGATGCAGACCACCCACCCAGGGACACCTCCTCTGCATGGGCCCCACAGCCCTGTGGCTGCCCCACCCCAAGCCCATTCCAGGGTGAGGTGGACCCGGCTTCTTGGCCCAGGGATGGACACAGCAAGGCGGACCGGCCAGCAGCATGGTCCAAGAGCCCTCCACCAGCAGGAGAGTCCGGGGAGGGCTCTGTCCCGCAGGCCCTGCCCGCGCCCAGCTCACCTGTGTGGACGCGGAGATGCACCTTGAGGTGGTGGGAGGAGCGGAAGGTTTTCCCGCAGTACGGACAGTCCTTGCCTGACGCGCCACGGCCCCCATCTGGGCGCAGGGCTCCCCCACGCAGCCCTTTCTCCTCTGCACAGATAGGAGGGACAATGTGAGGCCAGGAGATGGGGGCTTGGAGTAGGGGCAGGGAGTGTGGGCCTGGGGAGCTGAGGAATGCGGGGAGCCTCAAGGGACATGCAGGTGGTGGTGATGGGGGGGGGGGGTCTGTACTTACCCTGTATCCCACGGCTGGGCAGTGCTGTCCCGCAGAGGGATGCAGGTGGCATAAGGGGGGCAGAGAGGGCATTGAGGGGGCCTTACTCAGCCTGCACCCCTGGGCTGGCCAGAGATGCATAAGGGGGCTGCAGGGGTAAGTGGGTGGGTGGACGTTGTACATACCCCACGTCCCCGGGGTGGCGAGGGCTATGGTGGTGGGGGCGGTGTGTGGGGGGGGGTGCAGTGAGCAGGGGGAGTTGTGGTTGCGAGGGTGGATGGGGGCTGTACATACCCTGTATCCCCGGGCTGGCCAGGGCCATGGTGCCGGGGGAGGTGTGGGAGGGGGTGCAGTGAGTGGGGGGAGCTGTGGCTTTGTGCGTGGGAGGGGCACACTTACCCTGTGTCCCCGGGCTGGCCAGGGCCACGCCCCAGCCAGGGCCTGCGTTGGTGCCGCCCCCGCCATCCGTGGGCAGCCCGTGTCCAGCGGCCGCGTGCAGCGAGGCCAGCGCCCCCAGGGCCCGGCCCCTGGCCCAGTCGCCGTCCTGCAGCCGGTGGGTGCGGCTGTGCAGGGCCATCTGCTGGTGGGTGGCGAAGGCCCGGGCGCAGTCGGGGCAGCGGTGCTCTTCCTCCTGCCGGCCCGGCCGCCGGCGCTCACCCCACAGCCGGGCCGCCGCCTCCTGCCCGCTTTCCACCGCCCGGGCCGTGGCCTGCAGCCGCTCGGCACAGCTGGCCTCGCCTGGCGGGCGCAGCTCCAGGTAGGCCAGGCAGGCACCCGGCTCGGCTTTGTCGGGGGGTGGCAGGAAGGCAGGGTAGAGCGCCTCGTAGCCCGGGCGCTGCGCCGGGGGGCCCCCGCCGGGCGTCCGCTCACCCGGCAGCCCCAGCTTGCTGAGATGCACCTTCATGTGGTTCTTGAGGAACCAGGGCTCCTTGAAGCCGCGCCCGCAGACCTGGCACTTGTGGTCGAAGGAGTCCTTGTGCTTGCGCATGTGGCCCTTGAGGAACCAGGACTGGGTGAAGGCCTGGCCGCAGACCTGGCAGCGGAACTCGGCCGGGGGCGCCGGCGGGGCGGGTGGGGCGTGGGCTTCCCGGCTGTGCCGCTGCAGCTCCGCCTCCTGCGCGGCGGCGAAGGGGCACTGCCCGCACTTGTAGGGCTGGTGCAGGATGCGCAGGTGCCGGTCCCGCTCGCCCGCCGTCCGGAATTTCCCCTTGCAGAAGGGGCAGCGGAAGCTGGGGGGCGGTGGCGGGGGGGCGGGCGGCGGGGCGGGTGGGGGGATGGGCCGCGGGGGCGGCTCTTCCTCCTCCTCTTCCTCCTCCTCTTCCTCGCCCTCGCTGGCAGGGGGTGGCCCGCGGCGTAGCAGCGCCCGGGCCTCCAGCTCCAGCAGCAGGCGGCTCTGCTGGCAGAGGCGGGCGCAGGCCTCGGGGCGGTGGGAGCCGCGCTGGGCGGCCCGGTGCCCACAGTAGGGGCAGGTGAAGGGGGTCTCGCCGGCGTGGATGCGCGTGTGCAGCGCCAGGATGCTGCTGAAGCGGAAGCGCTTGCCGCAGACGGCGCAGGGGTAGGGCCGGGCCTTGTGACCCCTGTCGGGCCCTGGGCCCCGGAAGTACCGTGGCAGGGCCAGCTGCCCGTTGCAGGCCGGGCTGTCGCCCTCGCCAGGGGACAGCTCCTCGGGCAGCGGGGAGGGCGGGGGCTCCTGCGGGGGCGAGGGCAGGGCTGCGCAGCTGGCCGGGCTGGAGTCCGCAGCCTTCTGCGGGGACGGCGACCGGGACCCCGCCGCCTGCAGGGACGAGAGGGAACAGGGGTCAAAGACGGGCGAGGAATCACAGGCCCCTTCCCAACAGCCAAGGGGGTAGAGAGGGGCCAGGAAGAGACGTCCCACACCTGGGACCACTGTGATTTTGGGCCCGAGACTGACGGATGCAGCCACACGCCTGAGTCTGCAGAGAGCCTGAGACCGGCACTGGGGGCGGGGGGGGGGGGCTGCCCTAGTGTGAGTGTCACAGCGACACCGCCTGAGTGTGCAGAGCCCAGCGCGGGGGGGGGGCTGCCCTAGTGTGAGTGTCACAGCGACACCGCCTGAGTGTGCAGAGCCCAGCGCGGGGGGGGGGGGGGCTGCCCTAGAGTGAGTGTCACAGCGACACCGCCTGAGTGTGCAGAGCCCAGTGCAGGGGGGGGGGCTGCCCTAGTGTGAGTGTCACAGCGACACCGCCTGAGTGTGCAGAGCCCAGCGCGGGGGGGGGGGCTGCCCTAGTGTGAGTGTCACAGCGACACCGCCTGAGTGTGCAGAGCCCAGTGCGGGGGGGGGGGGCTGCCCTAGAGTGAGTGTCACAGCGACACCGCCTGAGTGTGCAGAGCCCAGTGCAGGGGGGGGCTGCCCTAGTGTGAGTGTCACAGCGACACCGCCTGAGTGTGCAGAGCCCAGTGCAGGGGGGGGGGCTGCCCTAGTGTGAGTGTCACAGCGACACCGCCTGAGTGTGCAGAGCCCAGCGCGGGGGGGGGGGCTGCCCTAGTGTGAGTGTCACAGCGACACCGCCTGAGTGTGCAGAGCCCAGTGCGGGGGGGGGGGGCTGCCCTAGAGTGAGTGTCACAGCGACACCGCCTGAGTGTGCAGAGCCCAGTGAAGGGGGGGGGGGCTGCCCTAGAATGAGTGTCACAGAGACACCGCCTGAGTGTGCAGAGCCCAGTGCGGGGGGGGGGGGCTGCCCTAGAGTGAGTGTCACAGCGACACCGCCTGAGTGTGCAGAGCCCAGCGCGGGGGGGGGCTGCCCTAGTGTGAGTGTCACAGCGACACCGCCTGAGTGTGCAGAGCCCAGCGCGGGGGGGGGCTGCCCTAGTGTGAGTGTCACAGCGACACCGCCTGAGTGTGCAGAGCCCAGTGCGGGGGGGGGGGGCTGCCCTAGAGTGAGTGTCACAGCGACACCGCCTGAGTGTGCAGAGCCCAGTGCGGGGGGGGGGCTGCCCTAGTGTGAGTGTCACAGAGACACCGCCTGAGTGTGCAGAGCCCAGTGAAGGGGGGGGGGGCTGCCCTAGAGTGAGTGTCACAGAGACACCACCTGAGTGTGCAGAGCCCAGTGCGGGGGGGGGGGCTGCCCTAGTGTGAGTGTCACAGCGACACCGCCTGAGTGTGCAGAGCCCAGCGCGGGGGGGGGGGGGAGGCTGCCCTAGTGTGAGTGTCACAGAGACACCGCCTGAGTGTGCAGAGCCCAGTGCGGGGGGGGGGGGGCTGCCCTAGAGTGAGTGTCACAGAGACACCGCCTGAGTGTGCAGAGCCCAGCGCGGGGGGGGGGGAGGCTGCCCTAGTGTGAGTGTCACAGCGACACCGCCTGAGTGTGCAGAGCCCAGCGCGGGGGGGGGCTGCCCTAGTGTGAGTGTCACAGCGACACCGCCTGAGTGTGCAGAGCCCAGCGCGGGGGGGGGGCTGCCCTAGTGTGAGTGTCACAGCGACACCACCTGAGTGTGCAGAGCCCAGTGCGGGGGGGGGGGGCTGCCCTAGAGTGAGTGTCACAGCGACACCACCTGAGTGTGCAGAGCCCAGCGCGGGGGGGGGGCTGCCCTAGTGTGAGTGTCACAGCGACACCACCTGAGTGTGCAGAGCCCAGTGCGGGGGGGGGGGGCTGCCCTAGAGTGAGTGTCACAGCGACACCACCTGAGTGTGCAGAGCCCAGTGCGGGGGGGGGGGCTGCCCTAGTGTGAGTGTCACAGCGACACCACCTGAGTGTGCAGAGCCCAGGGCGGGGGGGGGGGCTGCCCTAGAGTGAGTGTCACAGCGACACCGCCTGAGTGTGCAGAGCCCAGTGCGGGGGGGGGGCTGCCCTAGTGTGAGTGTCACAGCGACACCGCCTGAGTGTGCAGAGCCCAGCGCGGGGGGGGGGGGCTGCCCTAGTGTGAGTGTCACAGCGACACCGCCTGAGTGTGCAGAGCCCAGCGCGGGGGGGGGGGCTGCCCTAGTGTGAGTGTCACAGCGACACCGCCTGAGTGTGCAGAGCCCAGCGAAGGGGGGGGGGGCTGCCCTAGTGTGAGTGTCACAGCGACACCGCCTGAGTGTGCAGAGCCCAGCGCAGGGGGGGGGGCTGCCCTAGAGTGAGTGTCACAGCGACACCGCCTGAGTGTGCAGAGCCCAGTGCGGGGGGGGGGGGCTGCCCTAGAATGAGTGTCACAGCGACACCACCTGAGTGTGCAGAGCCCAGCGCAGGGGGGGGGGCTGCCCTAGAGTGAGTGTCACAGCGACACCACCTGAGTGTGCAGAGCCCAGCGAAGGGGGGGGGGGGGCTGCCCTAGAGTGAGTGTCACAGCGACACCACCTGAGTGTGCAGAGCCCAGCGAAGGGGGGGGGGGCTGCCCTAGTATGAGTGTCACAGCGACACCGCCTGAGTGTGCAGAGCCCAGCGAAGGGGGGGGGGGCTGCCCTAGAGTGAGTGTCACAGAGACACCGCCTGAGTGTGCAGAGCCCAGTGCGGGGGGGGGGGGGCTGCCCTAGTGTGAGTGTCACAGAGACACCGCCTGAGTGTGCAGAGCCCAGTGCGGGGGGGGGGGGGGCTGCCCTAGTGTGAGTGTCACAGCGACACCGCCTGAGTGTGCAGAGCCCAGTGCGGGGGGGGGGGGGGCTGCCCTAGTGTGAGTGTCACAGCGACACCGCCTGAGTGTGCAGAGCCCAGCGAAGGGGGGGGGGGCTGCCCTAGAGTGAGTGTCACAGCGACACCGCCTGAGTGTGCAGAGCCCAGTGCGGGGGGGGGGGGCTGCCCTAGAGTGAGTGTCACAGCGACACCGCCTGAGTGTGCAGAGCCCAGCGAAGGGGGGGGGGCTGCCCTAGTGTGAGTGTCACAGAGACACCGCCTGAGTGTGCAGAGCCCAGCGCGGGGGGGGGGCGGGGCTGCCCTAGTGTGAGTGTCACAGCGACACCGCCTGAGTGTGCAGAGCCCAGCGCGGGGGGGGGGGCTGCCCTAGAGTGAGTGTCACAGCGACACCGCCTGAGTGTGCAGAGCCCAGCGCGGGGGGGGGGGGGCTGCCCTAGAGTGAGTGTCACAGAGACACCGCCTGAGTGTGCAGAGCCCAGTGCGGGGGGGGGGGCTGCCCTAGTGTGAGTGTCACAGAGACACCGCCTGAGTGTGCAGAGCCCAGCGAAGGGGGGGGGGGGCTGCCCTAGAGTGAGTGTCACAGAGACACCGCCTGAGTGTGCAGAGCCCAGCGCAGGGGGGGGGGCTGCCCTAGTGTGAGTGTCACAGCGACACCGCCTGAGTGTGCAGAGCCCAGTGCGGGGGGGGGGGCTGCCCTAGTGTGAGTGTCACAGCGACACCACCTGAGTGTGCAGAGCCCAGTGCGGGGGGGGGGGGGGGCTGCCCTAGAGTGAGTGTCACAGCGACACCGCCTGAGTGTGCAGAGCCCAGCGAAGGGGGGGGGGGGGGCTGCCCTAGAGTGAGTGTCACAGAGACACCGCCTGAGTGTGCAGAGCCCAGTGCGGGGGGGGGGGCTGCCCTAGTGTGAGTGTCACAGCGACACCACCTGAGTGTGCAGAGCCCAGTGCGGGGGGGGGGGGGCTGCCCTAGAGTGAGTGTCACAGAGACACCGCCTGAGTGTGCAGAGCCCAGTGCGGGGGGGGGGGGCTGCCCTAGAGTGAGTGTCACAGAGACACCGCCTGAGTGTGCAGAGCCCAGCGCGGGGGGGGGGGGCTGCCCTAGTGTGAGTGTCACAGCGACACCGCCTGAGTGTGCAGAGCCCAGTGCGGGGGGGGGGGGGCTGCCCTAGTGTGAGTGTCACAGCGACACCACCTGAGTGTGCAGAGCCCAGTGCGGGGGGGGGGGGCTGCCCTAGAGTGAGTGTCACAGCGACACCGCCTGAGTGTGCAGAGCCCAGCGCGGGGGGGGGGGCTGCCCTAGTGTGAGTGTCACAGCGACACCGCCTGAGTGTGCAGAGCCCAGCGCGGGGGGGGGCTGCCCTAGTGTGAGTGTCACAGCGACACCGCCTGAGTGTGCAGAGCCCGGCGCGGGGGGGGGGCTGCCCTAGTGTGAGTGTCACAGCGACACCGCCTGAGTGTGCAGAGCCCAGTGCGGGGGGGGGGGCTGCCCTAGTGTGAGTGTCACAGCGACACCGCCTGAGTGTGCAGAGCCCAGTGCGGGGGGGGGGGGCTGCCCTAGTGTGAGTGTCACAGCGACACCACCTGAGTGTGCAGAGCCCAGCGCGGGGGGGGGCTGCCCTAGTGTGAGTGTCACAGCGACACCGCCTGAGTGTGCAGAGCCCAGCGCAGGGGGGGGGGCTGCCCTAGAGTGAGTGTCACAGCGACACCACCTGAGTGTGCAGAGCCCAGCGAAGGGGGGGGGGGCTGCCCTAGAGTAAGTGTCACAGCGACACCACCTGAGTGTGCAGAGCCCAGTGCAGGGGGGGGGGGGCTGCCCTAGTGTGAGTGTCACAGCGACACCGCCTGAGTGTGCAGAGCCCAGCGAGGGGGGGGGGGCTGCCCTAGTGTGAGTGTCACAGCGACACCGCCTGAGTGTGCAGAGCCCAGTGCGGGGGGGGGGGGGGCTGCCCTAGAGTGAGTGTCACAGCGACACCGCCTGAGTGTGCAGAGCCCAGTGCAGGGGGGGGGGCTGCCCTAGAATGAGTGTCACAGAGACACCGCCTGAGTGTGCAGAGCCCAGTGCGGGGGGGGGGGCTGCCCTAGAGTGAGTGTCACAGAGACACCGCCTGAGTGTGCAGAGCCCAGTGCGGGGGGGGGGGGGGCTGCCCTAGAGTGAGTGTCACAGAGACACCGCCTGAGTGTGCAGAGCCCAGTGCGGGGGGGGGGGGCTGCCCTAGAGTGAGTGTCACAGAGACACCGCCTGAGTGTGCAGAGCCCAGTGCGGGGGGGGGGGCTGCCCTAGAGTGAGTGTCACAGAGACACCGCCTGAGTGTGCAGAGCCCAGTGCGGGGGGGGGGGGCTGCCCTAGAGTGAGTGTCACAGAGACACCGCCTGAGTGTGCAGAGCCCAGTGCGGGGGGGGGGGGCTGCCCTAGAGTGAGTGTCACAGCGACACCGCCTGAGTGTGCAGAGCCCAGTGCGGGGGGGGGGGGCTGCCCTAGAGTGAGTGTCACAGAGACACCGCCTGAGTGTGCAGAGCCCAGTGCGGGGGGGGGGGGCTGCCCTAGAGTGAGTGTCACAGAGACACCGCCTGAGTGTGCAGAGCCCAGTGCGGGGGGGGGGGGCTGCCCTAGAGTGAGTGTCACAGAGACACCGCCTGAGTGTGCAGAGCCCAGTGCGGGGGGGGGGGGGCTGCCCTAGAGTGAGTGTCACAGAGACACCGCCTGAGTGTGCAGAGCCCAGTGCGGGGGGGGGGGCTGCCCTAGAGTGAGTGTCACAGAGACACCGCCTGAGTGTGCAGAGCCCAGTGCGGGGGGGGGGGCTGCCCTAGAGTGAGTGTCACAGCGACACCGCCTGAGTGTGCAGAGCCCAGTGCGGGGGGGGGGCTGCCCTAGTGTGAGTGTCACAGCGACACCGCCTGAGTGTGCAGAGCCCAGTGCGGGGGGGGGGCTGCCCTAGAGTGAGTGTCACAGAGACACCGCCTGAGTGTGCAGAGCCCAGTGCGGGGGGGGGGGGGGCTGCCCTAGAGTGAGTGTCACAGAGACACCGCCTGAGTGTGCAGAGCCCAGTGCGGGGGGGGGGGCTGCCCTAGAGTGAGTGTCACAGAGACACCGCCTGAGTGTGCAGAGCCCAGTGCGGGGGGGGGGGCTGCCCTAGTGTGAGTGTCACAGAGACACCGCCTGAGTGTGCAGAGCCCAGTGCGGGGGGGGGGGGCTGCCCTAGAGTGAGTGTCACAGCGACACCGCCTGAGTGTGCAGAGCCCAGTGCGGGGGGGGGGGCTGCCCTAGTGTGAGTGTCACAGCGACACCGCCTGAGTGTGCAGAGCCCAGTGCGGGGGGGGGGCTGCCCTAGTGTGAGTGTCACAGCGACACCGCCTGAGTGTGCAGAGCCCAGTGCAGGGGGGGGGGGGCTGCCCTAGTGTGAGTGTCACAGCGACACCACCTGAGTGTGCAGAGCCCAGTGCTGGGGGGGGGGCTGCCCTAGAGTGAGTGTCACAGCGACACCGCCTGAGTGTGCAGAGCCCAGTGCGGGGGGGGGGGCTGCCCTAGAGTGAGTGTCACAGCGACACCGCCTGAGTGTGCAGAGCCCAGTGCGGGGGGGGGGCTGCCCTAGAGTGAGTGTCACGCGACACCGCCTGAGTGTGCAGAGCCCAGTGCGGGGGGGGGCTGCCCTAGTGTGAGTGTCACAGCGACACCGCCTGAGTGTGCAGAGCCCAGTGCGGGGGGGGGGGGCTGCCCTAGAGTGAGTGTCACAGCGACACCACCTGAGTGTGCAGAGCCCAGCGCAGGGGGGGGGGCTGCCCTAGAGTGAGTGTCACAGCGACACCGCCTGAGTGTGCAGAGCCCAGTGCGGGGGGGGGGGCTGCCCTAGAGTGAGTGTCACAGCGACACCGCCTGAGTGTGCAGAGCCCAGCGCGGGGGGGGGGCTGCCCTAGAGTGAGTGTCACAGCGACACCGCCTGAGTGTGCAGAGCCCAGTGCGGGGGGGGGGCTGCCCTAGAGTGAGTGTCACAGCGACACCGCCTGAGTGTGCAGAGCCCAGTGCGGGGGGGGGGCTGCCCTAGAGTGAGTGTCACAGCGACACCGCCTGAGTGTGCAGAGCCCAGCGCGGGGGGGGGGCTGCCCTAGAGTGAGTGTCACAGCGACACCGCCTGAGTGTGCAGAGCCCAGTGCGGGGGGGGGGCTGCCCTAGAGTGAGTGTCACAGCGACACCGCCTGAGTGTGCAGAGCCCAGCGCGGGGGGGGGCTGCCCTAGAGTGAGTGTCACAGCGACACCGCCTGAGTGTGCAGAGCCCAGTGCGGGGGGGGGCTGCCCTAGTGTGAGTGTCACAGCGACACCGCCTGAGTGTGCAGAGCCCAGTGCGGGGGGGGGGCTGCCCTAGTGTGAGTGTCACAGCGACACCACCTGAGTGTGCAGAGCCCAGCGCGGGGGGGGGGGCTGCCCTAGTGTGAGTGTCACAGCGACACCGCCTGAGTGTGCAGAGCCCAGCGCGGGGGGGGGGGGGCTGCCCTAGAGTGAGTGTCACAGCGACACCGCCTGAGTGTGCAGAGCCCAGTGCGGGGGGGGGGGCTGCCCTAGAGTGAGTGTCACAGCGACACCGCCTGAGTGTGCAGAGCCCAGTGCGGGGGGGGGGCTGCCCTAGAGTGAGTGTCACAGCGACACCGCCTGAGTGTGCAGAGCCCAGTGCGGGGGGGGGGGGCTGCCCTAGAGTGAGTGTCACAGCGACACCGCCTGAGTGTGCAGAGCCCAGTGCGGGGGGGGGGGGCTGCCCTAGAGTGAGTGTCACAGAGACACCGCCTGAGTGTGCAGAGCCCAGTGCGGGGGGGGGGGGCTGCCCTAGTGTGAGTGTCACAGCGACACCGCCTGAGTGTGCAGAGCCCAGTGCGGGGGGGGGGCTGCCCTAGAGTGAGTGTCACAGCGACACCGCCTGAGTGTGCAGAGCCCAGTGCGGGGGGGGGCTGCCCTAGTGTGAGTGTCACAGCGACACCGCCTGAGTGTGCAGAGCCCAGCGCGGGGGGGGGGGGCTGCCCTAGTGTGAGTGTCACAGCGACACCGCCTGAGTGTGCAGAGCCCAGCGCGGGGGGGGGGCTGCCCTAGTGTGAGTGTCACATCGACACCGCCTGAGTGTGCAGAGCCCAGTGCGGGGGGGGGGGGGGCTGCCCTAGTGTGAGTGTCACAGCGACACCGCCTGAGTGTGCAGAGCCCAGCGCAGGGGGGGGGGCTGCCCTAGAGTGAGTGTCACAGCGACACCGCCTGAGTGTGCAGAGCCCAGTGCGGGGGGGGGGGGCTGCCCTAGAGTGAGTGTCACAGCGACACCACCTGAGTGTGCAGAGCCCAGTGAAGGGGGGGGGGGGGCTGCCCTAGTGTGAGTGTCACAGAGACACCGCCTGAGTGTGCAGAGCCCAGTGCGGGGGGGGGGGCGGTGCTGCCCTAGTGTGAGTGTCACAGCGACACCGCCTGAGTGTGCAGAGCCCAGCGAAGGGGGGGGGGCTGCCCTAGTGTGAGTGTCACAGCGACACCGCCTGAGTGTGCAGAGCCCAGCGAAGGGGGGGGGGGGCTGCCCTAGTGTGAGTGTCACAGAGACACCGCCTGAGTGTGCAGAGCCCAGCGAAGGGGGGGGGGGCTGCCCTAGTGTGAGTGTCACAGCGACACCGCCTGAGTGTGCAGAGCCCAGCGAAGGGGGGGGGGGGCTGCCCTAGTGTGAGTGTCACAGCGACACCACCTGAGTGTGCAGAGCCCAGCGCGGGGGGGGGGGGCTGCCCTAGTGTGAGTGTCACAGCGACACCGCCTGAGTGTGCAGAGCCCAGTGCGGGGGGGGGGGCTGCCCTAGAGTGAGTGTCACAGAGACACCGCCTGAGTGTGCAGAGCCCAGCGAAGGGGGGGGGGGGCTGCCCTAGAGTGAGTGTCACAGAGACACCGCCTGAGTGTGCAGAGCCCAGTGCGGGGGGGGGGGGGCTGCCCTAGTGTGAGTGTCACAGAGACACCGCCTGAGTGTGCAGAGCCCAGCGAAGGGGGGGGGGGGCTGCCCTAGTGTGAGTGTCACAGAGACACCGCCTGAGTGTGCAGAGCCCAGCGCGGGGGGGGGGGGGCTGCCCTAGTGTGAGTGTCACAGAGACACCGCCTGAGTGTGCAGAGCCCAGTGCGGGGGGGGGGGGGCTGCCCTAGTGTGAGTGTCACAGCGACACCGCCTGAGTGTGCAGAGCCCAGTGCGGGGGGGGGGGGCTGCCCTAGTGTGAGTGTCACAGCGACACCGCCTGAGTGTGCAGAGCCCAGTGCGGGGGGGGGGGCTGCCCTAGTGTGAGTGTCACAGAGACACCGCCTGAGTGTGCAGAGCCCAGTGCGGGGGGGGGGGGGCTGCCCTAGTGTGAGTGTCACAGAGACACCACCTGAGTGTGCAGAGCCCAGCGCGGGGGGGGGGGCTGCCCTAGTGTGAGTGTCACAGAGACACCGCCTGAGTGTGCAGAGCCCAGTGCTGGGGGGGGGCTGCCCTAGTGTGAGTGTCACAGAGACACCGCCTGAGTGTGCAGAGCCCAGTGCGGGGGGGGGGGGCTGCCCTAGTGTGAGTGTCACAGCGACACCGCCTGAGTGTGCAGAGCCCAGCGAAGGGGGGGGGGGCTGCCCTAGTGTGAGTGTCACAGCGACACCACCTGAGTGTGCAGAGCCCAGCGCGGGGGGGGGGCTGCCCTAGTGTGAGTGTCACAGCGACACCGCCTGAGTGTGCAGAGCCCAGTGCGGGGGGGGGGGCTGCCCTAGAGTGAGTGTCACAGAGACACCGCCTGAGTGTGCAGAGCCCAGCGAAGGGGGGGGGGGGCTGCCCTAGAGTGAGTGTCACAGAGACACCGCCTGAGTGTGCAGAGCCCAGCGCGGGGGGGGGGGGCTGCCCTAGTGTGAGTGTCACAGAGACACCGCCTGAGTGTGCAGAGCCCAGTGCGGGGGGGGGGGGCTGCCCTAGTGTGAGTGTCACAGCGACACCGCCTGAGTGTGCAGAGCCCAGTGCGGGGGGGGGGGGGCTGCCCTAGTGTGAGTGTCACAGCGACACCGCCTGAGTGTGCAGAGCCCAGTGCGGGGGGGGGGGCTGCCCTAGTGTGAGTGTCACAGAGACACCGCCTGAGTGTGCAGAGCCCAGTGCGGGGGGGGGGGGGCTGCCCTAGTGTGAGTGTCACAGAGACACCACCTGAGTGTGCAGAGCCCAGCGCGGGGGGGGGGGGCTGCCCTAGTGTGAGTGTCACAGAGACACCGCCTGAGTGTGCAGAGCCCAGTGCTGGGGGGGGGCTGCCCTAGTGTGAGTGTCACAGAGACACCGCCTGAGTGTGCAGAGCCCAGTGCGGGGGGGGGGGGCTGCCCTAGTGTGAGTGTCACAGCGACACCGCCTGAGTGTGCAGAGCCCAGTGCGGGGGGGGGGGCTGCCCTAGTGTGAGTGTCACAGCGACACCGCCTGAGTGTGCAGAGCCCAGCGCGGGCGGGGGGGGGCTGCCCTAGAGTGAGTGTCACAGCGACACCGCCTGAGTGTGCAGAGCCCAGCGCGGGGGGGGGGGCTGCCCTAGAGTGAGTGTCACAGCGACACCGCCTGAGTGTGCAGAGCCCAGCGCGGGGGGGGGGGCTGCCCTAGAGTGAGTGTCACAGCGACACCACCTGAGTGTGCAGAGCCCAGCGCGGGGGGGGGGGGCTGCCCTAGTGTGAGTGTCACAGAGACACCACCTGAGTGTGCAGAGCCCAGCGCGGGGGGGGGGGCTGCCCTAGTGTGAGTGTCACAGAGACACCGCCTGAGTGTGCAGAGCCCAGCGCGGGGGGGGGCTGCCCTAGAGTGAGTGTCACAGCGACACCACCTGAGTGTGCAGAGCCCAGCGCGGGGGGGGGGCTGCCCTAGTGTGAGTGTCACAGCGACACCGCCTGAGTGTGCAGAGCCCAGCGCGGGGGGGGGGGCTGCCCTAGTGTGAGTGTCACAGAGACACCGCCTGAGTGTGCAGAGTCCAGTGCGGGGGGGGGGGGGGCTGCCCTAGTGTGAGTGTCACAGCGACACCGCCTGAGTGTGCAGAGCCCAGTGAAGGGGGGGGGGCTGCCCTAGTGTGAGTGTCACAGCGACACCGCCTGAGTGTGCAGAGCCCAGCGCGGGGGGGGGGAGGCTGCCCTAGTGTGAGTGTCACAGCGACACCGCCTGAGTGTGCAGAGCCCAGCGCGGGGGGGGGGGGCTGCCCTAGTGTGAGTGTCACAGAGACACCGCCTGAGTGTGCAGAGCCCAGCGCGGGGGGGGGGGGCTGCCCTAGAGTGAGTGTCACAGCGACACCACCTGAGTGTGCAGAGCCCAGCGCGGGGGGGGGGGCTGCCCTAGTGTGAGTGTCACAGCGACACCGCCTGAGTGTGCAGAGCCCAGCGCGGGGGGGGGGGGGCTGCCCTAGTGTGAGTGTCACAGAGACACCGCCTGAGTGTGCAGAGCCCAGCGCGGGGGGGGGGCTGCCCTAGAGTGAGTGTCACAGCGACACCGCCTGAGTGTGCAGAGCCCAGTGCGGGGGGGGGGGCTGCCCTAGTGTGAGTGTCACAGCGACACCGCCTGAGTGTGCAGAGCCCAGCGCGGGGGGGGGGGGCTGCCCTAGTGTGAGTGTCACAGAGACACCGCCTGAGTGTGCAGAGCCCAGTGCGGGGGGGGGGGGGGCTGCCCTAGTGTGAGTGTCACAGCGACACCGCCTGAGTGTGCAGAGCCCAGCGCGGGGGGGGGGGGGGCTGCCCTAGTGTGAGTGTCACAGAGACACCGCCTGAGTGTGCAGAGCCCAGCGCGGGGGGGGGGGGCTGCCCTAGTGTGAGTGTCACAGCGACACCGCCTGAGTGTGCAGAGCCCAGCGAAGGGGGGGGGGGGGCTGCCCTAGTGTGAGTGTCACAGCGACACCGCCTGAGTGTGCAGAGCCCAGCGAAGGGGGGGGGGGGGCTGCCCTAGTGTGAGTGTCACAGAGACACCGCCTGAGTGTGCAGAGCCCAGTGAGGGGGGGGGGGCTGCCCTAGAGTGAGTGTCACAGCGACACCGCCTGAGTGTGCAGAGCCCAGCGAAGGGGGGGGGGGGCTGCCCTAGTGTGAGTGTCACAGAGACACCGCCTGAGTGTGCAGAGCCCAGCGCGGGGGGGGGGGCTGCCCTAGTGTGAGTGTCACAGCGACACCGCCTGAGTGTGCAGAGCCCAGTGCAGGGGGGGGGGCTGCCCTAGTGTGAGTGTCACAGCGACACCGGCTGAGTGTGCAGAGCCCAGCGCGGGGGGGGGGGGCTGCCCTAGTGTGAGTGTCACAGCGACACCGCCTGAGTGTGCAGAGCCCAGCGCGGGGGGGGGGGCTGCCCTAGAGTGAGTGTCACAGCGACACCGCCTGAGTGTGCAGAGCCCAGCGCGGGGGGGGGGCTGCCCTAGTGTGAGTGTCACAGCGACACCACCTGAGTGTGCAGAGCCCAGCGAGGGGGGGGGGGGGCTGCCCTAGTGTGAGTGTCACAGCGACACCACCTGAGTGTGCAGAGCCCAGCGCGGGGGGGGGGGGCTGCCCTAGTGTGAGTGTCAGAGCGACACCGCCTGAGTGTGCAGAGCCCAGTGCGGGGGGGGGGGCTGCCCTAGTGTGAGTGTCACAGCGACACCACCTGAGTGTGCAGAGCCCAGGGAAGGGGGGGGGGCTGCCCTAGTGTGAGTGTCACAGCGACACCGCCTGAGTGTGCAGAGCCCAGTGCGGGGGGGGGGGCTGCCCTAGTGTGAGTGTCACAGAGACACCGCCTGAGTGTGCAGAGCCCAGTGCGGGGGGGGGGGCTGCCCTAGTGTGAGTGTCACAGCGACACCGCCTGAGTGTGCAGAGCCCAGCGAAGGGGGGGGGGGCTGCCCTAGTGTGAGTGTCACAGCGACACCGCCTGAGTGTGCAGAGCCCAGTGCGGGGGGGGGGGCTGCCCTAGTGTGAGTGTCACAGAGACACCGCCTGAGTGTGCAGAGCCGCGGCGCGGGGGGGGGGGGGGCTGCCCTAGTGTGAGTGTCACAGCGACACCGCCTGAGTGTGCAGAGCCCAGTGCGGGGGGGGGGGCTGCCCTAGTGTGAGTGTCACAGAGACACCGCCTGAGTGTGCAGAGCCCGGCGCTGGGCCTATTTGAAACCATGGGAAGGTGGGCGGGCTTCTAAAAGCCCCTCCCCCAGCGTTGCGGGAGGGACAACTGGACCCATGTCCAGCTAATCACGGGGGACAAATAATGACAAAAGGATCAAGGGGTGCAGGTCACAGGTTCAAAACAAGGGATCCGGATGGGGACACCGAGCAGAGAACCCCAGACAGCGCCCACTGCTCCTCGAAGCTGTCAAGGGAGCCAGTGGATGCCGCCCAGAGGAACTCTGCCCGGATACGTGACACTAGGGAGGAGCGAAAATAGGCCCCACAGTCACAGGGAACCCCCTCGTCTAGCATCCTCTCCCTGGTATTATAGATGGTGGTTTTAGCTAAAGCCAAGAGGAGGTTGATGAGGAGGTCCCGCGACTTTGTGGGGCCACGGATAGGGTGTGTGTAAATGAAGACGTGAAGGGAAAATGCAGCCAGAACCTCAATAAGAGGTTCTGGAGGAGCCGGAATAGCGGCTGCAACCTGGCGCATTCAAGGTAGGCGTGCACCAGGTTTTCCCTCATGCCACAAAATGGGCAGGTGTCCGGGATGGGGGTGAACCGCGCCAAGTACACGCCCATGCTCACGGCTCCATGGAGGAGCCGCCAACTAATGTCCCCGATGGGCCGCGGGATTAAGGTGGAATATACGCTGGCCCATCGGGGTTCCCCACCCTCAATGGGTCTTAGATAGTCCCGCTACTTGGTATCAGGGTGGGACACGAGGGTGGGGAAATGCTGAGTGTGGAGCACGAGCGTGTACAGATGTTCCCTAGGTGCGGTTCGAAAACGGACCAGCTGCAGCTTTTGCAGCCGGCTGGGGGGTCCAAGGGTGGGGAGGCCGGGGGGGGGGCCACGGAACAGGGGCCTGATAAAAAGGGACGGAGGGTTTGCAGAAAGGGAGGGGCGGGATGTACCCTCTCGCATGGACCGCTGCAGGAAATTGAGAGCGGGCTCCGGCAAGGCCACCTTCACCTCCTGGAGTAGGCGCAGAGGGGTTCGGGGGGTGGAGAGCCCCATGCGCTGAGTGAGCCCTCAGGGGTCCACCCAGTCCCCCCTGTCGTGGTCCAGGAGGTCTCTGACCTTGGTGGCTTCTGCCAGGATCAACCTCCGGCGCACCGAGGGAGACTCCGCCACCTGCATGCACAAGGCTGGATTGTGGAGCAGGGGCTCTGCGAGGAGGTCTGCTCCCTCGGCGGCCACAACGGACCCGGTCGCTGAAAACAGCTTCCAGGTCTGGAGGAGGTCCTGGTAGAATTCCGGCAGCTCTGAGAGGTCTCACGGAAGGCCCCTCGGATGGATAAAAAAGAGCTGCCGGTCGTATCGGAGCCCTCAGAGGCGGTGGAGGAAGGCGCACCCCAAGGTGCTCCATGCCGGATTACCTGCACTAAAGAGGAGTCTCTGCAGGGCCTGGAGGCGGAAGGTCTGCATGCAGACCAGGCCCTGGCCCCCCTCCTCCAGGGGGAGCGATAGAACCCCTGCAGAGACCCAGTGCAGTCCTGGCCAAAAGAACTCCAGAGTGGTCCTCTGGAGCTTGGCCAGGACCTCCGGGGCCGGGTGCAGGGTGTTGAGCCAGTGCCAGAGCATGGACAGGACCAGCTGATTTAGCACCAGTGCCCTCCCGCGGAGGGAGAGACACTGGAACAGTCCTGCCCATCTCCGCAGCCGCTCACCCACCACTGGGCGGGGGGGCTGCCCTAGTGTGAGTGTCACAGAGACACCACCTGAGTGTGCAGAGCCTGGCGCTGGGGGGGGAGGGGCGGGGGGGGCTGCCCTAGTGTGAGTGTCACAGCAACACCGCCTGAGCCTGCAGAGAGCCTGAGCCCAGCACTGGGGGGGGGTGGGGAGACCTGCCCACAGACCAGGACCCCTGTGGCCTCCCACAAAGGAAGCATGGCTCTGATTACGGGCTCAAGGGGTGGGTTACAGCTGTGTCCTGGCACAAAGCCACCGGCCCCCTGCTCAGTTTGCCGTCCCCCTCCCTCCGCTGCTTCCCGGGGACCCGTCCCAGGACGGAGGAGACTCACCTCCATGGTGCAGCGATCACATGCTTCAGTCCTGCTTTTTCAGTGCCATGCCAGGGGCAGGCGAGGGCGTGGGGCCGGCGGCATCTTCAAACCCAGCAGCCCGTGGCCTGGGCTGCAAGAGAGAAACGCAGAGAGCTCCAAATTCCTCGCTCAGGGATTTGCACCAGATGCCACAATGCATGGGACCCCCCCCCCTCCCTCCCCCGGGCGCAAGGCTGCCTGAGCCGGACTGGAGAAGAGAGCCAAGCCCTGTTCCCTGGGGGGGGCCGTGTGTGATATTACTGGATTGTGATAGGCACATGCAGAGCATTGCTGCACCCACTGTTGGGTGTTTGCCCCAAATTTTGGGCAAAGCGGGCCCAGGGTGATGTCTGTTGCAAGCTGATGTGTTGCTGAGTCTGTTCGTACTACTCACACGCTGGTATGATTTTTGGACGTGCTGCTGTGAATATTGGCTTTCTAAGGGTATTTTAAATGTTTGCGTCTGGGAGACAGCGGCAGGCGTCGCCCACCTATTGGGAGGGGCGGTTACTCAGCGAATAGCAGTGCTGCATGGACAACGGCTCTTAAGTGTTGCCAATAAACTCCTGAGGATTTCTTCTGGGAACCTGCTGACCAGCAGCTACCCCATGGCTCTCTGCCTAAAAAGGAGGTGCTGGTGCTGGTGTGACATACTCCACTTTGGGAGGCATCTTCACACAGGAGAACAATGGGATTCCCTCCACATGGGCAAGGCTATGAAAGGCTCCTGAGGGTTCCTCTGTTTTTGTATTCCCTCCTGCTCTTCAGTTCAGAAGCATCTTTGCTCTGGACAGGGGGCCCAGAAGGATTTGCTGACCCATCCTGACATAGAATGTGCTCCAGAGACTGTTAAACTAGCAGATGGTTACATCTTTGCTAAGAGCCTGCATCAAGAACTTGGTGACTGATGTGTGTGACATGCTTTCCTTAACAGTCCCACTCTCAACCTTTTCTTTCTTTTTATTAATAAACCTTTAGATGCTAAAGGATGGGCCCAGCAAGCTCATTGGGGTAAGATCTGAATTGATCTGGGACTGGGACTGGTCCTTTGGGACTGGGAGAACCTGTTTGGAGTTGGTGAGATGGGTTGTAACCTCTCACCTGTGTAAGGGGGGCTGGGTGGGGCACAGGGAGCGCGGGGGTGTCTGAGGGGAGGTGGGGGATGGGTTATAACCTCTCACCTCTGTAAGTGGGGGCTGGGTGGGGCACAGGGAGCGCTGGGCTGTGTGTGGAGGGGGATGGGTTGTAACCTCTCACCTGTGCAAGGGGGGGCTGGGTGGGGCACAGGGAGCGCTGGGCTGTGTGAGAGGAGGTGGGGGATGGGTTGTAACCTCTCACCTGTGTAAGGGGGGGCTGGGTGGG
The DNA here is from genome assembly GCA_032595735.1 of Pelochelys cantorii. NCBI lineage: Eukaryota > Metazoa > Chordata > Testudines > Trionychidae > Pelochelys > Pelochelys cantorii. Next base: position 10,218,392 of record CM064351.1, on the reverse strand, counting down.
GCACGGGGAGCGCTGGCGTGTCTGAAGGGATTTGCTTGTGGAACTTCTTTCTGTCCAGCATGGAAGCTGGAGTGCTGGGTGTGGCTGGTTTGGTGCCTAAGAGTGAAGGACCCCAGCCTTGGGCTGCAAGCAGGGCCGGCTCGAGCCATTCCTGCGCCCCGGGCAGCAGGCATGCGACGCATGTGCAGCTCCGCCCCCGGGTGCACAGCACATGCATGACCCTGCCCCCTGGCGCGCTGCACACCTTACAGCTGCAATTGGGTGCGCAGCGCCTGATTGCAGCTCTAAGGGGCGCCACGCGACCCCCGGCCCCTGGCGCACGGCGCCCCTTACAGCTGCCATCAGGCACCCCCCCATAGGTTGGCGCCCAGGGCAGCTGCCTGGCTAGCCCCCCCCAACTTAATCCGGCCCTGGCTGCAAGTGGCCCTGGTTCAAAGCAGTCTACCCTGATTTGACCCTCTCAGTGGTGCCCCCAGACCCACTGTTACATTACACTAGGGCCCAGGGGTCCCTGAAGGTGCGAGCTGAGATATTTCTGCATCAAAGAACTGCTGAGTAAGAGGTGATGTGACTTTGGATTTGGTGCTAGCCAGGACTCCCAGGAGAGCCGGCTGTAGAGGCAATCTTGGTTCATGAGAGCCTATGTTAATTCCGTTATAGGAGAAGCAAATGGAGATCTGCAGCGGGGGAGAGGAGGCTATGGGGGAATTGGCCTGGTCTGAGGAAATCAGGGAGCCACATGTGAAGGAGGCTGAAATTGCTCTAAGAGCAGCAGAAACCAGGTTCCCAAGCAAGGGGGGAAAACTGGTTGCAGGCCAAAGGGAGTGACCAGGCATCTCAGACCAGCTCTGAGGAGAAAGCACGATGCCTGCAAGGGAGGATCGGCAAAGAGAGCCCCCGCCACAGGGGAGCAATGTTACAGCCGGGGGTGCTCCAGGGGAGAGCAGGCAGTTAGCTTGTTGTTCCTACATCAGGCTCTCCTGGCCGACAAGCATCGCCCGGAAATGAGGCCAAGGTTCCAAGCCGCAGAGTTAACAGCTCAGGAACAGCCTCCCAAGGGGGAAACAACCAGCTGGTTTTCAGTCTGAGTTTGGTCAGCTGCAGTGTGAGGGCCTGCACTGCTACATGGCCTCAGCGCAGCTGTGACAAATGGCCCAGCGGACGCTGGCAGGGCACCAGCTGGGGAGGACTCCGAGAGACCACAGGGAATGCTTTCTGGCCCTCTGCCGTGACATCAGTGTCACACAGATATGCCCATGCTCTGCCGTGACACCAGTGTCACACAGCGATTCCCACCCTCTGCCGTGACACCAGTGTCACATGGGGATTCCCACCCTCTGCCATGACACCAGTATCACACGGGGATTCCCACCCTCTGCCACGACATCAGTGTCACACAGGAATTCCCACCCTCTGCCATGACGTCAGTGTCACACAGGGATTCCCACCCTCTGCCGTGACACCAGTGTCACACGGAGATTCCCTCCCTCTGCCGTGACACCAGTGTCACACGGGGATTCCCTCCCTCTGCCTCGCCATCAGTGCCAAACAGATTTCCCCTCGCTCTGCCGTGACACACTGGGATTCCCACCCTCCACCCTGACACCAGCATCACACAGGGATGCTTACCTGCGGCCCCAAGCAGCATTGTGTGGTCTGCCCTCCTAAATGGAGCAGCCCAGCCCAGTCCAGCCCTGGGTCTCCTGCCCAGCTGCAGAGCCAGAACCCCTCCCCCCCCCCAGTTGCAGAGCCAGAGACCCCACTGCATGCGGGACAAGGCTGGTGCAGCCGTGGCCTGGGGCAGGTGACCAGCTCTGCATTCGAGTTGCTGGAACGTCCAGGCTTGGGCTGAACTGGATCCCAACCTTGTGACACTGTTCGGCAGCTCAAACCCACCCCAGACTGGTGCCCCCCCCCACCCCTCCGATAGGCTTGTCCAGCTCTTGCAGAGTTTCCCTGCTAGCCCCGCGGGTGTGGCACTTCCCAGAGCTGGGAGCCCTGGTTCTATGCCCCCACTGCAGTGGGGAATGGGGGATTTGACCTGCCTCTCCCCCATTGTAGCAGGGGCCTGACTGCAGGGACAGGTGTTCCCAGCCACTGCTTCAAGCCCCAGGCTGCCACTCTGCCTGCCCCAGTGACCTGCTGTTCCTGGGACGGACCCTGGGGATTGCCCCGGACACACAGGGTCCCCGGGCTACAAGCACCGCCGGAAGGGATCCAAACTGAAAGGAAATTTCTCAGCCTTGCCTCTGACTCCTTGGGCCTGTTGGACCCTGACTCACAAGAGCCCCAGACCAGGTCGCTTAGAAGACATGCAGCTCTGCGTGGGGACACTGCAGGGTCATGCTTCAGGGCTGCAGTCCCTGCAGGGTCAGGAAGACTACCCCCCTCCCTCCCGCCCCACAGCTGGTCAGGAGGGATTTGGGCTGGGGGAGAAGTCGCCTTCCTCTGGCACGTCAGGGATTAGCCACAGCGGAGGAGGCAATACTGGATGATTTGGGATGAGGGAGGAATTTCCCCCAGCCAGATTGGCAGGGAGCTGGGGGGGTATCTCTCCTCTTTCTCTGCATCATGGGGCATAAGTCACCTGCTGGGAGCACCCAGGCATGTCCCACCAACTCGTGTCCCTGCCATGGCATGGGCCGGGCCCTGATGTGTTGCAGCCCCCCCTCACCCCCTCGCCTTGATCTCTGCATCTGGCACACATCAGCTGTGTCTCAGGTCTGAGGGGGGAGCTGCTAGAAGGAGAGGCCCAGTCTTTGATTAGTGATGGGGAATCCACCTTCATGCTGCTCCAAGGCCAAGTCCCCTCCTTGTGCAAGGGCTGCACGTTGCTTCCACTTGGACTGTACAGCCATTGGCCCGGTGAGCTAGCCCTTACACACAAAGCACACAAAACAAAGCAGAGCCTGCTACGGGGTTCCAGTGTTTGCAGAGAGCCTGGACAATCTGGGTCAGGGATGGATTGTATCCTCAGCAAGTTTACAGAGCTAGGAGGAGAGGTAGAGACATTGGAAGGCAGGGAGAGGGACCAGAGTGACCTAGACTCATTGGAGGATTGGGCCAAAAGAAATCTGAGGAGGTTCAACAAGGACAAGTGCAGAGTCCTGCCCTTGGGACAGAAGAATCCGAAGCATTGTTACAGAGTGGGGACTGACTGACTAAGTAGCAGTTCGGCAGAGAAGACCATGGGGATTCCAGTGGATGAGATGCTGGAGATGAGTCACCAGGATGCCCTTGTAGCCAAGAAGGCAAATGGCATATTAGGTTGCCTTAGGACAGTGGTCTCCAACCTTTTTAAGCATGAGATCACTTTTTGAATTTAAGTGCAATCCAGGATCTACCTCAAACCCAAACACCTTTCCCCCAGCTCCTTCCTGCCCCTTCTCTGAGGCGCTAGCCCTGCTCACTCCATCCTCCCTCTCTCCCTCTCCCATCCTCACTCACTTTTATCATGCTTGGGGCAGAGGGCTGGGGTGCAGGGGAGGGGGATGTGGATGCTAAAGGATTTGGAGAGTGAGAGGGGCTCTGAGCTGAGCCTGGGGCAGGGAGTTGAGGTGCAGGAGGGGTGCAGGCTCTGGGAGGGAGTTTGGGTGCAGGGGGACTCAGCTAGAGCAGGAGTTTGGAGTGCAGGAGGGGTTCAGAACTAGGGTTGGGGTTCGGAATGCGGGCTCCAGCTGGGTATCGCTTACCACAGGTGGCTTCTGGGTGGTGATGCAGGGGCTAAAGCAGGCTCACCCCTACTCTGGCCCTGCACCACTCCCAAAAGCAGCCACCAAACTCTCTCCATCCCTGCCCCCTGCTCTATAGAGATGGGGTACACAGTTGGGGGAGGGGCACCCTGACATCAGCACCTCCTCTTCTTCCTGTGCCCTGCAGAGGACAGGAGCAACACGGCAGTGCTGAGAGGGGCAGATGAAGTGCTAGCACTTAATAGCCTCCCAGCCAAACCTGTCAGGATCATCTGTCAAAGGCTCCAAGATCTACCAGTAGATCCCGATCTACTGGTTGGTGACTACTGCCTTAGGAGGAGCATTGCCAGCAGATCTAGAGAAGTGATTATCCCCTCTTTATTCAGCACTGGTGAGGCCACATCTGGAGTACTGTGTCCAGTTCTGGGCCCCCATTCCAGAAAGGATGTGGACACATTGGAGAGGGTCCAGCAGAGGGCAACCAAAATGATTTGGGGGCTAGAGCACATGACCTATGAGGTGGGGCTGAGGGATTTGGGTTTATTTAGTCTGCAGAAGAGAAGAATGAGGGGGAATTTGATAGCAGCCTTTAACCAGCTGAAGGGGGGTGCCAAAGAGGACGGAGAGAGGCTGTTCTCAGTGGTGGCAGATGGCAGGACGAGAAGCAATGGTCTCATGTTGCAGTGGGGGAAGTCTAGGCTGGCGATTAGGAAAAACTATTTCCCTAGGAGGATGGGGAAGCACTGGGATGGGTTCCCTAGGGAGGGGGGTGGAATCTCCATCCCTAGAGGTGTTTAAGACCCAGCTTGATCAAGACCTGGCTGGGATGATTTGGTTGGGACCGGTTCTGCTTGGAGCAGGGGGGCTGGACTTGATTACAGAATCACAGAACCCTAGAACGGGAAGGGACATCAAGAGGTCATGGAGTCCAGTGGCTTCCCTCACAGCAGGACCAAGCACTGTCTAGCCCAGGGCTACTCAACGTGTGGCCCATGGGTCGTATGCGGCCCACAGCCCATTTCTTTGCAGCCTGCGGTGCAGTTTGGGTTTACGCGAGGCTCAATATGCAGCCCGCAGGTGGGATCCCTTGAACAGGCTTCCTGGGGACATTCTCCACAATGAGAGTCAATAGAATGGTCTTCTGTTGAGATGTGTTTTAGTCGTTCAATTCCTGGACTGTCATTGCGCATTCAAAGTGCTGTCATATGGGTGGAAATCGGGTAAATGTGGCATTTCATTAATATCAGCAGAAGTGACTTAAATGGGGCCTGCGTGTTGTGTAGTCTTGCCTTAATCTTTGTATTCATGCCTGTCAGTGTGAAAGGAGCTAGCGAATACACTTAAGTTGTGGCCCTTGCTATGTGCGATGAGTATCATTGTGGCCCCCCAGGCTTCCAAAGTTGAGTAGCTGTGATCTAGACCGTTCCTGCCAGAGGCTACCTAACCTCCTGAGGTTTCCTGCAACCCTCATCTTTTGTGGTACTGACTCTGTGGGGGGGGGCCAAACCTCCCAGGGGAAAGCGTCCCTGACTCTGTGGAGCTCATTGCAAGTTCCCTGCCTTGCCCCGTGGCAGCTGCACTGGTGGGGCGGGGCTAGGGATGTAAGGGTGTACTCGATTAACCGATAAACAAAAGCTTATGGGTTAGTGCTACAGACTACACGCATTTCCCCTCTCCCCTTGCCAGTACAATTTTTAGCAGGCTGGCCAGCAGCCCGGCACAGTCCTCGCTCATGCCAGGTCCAGGACCTAGCCCCACTGTGGCTCTGCATTTAAGGTGTATTAGGAACCAGGCGCGAAGGCAGCCCGGCGCAGTCCTCACTCATGCCAGGTCCAGGACCTAGCCCCACTGTGGCTCTGCATTTAAGGTGCATTAGGAACCAGGTGCGACGGCAGCCCGGCTCAGTCCTGGCTCGTGCCGGGTCCAGGACCTAGTCCCACTGTGGCTCTGCATTTAAGGTGTATTAGGAACCAGGCGCAATGGCAGCCCGGCTCAGTCCTGGCTCGCGCCGAGTCTGGGAACTCTGACCCCCCCACTCACCCCTGCCCCAGTCAGGTGCTGCTGCCTCTGATACAGAGGCAGCAGTGCAGGGCAACAGGCAGCCTGAGGGGAGCAGGTTTTAAACTGGCTCCCCTCACGGACCAGCTCACGCCTGGCACCCCGCAGAAGGCAGCACTGAGGCACAGAGCAAACACAAACAGGGAGACTCTTCCTTGGGAAATTTGGACACTGTTGAAAAGATGCAAATTTAGATGTTAAAAAGAAAAAAAATCCATTTTCTTTGGATGTGGGAGGTGGGATTCCTCATAATGGGGGGGAGCCAGTAGCCCTTCCTATCCCACTCAGCCTGCAATGGGGGGGCGACTCCCAGGGCAGACCATTGGCGATACATGCCCCCCCTCCGCCCCATAGCCCATGCCAGGGGTGACTCCCAGGGCAGATGGACAACGGTACAACCCCTGCCCCATAGCCCATGCCGGGGTGACTCCCGGGGCAGACGGGCAGTGGTACAAACCCTGCCCCATAGCCCATGCCAGGGGTGACTCCCAGGGCAGACGGGCAGTGGTACAACCCCTGCCCCATAGCCCATACCGGGGTGACTCCCAGGGCAGACAGGCAGTGGTACAAACCCTGCCCCATAGCCCATGCCAGGGGTGACTCCCAGGGCAGACGGGCAGTGGTACAAACCCTGCCTCATAGCCCATGCCGGGGTGACTCCCGGGGTAGACAGGCAGTGGTACAAACCCTGCCCCATAGCCCATGCCAGGGGTGACTCCCAGGGCAGATGGGCAGTGGTACAACCCCTGCCCCATAGCCCATACCGGGGTGACTCCCGGGGTAGACAGGCAGTGGTACAAACCATGCCCCATAGCCTATGCTGGGGGTGACTCCCAGGGCAGACGGGCGGCGGTACAAACCGTGCCCCATAGCCTATGCTGGGGGTGACTCCCAGGGCAGACAGGCAGTGGTACAACCCCTGCCCCATAGCCCATGCCGGGGGTAACTCCCAGGGCAGACGGGCGGCGGTACAAACCCTGACCCATAGCCCATGCCGGTGTGACTCCCAGGGCAGACGGGCAGCGGTACGAGGCTCTGGCCACCCGTTTCCAGGACAGGGTTTGTTTAGGAACCATATGGACTCAGCGCTCTCCCTTGTGTGGCTGCCCGGCCAGGGGCTCCGGCGCACGCAACCCCACCTGGCATGGATGGTGCCTAGCCAGTGCTCTGGTCCATGATGGCCCCGACCCCGCTGGCACCCCAGTGACCTGTCCTTGGCTATGAGCCCCACAGGAAGACAGGCATTGCCAGGGCAGTGCTGCGGCCCCTCCAGCCCAGACCTGCTCACCCAGCAGCAAGTGCAGAGATCCCTGCGTAGCCCTACACCCGAGGTCTCATCCTGCCCATTGATGTCTTAAGCGCCAAGCAGGAGTAATCTCCCTGTTGGCACAAGCCCGCTGTAACCCTGGGCCCTCCTGGACTCCAGAAAACTGCCTGTGTAGCTTGACTAGCGGAGATGCCCTGAGGCAGGGAGTTCCACTGTCTCATCACTCCTGGTATGCTGGAGCCGCGGTGAAAGTATCTTAACATTTCTTATGGGCGCTGTCCTATTGCCACCCGGGGCCCTGCCAGCTCTTTTCATAGCTCCCTGCTGGCCTTTGCCACAGCTCGGCCCACTCTTGCCGGCACTGGCACTAGGGTGCCCCCTCTGACTTTCACTCTGCGCAGGAGCCTTCCTCGGGTGGATTCTGAATCCTCCCCTTCAGTCTCGTTGACCATCCCTTGTCCTTGTGCTGTCCAAATGGCTGCCCCCCGCTTTGCCAGACCAGGCCCCTCTTTCCAGCCCCCAGGGGTTCAGTCTCTCCCCAAAGGGAAGCTTTGTAGCACTAGCCTTCGGGATGGGGTGCCCAGCACCGTACAGCGTCCAGTGGGGTTACACCACGGCTCGCAGTCCCCATGCCCAGACATTAGTCGCGCCCAAAGCCCTGCCAGGAGGAGGTTAGTCATGGAGAATGGAGGCTCTGCACCCCGGCTCTGTGCCTGGCCTGGGGCCACCCCAGTTCTCCCATGGGGCCCTGCCCCAGAGAGTATGCAGGGTGGAGGGTCACGGCGCTGTGCCCGCAGCTGGGCCTGCACAGAGACTGACCCAGCCCATGGAGTCTGTGGGAGATGCAGGGTTAGCCCCCTTGGTGTCTCCCTTTGCCCACACTGGCCCGTGCCTCTGGGGGGGGCTGCGCCTTTCTCCCTTCCCAATCCTGGGGCGGGGGCCGCATGACCACGGGGGGCTCCCCAGAGTGGGGCCCAGGAGAGAGGGCAGTGCCAGGCCTCAGCAAAGCCCTGGGCCCCAGCCAGCCAGCCAGCCCTGCATTTCCCAGCTTGCTCGGCTCTCCAGTGTGCACCTGTCCCAGCGAGGGGCGGGGGAGGCAGCCGGCCCTGCAAAAGGGCTTTATCCCCAGGCATCCCCTCCCCCGCCCGCCCGCCCGCCCCGCCGTCTGCACAAACTTCTGGGCCCGGCATGAAAGCAGCCCAAAGAAAAAGGATTAAGGTCCGGCTCCCCCCTGCCGCTGGGAGAGAGGCTGCCCGGCCCCCCGGCCACCCCGGGGCCTGCCGGCCAGCCTTGCCCCAGAGCCAGCAGCACCCAAAGTTGGGCGAGTGCCCCCTGCCCGAGCAGGAGCCAAGACAAGTGCAGAATTGTCCCCCTGGCCTCTTCCCGCAGACGGGGAGAACAAAAGGAGCCGGAGCAGCAGCAGCGCCCGCCTGACTCCTTTGTGCCACTTGTCTTCATGCAAAGCAGCACATTCCAGCTCGCCTGGCCCTTGCGCCCCCCGCCCGGCCCCTGGCGCCCTGGGCCCCCGGAGCCCAGAACGGGACCCCCCGGCCCCGACTCGCGCCTGGAAGACAAAGGGCTGCCAGGGGAGCAGGCCCATGGGGCCACGCAGGCCGGGGGCACCCCCTCTCCCCCCCGGCCAACGGGGAGCCCCGGCAAAAGTTGAGATAGTTTCCCCGGGGTCTGAGCCCTCCGACCGGGCCTCCCTTCCCCCACAGGCAGGGCACCTGCTCCCAGGTTGGAGGCAGGGCCGGCGCCCCGCCATGGGCCGCGGGGGCGCTGGCGTGGGCCGCGCGGCACAGCTACTCACGGGCCGGCTGAGGCGACAGCTGGGGAGCCCCCCGCGCCAGCGCTGGGCTGGGGCTGACTGAGCCGAGCAGAGCGGCAAGCGGCCGGCCTCCCCCCTCATTGTATGGAGCAGGCATGCATGCAGCAATTTGCATTTTTTAAGCTTTTCATCACTGCACAGGCAGCGCCGGGAGTTTTCTCCCCCTCTCACCGCCCAGCTCAAAATGGTGGCGGGGCGGGGGGGGGGGTTCCACACGGGCAGGGCTGCCCGGCCTGAGGGGAACAAGGGCCTGTCCCCGTCCCCCCTCTTTTCCCTTTGTTTAGACACTGACATTTGGTAGCGTCCTGGTTATTGATCACAACATTAAAGAGACAGCAGCTGGGAGACACAGCAGCCGAGGGACGGGGGCAGGCAGGGGCAGGGGCAGCGGCTGCCTGCAGGGCCAGGGCAGGAGCCCCGGGATGGGGCGTGGGGGGGAGGATAATGCCCCGGGGATGGGGGGCACCTTTCCGGGGGGGGGCACAATCCAGGGAAGGGCTGGGAGGCCTGGGAGGAACCCATCAGTCCCCAAGGTTGTTGGAGGGAACTCTAGGTCAGTCTCACATGGGGGGTCATGGCCCCTATGCAAGCAGGTTTGGAGGAGCTCTGGGCCTGTCTCCTGTGGGGTCCCAGTCTGGCACTGGGGTCTCTGGGCCTGTCTCCTGTGGGGCCCCAGCCTGGCACTGGGGTCTCTGGGCCTGTCTCCTGTGGGGCCCCAGCCTGGCACTGGGGTCTCTGGGCCTGTCTCCTGTGGGGCCCAGCCCGGCAGTGGGGTCTCTGGGCCTGTCTCCTGTGGGGCCCCAGCCTGGCACTGGGGTCTCTGGGCCTGTCTCCTGTGGGGCCCTGCCCGGCACTGGGGTCTCTGGGCCTGTCTCCTGTGGGGTCCCAGTCTGGCACTGGGGTCTCTGGGCCTGTCTCCTGTGGGGCCCCAGCCTGGCACTGGGGTCTCTGGGCCTGTCTCCTGTGGGGCCCCAGCCTGGCACTGGGGTCTCTGGGCCTGTCTCCTGTGAGGCCCCAGCCCGGCAGTGGGGTCTCTGGGCCTGTCTCCTGTGGGGCCCCAGCCCGGCACTGGGGTCTCTGGGCCTGTCTCCTGTGGGGCCCAGCCCGGCACTGGGGTCTCTGGGCCTGTCTCCTGTGGGGCCCCAGCCTGGCACTGGGGTCTCTGGGCCTGTCTCCTGTGGGGCCCCAGCCCGGCAGTGGGGTCTCTGGGCCTGTCTCCTGTGGGGCCCCAGCCTGGCACTGGGGTCTCTGGGCCTGTCTCCTGTGGGGCCCCAGCCCGGCACTGGGGTCTCTGGGCCTGTCTCCTGTGGGGCCCCAGCCCGGCACTTGGGTCTCTGGGCCTGTCTCCTGTGGGGCCCCAGCCTGGCACTGGGGTCTCTGGGCCTGTCTCCTGTGGGGCCCCAGCCCGGCACTGGGGTCTCTGGGCCTGTCTCCTGTGGGGCCCCAGCCCGGCACTTGGGTCTCTGGGCCTGTCTCCTGGGGCCCCAGCCTGGCACTGGGGTCTCTGGGCCTGTCTCCTGTGGGGCCCCAGCCCGGCACTGGGGTCTCTGGGCCTGTCTCCTGTGGGGCCCCAGCCCGGCACTGGGGTCTCTGGGCCTGTCTCCTGTGGGGCCCCAGCCCGGCACTGGGGTCTCTGGGCCTGTCTCCTGTGGGGCCCCAGCCCGGCACTGGGGTCTCTGGGCCTGTCTCCTGTGGGGCCCCAGCCCGGCACTGGGGTCTCTGGGCCTGTCTCCTGTGGGGCCCCAGCCCGGCAGTGGGGTCTCTGGGCCTGTCTCCTGTGGGGCCCCAGCCCGGCACTGGGGTCTCTGGGCCTGTCTCCTGTGAGGCCCCAGCCCGGCACTGGGGTCTCTGGGCCTGTCTCCTGTGGGGCCCCAGCCCGGCACTGGGGTCTCTGGGCCTGTCTCCTGTGGGGCCCAGCCCGGCACTGGGGTATCTGGGCCTGTCTCCTGTGGGGCCCCAGCCTGGCACTGGGGTCTCTGGGCCTGCATGTGACATGAGCCAGAACCCGCTCTCTGGAGCTGCCCTTACTAAGCTCGTCACCGAGGGATGGATAGAACTGCTCCCGGCACATCCGCCACCACAGCCCTGCGTTTTGTGAACACCCGGGGGGCCGTAGAGCGGCCAAAAGGGAGCAAAGTGATTGGCAGGTTCTGACCACGCACCTGAGAGCCCTCCTGGGGCTGGGCGGACAGACAGGTGGACATGTGCATCCTTCAAGTCGAGAGCGGCTTCCTGGTCCTCGCACCCAGGCCAGGCGTGATGCTGGCTAGAGAGACCATGTGAGATTCTTTATACAGGTGCTGAGGTTCTGCAGCTCCAGAATGGGCCTGCCCCTGCCCTTGGGGATAAGGAAATATCGGGAGTAAACCCCCCCCAAACTCCTGGCGCTCTGTGCGAGGAGCAGCTGCACCTCCTGCTCGCAAGAGGGGTCCCTGAAGTCGGACGGGGAAGGCGGGCGGGAGGGCATGGGATTGGATCGAATGTCCTGCCCCAACTGTGCTCGAGACCAGCCGCCTGAGGTGAACCGGGCCCAGGTAGACGGGGGATAATTGGTTGCCAAATGGGAAAGGATCAGGGTTGGCCTTACCATGAGGCGAACTGAGGCAGCCGCCTCAGGGACCAGACTGTTGGGGGGGGGGGGGGAGGGCGCCACTAGGACCCAGAGTGTAGAAAATTGTGTCTGCTGCTGGTGCAGATGTAGTCTCTCTGGGCTAGATGCACAGAGACGGTGGTAGAGTAGAACAGGAAGGAGGCAGAATTGAGACCTTTCAAAGTTTTGGCCCAAGTGAGGGGGCCTGGGGGCGTCATTTGAGCTCCCCGCCTCAGGTGCCAAAATGTTGTGGGCCAGCCCTGGAAAGGATCCAGTGCAGGAACTGCTGCTGTGTCCTGGGGCGCAGCCTCAGAAACTGGAGGTGCTAGAGGCCTCTTGACTCTGGCCCGGACCCAAGACAGAGTGGGGCTGGCCCCCTGGGATTCCAGCCCCTGTGCTTGGAGGAATCATGTCTTGGCTGTCTGGAGTAGGAGCAGGCAGGGACCTGGGGCTTGAAGGGCTTCCTTTGGGGGGTGGATCCCCAGGGATTTAAGGGTGACCCTAGAGTCCTTCAGACTGTGCAGGGGGGAATCCGTGCTGTCTGTGAACAGTCCCGCACAGTCACATGGCAGGTCTCAGAGGGCAGACAGCACCTCCGGGGGGAGGCCGGAGACTTGCAGTCCTGAGCCCTGACTCATGGTGACCGCCGTGGCCATCACATGGGCCGCTGCAGGTAGGTTTGGGCTACCAGCTTACCCTCTGTGAGGACTGCCAAATCCTGGCAGGAGTCCATGGGAAGCCGCTCCTGGAACATAACCAGGGCACCGCAGGAGTTACACACATAGCGGCTCCAGCTACTCGCAGTGGCAGGCCCCCAGGGGAATAAACCTCACGCCCAATGAGGTCTTGCTTTTTAGCTTCCTTCCATTTGGGCGCAGGCCCCGGCTGTGGGTGTGGGGAGAGGTGCTCCTACTCTGTGTGTGGCATGAGGCACCTCCTCTCAACGCCTTTGGCTGTGGGAGGGGTGGACGCTGGGATTTGCCATATCACCATTGTGGTAATCAGCAGCATGACCACTCTCGCGGGGCCCTGTGGGGCGAGAAGGTCAGCTATAGGGTCCACGTCCTGGACTATCTCCTCAGCCTGCAATGGCAGGTTTTGTGCCACGTGCTGTAGGAGGTCCTGGCAGCCCATGATGTCCATGTATTTCAGGCAGGATTCTCTCTTGTGCGCACCTTAACCCCCCTGGGCTGCTGGCCTGCCCTGCAGCCCCGGGCGGATGGACAGAATAATGACTCCAAACACAACCAAACTGACTATACCGAATCGCTGAAAACAGAGCGAAGCTGCAGGAGCTGAGGGAGCACTTGCACGCAAGTGACCACTGTTCCAAGGCCACCATGGATGGTAAGCAGGTGTGGCGGTGCGTCGGGGTCCCCCAACTCCTGCACCCCCGTAATGGCACGGACAAACTCCACCAGCCAGTAGAATAGAGGGAGTTTATTGCTTCTCCAGGATACAGCACAGCCCAGATGTCATCTGGTTACAGGAACCGGGCCTAGGATGCCTCAGCCCCCCTTGAGATGGGGGATGCTGGGCCCCTAAGTTCCAGCCCCTCTGGGCCCTAGGTGCTTCCTCCACGATTCCAGACAGCAAACTAACTCTCTCACTTCCAGCCCTGCCCCCAGCCAGGGCTGGCCTCGCCCCCTTCCTTTCCATTGTTCCGCTCCATGGGAGATACCTGTCTGACGAGTTTTGAAGCCCCCTTGCATAATGACTCATCCCCTGCCCTGCTGGGCCGTGCTGCAGACAGCAGCCAGTGGAGGTCACTGACAACCCACTGCCCAGCATAGCAACCAGCAAGGTACCCCCACTACGTTACAGTTCTCCCCCCTCCGAGAGCGAACTAAGCAGGGTCACTCCGCTCGTGACCTAGGGAAGTTCGGGTCCTCTGTGTGGGAACCCGCCCTGGGGCATGGGTGCTCCCCTTGACTTGGGCCAGCCATGGCGATGCCCTGCAGGGGCCAGCTTTCCCCTGTCCCGTTGCTGCACAGCTCCGGGGGGGCCGGCACAGGCCCGTCTTCAGTGGCTGTACCAGCCCTTCCACTGCCCTTGATCTCTGGCCCGGGTCTCTCTGGCTGGGCCCATGAGCCCAGCGAGCTTTTCCCGGAAAGCCAGGATGTCTTCCACCCCCAACGCTCCATCCAGGGAGGTCTTCCCCTCCCATAACTCTCGCAGCAAGCCCAGAGGCTCCTCTATACAGGGTAGGGGCCCCCAAGCAGCTTTCCTCCTGTCTTGGGCCTTCCTGCCCCTCTGGCAGGAGTTGCAGGACCGGCAGTACCGCTGCACGGCCACAAATATCCCCGGCCAGTAGAAGTGTTGGCGCAGCCTCAGCCGGGTGCCCCGGATCCCCCGGTGGCCCGCAAAGGGGACGCCGTGGGCCAAATACAGCAGCTTGAGGCGATACTTTTGGGGGATGACCAGCTGCTGCTGGACCCCCCATGCCCTCACCTTCCTGGGGGGAAGCCATTCCCGGAACAGGAATCCTCGCTCCCACAGGAATCTCTCCTGGCCACCTCTCCCCAGGGGCCGAGCTGCACGGAGGCCAGCCTGGTCCCTCAGCTTCTGCAAGGAGGGGTCTGCCTGCACCGCAGCCTGCAATTCAGCCGCTGGGGCAGGGATCGGGACCTGCTCCCCACCTTTGCCTAGGTCTGGAGTCCCAGCTTCACTGGACCCCGTGTCTACTGCGATGGGACCCTGAGGACCTTGCCGGGAGTCCTTCCCTGGATCCAGGTTGCCAGCCCCTCGCTGGCTCTGGCTACGGGTGGTGACTAGAGCCCGCTGGGATTCATGGGGCCACTCCTCTAGGTCATTCCCCATCAGCACTTCCGTGGGCAAGTGCGGGTGCACCCCCACTTCCTTGAGACCTTCCTTGGCCCCCCATTTCAGATGCACCCTGGCTACAGGCACCTTAAACGGGGACCCGTCTATGCCCTTCAGGGTCAGCTGAGCGTGGGGTAGAACCCGGTCTAGGGCCACTATGTCGGATCGGGCCAGCGTCACCTCCGCCCCCATGTCCCAGAAACCCATCACCTTCCTACCATCCACCTCCAGGGGAAGGAGGCACTCGCTCCGTAGGGGCCGCCCTGCCCCCACCCGGTACACGGAGAAATCCGCCTCCTGAGGATCAGACCTCCCAGGGGAGGTGCACTGAGCATCCTTCCCCCCACTCTGAGCTGAGGTTTGCCTGCCAGCCCCTGCCTCTGGGGCAGCCTGCCCTTCCTCCAGCCCCAGCCAGTTAACCCTGGAAAGTCCCAGGTCATGGGACCTGTTCTTGTGCCTGGTGCACTGAGCTTTCTTGTGGCCTTTTTGCCCACAGCAATGGCAAGTTAGGCCCTGCGGGCCCCTTTGGGCTGTCTCTGTCCAGGCCCTGGGGCACAGACGACTTGTCTCTTGGGCTCGCCTCGTAGATGACTCTCTCCGGGACTCCTGTTCACACCCGGACCGGCTCTCTGTGAACTCGTCCGCCAGCCTCCCGGCTTCCTGGGGGTTCTCTGGCCTCTGGTCCTTGAGCCACAGCCTCAGGCTGGGTGTGCACGCTTCATAGAACTGGTCCATCATGATCAGCTTGAGCAGGTCCTCTGCGGTCTGGGCTCCGACTCCAGACACCCACTTGCGGCAGTATTGCGCCAGGCGGGAGGCCAGATCCACATAGGTCTCCCGTGGCCCCCTCTGTGCCCCCCGGAACTTCTTCCTGTACATTTCGGGGGTCAGCCCAAACTTGTGCAGCAGGGCCTCCTTGACTCGGTTATAATCCCCTGGCTGTAGGTCCTCCAGCTGATTGAGCACCCTGGCAGCCTCCTGGTTCAGTGCGGGGATGAGCTCCTGCAGCCAGTCAGCTGGGGGGACCCGTTGCAGTCCACAGGCCCTCTCAAAGGAGCTGAGGAACCCATCTATGTCACCCACGTCCTTCAGTTGGGCCACCACGAGCTTCTCCAAGCGTCTGATAGCTGGGGGCCCTTGGGGCCCGTCTGCACTCGGTGCAGCCGGGGCCCTAACACTTCTCCACTCTGCCATGGCCAGCTCATGCTGTCGCTGCTCTCTGCGGTCCTGGACTTCCAATTCCTTCATCTGCAGCTGCATTTCCAGCCGCCGCAGCTCCACTGGGTTGGACCCTCCCCTGGGTGGACTACGGCTTGCAGGGTTCCCCTAGGAGGCTATCCCATCTCTCCGGTGGGTTCCAGTGCTCCGCCCACCCTCAGAGCCTGACACGCTCCCGGGGGGGGGGGGTCTGGCTGCTCCCCACTGGGACAGGATCCCAGCCCTGTGGCTGGTCATTCTCTTCCAGCCGGGCAATCAGCTGGGCCTTGGTTGCGCTCTGCACAGGCAAGCCCCTCTCTTTGCACAGCTTCACCAGCTCTGCCTTCAGGAGTCGGGCGCAAGCCATCTCCCCGCTGGTCCCCTCGGTGCAGACTCACCAGTCTAGTGCTGCTGTGCCCCACAATTCCCAGGAACCGCTTCCCTCTGTCTCCAGCATGCCTGGCTCTAAGGCCCTTGCTTCTACTGCGCCTTGTCACTTGCTGCTGGGAACTCCATCGACGGGGTGCAGTGCATCCCACCCCTGACACCACTGTGGTGGCGCGTCGGGGTCCCCCGACTCCTGCACCCCCGTAATGGCACGGACAGACTCCACCAGCCAGTAGAATAGAGGGAGTTTATTGCTTCTCCAGGATACAGCACAGCACAGATGTCATCTGGTTACAGGAACCGGGCCTAGGATGCCTCAGCCCCCCCTTGAGATGGGGGATGCTGGGCCCCTAAGTTCCAGCCCCTCTGGGCCCTAGGCTGCTTCCTCCACGATCCCAGACAGCAAATTAACTCTCTCACTTCCAGCCCTGCCCTCAGCCAGCTCTGGCCTCGCCCCCTTCCTTTCCATTGTTCCGCTCCATGGGAGACACCTGTCTGACGAGTTTCGAAGCCCCCTTGCATAACGACTCATCCCCTGCCCTGCTGGGCCGTGCTGCAGACAGCAGCCAGTGGAGGTCACTGACAACCCACTGCCCAGCATAGCAACCAGCAAGGTACCCCCACTATGTCACAGCAGGAAATGAAGGGGGAGGAGGGCGCATCATGTTAACAGTTATATATGGTTGAGCGCCATGAAGGAGCCATTCCAGGGGACTCCACAGCCAAACTGACAGAGGCTGCTAAAGAAAAGTGCCTGACATCTGTGCACACACCTGATTGGAGTCAATGTAAACAAGCACTCGAAGGACAATCAGTCTCATACGTACAGAATGGGAAGCGATTGTCTAGGAAGGAGTCCTGCAGAAAGGGATCTAGGGGTCATAGTGGACCATAAGCTAAATATGAATCAACAGTGTGACACTGTTGCAAAAAAAGCAAACATGATTCTAGGATGCACTAACAGAAGTGTTGTGAGCAAGACACGAGAAGTCATTCTTCTGCTCCACTCTGCACTGATTAGGCCTCAGTTGGAGTACTGTGTCCAGTTCTGGGCACCACATTTCAAAAAAGATGTGGGGAAATTGCAGGTCCAGAGAAGAGCAACAACAAAAAAGACCGGAGATCTAGAACGCATGAGCTATGAGGGAAGGCTGAAAGAATTGGGCTTGTTTAGTTTGGAAAGGAGAAGCCTGAGAGGGGACATGATAGCAGTGTTCAAATATCTAAAAGGGTGCTACAAGGAGGAGGGAGAAAAATTGTTCTCCTTGGCCTTTGAGGATAGGACAAGAAGCAATGGGCTTAAACTGCAGCAAGTGAGGTTTAGGTTGGACATGAGGAAAAGCTTCCTGTTAGGGTGGTTAAACACTGCAATTAATTACCTGGGGAGGTGTGGCAAAGTGGGGATTTTATTCATCTTGTTATATTGCAAATTTTACTATGTCCCTTACCTAACCAGGTAGCCAGCAGCCAATAGAAATTAAGGTAGGAATTTCAAACAGGGACAAAGGAATTTTGAGGTTTTCCTTTGTCCCTGAGCAGTTTCTCTCTAGCTACTGAGGGGGAAAGGCAAAATGTCTCTCTCCAAGAAAAGACTCTTCATTATCTGTAAGTAGGGTAAAGTTTAGATAAATCTGTTAGGTTTTATGGTTTGGGAATGGGGATCTGATGTCTGTGTATTTAAAAATGGGGTTTTCCCTCCTTTGTAACTAGTTTTGGCCCATGGTGGAATCTCCCCATGAGTATATTAATTGGTGACTTTTCCATCTAGTCATTATAGGAATGACTATAACAGGAATATTGTGGTGATAATAAAAGTTCTTTCTCTTTCTTTTTTATTAACCTGGTATTATTTTTTTTGTGTGTCCTGGTTTTACTGTAGGGCTGAGATTTCCCAAGTGATCGCTCCCCTGGCTTTCTTATTATTTGGGTGGTGGCAGCGGATTTTTATCCCCAAAATCTAGGTTTTTAAGATTTTGGGGAAAAGTTTTATACCAAAGCCTGGAAAGATAAGGTTTTGGGGTACTTTGGCAGGCCCCCACTTCTGCATCCATCGTGCCAGAGTGGGGGAAACGCCTTGACATAAGCCCATGTGTGTGCCTCAGTTTCTCTGGGTATTGCACCAATCCCTAGATGGGGATGGGAATTTCAGGAGTGACTTCCACTGGGGGGAGGCTACTCCAGCTGCCTGCCTGCACAGACAAGAGGTTGGTGTTCTTTGTAGGCTGGTGACTCTTTTCGGCCAGGAAGCAGGACAGAGGCCGGAATAGGAGCTGGGCTGGGGGCCTGGGACCCGGAGCTGGGAGTGGGCCATTCTGGGCTGACTTGTGGTGCAGGAGGCCCCTGCTCTAGGTCCTCCTCCCCAAGCTGGGCTGTACTGGCTGCTCCTGGTTCCTGTGCTGACCAGTCTGTGCTCTGCTGTGTCCCTGTCGCCGAATAACCCTTCTGTTCTCCCTGAGGGCTGGGAGTCCCGTCTGGCTGCAGGTGGGGGAGGGCTCAGGGACGCCCCATCCCTTGGAGACTCCACAATCTCCTGTCACCATCATTGGAGATGTGTAGGGCAGGTTTGACACACACCTGTCAGGGATGGTCTTAGTCCTGCCATGAGGACAGGGGACTGGGCTAATGGCCTCTCAAGTTCCCTTCCAGCCCCAGGATTTCATGGAGGATAGGGGCAGCTGTGGCATCCCTGGGTGTGGGATATCTCCAGACCCCATTCTGGGTGAAGGCGGGGCAGCTGGATGAGTTACCCCCTAGGCGGTGTTGGCACAAAGCTGGGTTCTGCTCAGAGAGGGAAACAGCCTCTGACGTGGCTTTATTCATATGCAGGTTATAAATGGCCTGGCAGGTATACAGCAACTGGCTTCCTGGCTCCAGCCAGCGCGGCTCCTCACCCCACAGTCAGGGGGAGGCCTCAGTGCCAGGTCCTGGGAGAGGTCAGGAGCTCAGGGCCCCGTGGGGCAACAGCCTGCCAGTCCTCTGGCTCCGAGGCCGGGTCTAGCAGGTCCCTGTTCCCTGGCACCTGCAGCCCCCCACCTCTGCTAGCCAGGCTCCCTTGGTAAACATATTGTATATTATACACTGTGTAGTACTTGTATAAAGCTCCCGCCCACCAGAGTTTCCATGGCCAATGCCCCAGGATGCAGCC
This sequence comes from Pelochelys cantorii, assembly GCA_032595735.1. Lineage (NCBI taxonomy): Eukaryota > Metazoa > Chordata > Testudines > Trionychidae > Pelochelys > Pelochelys cantorii. Next base: position 10,199,405 of record CM064351.1, on the reverse strand, counting down.
AGGCAGAGAATTTCTCATAATGCTCCAATGTTCGCAGCAGGGAATGTCCCAGGATGCTCCAGTCAGGCAGGCAATTTCCCATAATTCTCCAGTAGTCCCCAGTAGGGAATGTCCCAGAATGCTCCAATCAACCTTGCACTGAATTTCCCATGATGCTCCAGTAACCCCAGTAGGGACTGTCCCCTGGTGCTCCAGTCTGCCAGGTACAGCATTCCCATGATGCTCCAGCCCACCGTGGGTGGGGTGGGTCACTGTGCTCGCTGCGCCTGCTCCCGGATAGGAGAGGGGAGGGGATCGATCCAGGAGCACAGACAGACACGTGCAGGTGGGCCAGGGGTGCAAAAAGAGTCCCATATGTGTGTGTGTCTGTGTGTGCATGCACATGGAGGCATGGCTGGGTGAGACAGGAATCAGGGTGTGTAGGAGCACGTGGAAGGACGGCAGGGTGAGACAGGGATCACTGTGCGCGTGCGGCTGCACATTGAAGGACGGCAGGGTGAGACAGGGATCACTGTGCGCGTGCGGTTGCACGTGGAAGGACGGCAGGGTGAGACAGGGATCACTGTGCGCGTGCGGCTGCACATTGAAGGACGGCAGGGTGAGACAGGGATCACTGTGCGTGTGGTTGCACGTGGAAGTACATGGGGTGAGACTGGGATCACTGTGTACGTGCACTTGCACGTGGAAGAATGGCTGAGTGAGATCACCGGGAGGAGCCATGAGGCGGGGGATGGGGGCCTCTGAGGGGGGTGGGAAAAGCAGGATCTGGGGGTAAAGGCTATGGGGGTAGGGAGGGCAGAATCCATGGGGCAGTGGCTAAGGCCCCCATGTGGGGGGAGGAAGGATCTGTGGGGGAGGGTCTGTGGAGGTCAGGATCTGGGGGCAGAGGCTAGGGGTTGATGCAGAGGGAGGGGCAGACCCCATGGGGCACCGCCTGTGGTGGGCGGTGCCCAGGGCTCACACCGTCCTGTTCCTGGCAGCCTCCACGCTCCGATCCTGCCCCGTGCAGCTGCGCGAGGCAAACAGCTTCCTGTGCAAGCTCCAGACCCAGCTCTGTGGAGAGAGCGAGCGGGGTGAGTGCCCGGGGAGGGGCAGATGGTCACATGGACTGGGCAGACAGACAGATGCAGCATGGGAGGGGGGGCACCCCACCCATGGGCTGGAGCGGGACAGACGGACACACAGACAGACGGAGGGGTGCACTTGGCCGATACCTGGGGGCCGTGGTCAGAGCGGGGTCACCAGGTCTGGGGGGGCGTGGCCATCTCTCTGGCAAACAAATAAAACACCATTTGTGAGGGTGCCAGGACGGGGGCAGGAGCGGCAGAGGCTGGGGAGGAGCGGGGGTATCTCTGGGCCAGTGGGGAGGTGGAGCTAGGGGCAAGGTGGGGAGGGCAGGCAGGGATGTGCCCCCGTGCAACAGAGAGGGCAGCAGAGCAGAGCATCCTAGTCCCGAAATAGCACCTCCCCAGGGACTCCCTGGGGTGACAACAGGCCTAGGGCCCTGTGGTGCCAGAGGCCCTGAGCTAGGGGCAGGGCGGGGGAACCAGCCTGGGGCCCCACCAGGCCCTGCCCGCAGAGCTGCCCACCTTGGCCATGTGCCAGGCAAGCCTTTAATGACCAGACACACAGAGCCAGCTGGTCAACCAAAGCCAGCTGGCCACGTGCAACTAGCCAGTCGCACACAGCCAGCTGGTCACCCAAAGCCAGCTGCTGCACACAGCCAGCCACTCATATGCAGCCTGCCAGCTAGACACACAGCCAGCCACACAGCCAGCTGTGCATGGACAGACTGAGCCAGAGATACACGCGTGCACAGACATGGCCAGCAACACCCCTGACCGATGGATGGACAGACCGTTCTGCAGCACAGCCCTTGCCCTGGGAGGGGAGTGTGTGTGTGAACTGACATGGATGCCAGAGAGCTGAGCAGACGCCTGCCCCACAGACCCTGCTGTGCCCCCGCATACTCACCGGCCGGCGCTGCACTAGGGCAGAGCTCCCTGGTGACCTTGATGCCTCCGGGGTCAGCTGCCCCTGTGCACTAGCAGCTCGTGTGCCAGCCGCCATCTCGGACACTGCAAGAGAACCCGGAGGGGGATGCGGTGAGGCCCACACGGAACCACATGTCCCCCAGAGCCAGCCATCCACGTACTCTCTCCCAGAGCCCCACGGCCAGCCACGTCCCCAACGCCAGGGACCAGCCACCTGTCCCCTGCAGCCCCTGACCCCCAGGGACTCACCGCAGGGGATGTGCTTCACGTCCAGGTCCCAGTCCTCCTCCTCCTCCTCGAGGTGCCTGGGCAGCGAGCAGGCCCTGGGGTCGCGCCCCGCTGGGGACCCGGGGCTGGCATCACAGAGCGGGCCCAGGGGAGCAGAGCGGGGGCGGGGAGAAGATGTGGCGGCCGGGGGAGAGCAGGGGCTGAAGGAAGAGACGGCCACTGAGGCCCGGGTGCAGGCAGCTGCAAAGAGAGGGGGTGAGAGCACAGGGGAGAGACCCTTCCCCAGAGACAGACCCTCTCACCCTGCTGCAGAGAGACGCTCGAAGGACCTCACCCCATCAGGCCACGCACACTCTCTGCCCTGCCCCCAAGGTGCCCACAGAGTGACCCCCCCGTGCTCCAGCCCCCTCTCCCCTCGGCCTGGGAGCAGGCGGCTCAGCTGGGTCTGGCCACCGGCAAAGGGCTGGTCCCCGATGGCCCTGGAGACCATCTCTTGGGAGCACAATTCGGGGCAGGGCAAAAAGAGAACGTCACACTAGGCCCATGGCCCCCTGTCCTGCCAGGCCCACGGCCCCCTGTCCTGCTGGGTCTACGGCCCTTTCTGTCCCACCGGGGCCTACATGGCCCCCTGTTCCGCCAGGCCGCCAGACCCCCACAGGCCTTTCTGTCCCACCAGGGGACCCACAGCCCCCTGTCCCACCAGGCCCCCACGGCCCTTTCTGTCCCACCAGGGCCCCCACAGCCCTTTCTGTCCCACCAGGGCCCCCTCTGCCGCTGGGCCCCCACGGCCCCCTGTGCTGCCGGGCCCATGGCCCCTTCTGTCCTGTCACGGCCACATGGTCCCCTGTCCCACTGGGACCACATGTCTCATCCCATCCCGTCCCACTGGCACTATGTCCCCTCCAATGTCACCTGGCCTGCGCCCCACCTTGTGTCCCACCCCCCCGACCCCCACCACTGAGGTCCGTGCCTGCCATGCTCTCCCCAGCTCCATCACTGGGCCCGCATGCGTCACACCAAGGGGCATGTCCCTCATCAACCCTACCCCCCGACCAATGTTCCATCTAATTTTTTCCATACTTGTGCAGAATAAATGTTTTTGGTGCACCAAGCCATGTGCAGATGTGCACCACCAATAGAAACACCTGCTGCTGGCTGAGAGACACTGTGGGTGCTCTGTCAATCAGCTGGGTGACAGCTGAATCTCTCCTGGGTGGCCGCCCAAGCGCTCGGCTTACAGGGAACCCTACGCCTGCCCCCCTTCCTCACCAACGCATCCCCAGAGCCAGCCCCTCCACCGCCTGGCTCCCAGCCCATGCGCTGACCCAGTGCCCAGCCTACCCTTGCTGAGTGTGGCCTGGTTCCACAGCAGTTGGGCCACGGCACCGGTCCACTGGTGCTTGATGGCGGACGAGGGGGCCTGGAGCGTATACGCGTCTCGCAGCCGGCCTCGCCGGAACCACAGCTCGAAGCACAGCCCGCTCTCCCCGATGTTCTCCGTCAGCCCCATGTCGGCCGTCTGGGGGCAGCAGGGCCGGTGAGACGCACTGGGACAGCAGGGAGTTCTAGGGCGGGGGTCCAGCCAGTGCGCCTCAAAGGGTTGTTGGCGCAATCCTGTGGGGTGGGGTGGGGTGGGGCAGTGGGCGGGGTCCCATGGGACAGGGTAGGGGGTGGAATCCTACCCACAGTGGGGCTGGGCAGGGTGGGTTCCCATGGGGCATGGCAGGGCGGGACAGAGGGAGGGCAGAGTGAGGGAGGGGACCCGCAGGGTGAGGCAGGCAGGGCCATCCACAGGGGCATGCAGGGCCCAGGGCAACCTTTCCCCATCACGTGCCCCAGCCCCACTCCCCCTCTTCCCTAAACCCCACCCTTGCTCTGCCTGGGGGCATATGGGGGCCTGGCATGGCGGCAGCAGGGCCCCCCCCCTCACCATGCAGGCGGTGGGAGCTGGGGCCCCCCAGCAGTCAGCTCTGCCCTGCTGTGCCACCCTGCACCCGCTTCTCAGCGGCGGGGGCAGCAGAGTGCGCCAGTCCCAGGGGGCTGACGGGTCGCGCTGTGGAGAAGCCGAGGGCAGCGGGACGGGTTGGGGACCCCTGCTGCCGCCCTGCACCAAGACCCCACAACCCTTCGGACCTTGCCCAGCCCATGGGACAGTTGGGGGCTGCTACAGGGCCCAGCCCCATTGGTCTGTGGAGGGGCAGGCCCTGGAGAGGGGCCGGCAGGGGGGCTCACCGGGAAGGCCTGCTTGCAGACGTAGGCCTCCAGCCCTCCCTCGGCCCCCCTGCGCTTGCAGAACAGCAGCAGCTGCTCGAAGAGGAAGAGGTGCCGATGCCGCTTACGGCGCCCGTGCAGCACCACAAGCTCGTCCCGTTGCAGCAGCCGCCCCTGCGCCGCCAGGTCCAGCTGCGGGGAGAGGAGACATTGCAGGCAATGGGCAGCTCCGGGCCGTCCCACACCGGCAGGGACAGAGCCGTGCATGCTGGGAGACCCCCGGCTCCCACACCGGCAGGGACAGAGCTGTGCATGCTGGGAGAGCCCCAGCTCCTGCACCGGCAGGGACAGAGCCGTGCATGCTGGGAGAGCCCCGGCTCCCACACCAGCAAGGACAGAGCCGTGCATACTGGGAGAGCCCCGGCTCCCACACCGGCAGGGACAGAGCTGTGCATGCTTTGAGAGCCCCAGCTCCCGCACCGGCAGGGACAGAGCCGTGCATGCTGGGAGAGCCCCGGCTCCCACACCGGCAGGGACAGAGCCGTGCATGCTGGGCGGGGCCCAGGGGCGGAGCCAGACATGCTGGGAGGGGCTGAGCTGAAATGGTGTGAGCTGGGGGGACCTGGGTGCACTGGAGTGGAGGTGGGCACCCTGGGGTGGAGCGGGGAGGCCCTTGCCTACACTCACCTCGCAGCCCCGGATCTGCTCCATGGCCAGCAGGTCAGTGCCGTGCTGCACCTGGGAGTGCAGCAGCTGCTGTGCTGCCCCCAGAGCCTCGCGCTCTGACGCCTGCTCCGGGTCCGTCTCCTGCAACAGCTCTTCCAGAAAGTGCCCATAGCGCTCCAGCTGCTCCAGGGGCCTCCGCAGGGCACTTGCCAGCACCGCCTCTTCCCGGGGGGCCTCAGGGCGGCCGTGCGCGGTCTGGGAGGAAGGGAGGAGCTTGACTATGCACCATCCCCCCGGCACCTGCTGTCTCTCCTGCCAGAGCCTGACTCCCAGCCCTGTGCCCTAACCAGTAGGCCCCACTCCCTTCTGAGCACAAGGGCTAGAACCCAGGAGTCCTCGCTCACAGACCCACCCCCCTGTGCTAACCACTGGACCCCACTCCCCTCCCAGAGCTGGGGTAAGGACATAGACACCCAGCACCCTGTCTTCTGACCCTCATCTGCACTGAAGGCCTCAGGGAAAGGACAGACGTGGGCAGGTACTGAAGGGTCCGTCACCTGCTGCCCAGTCCCAGCTTGGGGCAGCCAGAGCCTGGGGGTGCAGCCCGGGGAGGTACGTTCGTAGGCGGTACGTCCCAGTTATATTTAGCCCTTTGCAGCACTCCCTGGCAAGGCGCCCCCGGTTGACTGAGTGAGGTGTGAATTCATTTGTTTAAACCTGCAGTCTATTAATTTCATCCCGGGACCCCAGATCTTGTGTGACGTGCGGGATAAATAACACTTCCATGTACACTTCCTCCAGGCCTGCCATGATTTTATAGACCTCTATCATTTCCCCCCTTTGTTGTCTCCTTTCCAGCCCGAAAAGCCCTAGTCTCTCCTCAGATGGCACCTCACTGTTTGCCCCTTTTATCAGATCATTCCTCAGAGCCATCACCTACATGGAGTGGGTCAGGGGTGGAAATCTCCTCCACACCCTCAGCCATGCAGACAGATGCAAAAAGATTCATTGTATTTCTCTACCATGGCCTTACTGTCCTTGAGTGCCCCTTGATCAGCTAGTAGCTTAAAAGCAGAAAGGTTTGCTGTTTGTGTCTTTTGGCGGTTGCCTAATTATCCTTTTACATTTGACATAATGGGACCCAGGAGTCCAGAACTCCCTGCCCTGCCTTCCCTAACCATTGACCTCCACTCCCCTCCCAGAGCTCGGAGCACCCCCACTGGCAGCACACATGGTACCTTGTTGGCAGCTGGATGGCAGGCCAGGGCCGCCATGAGCTTCTGCTGGTTCTTCACATAGGGGGCATAGAGACCGAACTGGTCCGCCTGGCACAGAGAGACGGGGTGTTAGAACCAACTCCAGCTCCCTCCACCCCAGGATGGGCACCGTGCCCTGCCAGCCCATGGGCACAGGGTAGGTGCACTCAGAGCACCCACCTGGGGTGTGGGGAAGGGTCCCCAGCTGGGCCCCTGGGCCAGACACTCACGTAGCGCAGGAAGCAGGCCCCCGCACGCAGGGGGTGGCTGGCACAGCCCCGCAGCTCCTTCAGGAAGTAGGCCTGGTGGAAGTCCAGCAGCCGCCGGCGGGTGCTCTCCAGGGCGTCACACTCACGTCTCAGCTCAGGGGACAGGTCCTGGCATGCAGGCTCCAGGGACAGCGACTCTGCCAGGCAGCACAAGTACCCCTGCTCTGCAGCAATCAGGTCCGCCACCAGCTGCTGCTGGACGCTGGGCAGGAGGGGACGGGCATGAGTGAGGGGCTCTGGGCCCTCCCCACTAGGTGCTGATGCACTCCCACCCTTGGGTCACCCAGGCCGCTGGGCAGCCAACGGCCCTCTTGGCACTGATGGGCACCATGCCCTGCCAATGAGCCCTCCACCCCATGGGCACAAACAGGAAGTGCCTGGGCACACTGCTCTCCAGCAGGGCAGTGGATTGCAGTGTGTGTCGGGCAGTGCCCAGACCCATGGGGAGCACTGCTCTCAGATGGGGCAGTGGATCGCAGTGTGTGTCGGGCAGTGCCCAGACCCATGGGGAGCACTGCTCTCAGATGGGGCAGTGGATCGCAGTGTGTGTCGGGCAGTGCCCAGACCCATGGGGAGCACTGCTCTCAGATGGGGCAATGGATCGCAGTGTGTGTCGGGTAGTGCCCAAACCCGTGGGGCGCACTGCTCTCCAGCGGGGCAGTGTGCATCAGGCAGTGCCCAGATCCATGGGGCGCACTGCTCTCAGATGGGGCAGTGGATCGCAGTGTGTGTCGGGCAGTGCCCAGACCCATGGGGAGCACTGCTCTCAGATGGGGCAGTGGATCGCAGTGTGTGTCGGGCAGTGCCCAGACCCATGGGGAGCACTGCTCTCAGATGGGGCAGTGGATCGCAGTGTGTGTCGGGCAGTGCCCAGACCCATGGGGAGCACTGCTCTCAGATGGGGCAGTGGATCACAGTGTGTGTTGGGCAGTGCCCAGACCCATGGGGCGCACTGCTCTCAGATGGGGCAATGGATCGCAGTGTGTGTCGGGTAGTGCCCAAACCCGTGGGGCGCACTGCTCTCCAGCGGGGCAGTGGATTGCAGTGTGTGTCGGGCAGTGCCCAGACCCATGGGGAGCACTGCTCTCAGATGGGGCAATGGATCACAGTGTGTGTCGGGTAGTGCCCAAACCCGTGGGGCGCACTGCTCTCCAGCGGGGCAGTGTGCATCAGGCAGTGCCCAGATCCATGGGGCGCACTGCTCTCAGACGGGGCAGTGGATCACAGTGTGTGTTGGGGCAGTGTCCAGACCCATGGGGCACACTGCTCTCCAGCGGGGCAGTGTGTGTTGGGCAGTGTCCAGACCTGTGGGGCACACTGCTCTCAGACGGGGCAGTGGATTGCAGTGTGTGTCGGGCAGTGCCCAGATCTGCAGAGCTTGGGGCTGGTACAAACCCCTCTCCGGCAGAGCAACTCACCCCAGGCGGCGTTTCCGCTCGGTGCTTGGCGTGCCCCCCCACGGTGCGTCGGCTCTCTGGGCACTGCTCCGCACCACCATGACATGCTCCCGGGGAGAGCAGGTGCGGTCTACCACCTCCTGGCTGCTCACCTCGAGGCCGCGGATGAAGACGCTGGGGTGGGGAGGGCTAGGGCCGGGCACGCTCAGGGACCTCTGCGTACTGGGGGGGCTTTTATGGGGTGGGCGGTAGGGAGGCACTGTGCCCAGAGGCAGCGTGGGTCCCTGGAAGAAGGCAGTGGCAGGGGAGTTGCTGGGAGGGGGGCTTCCCTCTTCACCGCTGTTCTCCATGGGGTTCCCGGGGGGTGCTCTGTGCAGGCCAGGGGAGAGGCTGCCAGGCGGGGGCAGCAGGCAGCTCATGCTGCGGGAGGAGGCCAGGCCAGTGCCCAGGCCCCGCCCTGGACGCTGCGGGGAGCTGGAGGCGCTGGCGCTGTCAGCTCGGCGCCGGGGTGGGGGGCCGGCCCGCAATGCCACCTCCAGCCGCTTCTGCAAGAAGCGCCCCAGCTCCTGACAGCGAGCCTGGTACCGCCCCAAGTCCCAGAGCGCCCGGGGTCCCTGCGCCGCCAGCCCACGCAGCTCCTGCAAGGCGTCGTCCAAGAGCTCGCCATGCCCCGCCCCTGGCTCCCCGCCGTCCTCTAGGGCCGGCAGGCACATGGTGCTTTCCGGGGCCCCGTCCTGAGCCTACAAGAGAGAGCAGGAGAGACGGTGAGAGACACAAACCAGAGGGACCGGAGGCGAGGCGGGGGTCTGCAATGAAAATAGGCAGAAATGACAAATGGACCCAGGAACCCATGTGGGGCACTGCCTGGGGATGCAAACCCGCCTTGGGCAGGCAGCCTCTGCTCTCCCCTCCCTCTCCCCTCCAGAAAGCACCCAAGTCCCAACACACAACCTACCACTCACAGCGCCAGCAGTGCCCCGCGCCCACGTAGCAGGACGCACCTTTGCCCCGCCCCATGTAGCAGGACACGCCCTGCAGAGCCGAGCCCCGCCCCCACGTAGCAGGACACGCCCTGCAGCGCCGAGCCCCGCCCCCACGCAGCAGGACACGCCCTGCAGAGCCGAGCCCCGCCCCCACGCAGCAGGACACGCCCTGCAGAACAAAGAGTGGGGAGAGGAGGGGCGGGAAGAGGGGTCCCTGGCGATGCTGGTTACCTGGCCAGCAGACACAGGCCAGGTGCTTCTTGGGGGACTGGAGGCTGGGCTAGATGGAGGGGGCTGTGGGACGGGGCAGGAGGAGCAGGCAGAGGCCCTCTGGGTGCAGGGCACACTCAGACATGCTGGGCTGGGGAGGGGAGCAGGCCAACAGGCCTGAGGATTCCTGTGCTGGCTTCGAAGCTCAATAAACCCCCCCAGGTGATGCTGCTTGGGAGTCGCTCTGGTCTAGAGACCAGGGCTGCACTATTCCCTCTTAGGCCAGGGGCCCCGGGACCCAGAGCAAGGGGTGCCCCAGTGGGGCCCACAGCAGCAGCAGGCGGGGGGCTGTCCCAGGAGGCAGAGGAGCTGAACCCATGAGAGATATTGGACCCCTGAAGGAGGGTCGCACTGGGGACTGTAGCAGCCAAGCCTGGGCATGATCCGTAACAGCCCCTACCCCAGCACTGCACCTCCCACCTGTGGTACGGAGCTGCCCGCACAGCCCATGTGGCCCCCCCACCACCCCTGGTATGGCGGGCTCCACAGAGCCAACGCCCCACCAATGCTCCCTCTAATCTTTTCCATCCATTTGTGGAATATATTTTGTCATCTGCACAGAGGCATCTGTGAATGTGCACCACCCGTAGGGACAAAACCCAGCTGTGGGTGCTCTGCTAATCAGCTGAGTGGCCACACGAGTGCACAGCTTGCAGGGAACCCTGGTGAGTGTTGGGTCAGGGGGCTGTCAGGCCAGGGGGCAGGGTACAGCAGGCCAGCGGGCTGTGGGCTCGGGGGACAGGGTGCAGCAGGCGGGGGGGTGGTTTGGGGTCAGGGGGCAGGGTGCAGCAGGCTGGGGGGCTGTGGGGTCGGGGGACAGGGTGAAGCAGGCCAGCAGGCTGTGGGGTCGGGGGCAGGGTGCAGCAGGCTGCGGGGCTGTGGGGTCAGGGGACAGGGTACAGCAGGCTGGGGGGCTGTTGGGTCGGAGGGCAGGGTGCAGCAGGCTGAGGGGCTGTGGGGACAGAGGGCAGGGTGCAGCAGGCTGGGGGGTTCTGGGATCAGGGGGCAGTGTGCAGCAGGTTGGGGGCTGTTGGGTCAGAGGGCAGGGTACAGCAGGCTGGGGGGTTCTGGGATCGGGGGGCAGTGTGCAGCAGGTTGGGGGCTGTTGGGTCAGAGGGCAGGGTGCAGCAGGCCGGGGGGCTGTTGGGTCGGGGGGCAGGGTGCAGCAGGCCGGGGGGCTGTTGGGTCGGGGGGCAGGGTGCAGCAGGCCGCGGGGCTGTGGGGTCAGGGGTCAGGGTGCAGCAGGCCGGGGGGCTGTTGGGTCGGGGGGCAGCGTGCAGCAGGCTGGGGGGGCTGTTGGGTCGGGGGGCAGGGTGCAGCAGGCTGGGGGGCTGTGGGGTCAGAGGGCAGGGTGCAGCAGGCTGAGGGGCTGTGAGGTAGGGGGGCAGGGAGCAGCAGGCCTGGGGGCTGTGGGGTCGGGGGGCAGCGTGCAGCAGGCTGGGGGGCTGTTGGGTCGGGGGGCACGGTGCGGCAGGTTGGAGGACTGTTGGGATCGGGGGGCAGGGTGCAGCAGGCTGGGGGCTGTTGGGTCGGGGGGCAGGGTGCAGCAGGCTGAGGGGCTGTTGGGTCAGAGGGCAGGGTGCAGCAGGCTGAGGGGCTGTGGGGTCAGGGGGCACCGTGCAGCAGGCAGGGGGCTGTGGGGTCGGGGGGCACCGTGCAGCAGGCAGGGGGGTTCTGAGATCGGGGGGCAGGGTGCAGCAGCTTGGGGGCTGTTGGGTCGGGGGGCAGGGTGCAGCAGGCCAGGGGGCTGTGGGATCGGAGGGCAGCGTGCAGCAGGCCAGGGGGCTGTGGGATCGGGGGGCAGCGTGCAACAGGCTGGGGGGTTCTGGGATCGGGGGGCAGTGTGCAGCAGGTTGGGAGCTGTTGGGTCAGAGGGCAGTGTGCAGCAGGACAGGGGTCAGTGGGGTCGGGGGGCACCGTGCAGCAGGCAGGGGGGTTCTGGGATCGGGGGGCAGTTTGCAGCAGCTTGGGGGCTGTTGGGTCGGGGGGCAGGGTGCAGCAGGCTGGGGGGCTGTTGGGTCGGAGGGCAGGGTGCAGCAGGTTGGGGGGCTGTTGGGTCGGAGGGCAGGGTGCAGCAGGCTTGGGGGCTGTTGGGTCGGGGGGCAGGGTGCAGCAGGCTGGGGGGTTCTGGGATCGGGGGGCAGTGTGCAGCAGGTTGGGGGCTATTGGGTCAGAGGGCAGGGTGCAGCAGGCTTGGGGGCTGTTGGGTCGGGGGGCAGGGTGCAGCAGGCTGAGGGGCTGTTGGGTCAGGGGGCAGGGTGCAGGAGGCTGGGGGGCTGTGGGGTGAGAGGGCAGGGTGCAGCAGGCTGAGGGGCTGTTGGGTCAGGGGGCAGGGTACAGCAGGTTGGGGGGCTGTTGGGTCAGGGGGCAGGGTGCAGCAGGCTCGCGGGCTGTTGGGTCAGGGGGCAGGGTGCAGCAGGCTGAGGGGCTGTTGGGTCAGAGGGCAGGGTGCAGCAGGCTGAGGGGCTGTTGGGTCAGAGGGCAGGGTGCAGCAGGCTGAGGGGCTGTTGGGTCAGAGGGCAGGGTGCAGCAGGCTGAGGGGCTGTGGGGTCGGGGGGCAGGGTGCAGGAGGCCAGGGGGCTGTGGGGGCAGGGGGCAGGGTGTAGCAGTCTGAGGGGCTGTTGGGTCGGGGGACAGGGTGCAGCAGGCCGGGGGGCTGTTGGGTCGGGGGGCAGGGTGCAGCAGGCCGGGGGGCTGTTGGGTCGGGGGGCAGGGTGCAGCAGGCCGGGGGGCTGTGGGGTCAGGGGGCAGGGTGCAGCAGGCCGGCGGGCTGTTAGGTCAGGGGGCAGGGTGCAGCAGGCGGCGGGCTGTTGGGTCGGGGGGCAGGGTGCAGCAGGCTGGGGGGCTGTTGGGTCGGGGGGCAGGGTGCAGCAGGCTGGGGGGCTGTGGGGTCAGAGGGCAGGGTGCAGCAGGCTGAGGGGCTGTGGGGTAGGGGGGCAGGGAGCAGCAGGTTGGGGGCTGTGGGGTCGGGGGGCAGCGTGCAGCAGGCTGGGGGGTGTCTGGGATCGGGGGGCAGTGTGCAGCAGGTTGGGGGCTGTTGGGTCAGAGGGGCAGGGTGCAGCAGGCCGGGGGGCTGTTGGGTCGGGGGGCAGGGTGCAGCAGGCCGGGGGGCTGTTGGGTCGGGGGGCAGGGTGCAGCAGGCCGGGGGGCTGTGGGGTCAGGGGGCAGGGTGCAGCAGGCCGGGGGGCTGTTGGGTCGGGGGGCAGCGTGCAGCAGGCTGGGGGGCTGTTGGGTCGGGGGGCAGGGTGCAGCAGGCTGGGGGGCTGTGGGGTCAGAGGGCAGGGTGCAGCAGGCTGAGGGGCTGTGAGGTAGGGGGGCAGGGAGCAGCAGGCCTGGGGGCTGTGGGGTCGGGGGGCAGCGTGCAGCAGGCTGGGGGGCTGTGGGGTCAGAGGGCAGGGTGCAGCAGGCTGAGGGGCTGTGAGGTAGGGGGGCAGGGAGCAGCAGGCCTGGGGGCTGTGGGGTCGGGGGGCAGCGTGCAGCAGGCTGGGGGGCTGTTGGGTCGGGGGGCACGGTGCGGCAGGTTGGAGGCTGTTGGGTCGGGGGGCAGGGTGCAGCAGGCTGGGGGGCTGTTGGGTCGGGGGGCAGGGTGCAGCAGGCTGGGGGGCTGTGGGGTCAGAGGGCAGGGTGCAGCAGGCTGAGGGGCTGTGGGGTAGGGGGCAGGGAGCAGCAGGTTGGGGGGCTGTGGGGTCGGGGGGCAGCGTGCAGCAGGCTGGGGGGTTCTGGGATCGGGGGGCAGTGTGCAGCAGGTTGGGGGCTGTTGGGTCAGAGGGCAGGGTGCAGCAGGCCGGGGGGCTGTTGGGTCGGGGGGCAGGGTGCAGCAGGCCGGGGGGCTGTTGGGTCGGGGGGCAGGGTGCAGCAGGCCGGGGGGCTGTGGGGTCAGAGGGTAGGGTGCAGCAGGCTGAGGGGCTGTGAGGTAGGGGGGCAGGGAGCAGCAGGCCTGGGGGCTGTGGGGTCGGGGGGCAGCGTGCAGCAGGCTGGGGGGCTGTTGGGTCGGGGGGCACGGTGCGGCAGGTTGGAGGCTGTTGGGTCGGGGGGCAGGGTGCAGCAGGCTGGGGGGCTGTTGGGTCGGGGGGCAGGGTGCAGCAGGCTGAGGGGCTGTTGGGTCGGGGGGCAGGGTGCAGCAGGCTGAGGGGCTGTGGGGTCAGGGGGCACCGTGCAGCAGGCAGGGGGCTGTGGGGTCGGGGGGCACCGTGCAGCAGGCAGGGGGGTTCTGAGATCGGGGGCCAGGGTGCAGCAGCTTGGGGGCTGTTGGGTCGGGGGCAGGGTGCAGCAGGCCAGGGGGCTGTGGGATCGGAGGGCAGCGTGCAGCAGGCCAGGGGGCTGTGGGATCGGGGGGCAGCGTGCAACAGGCTGGGGGGTTCTGGGATCGGGGGGCAGTGTGCAGCAGGTTGGGAGCTGTTGGGTCAGAGGGCAGTGTGCAGCAGGACAGGGGTCAGTGGGGTCGGGGGGCACCGTGCAGCAGGCAGGGGGGTTCTGGGATCGGGGGGCAGTTTGCAGCAGCTTGGGGCTGTTGGGTCGGGGGGCAGGGTGCAGCAGGCTGGGGGGCTGTTGGGTCGGAGGGCAGGGTGCAGCAGGTTGGGGGGCTGTTGGGTCGGAGGGCAGGGTGCAGCAGGCTTGGGGCTGTTGGGTCGGGGGGCAGGGGGTGCAGCAGGCTGGGGGGTTCTGGGATCGGGGGGCAGTGTGCAGCAGGTTGGGGGCTATTGGGTCAGAGGGCAGGGTGCAGCAGGCATGGGGGCTGTTGGGTCGGGGGGCAGGGTGCAGCAGGCTGAGGGGGCTGTTGGGTCAGGGGGCAGGGTGCAGGAGGCTGGGGGGCTGTGGGGTGAGAGGGCAGGGTGCAGCAGGCTGAGGGGCTGTTGGGTCAGGGGGCAGGGTACAGCAGGTTGGGGGGGGCTGTTGGGTCGGGGGGCAGGGTGCAGCAGGCTCGCGGGCTGTTGGGTCAGGGGGGCAGGGTGCAGCAGGCTGAGGGGCTGTTGGGTCAGGAGGGCAGGGTGCAGCAGGCTGAGGGGCTGTAGGGTCAGAGGGCAGGGTGCAGCAGGCTGAGGGGCTGTGGGGTCGGGGGGCAGGGTGCAGGAGGCCAGGGGGCTGTGGGGGCAGGGGGCAGGGTGTAGCAGTCTGAGGGGCTGTTGGGTCGGGGGACAGAGTGCAGCAGGCCGGGGGGCTGTTGGGTCGGGGGGCAGGGTGCAGCAGGCCGAGGGGCTGTGGGGTCAGGGGGCAGGGTGCAGCAGGCCGAGGGGCTGTGGGATCAGGGGGCAGGTGCAGCAGGCTGGGGGGCTGTTGGGTCGGGGGGCAGGGTGCAGCAGGCTGGGGGGCTGTTGGGTCGGGGGCAGGGTGCAGCAGGCTGAGGGGCTGTGGGGTAGGGGGGCAGGGAGCAGCAGGCCTGGGGGCTGTTGGGTCGGGGGGCAGCGGTGCAGCAGGCTGGGGGGTTGGGTCGGGGGGCAGGGTGCGGCAGGTTGGAGGCTGTTGGGTCGGGGGCCAGGGTGCAGCAGGCTGGGGGGCTGTTGGGTCGGGGGGCAGGGTGCAGCAGGCTGAGGGGCTGTTGGGTCGGGGGGCAGGGTGCAGCAGGCTGGGGGTGTACTGAGATCGGGGGCAGGGTGCAGCAGGCCAGGGGGCTGTGGGATCGGAGGGCAGCGTGCAGCAGGCCAGGGGGCTGTGGGATCGGGGGGCAGCGTGCAACAGGCTGGGGGGTTCTGGGATCGGGGGGCAGTGTGCAGCAGGTTGGGAGCTGTTGGGTCAGAGGGCAGTGTGCAGCAGGACGGAGGGGTCAGTGGGGTGGGCGGGGGGGCAGGCGGGTGCAGCAGGCAGGGGGTTCTGGGATCGGGGGGCAGTTTGCAGCAGCTTGGGGGTGTTGGGTCGGGGGGCAGGGTGCAGCAGGCTGGGGGGCTGTTGGGACGGAGGGCAGGGTGCAGCAGGTGGGGGGCTGTTGGGTCGGAGGGCAGGGTGCAGCAGGCTTGGGGGCTGTTGGGTCGGGGGGCAGGGTGCAGCAGGCTGGGGGGTCCTGGGATCGGGGGGCAGTGTGCAGCAGGTGGGGACTATTGGGTCAGAGGGCAGGGTGCAGCAGGCTTGGGGGCTGTTGGGTCGGGGGGCAGGGTGCAGCAGGCTGAGGGGCTGTTGGGTCAGGGGTCAGGGTGCAGGAGGCTGGGGGCTGTTGGGTGAGAGGGCAGGGTGCAGCAGGCTGAGGGGCTGTTGGGTCAGGGGGCAGGGGGCAGCAGGCTCGCGGGCTGTTGGGGCAGGGTGCAGCAGGCTGAGGGGCTGTGGGGTCAGAGGGCAGGGTGCAGCAGGCTGAGGGGCTGTTGGGTCAGGGGTCAGGGTGCAGCAGGCCGGGGGGCTGTTGGGTCGGGGGGCAGGGTGCAGCAGGCCAGGGGGCTGTGGGGGCAGGGGGCAGGGTGCAGCAGGCCGGGGGGCTGTGGGGTCGGGGGGCAGGTGCAGCAGGCTGAGGGGCTGTTGGGTCGGGGGGCAGGGTGCACAGGCTGAGGGGCTCTTGGGTCAGAGGGCAGGGTGCAGCAGGCTGGGGGGCTATGGGGTCCGGGGGCAGGGTACAGCCGGCTGAGGGGCTGTGGGGTCAGGGGGCAAGGTGCAGGAGGCTGGGGGGCTGTGGGGTCAGAGGGCAGGCTGCAGCAGGCTGAGGAGCTGTTGTGTCAGAGGTCAGGGTGCAGCAGGCTGAAGGGCTGTGGGGTCAGGGGGCAGCAGGCTGGGAGGCTGTGGGGTCAGAGGGCAGGGTGCAGCAG
The DNA here is from genome assembly GCA_032595735.1 of Pelochelys cantorii. NCBI lineage: Eukaryota > Metazoa > Chordata > Testudines > Trionychidae > Pelochelys > Pelochelys cantorii. The sequence goes on along the minus strand of CM064351.1, from coordinate 10,183,406 downwards.
GCTGAGGGGCTGTGGGGTCGGGGGGCAGGGTGCAGCAGGCTGAGGGGCTGTGGGGTCGGGGGGCAGGGTGCAGCAGGCTGAGGGGCTGTTGGGTCAGAGGGCAGGGTGCCGCAGGCTGGGGGGCTGTGGGGTCGGGGGGCAGGGTTCAGCAGGCCGGGGGGCTGTCGGGTCGGGGGGCAGGGTGCAGCAGGCTGAGGGGCTGTGGGGTCGGGGGACAGGGTTCAGCAGGCCAGGGGGCTGTTGGGTCAGGGGGCAGGGTGCAGGAGGCCGGGGGCTGTTGGGTCGGGGGGCAGGGTGCAGCAGGCTGAGGGGCTGTTGGGTCAGGGGGCAGGGTGCAGCAGGCTGAGGGGCTGTTGGGTCAGGGGGCATGGTGCAGGAGGCTGAGGGGCTGTTGCGTCGGGGGTCAGGGTGCAGCAGGCTGGGGGGCTGCGGGGTCGGGGGGCATGTTGCAGCAGGCTGAGGGGCTGTTGGGTCAGGGGGCAGGGTGCAGCAGGCTGGGGGGCTGTTGGGTCGGGGGGCAGGCTGCAGCAGGCCGGGGGCTGTTGGGGCAGGGGGTAGGGTGCAGCAGTCTGAAGGGCTGTTGGGTCAGGGGACAGGGAGCAGCAGGCTGAGGGGCTGTGGGGTCAGAGGGCAGGGTGCAGCAGGCTGAAGGGCTGTTGGGTCAGGGGGCAGGGGGCAGCAGGCTGAGGGGCTGTTGGGTCGGGGGGCAGGGTGCAGCAGGCTGAGGGGCTGTTGGGTCGGGGGGCAGGGTGCAGCAGGCCGGGGGCTGTGGGGTCGGGGGGCAGGGTGCAGCAGGCTGAGGGGCTGTTGGGTCGGGGGGCAGGGTGCAGCAGGCCGGGGGCTGTGGGGTCGGGGGGCAGGGTGCAGCAGGCTGAGGGGCTGTTGCGTCGGGGGGCAGGGTGCAGCAGGCCGGGGGCTGTGGGGTCGGGGGGCAGGGTGCAGCAGGCTGAGGGGCTGTTGGGTCGGGGGGCAGGGTGCAGCAGGCCGGGGGCTGTGGGGTCGGGGGGCAGGGTGCAGGAGGCCAGGGGGCTGTGGGGGCAGGGGGCAGGGTGTAGCAGTCTGAGGGGCTGTTGGGTCGGGGGACAGGGTGCAGCAGGCTGAGGGGCTGTTGGGTCGGGGGGCAGGGTGCAGCAGGCTGAGGGGCTGTTGGGTCGGGGGGCAGGGTGGGCGTGGGTGGGGCAGGGTGCAGTCTGAGGGGCTGTTGGGTCGGGGGGCAGGGTGCAGCAGTCTGAGGGGCTGTTGGGTCGGGGGACAGGGTGCAGCAGGCTGAGGGGCTGTTGGGTCGGGGGGCAGGGTGCAGCAGGCTGAGGGGCTGTTGGGTCGGGGGGCAGGGTGCAGCAGTCTGAGGGGCTGTTGGGTCGGGGGGCAGGGTGCAGCAGGCTGAGGGGCTGTGGGGTCGGGGGGCAGGGTGCAGCAGGCTGAGGGGCTGTTGGGTCGGGGGACAGGGTGCAGCAGGCTGAGGGGCTGTTGGGTCGGGGGACAGGGTGCAGCAGGCTGAGGGGTTGTGGGGGCAGGGGGCAGGGTGCAGCAGGCTGGGGGGTTGTTGGGTCAGAGGGCAGGGTGCAGCAGGCTGAGGGGCTGTGGGGTCGGGGGACAGGGTGCAGCAGGCTGGGGGGCTGTTGGGTCGGGGGGCAGGGTGCAGGAGGCCAGGGGGCTGTGGGGCTAGCTGGGAAGAGGAGCGGGGAGGGGTACTACCTGTGCCTGCTGCCGGCGGCCCCTCTCCTGCTGAAGCTGCGCTAGGCGATGGTTGCTGAGCCGCACCAGCCGATGGATGGCGTCGTCCACCTCTTGGTACAGGCCGGCTGCCTTTGCAGCCTGGCCGCTGGGAACGGGAAGAGGCGTCAGACCCTGCCCCATGCACTGTCCCCTGCCCCCCCCACGCCACCCTGCCCCACACATCATCCCCTGCCCTATGCACTGGCCCCTGCACCCCCCGCGCCACCCTGCCCCACGCACCACTGCCCCCCACTGCCAGCCCCACCCCGGCACTGCCAGCAACACTGTGGCTAGGCATGGAAAAGTCACATCTGACGCTCTCCTATTGCAGCGCCACAACCATGGCCTGGCACAGGCCAGGGGGTACACGGCAGCTCCCCACCATCACGGGCCAGTTGCTGCAACAGGGCCAGGGCGCCTCTCCCAGTGGCTGGCGTCCTTGCCCCCGGATAGGACCGAGCCCCCTTCCTGTGTTGGGCCTGGTCTCCCCTCCCCTCCGACGGGACGTGGGGCAAGGGTAACCTGTGAGTTTCGGACGGGGTCAGCTGAGCCAGCAGGATCCCCCCACTGCTCTGCAACTCCAGCAGCCGCGGGTCTGACAGCAGCTTCTGCATGGCCTCCTGGTGCTCAGCGATGCGCACAGAGAGTGCCTGCGGGCACATGGCAGTGAGCAGCGCACCAGCGCCCTGCAGGGCCAGCCTGCCCACCCTAGCCACCGCCCCCCGCCAGGCCCAGAGCCCCCGCCTGGCCCAGAGCCCCCCAGCCCCACAACCCCTACCCATCCCAGAGCTCCCCCACCTGCCCACCCCCACCGAGAGCCCCCTGCCTAGCCCAGAACTCCTACTCGTCCCAGAGCCCCCACCTGGCCCAGAACCCTACCCATGCCAGAGCCCCCTCCCCGCCCCCCAGAACCCCGACCCATCCCAGAGCCCCCGCCTGGCCCAGAGCCCCCGCCTGGCCCAGAGCCCCCTCCCCACCCCCACAGAATCCCTCCCCATCCCAGAGCTCCTTGCCTAGCCCAGAACCCCTACTCATCCCAGAGCCCCCCTCCACCTGGTCAGCCCCACCCAGAGCTGGGGTGTGTGAGGGGAGGTGGGGGATGGGTTATAACCTCTCCCCTATGTAAAGGGGGGCTGGCTGGGGCACAGGGAGCGCTGGGGTGTCTGAGGGGAGGTGGGGGGATGGGTTATAACCTCTCCCCTGTGAAAAGGGGGGCTGGCTGGGGCACAGGGAGCGCTGGGGTGTCTGAGGGGAGGTGGGGGGATGGGTTATAACCTCTCCCCTGTGAAAAGGGGGGCTGGGGGGGGCACAGGGAACACTGGGGTGTCTGAGGGAGGTGGGGGGATGGGATATAACCTCTCCCCTGTGTAAAGGGGGACTGGCTGGGGCACAGGGAGCACTGGGGTGTGTGAGGGGAGGTGGGGGATGGGTTATAACCTCTCCCCTGTGTAAGGGGGCTGGGGGGGGCACAGGGAGCGCTGGGGTGTGTGAGGGGAGGTGGGGGATGGGTTATAACCTCTCCCCTGTGTAAAGGGGGACTGGGGGGGGCACAGGGAACACTGGGGTGTGTGAGGGGAGGTGGGGGATGGGTTATAACCTCTCCCCTGTGTAAAGGGGGACTGGGGGGGGCCACAGGGAACACTGGGGTGTGTGAGGGGAGGTGGGGGATGGGTTATAACCTCTCCCCTGTGTAAAGGGGCACAGGGAACACTGGGGTGTCTGAGGGAGGTGGGGAGATGCTGACTGACTCAGCAATGTCCCCGAAACCTCCTTTCTTATAGCCCCCTGCCCAGCTAGCCTGGTCCGAGAGGCCCCTGCCCTGCCCAGGGCCTCTTCAGGGTGCTGCAGGGGCAGCAAAGCCCCAGGGGAGCCTGGAGGGCAGGTACGGGGGGGGGGGTGCAGGGGAGGGACACTTACCGCCTTGCTCTCAGCCAGTCCCAACGCCTCCAGCTCTGCACTGGCCGCCTGCACCGACTGTATCACGCACTGGCAGAGCGCGCAGAGCCGCTCCAGCGCCTGTGGGCAGAGTGCAAAAGGGGTTCACAAGCCTCCTGCGAGGGGCAACCTACCACCCCAGTTGTGTGTGAGGTTGTGTGACACGGGCTGCAGGGGGCCGTGCGGGGGGAGGGCTCCCAGCTCTCACCTGGCACGTCTCCACCCAGTGGCCGTGCAGGTGCAGCAGGGGAGTGCAGAGCGCTGCGGGGGGGCTGCAGGGGGGGCTCCCAGCTCTCACCTGGCACGTCTCCACCCAGTGGCTGTGCAGGTGCAGCAGGGGAGTGCAGAGCGCTGCGGGGGGGCTGCAGGGGGGGCTCCCAGCTCTCACCTGGCACGTCTCCACCCAGTGGCCGTGCAGGTGCAGCAGGGGAGTGCAGAGCGCTGCGGGGGGGCTGCAGGGGGGGCTCCCAGCTCTCACCTGGCACGTCTCCACCCAGTGGCCGTGCAGGTGCAGCAGGGGAGTGCAGAGCGCTGCGGGGGGGCTGCAGGGGGGGCTCCCAGCTCTCACCTGGCACGTCTCCACCCAGTGACCGTGCAGGTGCAGCAGGGGAGTGCAGAGCGCTGCGGGGGGGCTCCCAGCTCTCACCTGGCAAGTCTCCACCCAGTGGCCGTGCGAGTGCGGCAGGGTCCCGCCCAGGGCCGGCTGCAGCTGCTCTGGGTGCACGAAGAGGGGCAGGTCGGCAGGCGAGAGGACGAGCGCCTCCTGGGGAAGGGAGCTGGGTGTCACCAAGCAGGGAACCTCCCGCCCCAGCCGGGGGAAATCCGGCCCCTTCTCCACTCCCAGCTGGAAGCCTGTCACATTACTGGATTTTGAGGGGAGCAGCCAGATCACTGCTGCACCCATGGGGGGGAGGGTGTTTGCCCCAAAAGCTGGTACAAAGGGGGCCATGCGAGGTGTCAAATGAAAGCTTATCTTATACTGATTCTATATATGTGATTCATGTGATTGTATAATGTCTGTGTGTGAAGTTATAATCATGTACTTTGTGTGGATACCAAATGTTTCTCTGTATGTGGTTGAACTATGGGCAAAGCAGCTCAGCCTATGAACATGCTAATGAGCAAGTCTCTATGGAACAATAGCCCGCTATAGGCCAAGGACACACCTCAAGAATGGTGACTGATACCTAGGGGCTACCAGCAGGGAACACAGGGGTAGGCCATGGGCCAGGTGACTGGCTGCAGCCAAGAAGAGACCAGGGAGGAGGTATAAAGAGGCCATGTGGCAGCCTCCATTTGGTCTTCAGATCTGCTCCTGACCCCAGAAGCAGCCTCGCAGGGGATCTCGAGCCGGGAAGAACTGTGGACCCATCCGGACATAGGATGTACACCAAGGACTTTTAAGCCAGCAGTTATAACATCTCTGCTGCAAGCCTGCATCAAGAACTGGGAGATTCGATGCATGTAATGTATGATACTTCAACAGCCTTACTCTCAGGCTTTTCTTTCTTTTAGTAATAAACCTTTAGATTTTAGATTCTAAAGGATTGGCTCAGTGTGATTTGTGGGTAAGATCCAGAGTGTAAATTGGCCTGGGATCTGTGGCTGGTTTCTGGGAACCAGACAGAACTTGTTCAGGGAAGGTAAGATTGGGCTCTAAAACCCCTCACTTATGTATGAGGCCCGGGGCCATCTGGGGCACGGATATTGCTGGGGTGTCTGAGGGGTTTTGCTCGTGAGGCTTCAGGCAGGCAGCTGAAGCGCTCTGTGGGACTGGTTTGTGGCCTATTTGGGAAGGCCTCCAGTCTGGGGGCTAGAGAGAGCCCCGAATTTGAGCAATTCGCCCTGAGCAGACACCCTTAGCTGTGCCCAGACCCGGCCATTTCCCCTCCCGCTCCCGCGCCCCCATGCCTTTGCGCCCCCTACCTGAGCAAGGGGCAGCTCCCCAGGGCCCTCCGGGGGGGCCAGCACCAGCAGGCGGCTCACAGGAGCTGGGAACGCCTCCTGCAGGGAAGGAGTCAGGCTGGGAGCCCAGTGTGCAGAGCAGAGGCCCAGGCCTGGGCAGGCACTGGGCACAGAAGTGCAGGCAATGGGGGGGGAGGGCAGCTTTGTACCAGGGGCGTGGAGAGGAGTCAATGCACCTAAGGAGCAGTGTGGGGCTGGGGGGTGTGTGTGTAGGGAGAACAGCATGGGGTCGCCTGGGGGGGGCAGTGGAAGGGGAGGGGAACCAGGGAACAGTTAGGGGGTGAAGGGAGCTGTGGGGGGGCAGTGCTGGGGGAGGGAACAGTTAGAGGGTGCGGGGAGCTGTGGGGGGCAGTGCTGGGGGAGGGAGCCAGGGAACAGTTAGGGGGTGCGGGGAGCTGTGGGGGGCAGTGCTGGGGGAGGGAACCAGGGAACAGTTAGGAGGTGAAGGGAGCTGTGGGGGAGCAGTGCTGGGGGAGGGAACCAGGGAACAGTTAGGGGGTGCAGGGGACTGTGGGGGGCAGTGCTGGGGGAGGGAACCAGGGAACAGTTAGGGGGTGCTGGGGGTCTGTGGGGCCAGTACCTGCAGCTCCCGCAGGACTGGCAGCAGTGCAGGGGGTTGGGGGGGCAGAGCCCCCCCTTGCCGCAGATCCAGCAGCACCGTCAACCCCAACTCCTGCTGCTCCTTCCTATGGGAGAGGAGAGCGAGGGGTTACCAGGGCAGAGGTCTGCCCCCCGCCCCGCCTCCCGGCAGTGGCTGGGCAGTTGAAGCACAATGGGGGCTGGCATGGCAGGAGGGGGAAGGGACAGGCTGTAGGGCACAGAGGGGGTGTGGGCTTGCGGAAGGAGATGGGGAGGGATGTGAGGGCTGGAGGCCCCCCCACCCCCGGCTACTGGTGGATAATGTTCCCTCTAATCTTTTCCACTCATGTACCGAATGAGCACCAAGGCACGTGCGGATGTGCACCACCCATAGAAACACAAACTCAGCTGTGGGTTCTCTGCTCATCAGCTGGGCGGCCTTGGAACCTCTGCTGAGTGGCTGCCCAAGCGCCCGGCTTACTGGGCACGCTGCTGGCGGTACCTGAGCAATGAATACAGGCCTGGCTCAGCCCCCCGCAGGCCATCAGGGGTTGGCATAGACATGAGTGGGCAGGGAACCAAGGGGATGCCGGTGTAGGGAGGGGTAGGCAGGAAGCTGTGGGGACAGTGGCGGGGTGGAGGGACAGTGGTGGGGGGGGTGACATGGCGGGAGTGTGGAGCTGGGGGACGGTGATGTGGAGCTGTGGGGACGGTGACATGGCAGGGGTGGGGAGTCAGGGATGGTGACGTGGAGCCGTGGGGACGGTGACATGGCAGGGGTGGGGAGTCAGAGGGATGGTGACGTGGAGTTGTGGGGACGGTGACATGGCAGGGGTGGAGAGCCGGGGGGGATGGTGATGTGATGGCATGGGGATGGTGACATGGCGGGGGTGGGGAGCCAGGGGGATGGTGACATGGAGCCGTGGGGATGGTGACATGGCAGGGGTGGGGAGTCAGAGGGATGGTGACGTGGAGCCATGCGGACGGTGACATGGCAGGGGTGGAGAGACGGGGGACAGGGATGTGGAGCTGTGGGGACGGTGACATGGCAGGGGTGGGGAGTCAGAGGATGGTGACGTGGAGCCGTGGGGACGGTGACATGGCAGGGGTGGAGAGCCGGGGGATGGTGATGTGGAGCTGTGGGGACAGTGACATGGCAGGGGTGGGGAGCCAGGGGGATGGTGATGTGATGGCCTGGGGACGGTGACATGGCAGAGGTGGGGAGCCAGGGGGATGGTGATGTGGAGCCGTGGGGACGGTGACATGGCAGGGGTGGGGAGTCAGAGGGATGGTGACGTGGAGCCATGGGGACGGTGACATGGCAGGGGTGGAGAGCCGGGGGAGGGATGTGGAGGCATGGGGATGGTGACATGGCGGGGTGGGGAGCCAGGGGATGGTGACGTGGAGCCGTGGGGACGGTGACATGGCAGGGGTGGGGAGTCAGAGGGATGGTGACGTGGAGCCGTGGGGACGGTGACATGGCAGGGGTGGAGAGCCGGGGGACGGTGATGTGGAGCTGTGGGGACGGTGACATGGCAGGGGTGGGGAGCCAGAGGGATGGTGACGTGGAGCCATGCGGACGGTGACGTGGAGTTGTGGGGACGGTGATGTGGCAGGGGTGGAGAGACGGGGGACGGTGATGTGGAGCTGTGGGGACGGTGACATGGCAGGGGTGGGGAGCCAGGGGGATGGTGATGTGATGGCATGGGGACGGTGACATGGCAGGGGTGGGGAGCCAGAGGGATGGTGATGTGGAGCCATGGGGACGGTGACATGGCAGGGGTGGGGAGTCAGAGGGATGGTGATGTGGAGCCATGGGGACGGTGACATGGCAGGGGTGGAGAGCCGGGGGGATGGTGATGTGGAGCCATGGGGACGGTGACATGGCAGGGGTGGGGAGTCGGAGGGATGGTGATGTGGAGCCTGGGGATGGTGACATGGCGGGGTGGGGAGCCAGGGGGATGGTGACGTGAGGCTGGGGACGGTGACATGGCAGGGGTGGGGAGCCAGAGGGATGGTGATGTGGAGCCATGGGGACGGTGACGTGGAGTTGGGGGACGGTGACGTGGCGGGTGAGTCAGAGGGATGGTGACGTGGAGCTATGGGGACGGTGACATGGCAGGGGTGGAGAGCCGGGGGATGGTGATGTGGAGCCATGGGGACGGTGACATGGCAGGGGTGGGGAGTCAGAGGGATGGTGATGTGGAGCCATGGGGATGGTGACATGGCGGGGGTGGGGAGCCAGGGGGATGGTGACGTGGAGCCGTGGGGACGGTGACATGGCAGGGGTGGGGAGTCAGAGGGATGGTGACGTGGAGCCATGCGGACGGTGACGTGGAGTTGTGGGGACGGTGATGTGGCAGGGGTGGAGAGTCAGAGGGATGGTGACGTGGAGCCGTGGGGACGGTGACATGGCAGGGGTGGAGAGACGGGGGACGGTGATGTGGAGCTGTGGGGACGGTGACATGGCAGGGGTGGGGAGCCAGGGGGACGGTGACATGGCGGGGGAGACGTGGGGACGGTGACGTGAGGGGTTGGGGAGCCGTGGGGATGGTCAGGTTGGGGGCAGCCGGGGGGACAGGCAGGAGGACACTGGCCCTACCTGAGCAGCGAATGCAGGTACCGCAGGGCCCGGCTCAGCTCCCCCTGGGATGGGTCCAGCTTCCCAGTGGACTGGGGGGTGATGGTCAGCAGGGCCCTGCCTGTCCGGTCTGTGCCGCCTGCAGGGGAAAGAGGGTGAAGGCGGCTGCATGGCAGGACACACACCAAGTGAACTGCTTCCCCCCCTGCAGGAGCCCCCTGCCCCCCATGTCAAGCTCCCGGCAGCTGCTCAGCCCTGGTGTGGACACTCACCTGTCAGCTGGAAGATGCCTGAGCACAGCAGCTCCCAGTCCACGTCTTGGCCCTGGGGGGTGGCGGTGGGGGGTGGAGTTTCCAGGGGGCAGCTGGCTCCAGCCCCCTGCTGCCAGGGCACCACACTCTGCACACAAGGGGCCGTGCCAGCAGCCTCCGTCCTTGCTGGGGAACTGGGGGCAGCCTCGTCCCGTGGGCCGGTGGAGCCTGCGGCCTCTGCTGGGGTGGCTGGGAGGGGCCCCTGTCCAAAGCCATCTGCAGAAGCCTCCTCCTCTTGGCTAGGGGGCACGGGGAGTCTGGTGCCAGAGAGGCTGCTCCCCTCTTTGGTGTCAGCCAGAGCACCCCCCACCCTTGCCACAGGGCCAGGCTCCTGCCAGTCCACAGAGGTGCGGCAGCCTCTCCCGCCCCATCTCCTCCTGCGGTTGCCCTTGGCAGCCCGGGGTGGTACCCCCGGTGCAGAGCCCCCCTGGGGGCAAGTCCTGGCTCCCAGGGACCTCCGCTCAGCACAGGCAGCCCCGTGCTGGGGGCTGCTCGGCTTTGCAGGGTCCTGGCTCTGTTCCCGCTGCCCAGGGCCAAGCCCTTCTGCTGGCCAGGCCTCCGGCCCCCCTCCCTCACAGAGCTCCTGCCCCTCGGCACCCACACTGGGCTGGGGAGAGATGTCTGGGGGATCCTTGTTCTGCTGCTCTCCGAGGCAGAGACCCTGTTTCCCAAGGTCTTCAGCCGGCTGCCTCTCCCCCAGGTCCCCATCCCACTGCTGCTCCCCATGGCCGGGACCTCCTCCCTGTTCCTCTCCCTTCTCTCCTGGGTCCCCACCCCACTGCTGATCCCCATGGCCAGGACCTCCTCCCTGTTCCTCTCCCTTCTCCCCTGGGTCCCCACCCCCTTGCTGCTCCCCATGGCCGGGACCCCCTCCCTGTTCTTCTCCATTCTCCCCTGGGTCCCCATCCCGCTGCTGCTCCCCAAGGCCAGGACCCCCTCCCTGTTCCTCTCCCTTCTCCCCTGGGTCCTCATCCTGCTGCCCCTCCTGGAGGCTGGGGCCTTGTCCCTCACCCCCAAGGTTCCCGCTCTGCTGCACCTCCTGGAGGCTGGGACTCCCTCCCTGCTCCCCTGGGTCCCCACCTGGCTGCTGCTCCCCATGGCTGGGATCCCATCCTTGTTCCCCTGGGTCCCTGCCCTGCTGCCCCTTCTGGAAGCTGGGACCCCCTCTGTGCTCCCCAGAGTCCCCTCTCTGCTGCCTCTCTCCAGGGTCCCCCCCCTGCTCCTGCTCCCTGAGGGTAGGATCCCCTCTCTCCTCCCCAGGGTCCCCTCCCCTCCCCCTCTCCCCAGGCAGCTGCCCCTCCTTGTCCAGACTTTGGGCTGCTACCTTGTGTGCACCCCCACCATGCTCCTGCCCATCCCCCTGGCTGACCCTTGGCCCTCGAGTCTCCCCGTACGGCCTCTGCGGGTCCCAGGCCTGCAGGAGCCCCACTTGGCCCAGGGCCGCCCCCGGCCACCCCCCTTCCCAGGTCCTGCGGGGCCTGTTCCTGGGCAGAGTCTCCTCCCGGCTGGGCTTGGGGTGCAGCCAGGCCCGGTGGCGCCGGCTGCGGCCTTTGCTCTGGCCCTTGCGGGCCGGCAGGGTGCGGCTCTGGGACATGGGGACTGCCAGGGGGGCGTGGGGCCGGGGCGGGGCGATCTCCAGCAGCTGCACATACTCCCCCTCCAGCTCCTGGCTCTCCCCGCCGGAGTGACGCCCGTCCCCGGGGCTGCGCGCCCCCAGTGGGGCAGGGCCCGGCCGGCCAGGCTGCCCGGCCGAGAAGCCATCTGGGGGCACGAACTGCGGGCAGATGAGTTCGGTCCAGGGCAGGCGCAGCAGCCGCTCCCCAGCCGCCAGCAGGCAGCGCTCCAGCCGCCCGGCCCGCCGCTCCGCGTTGACGCCGCTCAGCCACTCAGCGGTGAAGAGAAAGGGGTAGGCGTGGGGCGGCACTGGCAGCTCCTGCAGGCTGCGCCCGTCGGGCGACAGGCACTTCAGCACCAGCCGGGGGGCCCGGGCCAGGTAGGGGGCCACCTGCAGGTAGAAGTCGCCAGGGCGCAGCTGCTGCCAGGGCAGGGAACTCAGCTGCACCACCACCTTCTCGTGCAAAGAGAGCGGCCAGCCCTCGTGACAGAACACGAGGCCCTGGTACTGGGCCTGTGGGGGGAGAGAGACCAAGTCAGGGCCACAGACAGACAGACACACCCTTCCCCAGGCCGGGCCCACAGACAGACAGAGAAGCCCCTCCCTGGGCCGGGCCCACAGACAGACAGCTCTCATAGCAGAACACAGACCCGTGGTACGGGGCCTGCGCAGGGAGAGAAAACGAGTCAGGGTCCACAGACAGACACACTCCAGCACGTGCTGGGCCTGCCCAGACAGACAGCCCATGCTCGTGGCAGAACATGCGATCGCAGTACAGGGTCTGCGCAGGGAGAGAGACTGAGTCAGTGGGCCACACAGCCTGGGACACCCAGAGCTGGGCCTGCGAGGTGGGCCCACAGACGTCTGCCCCTCTGCCTGCTAGGGCAGACACCCACATGCCAGGCCAAAGACATCCCCAGACACACAAAGGGCCAGACATGTGCACGGATGGACAGATGGAGGGACAGACTCACGCAGGCCTCCTGCTGGATGCGTGCCAAGATGTGCTTGGCAGGTATGAGGAACTCAAGGGTGTAGCGCAGGGCATCCTCCTGGTAGGTCCGCTCCACCACCTCGAACACCTGCCCCAGCAGCGTGGGCGCTGTGGCTGCAAAGGGCGGGTACAGGGCCGAGAGTGTGCTCTGCACACAGTCCTCCACCGGCTCAGGCTCCTGCCGGCAGTAAGGACGTGGCACCGCTTTACAGCCCAGCATGCTCCCTGCCAGCCCAGAGAGGACCCAGAAGTCCTGGTCCTGGCCCCCACCACCCACAGGTGAACTATGGCCCAGCAGACCTTGGATTCTGGCCCTTGAGCTCCTGCCAGAGAATGGAAACGGCGGGGTGGGGGGAGGGCTTTGCCTTGCCCTGCTCTGTATGACTCTGGGAAACAGGAGCGGACAAATGACTCCACACACTGCCCTCCCCCAAGCACCAGCTCTGCAGCTCCCATTGGCTGGGAGCCATGGCCAATGGGAGCTGCAGGGGCAGTGCCAGCAGAGTGCAGCATGCATGGCCTCACTGCCACATGGGAGGATGCAGCCCCTTCCTACAACCCAAACCTCTCATCTACAGCCCCTCCCCATAGCATGGATATCTGCTGAAGCCCTGACCCCCCTCAAACCCTTCTGTCCCAGCTTGGAGCCCCTTTCTGTGCCCCAAACCCCTCATCCTCAGCCTCCCCTCCAGTTTTGTGAGCTTCCCTGGCCCTCCATACACTTTCCAAACCTAGATGTGGCCCACCCCTGCACTAGACCCTCCTGCCCCTGGCTTCCAGCCCCCCCAGCTCTAACCTCTCGCCCAGACCTGCCGGCTGGGGCCCTGCATGCGGGCCAGTGGTGAGCATGCTGGGGCCAACCCAGCCCAAGCTGGGACAACATGAGCGCAACTGGGCACTGATCAGAGCCTCCCGCACCAGCTGCAAGCCATTAACCGTGCTCAGCTCATTCCTTCCATGCACAGGGCCAGGAAACTGGGGAGGGCTCTGTCTAGACTATGCCTCACGCCCACCCAGTGCACATCCTGCCCCGCCCCACACAGCAATCCCCCCAGCCCCCTGCCCTGGCCAGTTACCCCATGGCCATCCCCTGGCTCCCCACAGCACTGGCCAGCAGTGAGGCACAGGGCGTGCGGGGTGGGACTGGAGAGGGAAATCTCTGCTGCAGATGGGGACACAGCACTGAGCTGCCCATGTGACAGTGCCCAGCTGGGAACCCCAGGCCTTACGAGCTTCACTTCGCAGGGCCCAAATGGGGGGGGAGGGGACCTAGGGAGCCTTGGCTGGCAGGGGAGAACTCGGGAGTCCTGGCCGGGGTGGGGGAAGAGGATGTAGGAAGCCCTGGCCAGGATCGGGGGGAGGATGTAGGGAGCCCTGACCAGGGAGGGGTGGACGGAGTGGGGAGGGGCTGGAGCAATGGGCACAGAGGGGGTGCATAGAAACCATTGAACCCAAGTGTGAACAGATCTATAACAGAAACCACCCAAGTCAGAGGGCGCTGCAGCCCCCCTCCCCACCTCACCTCACCCCTGCCCAAGCCCTTTGGAAAGAGGCACCCAGAAGCCTCAGCTGGGAGGGACGGGCTGGGTGGGAGGCTACCCAAGAGCCTGGCCTGCAGGGAGTGAATGAGGGGTTCCCAGGTGGGCCTGGCTAGGGGGAAGATAACCGGGGGGGGGGGGGTTCCTGGGACCTCTGGCCAGGTGGAGGCTGAGTGGAGGGTACCCAGGGGCCGGGTGGTGGGTGGCACTTGCCGGCCAGAGGCTGGGAGGATGGTGGAGATTACACATTGGATCCTGGCAGGGAAAGGGGCCAGTTGCGGGGACGGGGACAGAGGAGCCAATGGAGGTACCCAGCGGTCTAGGTGGGGGACTCTGGGGAGCCAGGAGGGGGGGTACAGGGGAACCTGGTGGGGAACTCCGGGGGCCCGGGTGGGAGTACAGGGGAGCCGGTGAGGGACTCCGGGGGCCCGGGTGGGGGGTACAGGGGAGCCGGTGAGGGACTCCGGGGGGCCGGGTGGGGGGTACAAGGGAGCTGGTGGGGGTTCCGGGGGGCCCGCGCCGGGCGGCGATACTGACCATGGCGCGCCGTGCTGCTCTACGGCTCGGTCCGGTCCGGTCCAGTCCCGGCGGGGCCGGCGGACGCTGCGCTCCGGGCTGGCCTGGGGCCGCTCACGCAGGACGGGGCCCCGCCAAGGGGGACGCCGAGACGCAGGCGGCGCCGGGCGGTGCCGGACAGCGGAGCCGCGCCCCGAGCGCTCAGCTGGGAACCCCACATAGCCCCAGGTTGCCCACAGCGGACCCCCCGACCCCGCCGGGGCCCTGCACCCCCAGCGGCTCCCCCAACCCTAACTCTCCTGGGCTCCCCACACCCGCTGCAGAGCCCCCGGGCATCCCCAGCCCTGCCCCCTAAAGCCTTGCATAGGACCCCCGTAGCACTGCCCTGCAGAACGCCCCCATCACCAGTCCACAAGGGAATGCCCACCTGTGGGGATGCCCACTCTGTATCCACACCCCCTGCCTTGCCCAGCCCTCCATGCACCCCTTTCTCTGCCTAGGGACCCCCCCCCCTTACCCTGCCCAAGGACCTCCCCACGTGCAACCTCCTCCCCTGCCCAGGGAGCCCCCCCCCACACACAACCCCTTACCCGGCCCAGGGACCCCCATGTGCACCCCCTGCCCTGCCTAGGGACTCTCCACACACACACCCTGGCCAGACGACTGACCAGTGTGCCCAGTAAGCTGTGTTCTCATGCATCCTCAGGAGAGATTCCAATGCTGCCCAGCTAAATAGCAGAACGCCCACAGCTTGGCTTTGATTGGTGGTGCACATTTGCACATCTCGCTCCACATAAAAAAATTAATTCTGCACATGGGTGGAAAAGATTAGAGGGAGCATTGGCACAGACCCCCCCACACCCTCTGCCCTGCCCAGGGACCCCTCAAGCCCAGACTAGGAATTCCCATTCCCTATAATCTCGCTCTCTCACACACAAACACCCACTTTCAGGCACCCTCTGGTGCCAAATGGACCAACAAAGAACAGTTCCTTGAGGAGATTCCTCACTCACTTTCCTGCCAAAGACCCAACCCTCAGAAGTCAAGCTGTCTGGTTCTCAGAGAAGCAGCCTAACTCTAGCAGGGCCTGTGCATTCACTGACCTGGACCTCACTCAGCAGGCGTGCAAAGCTCAACAGAGGCAGAGGCAGAGAATGTCTGTCAGGGAGTGTGGGAGCCACAGGGCCCTGCAACCCCATCCACAGCCAGACATGATCCCCACCAGCAGGGAGGGTTATTGGTTCCCAGGTACACCGCGCAGAACAGACTTGTCAGCACAGGAACCAGGAGCATCTCAGCCCCCTCCCTGCATCCTAAGCCAGCCAGAGTAACCCACCCCCGCAGCATCATGGTCCGAGCCCTGCAGGCAGTCCTGCCTCCTCCTCTGTCCAACTTCCTGGGCAGAAGGTGTCACCCGGTCACACCCTCTGCCAGGCCCAAGTTACAAGACATTGTGAACTGGAGCAGCCTCCCTCAGTGGGAGACATACCCAAAATTCCCTTTAGCTGGGACTGCAGGAAGTGTCAGTCTTTCTCTTGCCTAGGCATTACTTTGCACTAATCAACATTCCATCTCATCTGTCATTTTTACCACCTTCTTTGCAGGCAACTGGGAACTTACCTCTCAAGTGACTTTGTATTGTCTGCAAACTTTGCCACCTATCCCCCCCTTTCCAGACCATTTATGAATAGCACAGATTCCATTACAGATCTTCAAAGACACAGCTATTGGCCTCTCTCCACTGTGAACACTGACCACTGCTTCCTATCTTGGTTTCCTAGCTTTTAACTAATTACTGATTCATTAGAGGACCTCCTCTCTTACACCATGTTGATTTAACTGGGCCTTTATTACAGTATGTAATTATAGTAAAAATTGTGTGGAAATGTGAGATGAAGGAGGCTCAGAACTTTATAAGTGACAATCACTAGAAAAAAATCATTTAAATTAATTTCTGAGAAAAGAGACCATTAAAAGCTGCTGTAACAAGGGTGGCCTGGAGGGACACTCCTGAGAGTATCAGTTCAGGGCAAACTGCTTCGGGAGAGGGCTACTGCCAGCCCCAGACTAGGGTCCTCTACCATAAGGCACCAAGCCAGTCACAAAAAGCACTTTTCTGTTCACCACTCTGGCTAACAAGCAACCATACAGGCAATTCCCTCGGACACTACAGTTCTCCTGTGCCACCGCCAGGGCCACTCCTTGTACAAATGAGAGGCTTTGAAAACCAATCGCATCACATACCACCCATTTCTGTTGTACACAAAAAGTGCTCTTTGTGACTGGCTTGGAGAAGGTCCCCCAGTCTTGGGCGGTGGCAGCCCTGTCTCTCAGCAGCGTGCTCTGAATGTATCCCCCAGAATCTCCTTGTTAGTGGCTTATTTTTGCTCATTGCCATCTAGTGGGAAAAGGCTTGAATTGCAGACTTCAAAGTTTCAGAGGGGTAGCCCTGTTAGTCTGTAAGGGCATGTCTACACAGCAGCACTATTTAGCATTCTGCGCTGTCTACACAAGAAGCCCATTATTTCGAAATACATTTGAAATAACGGGCTTCTTAATCCAGCTTCCTGTAAAACTCATTGCACGAGGAAGATGCCAGAATAGCAATTTATTTCAAAATTTAGCAGTGTAGACAGCACCAAATTTCAAAATAGGCTATTTTGAAATAAGCTACACAATTTGCATAGCTCAAATTGCATAGCTTATTTTGAGGTATGCACTACTGTGTAGACGTACCCTAACTGAAAAAGCTTAAACAATGAATAGTCCTGCAGCACCAATGGGTGACAGTGGAGCTATTTCAGGATACCAGATGTATCTTGAAATAACTACCTTGCATCTTTGAAATGCGCTAATAGGCATTGAAAGAGACATGCTATTCCAGCATCTCTGCAACCCTCGTTCCACATGGGTTAAGGGATGTCTCAAAATAGCATGTTATTTCAAAATTTGGCGCTGTGTAGACACACTATTTCAAAATAGCTTATTTTGAAATTCAATCGAAATAAGATATGCAATTTGCATAGTGCAAATTGATTATCTTCTTTTGAATTTAGGGTGCTCTGTAGACACGCCCTTAGAGACTAACAAACAATGTAGATTTATCATGAGCTTTCGGGGGCACAATGCTCATGATACCATCTACATTTTTTGTTAGTCTCAAAGGTGCTGTGGGACTATTTATTGTTTTTTCAGACTTCTTAAAAAAAATTCAAAAATGGGAGTTTGGCTTGTATTTCCTTGGAAAAAGCATCAAAGCGAGAAAGGTGCCTCGGGGAGCAACTGGCTCCGTCAACCCAAATTAATATTCGTATTCTCAAGTTTATACAGAAGCCGAACTGCTAGAAGTGGAGGAAGGATCACACAAATGTTACAAAAGCTTCAGAGGGGCATTGCTAAGGACTGAATTGGCCTAAATGAAAAGCTCTACCGATTGCACGTGAGGACTGAGCAGAAGTGACATGAGGAACTGGAAATTAACAGACCAAAACTGTCATGTGGGTAATTAGGCCTTGCTGGGTCTGATGAGGCACAGTAGGCAGGAGGACCCATAGCAGTGAGGCAGACAACACCCCTTTCCTGCTCCCCTTATATGCATCAAGCAGCCATAGGCAAAGAGCTCAGGGAGGGGTCTAAGCACTCCCTCATCCCTGCAAAGACACAGATATCCACAGATATGGATATCCATGGCTCATTGTTACAGATACAAAATTTTGTATCCCACAGGGCTTTATTTATCCCCCTCTCCCAGAGGTTGTGGTTCCACCAGGACCTAAGCCCTGATGAATCATAGGAACTATAACCTCCCTGCCACAGTCCAGTGTGGGCGTTGTAATCCCCCTACACCCAAACAGCAGAGCTGCTGGTGCTGTTACCAAGATACAAGTCTGTTTGGCAAGGGTGATAGGCACAGCCCTCATGACGACAGACAGGTGCTTCGCCTTAGCTGAGGCTTGGTTTCTATTAAAATGGTCTTGTCTCATTCTGTATTTGGGAAAAAGTGATATGGTCTAATCCTCTGTTGATAAACCTCTTCCCATTCCAGTGGGCTCACAGGTGGGTGAGAGAGAAGTTCCCGAAAAGCTAAAGTAGGTGAGCTAATATCCTGGACTGGACCAAATTCTGTTGGCGAGGACTTGTCAGGGCCGCACCATGTAGGACCTCCCTGTACCATAGACACAGCCTCTGCTGACAAGAGGGGTTCTGCTCCCAGAAAGGGCCACGCTTGGCACGGAAGTGCCATGCTCACCTCATGCTTGTGTGAGGAACAGGGCTTTGCTCGAAGACGCTCACAGCCCGTTCCTTCCCTCCAGCTCCAGGAGAGGAGGGAGACATTTACCTTGAAAAGAGTGTTTTCCAGCTCTTTATTCCACATTTTAAATACATTTACAGACCAGGTTCCTCAGGCAGGGCCCAGAGGTGAGTGAGGACACTAGTTACAGCCCACACACCAAGACAGAACACAGTTTTATTCCACAGACACTATGGCACTGTGCGTAGGAACTCGAAACACACACAGCCTGGTTCAGTCCCTGGGGAGCAGCACACACAGCCATCCCTCCTTTCAGAGAAAGGCTAACCTGCATTTTCACTTCACTAGCAAACCAGGATTTAGTCAACATGATCAGAGGGCTGTGAACTCAGAGCTGTCACATGCTCATCAGAGAAAGGAGTCCAGCACGCCGCCCAGTGCCGAGAGGGAAGAGTGTATTGCACTAGAGCAAGAATGCCAACTCCAGGCACCAGAGACTTTCCCATTGTGCAGGCGAAAGACACTTGCAGACTGTGTCCATGCCAGGGACCTCAAGGCAGCCCTCACAGGGTCCCCACCGCAGCACCAGAGCAGGGACTGGTGTAAAGAATGAGCCTGAATCTCCACCCTGAGAAATCAAGACTCAGCACCAGCCTGTTCAGTCCACACTGTCCCCCTTCCGAGACAGCAGCTCCAAGGGAAGAAGGAACAAGTTCAAAGGGCAGACTCCCAGATCCTTCCAAACTTGCTTCTGAGCAGCTGCTGTGGGACCATGGAGGGGCAGGGGCAGCTGACCATGAGAAGCTGAAGGCTGGTCTGGGGATGGGTGCACACTGGGCAGGGAGGTGTCCTGTGTTCCCTGCTCAGATTCCCCTGACCTGTTGGTCCTTTCCTGGTGGTCACTTGGCTTTGCCAGTTCTGCTGGGGCCGTGCAGCTCACAAACAGACTAGCAGGGGGAGACGTCTCATAGCTGACACTGGCAGAAGGTGTCTCAGCAACCTGTTCTCCCACACCGGCTCCTGGGTCGGACCCTTTCCTGCTCCCCTCTGGCTGCTGGGCAGTCAGTTCCTTGTAGGATCTGTGCATGTGGCTCTTCACTCCAGCATAGTCCAGGTTGCTCAGCTCTTCAGGGAGTGACATCAGCAGGTCCAGGACAACGGCAGACTCTGGAAGGAAGAGCGGACCTCGTCAGGCTGGGCTAATTTAAATCATCCATTGGTATGTAATCCTGCCTTGCCACTGTACTTTCCAGTTACTCTCCTAACAAGGAGTTGATCAGCATTGCCCAGAAACCACTCAGACATGCAGCTTTGCAACTCACTAGAGCCTTCTCACCCAAATTGTGGCTTCTTTTTTGCAAACAGGAGAGATTGTGTATTCATACCTATTTTCCCATTTTACACATTAGGAAAGGATGTATTTCCTATTTACTAGAAGATTAATGTTTTACCCATGATTTCGGATCAGCTCCATTTGGATGGAAACCACGATTCGGTTAAATGCACAAACCCAACATGTTATTATAATTGAGTTTTTAAATACATAAAAGCAACGAGCTGGATACAGAAGAAAGAAACACCTTTTATATTTAAACCTGTGGTCGTTAAGAACAAATATGTCTCACGCTCCTTGTCACTCAGACTGCAAAAGGAAAACAAACACTCCTACTTTTCCAACTCCCTATCAGTTTCGCTCTTTTGAATGGTCTAGTCAGTCAATTAACTGGCTGAATCAACTGAAAAGTCTCTTTGCACCCATACTAGGGAGAACTGCTGTCTTGTTTAGGGGCGTAAGAATGGGCCTACTGGGTGAGACAAATAGTATATCTAGACCAGCATTCTATTGTCCAACAGTGGCTGGTACCAGAACAGGGCAGTTGTTGAGCGATCCACCCTCTGTTGTCCACTCCCAGCTTCCAGTAGTCAGAGGTTTAGGGACACCCAGATCATGAGGTTGCATCCCTGACCACCTTGCCTATTAGCCAGCGATGGACCTATCCTGAACTTCCCTAATTCTTTTTTTAAACATACATACAATATGCTGGGGACTAATTTAGCTATAACTACTCAAGAGAGAGATCTTGGAGTCCCTGTAGATAGTTCTCTGAAAACATCCACACCGTGTGCAGCGGCAGTCAAAAAAGGCAAACAATGTTGGGAATCATTAAAAAAAGGGATAGAGAATATAAATCCATGGTACGCCCATATCTTGAATACTGTGTACAGATGTGGTTCCCTCATCTCAAAAAAAGATATATTGGTATTGGAAAAGGTTCAGAAAAGGGCAACAAAAATGATTTGGGGTTTGGAACAGGTCGCCTATGAAGAGAGATTAAAGAAACTGGGACTTTTCAGTTTAGAAAAGAGGAGACAAAGGGGGGATACGATAGAGGTCTATACAATCTTGACTGGTGTGGAAAATGTGAATAAAGAAGAATTATTTACTCCTCATAACACAAGAACTAGGAGTCACCAAATAAAATTCATAGGTATCAGGTTTAAAACAAACAAAAGGAAGTTTTTCTTCATGCAGCTCAGTCAACCTATGGAACTCCTTAACAGAGGATGTGGTGAAGACCAGGACTTTAACAGGGTTCAAAAAAAGAATTGGATAAGTTCATGGAGATTAGATCCATCAATGGCTATTAGTCAGGATGGGTAGGAATGGTGTCCCTAGCCTCTGTTTGGATATGGGTGACAGGAGAGAAATCACGTGATAATTACCTATTCTGTTCACTCTCTCTGGGAGCACATGGCATTGGCCACTAGCGGCAGACAGGATACTGGGCTAGATGGACCTTTGGTCTGACTGAGTCTGGCTGTTCTTTTTGTTTAACACTTATACTTTTGGCCTTCACAACATCTCATGGAAAGGAGTTCCACAGGTTAACTGTGGATCGTGTGAAGAAATACTGCCATGTTTATTTTAATCCTGCTGCTTATTCATTTCATTGAGCGACCTGTGGTTTGTGTCAGTAACACCTACTTATTTGCTTTTTCCACACAGTTTATGATTTTAGAGACCTCTATCATAGCTCCTCCCCTTATCTGCTCTTACTAAAATGAACACTCCTAGTTTTTACTAGTCTCTACTCATATGAAAAAGGATATTGCATTTCAACCAACTCTAGTGCCAGGTGCTTGGCCAGTGGCTTACCAAGTCAGTGGTTTGACTTTATTTGAAACTAGAAAATTTACCAGACATTGCTCGGGTCCTTAACTCAATTAAAGTTTTCTGAGTTTTTTTGGAAAATAAAAGAAAAATGTGTATGCTTTATTTAAATGATTGTATTTTTCAAAAATACATTGCTATTTTTATGAAGTTAATTTTTATTTTGGATTTTTTAAAAAAGGGATTGTAAAATTTGTCCAAATTCCATCAAGTCTATTTTTTCTTCATCCCTATAAAACTTTTATCACTTGCTATGTTTTAACAAAAAAGGGCCAGAGTTGACTTGGTTTCCAATAACATTTTCTTCTAGTTTACAAACCTTAAGCATTGATTTAGCTGTGCCAAAATAGAGCACCACTGAAAAATTTGCCATGTTCTCTCTTTTCTGTAAGGTTTATTGAGAAGCAATCCTAGTCCAGGTTCATCCAAGTTTTCTGGTTCATCTTGGTTCAGTTTCTTTCAAAATTTGCTCAGTTATGTCAATGCTGAAGACTTTACTTGATTTGGTGATCCTGTATCGTTTCTGTTTGGTTTTATGAGCCACAATGCCATTCCATTGGTGGGGGAACACATCTCAGCAGCCCAACACTAGCATTTAATTTCAGAAAGGGGAACTACATAAAAATAAGGAAGTTAAACAGAAGTTACATGACAAAAGTAAAATCTCTGCAAGCTGCATGGAAACTTTTCAAAGACACCATAATAGAGGCCCAAATTAATGTATACCCTAAATTAAAAAACCACAGTAAGAGAACCAAAAGAGTGCCACTGTGGCTTAACCACCAAGTAAAAGAAGCAGTGACAGATAAAAACGACATCTTTTAAAAAGTGGAAGCCAAATCCTAGTGAGGAAAATAGAAAGGAGCATAAACTTTGTCAATTTAAGTGTAAAAATATAGTAAGAAAAGCCAAAAAGGAGTCTGAAGAACAGCTAGCCAAAAACTCAAGAAGTAATAGCAAAATGTGTTGTTTAAGTACATCAGAAACAGGAAGCTGGCTATACAACCAGTGGAGCCCTTGGACGATCGAGATGCTAAAGGAGCACTCAAAGATGATAAAGTCATTGCAGAAAAGCTACATGAATTCTTTGCTTCAGTCTTTACGCCTGAGGATATGGGGGAGATTCCCAAACCGGAGCCATTCTTTAGGTGACAAATCTGAGGAATTGTCCCAGACTGAGGTGTCATTAGAGGAAGTTTTGGGACAAATTGATAAACTCAACAGTAACAGGTCACTGGGACCAGATGGCATTCACCCAAGAGTTCTGAAAGAACTCAAAACGGGAAATTGCAGAACTATTAACCGTGATTTGTAACCTATCCTTTAAATCAGCTTCCGTATCTAATGACTGGAAAATAGCTAATGTGACACCAATATTTTAAAAGGGCTCTAGAGGTGATCCTGGCAATTACAGATCGGTAAGTCTATCATCAGTACCAGGCAAATTAGTTGAAACTATAGTACAGAATAAAATTGTCAAACACACAGATGAACATAATTTGTTGGGGGAAGTCAGCATGGTTTCTGTAAAGGGAAATCATGCCTTACTAATCTGCTAGAGTTCTTTGAGGGAGGTCAACAAACTTGTGGACAAGGGAGATCCAGTGGATATAGCAGACTTAGATTTCCAGAAAGCCTTGGACAAGGTCCCTCACCAAAGGCTCTTAAGTAAAGTAAATTATCATGGGATAAGGGGGGGGGGGGAGGGGGGGCCCTTTCATGGATTGATAACTGGTTAAAAGACAGGAAACAAAGGGTAGGAATAAAAGGTAAGTTTTCAGACTGGAGAGAGATAATTAGTGGGGTCCCCCAAGGGTCTGTCCTGGGACCAATGCTTTTCAACTTATTTGTAAGTGATCTACAGAAAGGGGTAAACCGTGAGGTGGCATAATTTGCAGATGATACCAAAGCAGACTGTGAAGAGCTTCAAAAAGATCTCACCAAGTAAGTGATTGGGCAACAAAATGGCAGATGAATTTTAATGTTGATAAATGCAAAGTAATGCACATTGAAAAAATAATCCCAACTATACATACAATAGGAGGGGAACTAAATTAGCTGTTACCACTCAAGAGAGATTTTGGAGTCATTGTGGATATATCTCTGAAAACATCCACTCAGTGCAGCGGCAGTCAAAAAAGCAAATAGAATGTTAGGAATCACTAAAAAAGGGAGAGAGAATAAGACAGAAAATATCGTATTGCCTCTATATAAAACCATGGTACGCTCACATCCTGAATAACGCATATAGATGTGGTTGCATCATATGAAAAAAGATATATTGGCATTGGAAAAGGTTCTGAAAAGGGCAACAAAATGATTAGGGGTTTGGAACAGGTCCCATATGAAGAGAGATTAAAAAGACTTGGACTTTTCAGCTTAGAAAAGAGATGACTAAGGGGGGATATGATAGAAGTCGATAAAATCATGACTGGTGTGGAAAAAGTGAAGAAGGAAAAGTTATTTACTTATTCCCACAATACAAGAACTAGGGGTTACCAAATGAAATGAAAAGGCAACAGGTTTAAAACAAACAAAAGGAAGTTTTTCTTCACGCAGCGCAGTGTCAACCTCTGGAACTCCTTGCCAGAGGATGTGGTGAAGGCTAGAACTTTAACAGGGTTCAAGAGAACTAGATTGATTCATGGAAGTTAGGTCCATCAATGGCTATTAGCCAGGATGGGTAGGAATGGTGTCCCTAGCCTCTGTTTTTCTGGAAATGGGTGACAAGAGAGGGATCACATGAGGATTACCTGTTGCGTTCCCTCCCTTAGTGGCCAATATCAGATGCCCCAGTCAGCAGACAGGATACTGGGCTGGATAGACTGTTGGTCTGACCCAGTCTGGCTGTTCTTATGTTCCAGGCACATCCTGTTCTTCTGGCACAACCAAACCTTTACGTTGCTTTCAGTTAAGATCAGAGAAAGTTGTATACTGAATTTAATGGTCCTAGCTCTTACCATTTAGGAGGAGTTCCTGATCAAACAGAAACTCTCTATATAGTATATTTGGCAGCAACAAATACTGTTTGAATATTTTTGTTCTTTAAATTGTTGTAAAGGATTAGAGTAAGGTTTGACTTCAGCACAGTTTGACGATTTTAGAGAGTTATTTTTTAAGAAGAAAGGTGTGTGATATTTTTAAATATTTAAAAAACCCTCTATTTTAAAATTGTTTCCAAAACTTGTAGCCCCCATAACCATGGTACAGAGGCGGTGTTTTGGCCCTGGATGCATGAACAGATGTGTTCCCTAGGTGCTGCACCTGCACTAATTCCTCAACACAATCACACAGGGGTCCCTCCGTCCCAGAGTTGAGTCAGGAGAGGACATGGACCCTCCCTGGCTCCATCAGCCTCCCCCCATGGGACAGTTTGACTAAGCAGCACATGGCCACGATGCATCAATCAATCTTGCCACAGCAACGCTCACTAAGGAAAGGAATGGGTTTGCAGCAGCTGGGCCTGGAGGACCAGTGCTCTGCATGGAATCGTGTACCGCTGCCTTGCTCACCTCTGTCTGAGCACGATGTCGCTGATGACAAAGTGACCAGCACTTATCAAGCGATGCACAAGTGAGAGAATGGAGAAGACAGAGGTGAACCAGAACCCCCTTCTCCCCCTGCCACACACATCATCTCACGGCAAGAGCGACCCTGAGTACATGCACCCACCCAGCCTCGGGGGCCAAACCCCCAGAACTTTCTGCAGAATGGGCAGGAAGGTCACAAAGGGGGAAGGGGAGGCAGCTGCTAGGACAGGGCAAAACACTTCCCTCCCTTAGAGAGACGGGGGAGTAGATCAGTTTCTAGACACTGGAGGAATCTACTGATGGGCAAGGAGCATGAGGCGGTTACAGGATCCCAGGGCACACATGCAGCACCTGTGCACATCTAGCTGGCCTTGGATTCATTTCCACAGTTGGAGTCGCCCCACACATCACCAGGTCTTGCTGGGTTCCCGCCCTGAACTACGCTATCAGTGAGGGATGCTTACTACAGCCAGCTAGCTCACCCCCCACGTGTCACCTGTTGGGTCCCAACTCACCGTATGGCGAGAGCTCAGGCACCTTCATGTCCTTGGAGAGCAGAGAGAAGTATTTATAGATCTTATCAAAGTCCACGCTGAATGTCTCTGGTTCCCCCTGAGCACCAGTGTTAGGGGATTGACTGGCTGCTGGGGGCTCTGGACTGGCAGCTCCATTCCTCATTGCACTGGCAGGGGCTGGCAAGGCATCCCACTGGCTCGAGGAGTCTGAATGAGCCTTTTTCTCTGCAGCTCTTGTCAGCTTCTGGGGAAGCGAATGGAGCAAAGTGACTGGCTCGGTGGCTGCGACGGTCAGTACCTGAAAAGTGGAGACTCTAAGGACAGAAGGGAGCACTGCGATCGGCTCGTGTGACCCCTGCATGACACAGGCTGCAGGACTCACTAGGATTAATTCACGTTCGAACTAGTGCAGAGCTTTTCAATACCCTCCCACTCCTGATGTTAAGTTACCAGTGCTGAGACTCCACTATGACTCCTGGTAACCTGCTGAGGGAGTTAATTACCCTCCATTACAATACTGAGCATTACTTCTACTTTGCCTCTATCTAGTTAGGAGGAGCAGCTCTGGAAGCAAAGGGAATGGGGATCCCCTTTGCAGAGCAGCCCATCCTCAAGGTGAGACTGGACAGGAGAGTCAGCCCCTATGCAGCACTGAAGAGCATGCAATAAGATACAGGGGCTTTGGATAGCCTGATGCTCCCCAGAGCAATCTCTGATATCCAGGAGGGAGAGGAGAGACGCTTGGTTAGGAGCTGCGTGACAAGGGAACATTTTTGCTCACTGCTGGAACAGAGTGATCACTGCTCAGACCCTACCTCAAGTGCTTTGCTATAACTTAGCTAAGCTGTGCAGAAAACAGCAGGAGAGAGAGCAACACACAAAGTCAGAACAGCTGGGTTCTACTCTGAGCGCTCCATGGATCTGCTGCACGATACCAGGCAAGCGGTTTCACAGTATGTGCCTCGGTTTCCCTGTACCAACAGGAAGGAGGAACTACTGCTTGGGCACTGTGGGAATGAGACCATGTAAAGACAGAATAAGGTGCCAGGACAGTCTCTGACCCTGCTGAGTTCTTGGCCCCCCATGGGAACTTGAGACCTCCGCTGAGCACTGATGCCCGTTACCTGAGAGAAAGCTGCTGTCATGGTTTCTTCCAGCTTATCCGTCAGCTTCTCAGCAAGATCTGTCCAGACCTGAAAGACAGATTTCTGTGAGGGCACCAGAATCAGGCTCTCATCCACCTTCGTACCGTGTAAGGAGCAGGCAACCAGCCAGCAGAGGGAAGGAGAACAGGAGGGAGACAAGGACAGCTCCAGAAAGGGTGGACTCCCTGTAGCCTCAAGCCAACAGCCTGGTACTGTACCATCCAACTCCCTGTGGCCCTGGTGCTGTACAGACCAAGCAGCCCTGCCCACATGGCACCCACCCTGATTCTCACCCGTACCTCAATAGGTGCCAGGATCTCAGCTCTCTTGCGCCTCTGCTCCTCCCAGCAGCGCCGATACTCTGTTCGTATGGCCTCCCTCGCTACACGGCCTTTCAGCTGATGGACGAAGGCCAGAATCTGCAATCACAGCGAGATTTGGGTATAGCAGGATACAGAGGTGACCCTATCTCACACTGGCAAGGAAAGGTGTGGCTGGGTGCTTCTATCCCAGCTGAACTACGCAGTTTGTGCTGAGTGTCCAAGCCACCTCTCCCAGAACCACTCTGGCTCCAGACAGCACGGAGTTCATGGCATGAGCTTCCAAAAGGGCTGCACGACTAATAAAAATCCCAAACAAGCTTTAGGTCTCAAAAGCCAAGACAGAAGACAGCTGCAGCTAGGCACCATGGCGACAGGAACTAAGCTATCAGGGCAGAAAATGCCAGGGCAAGAGCTGGCAGGGACTAGCTGATGGCTGGGTGTGACTCCCAGGGGCAAGCAAAGAGGCAAGAAACAATCCCCACCCCCCCGCAAAAGCTTGCAGCCTGTGAAACCACTGAACTATAGGAGCTGCCTATGTCACCAGAAATAGGAGGAGCCACTGGCAGGCAGCACAGAGCACTAGAGGGGGACCTGCAGGGGAGATTAAATAATTGCAAGTAATTGATTAATCAAATAGTCGATGCATTTCGCATCAACTATTTGATTAGTCAATACGGTGCCTCCTCCCTAGGGCTGTCGCTACACTTCAAAGGCAAAAGCACCACATGGAGCCTGGGGTCAGGCTCCACACAGCATTTCAAAGTGGCAACACCTCACAGAGCCCGGGCTGATCCCAGGCTCCACATGGCTTTGAACAACCCCCTCCACTCCCCCCCCGCCCGCTGCCTCTGATAGAGGCAGCAAGGAGGGGGAGAGCAACTAGTCTGTCAACTATCCAATAAAGACTGGCCCTTCAAATCCCTACCCCCAACCAGGCAAGGGATTGGGCACCATCTCTTGATCCTGGCCTGGCCACAGTCACCAGCATGGCTGGGACCAGTCCTTTGTCCCCACTCACCTCAGCTGCAGTCCTACGGGGCAAATGCTCCCGCAACAGCTCTGCCTGCAGGTCCCCGGGAGGGGCCTGGGCTTTCAGAGCCCTGATCAGGCGCCTCTTCTCCCCTGCTGTCCAGGGCACTTGGGCTGGAGCGAGGCCTGCAGAGGGGCCCATGTCATAGCGGCTGGGGGCTGAGCGAGTCCGAACAGGTGGCTTCATGACTTAAGCTCTGCAAGGGGAGACAAATAAGGAGTCAGGGGTCAAAGGCCCAGACTTGCCCATCAACTCACAGAGCGTCCCCAGCCTGTTCTCTCAGCTCCCATGTTGCAGCCCGCACCTCACACCCTCAGTCCTCACATCCAGCCATGGCAGCCCCATTGTGGTGCACTGCCCTCCACTTCATCCCCCCACCTCCCACCCCCAGAGCACCTCTCCCCCGCCCTCCCCTCTAGCCCGCCCAACCCCCCCCCCCCCCGCACCTCTCCCCCGCCCTCCCTCTAGCCGCAGCCCAACCCCCCCCCCCCCCCGGGCACCTCTCCCCCGCCCTCCCCTCTAGCCGCAGCCCAACCCCCCCCCCCTCCCCGCGGCACCTCTCCCCCGCCCTTCCCCTCTAGCCGCAGCCCAACCCCCCCCCCCTCCCCGCGGCACCTCTCCCCCGCCCTCCCCTCTAGCCGCAGCCCAACCCCCCCCCCCCCCCGGGCACCTCTCCCCCGCCCTCCCCTCTAGCCGCAGCCCAACCCGCCCCCCCCCCCCGGGCACCTCTCCCCCGCCCTCCCCTCTAGCCGCAGCCCAACCCCCCCCCCCCCGGGCACCTCTCCCCCGCCCTCCCCTCTAGCCGCAGCCCAACCCCCCCCCCCTCCCCGGGCACCTCTCCCCCGCCCTCCCCTCTAGCCGTAGCCCAACCCCCCCCCCCTCCCCGGGCACCTCTCCCCCGCCCTCCCCTCTAGCCGCAGCCCAACCCCCCCCCCCCGGGCACCTCTCCCCCGCCCTCCCCTCTAGCCGCAGCCCAACCCCCCCCCCCCCCGGGCACCTCTCCCCCGCCCTCCCCTCTAGCCGCAGCCCAACCCGCCCCCCTCCCCGGGCACCTCTCCCCCCGCCCTCCCCTCTAGCCGCAGCCCAACCCCCCCCCCTCCCCGGGCACCACTCCCCCGCCCTCCCCTCTAGCCGCAGCCCAACCCCCCCCCCCCATCCCCGGGCACCTCTCCCCCGCCCTCCCCTCTAGCCGCAGCCCAACCCGCCCCCCCCCGGCGACCATCCTCCCCCTCCTCAGCCGCAGCCCAACCCGCCCCCCCCCGCACCACTCTCCCCGCCCTCCCCGCTCTAGCCGCAGCCCAAGCCCCTCCCCCTCCCCGGGCACCTCTCCCCCGCCCTCCCCTCTAGCCCGACAGCCCAACCCAGACCCGCCCCCCCCCGCACCACTCCCCCGCCCTCCCCTCTAGCCGCAGCCCAACCCCCCCCCTCTCCCGGGCACCACTCCCCCGCCCTCACCCTCTAGCCGCAGCCCAACCCCCCCCTCCCCGGGCACCACTCCCCCGCCCCCCTCTAGCCGCAGCCCAACCCCCCCCCTCCCCGGGCACCACTCCCCCGCCCTCCCCTCTAGCCGCAGCCCAACCCCCCCCCCCCCCCCGGGCACCTCTCCCCCGCCCTCCCCTCTAGCCGCAGCCCAACCCCCCCCCTCCCCAGGCACCTCTCCCCCGCCCTCCCCTCTAGCCGCAGCCCAACCCCCCCTCCCCGCGGGCACCTCTCCCCCCGCCCTCCCCCTCTAGCCGCAGCCCAACCCCCCCCCCTCCCCGGGCACCACTCCCCCGCCCTCCCCTCTAGCCGCAGCCCAACCCCCCCCCCCCCCCCGGGCACCTCTCCCCCGCCCTCCCCTCTAGCCGCAGCCCAACCCCCCCCCCCCCGGGCACCTCTCCCCCGCCCTCCCCTCTAGCCGCAGCCCAACCCCCCCCCCCTCCCCGGGCACCTCTCCCCCGCCCTCCCCTCTAGCCGCAGCCCAACCCCCCCCCCTCCCCGGGCACCTCTCCCCCGCCCTCCCCTCTAGCCGCAGCCCAACCCCCCCCCCCCCCGGGCACCTCTCCCCCGCCCTCCCCTCTAGCCGCAGCCCAACCCCCCCCCCCCCCCGGGCACCTCTCCCCCGCCCTCCCCTCTAGCCGCAGCCCAACCCCCCCCCCCCCCGGGCACCTCTCCCCCGCCCTCCCCTCTAGCCGCAGCCCAACCCCCCCCCCCTCCCCGGGCACCTCTCCCCCGCCCTCCCCTCTAGCCGCAGCCCAACCCCCCCCCCCGGGCACCTCTCCCCCGCCCTCCCCTCTAGCCGCAGCCCAACCCGCCCCCCTCCCCGGGCACCTCTCCCCCGCCCTCCCCTCTAGCCGCAGCCCAACCCCCCCCCTCCCCGGGCACCACTCCCCCGCCCTCCCCTCTAGCCGCAGCCCAACCCCCCCCCCCCCCCCCCCCCCGGCACCAACTCCCCCCCCCGCCCACCCCCTCCTAGCCGCAGCCCAACCCGCCCCCCCCCCCGGCACCACTCCCCCGCCCTCCCTCTAGCCGCAGCCCAACCCCCCCCCCCCCCGGCACCACTCCCCCGCCCTCCCCTCTAGCCGCAGCCCAACCCCCCCCCCCCCCGGGCACCTCTCCCCCGCCCTCCCCTCTAGCCGCAGCCCAACCCCCCCCCCACCCCCGGCACCCACTCCCCCCCGCCCTCCCCCCTCTAGCCGCAGCCCAACCCCCCCCCTCCCCGGGCACCACTCCCCCGCCCTCCCCTCTAGCCGCAGCCCAACCCCCCCCCTCCCCGGGCACCACTCCCCCGCCCTCCCCTCTAGCCGCAGCCCAACCCCCCCCCCTCCCCGGGCACCACTCCCCCGCCCTCCCCTCTAGCCGCAGCCCAACCCCCCCCCCCTCCCCGGGCACCTCTCCCCCGCCCTCCCCTCTAGCCGCAGCCCAACCCCCCCCCCTCCCCGGGCACCTCTCCCCCGCCCTCCCCTCTAGCCGCAGCCCAACCCCCCCCCCCTCCCCGGGCACCACTCCCCCGCCCTCCCCTCTAGCCGCAGCCCAACCCCCCCCCCCTCCCCGGGCACCACTCCCCCCGCCCTCCCCTCTAGCCGCAGCCCAACCCCCCCCCCCTCCCCGGGCACCACTCCCCCCGCCCTCCCCTCTAGCCGCAGCCCAACCCCCCCCCCCCCTCCCCGGGCACCACTCCCCCGCCCTCCCCTCTAGCCGCAGCCCAACCCCCCCCCCCCTCCCCCGGGCACCACTCCCCCCGCCCTCCCCTCTAGCCGCAGCCCAACCCCCCCCCCCTCCCCGGGCACCACTCCCCCGCCCTCCCCTCTAGCCGCAGCCCAACCCCCCCCCCTCCCCGGGCACCTCTCCCCCGCCCTCCCCTCTAGCCGCAGCCCAACCCCCCCCCCCTCCCCGGGCACCTCTCCCCCGCCCTCCCCTCTAGCCGCAGCCCAACCCGCCCCCCCCCGGCACCACTCCCCCCCCCCTAGCCGCAGCCCAACCCGCCCCCCCCCGGCACCACTCCCCCGCCCTCCCCTCTAGCCGCAGCCCAACCCCCCCCCCCCTCCCCGGCAGCCACCCTCCCCCGCCCTCCCCTCTAGCCGCAGCCCAACCCCCCCCCCCTCCCCGGGCACCTCTCCCCCGCCCTCCCCTCTAGCCGCAGCCCAACCCCCCCCCCTCCCCGGGCACCTCTCCCCCGCCCTCCCCTCTAGCCGCAGCCCAACCCCCCCCCCCCTCCCCCGGGCACCTCTCCCCCGCCCTCCCCTCTAGCCGCAGCCCAACCCCCCCCCCCCCCGGGCACCTCTCCCCCGCCCTCCCCTCTAGCCGCAGCCCAACCCCCCCCCCCTCCCCGGGCACCTCTCCCCCGCCCTCCCCTCTAGCCGCAGCCCAACCCCCCCCCCCCCCCCGGCACCTCTCCCCCGCCCTCCCCTCTAGCCGCAGCCCAACCCCCCCCCCTCCCCGGGCACCTCTCCCCCGCCCTCCCCTCTAGCCGCAGCCCAACCCCCCCCCCCTCCCCGGGCACCTCTCCCCCGCCCTCCCCTCTAGCCGCAGCCCAACCCCCCCCCCCTCCCCCGGCACCACTCCCCCGCCCTCCCCTCTAGCCGCAGCCCAACCCCCCCCCCCTCCCCGGGCACCACTCCCCCGCCCTCCCCTCTAGCCGCAGCCCAACCCCCCCCCCCTCCCCGGGCACCACTCCCCCGCCCTCCCCTCTAGCCGCGGCCCAACCCCCCCCCCTCCCCGGGCACCACTCCCCCGCCCTCCCCTCTAGCCGCGGCCCAACCCCCCCCCCTCCCCGGGCACCTCTCCCCCGCCCTCCCCTCTAGCCGCAGGCCCAACCCCCCCCCCTCCCCCCGGGCACCACTCCCCCGCCCTCCCCTCTAGCCGCGGCCCAACCCCCCCCCCTCCCCGGGCACCACTCCCCCGCCCTCCCCTCTAGCCGCGGCCCAACCCCCCCCCCCCTCCCCGGGCACCACTCCCCCGCCCTCCCCTCTAGCCGCGGCCCAACCCCCCCCCCTCCCCGGGCACCACTCCCCCGCCCTCCCCTCTAGCCGCGGCCCAACCCCCCCCCTCCCCGGGCACCACTCCCCCGCCCTCCCCTCTAGCCGCGGCCCAACCCCCCCCCTCCCCGGGCACCACTCCCCCGCCCTCCCCTCTAGCCGCGGCCCAACCCCCCCCCCCTCCCCGGGCACCTCTCCCCCGCCCTCCCCTCTAGCCGCAGCCCAACCCCCCCCCCCCCCCGGGCACCACTCCCCCGCCCTCCCCTCTAGCCGCAGGCCCAACCCCCCCCCCTCCCCGGGCACCACTCCCCCGCCCTCCCCTCTAGCCGCGGCCCAACCCCCCCCCCTCCCCGGGCACCACTCCCCCGCCCTCCCCTCTAGCCGCAGCCCAACCCCCCCCCCCCCCGGGCACCACTCCCCCGCCCTCCCCTCTAGCCGCAGCCCAACCCCCCCCCCTCCCCGGGCACCACTCCCCCGCCCTCCCCTCTAGCCGCAGCCCAACCCCCCCCCCTCCCCGGGCACCTCTCCCCCGCCCTCCCCTCTAGCCGCAGCCCAACCCCCCCCCCCTCCCCGGGCACCACTCCCCCGCCCTCCCCTCTAGCCGCAGCCCAACCCCCCCCCCCTCCCCGGGCACCACTCCCCCGCCCTCCCCTCTAGCCGCAGCCCAACCCCCCCCCTCCCCGGGCACCTCTCCCCCGCCCTCCCCTCTAGCCGCAGCCCAACCCCCCCCCTCCCCGGGCACCTCTCCCCCGCCCTCCCCTCTAGCCGCGGCCCAACCCCCCCCCTCCCCGGGCACCTCTCCCCCGCCCTCCCCTCTAGCCGCAGCCCAACCCCCCCCCTCCCCGGGCACCACTCCCCCGCCCTCCCCTCTAGCCGCAGCCCAACCCCCCCCGGCTCCCGGGGTTGCAGGTCACCACACCTCGAGGGGGAACCGCGCTGGCTCGTTCACGTGACCTTCCCAGCAAGACACGCGATCTCCCAGCGTCGCGCACTGATGATGTCACCAACGAACCACAGAGAACATAGAGACGAGTGGAAGGGCCCGAAAAGTCAAGTCATGCGGACATTGCCCATCAGCCACTGCGGCCCCAGGGCACCATGGGATTTATGGTCACATTGCGCCTACGTCTCCCGTCAGGCTCAGGGACACCATGGGATTCGTAGTCACACTGCGCATGCGTTTTCTTGTAGCCCTGTGGCCGCGGGGCACCATGGGCTTTGGGGTCACATTGCGCATGCGTCTCTCGTCAGTCCCAGCGAATACCTGTGCGAGGGGGGGGGGGGGCTGGGACTGGGACTAGGGTTCCCAGGTGGCTTCAAAACAAACACCGGACACACCTGAATTCAGATTGGGGGGTTGGGGCCAGGGGGAGCGGAGTTGGCCGGGGGGAGGTCGGGGGGGGGGACTGGCGGGGGTTTGGGGTCAGGGGGAGCGGAGTTGGCCGGGGGGAGGTCGGAAGGGGGGGGGAGAGCAGGAGGGGGGAGGGAACTGCGGGGGGGTGGGGTCAGGGGGAGCAGAGTTGGCTGGGGGAGATCAGGAGGAGGAAGGGGGGAGAACCGGGTGGGGGGGGATTGGTGGGGGGGTTGGGGTTAGGGGGAGTGGAGTTGGCTGGGGGGAGATCGGGAGGGGAGGGAGAACCGGTCGGGGGGGGACTGGTGGGGGGGTTAGGGTCAGGGGGAGCAGAGTTGGCTGGGGAGAGATTGGGAGGAGGAGGGGGGGAGAACCGGTCGGAGGGAGCGGGGCTGGCCGAGGGAGATGGGGGGGGGGACTGGCCGGCGGGAAGCAGGGCTGGCCAGGAGGGGGTCAGGAGGAGCGGGGGGAGAGAATTGGCCAACGGGGAGTGGGACTGACCCAGGTGCACACAGATCCCGGGGCACTGCCCCTCCCACACTCAGTCTTGGCGAAACATAAGTGAGTCCGGCCCCAGGGATTCTCTCCCGCTCCCACTCGCATAGTTGCGTACTGCCTGGCTGGTAGACACACTCACGAAGCATGAGCATGTCTGCCAGCCAGGCAGTACTCAACTACGTACTGATACTCCTAATAATAATAAAACTTAACTAATTAGAAAATACTGGACATTTTATATGTCCAGTATTTTCTCAATTTATTTCCCGGGCAGAACTCTCAAATACTGGACTGTCCAGTTCAAAACCGGACACCTGGCAACCCTACCTGGGACCTGAGCCCAGTCCGGGGGAGGGGGCTGCTGGGACCCGAGCCCGGCAGGGGGGAGGAGAGGGCTGCAGCGGGTGGGGTGGGGGAGGAATCTCCAGCAGGGCCTGTCCCACGGCTCCCTCCCCAGAGCCTCTCCCAGGGCAGCGGCCTCAGCCCAGCCCGGCCCCTGCACCCAGGCAGGGCAGCACTGGGGCAGGTAAGAGAGACCCCCCAGGGAGTGGGGAGCTCCAGGCTGCTCCCAGGGGAGCTGGCTGTGACCCCTGCCCTGAGCCCCACTGTGTGTTTGGGGGGGAGCTCACTGGAGGGAGGATCGGGCACTGCAGGGAGATCAGGCTATGGGGGCGGGGAGTGTCATAGGGCTGAGAGGAAGGAAATAGAAGGAAGATGTGGGGGGGGGATACAATTTTCCTTTGCAGAGGCTGAACTACCCTTTGCTCCCCACTTTGCCTCCTTTCCCCCCTTTGATCTGTTGTACAAATCCGGTTTGAGTGCAAAATACCAACTGTCAGAAACACAGCAGAGCATATCATATATATAGTAGCCCAATGTCTGTGACTCTAACGCTGAAACGCTGGCTGTTCCCTTTGGGCAGCGCTGTTGCCTCCCGCCGTGGCACTCAGCTGACTTCTGCGCCACTCAGCCGGGCCGCTGCAGGGGAGCAAGCGGAGCAAGCAGCTGTTTGGGCTCCCCTGCGGCGGCCCAGCTGAGCGGCGCAGAAGTTAGCCGAGCGCCACGGCGGGAGGCGAAGAGGGGCAGGGTGGTGACGTACACAGCCAGGCCCTGCCCCCTGGCCGTGTACGTCACTGCCCCACCCCTCTTCCCCTCCCGCTGTGGTGCTCGGCTGACTTCTGCGCCGCTCAGCTGGGCCACCGTGGGGGAGCAAGCGGCGCAAGCGACCATTTGGGCTCCGCGGTCCCCCGAGTGAGAGGCAGGAGGGGGAGGAGAAGAGAGAGAGAGAGAGAGAGAGAGAGATATGCAGGAAGGGGAGGAGAAAAGAAAGAGAGAGATGGAGAGAGAGGCAGGAGGTAGAGGAGAGCTGAGGGGGGGAGGCAGGAGGAGGAGGAGAGAGAGAGACGTGGAGGAGAGACCCGAAAATCCCGTCTTACGACAGGCTATTGGCTAGTTTCTCATGGTTTACCATTAGCGGTTTATATTTTCTGAGGGGAACATCTTGTGACTCAAACAAGTTACTTTTCTATTTATCAGACTGAAATGCCAGTGAAAAGTCTTTTTCACGAATCCATCAAACAACATCATGTATGTCAGTAGAATCTCATCTCTGCTGAAAATAACAGCTACAAACAAACAGTTATTAACTAGAGAAAATACTGAGTCATTAAGTTTCCAGAGCTTCAGTGATGGCCTTATTCGCACATTTAGAATTACAAACAGATCCACACTTTGTACTTTTAACTGCACACGCAGAAATGATACCTGCACACGAATAGGATACACTGATTCAATGGATTCCAACCCTTCATATGACTGTTGCATGACCTGTTTTGAATAAAGTATATTTGAGTTAGGCATTCTCATACTCATATTGCACGGGGGTGGAGGGGCATCTCACACTCTCTCTCTCGTTTTCAGTTCCAGTTCCATGGGTAAAATGAGGATGGTTCAGGTTTGGTTCCGGCTATAGTAGGAAAAGCTGGTTCTCCAGTTCCATGCTGAGACCAGTGAGCAGCGTCAGCAGCAGGGGCAGCACCAGGGGCTGGGTCACTGGCTGCCCCCAGCAGAAGACTCTGTAATTGCTAAGGCTGAGGCTGTGCCAGTCTCTGTGCTCAGGGTACTGGAGCCCTAGAGCCTGCTGGGGTAGATGCTGCTGCCTCCATTGTGATCTGGGAGCCCAGGCTGAGCAGTTGCTACCCAGCAGGGTGTGTGCTGAAACAGATCATCACCAACCCCCATTCTGTGCCCAGCCAAGGGGGGACTTTCTCCTGTGCTCAGAACCAGCCCCTGGGGCAGCCCTGGGCTCTCCAGGCATCAGCTCTTGAGCATAGGTGTGCGCAGCACATTTCATTAGGGTGTGTACCCAAAGAAGTTTTTTTAAATGTACTCTTTGACCCCCATTAGCCACACCCCTGACCCCTGTTAACCATGCCCCCTGACCCTTATTAGCACCTCCTGACCCTCATTAGCCACACCTCTGGAGGTAACACTCTCAGGACAAGATGGACACATGACCAGAAGTAAAAGGTGTCATGTGATCCCCCTCTAAGGACTTTTCCCACCATCCTTCTACCAATAGGGATTAGTTTGTCCCTCACCAAACCTCCCTCATGCAACTATCCTGCAGTTGCATTAACCCAATGTGTGTGACATTAACTTGGGGGCGGAGAGGCTGGGGGAAGTGTTCACTCTAAGGCTATGTCTACACTCGCGGCTTCTTGTGCAAGTACGGCCGTTCTTGCACAAGAATCTGCAGAGCGTCCACACTGCCCGCCCACTCTTGTGCAAGTAAATTTACAGTACGGCGTGGTAAGAGAGGGCTCCTTGCGCAAGAGCTACGCTCTTTTTTTAACAGGTGTAAGCCCTCTTGCGCAGGAGCTCTTGCGCAAGAGGGCAGTGTGGACGCTCGGCAGGGATTTCTTGCGCAAGAAAGCCCTATGGCTAAAATGGCCATCAGAGCTTTCTTGCGCAAGAGAGCGTCCACACTGCCATGGGCGCTCTTGCGCAAAAGCACAGCTCGCACATGGCAGTGTGGATGTTTTCTTGCGCAAGACTTCTTGCACAAGAACACTTGTGCAAGATGTTCTTGCGCAAGAAGCCGCCAGTGTAGACAAAGCCTAAGAGTTTCCTCCCATGAGCAGAATGAATTTTGTGTTGTACACCAGTACTGAGTTCATGTGGCTTGTTCAGATGTGCCACTGTGGTACCCAAGTTATTAATAAATATCTTATAAACCTCTACCTTTTCCCTCTGCTGCCATGTCTCCTATCCTTGCTCCATCAGCTCCCCTGGTGCCTGCTGCCCCCAACGTAAGAACATAAGAATGGCCATACTGGGTCAGATCAAAGGTCCATCTAGCCCAGTAGCCTGTCTGCCGAGAGTGGCCAGCGCCAGTTGCCCCAGAGGGGTGGACCAAAGACAATGATCAAGCGATTTGTCTTGTGCCATCCATCTCCAGCCTCTGACAAACAGAGGCCAGGGACACCATTTCTATCCCTTGGCTAATAGCCTTTTATGGACCTAACCTCCATGAAATTATCTAGCTTCTCTTTAAACTCTGTTATAGTCCTAGCCTTCACAGCCTCCTCTGGCAAGGAGTTCCACAGGTTGACTATGCGCTGTGTGAAGAAGAACTTTCGCTTATTAGTTTTAAGCCTGCTACCCATTAATTTCATTTGGTGTCCTCTAGTTCTTATATTATGGGAACTAATGAATAACTTTTCTTTATTCACCCTCTCCACACCACTCATGATTTTATAGACCTCTATTATATCCCCCCTCAGTCTCCTCTTTTCTAAACTGAAAAGTCCCAGTTGCTTTAGCCTCTCCTTATATGGGAACTGTTCCAAACCCCTAATCATTGTAGTTGCCCTTCTCTGAACCCTTTCTATGGCCAAAATATATTTTTTGAGGTGATGAGACCACATCTGTACACAATACTCAAGATGTGGGCATACATAGTTTTATACAGGGACAGTAAGATATTCTGTGTCTTATTTTCTATGCCTTTCTTAATGATTCTTAACATCCTATTTGCCTTTTGGACCGCCGCTGCACACTGTGTGGACATTTTCAGAGAACTAGCCACAATAACTCCAAGATCTCTTTCCTGATTTGTCGTAGCCAAATTAGCCCCCATCATCCTCCTCTGCTGTCCTGACTCCTGCCCTTCTCAGTGCCCTCAGCCTTCCTGAGACCTGCCCCCCTCCACCAACCCTTCTCTCCCCCCTGTGCCCACTCCTCCAGTAGCCCCACTCTGATCATGTAAACTACCCCTTCTCATCCCCTCTCCTAACACCTCCCTCTACACACCTGCCCTGCCTCTCTCCTCTGGTGCTGGTCCCTCCCCTGCAGGTGTCTGTCCTTCTGCTTCACCCCCAGAATCCCCTGGCACCTGCACCTTCCCTTAGCCCTGCACCTACCTGGTGCCTCCCCCTTTCCTCACTGCCCCTGCTCCCTTTGCCCTCTTTTTCCCTAATGTCCACCCCCTCACCATCCTCTGCCCCCATTCCCCTCATGCCCCTGTGCCCTCACACATGACTTGCTCCATCCCCACCTTCCTCATACTCACCCCTTCTTTCAAGCCTTCTCCCAGCACCTCTCCCTCCCTCCTCTAGCCCCCAATGCCCTTACCCTCTCCTCTCCCAGCATCACCCTGTCCCCCCTCCCACTGACACCTCCCCTCCTGCCCTTTTCCTCATTGTCTGCACTTGGTCCCCTGGCATTTCTCTCCTGCACCCTGTCCCTTGGTGCCTTCCCCTTTCTTCTTCTGCCCTGTCCCCCTCCCCTCAGCACAAGCCCCTTCCTTCCTATTTTTCCCTTTCCCCTCCCCAACCTTCTGCCTTCCAGTCTGCAGGAGTCTGTGGAGCTGCTCCAGCTGCTGTCCCAGGGCCAGGTGGAAGGTCTCCACGAGACACATGAGACCATAGTAACCACAGAGCCCCAACGCTCTGAGCAGGACCCGCACACGGAGGCACCAGAAGCCACATTTATCCTCCAGGTTCAACATCCCACCTGCCTGGGAAATGTAGCTCCCCAGAGCAAGCTGTGTGGGGCCGAATTGGTGATTCCTGGTTGAGTCTGATGCCTTGGGGTGGAGGAGAAGCCCTGTCTCATCCCCTGAGCATGTTGTGGAGCCGCAGCCGGACGCACTTGCACTTTGCCAGGACCATGCGCGGGACTGACAGTGTCCCAGGATCAGCATGTGCCGGGGTCAGTCCTGCTCCCCGCCGGCCGATTTGCTCCCCCTCCCCCCCGCTTTCCCCGACCCTTCCCAACCAGCACTGCTGCCCCCGACACCCTCCCAGCCACCCCTGCTTTCTGCCGCCCAGTTCTCCTCCTCCCAGTCTCCCCTGGCCAGCCCCGCTGCCTCCGACACCCGCCCCCCATCTCCTCCAGCCAGCCACGCTGCCTCTCCCCCCATCTCCCCAGGCTAGCTACACTGTCCCTGCCTGCCATCCCCGCCCCGCCCCCCATCTCCCCTGCCCCGCCACGCTGCCCCGCCCCTCCCGGCCAGCCCCACCCCTCCCGGCCGGTATTTTTTCCCTGGGTGGGCTCTGAGCAGCGGGCCCCCACCATGTGGGCAGCTCCGGAGCCCGACCGCCAACAGCCCAGCTCGGGGCCGAGCCCAGCACACAAGGAGCGGCCGCTGCAGCCCTGCCCAGCCAGGCACTCCTTCCGGCGCGGCGCGGCCCGGCCAGTGGCGAGACTCCGGGGCCCCAGCACCGAGGGGGCGGCTCTCGGGCTCGGAGCATACGATCGGCCGCTGGAGCACAGGCGGGTGAGTGGCACCGGCGAGGCAGGGAGCCCGGCCGCCCCCCTCCCCCCTGTGAGTGGCTCCTCTGCCGTCGCCAGAGCCGCACTGGAGACGGCGGAAGGCAGTAGGGGTACAAAGGCGGGGGGGCCCCACAGACGGGGAGGGGGAGTTGCGGGGGTGTGCACGGGAGGAGGTGGCTGGCTGCAGGGGGCACACGGGTGGTGGGGAGGGGCCGCACTCACCCGAAGCTCTCCCGCGTCTTCCACCGGCTTCGTGGTGTGCAGCCCTGGCTTTTGAAATGCCCGGCGCCACTGGAGCATGCGCAACAGTGCCGAGGCGCACCGGGCTGTGCAGCTTCTGATGCTGCGGCCGCCAGCGTCTTCCTGTGGGGGCGGAGGGACGGGCTTGCCCGGTCACACCCCTCCTCCTCCAGCAGCCTCCAGCTGGCCACTCTGCCAGTCCGCCCCGCATTAGGGTGTGCCCAGGCACACCCAGCACACCCTGTGCGCACGCCAATGCTCCTGAGCCAGAGACTGCTGGGGATGGAAGAAATCTTTCAGAAAGTGCTCGGAAGAAAGTGACTTTGTACAAGTGGCTTCTCACCCCATCTCGGTGCCCACAAGTCTCAGAGTTGCTGTCCCCAGTGACCCTAGTCATGTCCCCCCGTTAGCAAGGACAGTAGCTAGTGGACAGGAAATGCCCCCAGGAATGGCAGGGCAGTAACTAGCTCTTCCCTGCAGAAGGGGGTGGGGAAGGTTCCCAACCTTGCCCAGTTCTATTCCCTGCAGCTCCCAGGGCAGACTGGACAAGGTGAGGTACAGAGAGGAAAATTCAGTTCCTGCCTCTGCCTAGTCCCTGTACTGCTGGGGGAATGTGCCACCC
Organism: Pelochelys cantorii; assembly: GCA_032595735.1. NCBI lineage: Eukaryota > Metazoa > Chordata > Testudines > Trionychidae > Pelochelys > Pelochelys cantorii. The sequence continues at coordinate 10,142,743 of CM064351.1, read as the reverse complement.
CCAGGACAGTGCCAGAGGATCCCTTTGATTCTGCTCCTTTCTAGTGCTTGGCTCAGAGGTCTTGTTACTGGGAAGGTTTCAAAGTGCTTTGTCCCAGTGGTTTAGTCCCAGTGGGAGAGGTCAGATCTGTGCTGTAATAATGTCACTGAGGCCTTTCTCAGCATGGCAGAGTCAAGGGTGTCTGCAGGGAAAGAGTCTAGGGGAGGGAATTGTATGTGAAGTGGACTAAAGCTAATTCAGAAACCTCCCCAATTGTATTTCTCACCCTGACAGGCTGCAGAATAATGACCCCATTTTGCTCCAGTTCATCCCATCTTCCTAGGGACTGGGCAGGGAAATGGCTATGGTGGAGCCAGCTCAGGCAAATTTGTGGGGGGAGCAGCTGAGCAGTGTTTTCCCCAGGAATTAAAATTAAGAGGGCAGTGTTTGAATTTGAGTGGGCTGAGTCAGCCAGTGAGGGGAGAGACTGAGTGTACAGGTGGGCTGCATGATCAATGCAAAGTAGTCCACTTTGGAAAGCACAATCTCAACTATACATACAACATGTTGGGGTCTAAATTAGCTGTTATGACTTGAGAGAAATCTTAGAGTCATTGTAATAGAGATGAGTTAGTGTTAGTCTGGTCTTGCTGAAACAAAAGACAGGACTATGCAGCACTTTAAAGACTAACAAGATGGAGACCTGAGGTTCTGGCTCAGCAGGACAGGGTGGTGAGATCTCAGAGGGCAGGCAGGTGGGCTCAGAGGTATTTTCAGCACATCAAGTGATGGTCTGAAGGAAATCTCTGTGATCCAGCCCATCAAACCAATTTGTCAATCTCTCCAACAGATTTTGTATTTTCAATTTTGTTTATTCCTCTTTCTGTCCTTTTGTACCCGCCCAGACAATGATTCTACCTGCATTCTTTCTCTCTCCCAGAAGGTGATGGGACAATGAGTGAGGATGAGGAGGGGGATTCACAGCAGGAAGTTCCTGATCCAGTGGAACTACAAAGAAATGTTTTGAGAAGAGTTGAAGGGAATTTTTCCCAGTGCTTGGAACAGAGCAAAATCTGGCACAGTTCAGAGAGAAAGCTGGGAAATTGACAAAGGAAGAAAGTGGACGAATCCAAGGAATGTGGAGGAGGAGGAAAGTATCCCAATGAAACCACAGTCCAGCAGATAAATCCCATGGAAAAGAAACTCTATAAGTTGTTGGACCGTGGGAAAAGTTTGTCAGCACTCAGGATTTATTAACCATAAGAGAATTCACACAGGAAAAAGCCTCTTTAAGTGCTTGGACTGTGGGAAAAGCCTCAATGTGAAAAAAACTCTGATTAAACATCAGAGAACCCACATGGGAGATAGACCCTATCAATGCTTAGAGTGTGAGAAATGTTTCCTTGTAGTGTCAGCCCTTATAAGACATCAGAGGACCCATACACGCAAAAGACTCCATAAATGCTTGGACTGTGGGAAAATTTTCCAATCTGAGTTCAACTCTTACGGCTCATCGGAGACTGCACACAGGAGAAAGACCCTATAAATGCTTGAACTGTGAGAGAGGTTTTGGTGTGCAGTCAACTCTTTTAAGGCATCAGAGAACCCACACACAAGAGAGACCTTATAAATGCTTGAACTGGGGAAAAAATTTCAGTCGGAACTCAGCTCTTGCTGCTCATCAGAGACTGCACACAGGAGAAAGATCGTACACATGCTTGTACTGTAGGAAAAACGTCAATGAGAAACCAATTCTGATTAGACATCAGATAGCTGACAAAGGAGAGAGACCCTATAAATGTTTGGACTGTGGGGAAAACTTTAATGAGAAATCAACTCTGATTAAACATCAGAAAACCCACCAAGGAGAGAGACCCTGTAAGTGCTTGGATTGTGACAAATTTTTCAATCGGCACTCAAATCTTATTGCTCATCAGAGACTGCACGCAGGAGAAAGACCCTATAAATGCTTGGACTGTGGGAAAAGCTTCAATGAGAAATCAACTTTGATTAAACATCAGAAAACACAAAAAAGGGAGAGACCTTATAAATGTTTGTACTGTGAGAAAATGTTCAATTTCAGTCAGAACTCAGCTCTTACTGTTCATCAGAGACTGCACACAGGAGAAAGACCCTATAAATGCTTGGACTGTGGGAAAAGCTTCAATGAAAAATCAACTCTGATGAGACATCAGAGAACACATACAGGAGAGAGACCGTATACATGCTTAGACAGTGGGAAAATTTTCAGTCTGAATTCAACTCTTACTGCTCATCGGTGACTGCACACGGGAGAGAAACCCTATAAATGCTTGGACTGTGGGAAAAACTTCATTGAGAAATCAAGTCTGATTAAACATCAGAGAACCCACACAGAAGAGAGACCCTAAATGCTTGGTAGATGGGAAAAGCTTCATTCCCAGCCAATACTTTTCCAAAGACAGGAGAGAATCTCTAAGTGCCTCAACTGTAGAAAAAGTTTCATTTAAAGAACAGTCCTTGCTTCACATCAGATAATCCACACAAGGGAGAGAACCCAGAAATGCTTGGATTATGGGAAAATCTTCAGTAACTACAGGAAAAAAACCCTCAGTCTGAGATCACACAGTTTCCCATTTGAACTAACGATCAACAGCCTCATGTACCCTTTTTATGTTAAAAAATTCTGATGGTTACATTTCCCCTGCTTCCCAGTCTGAGGAAACAGAAAATAATCATTGGAAATCTGTAACTTATCCACACACATCACTTTTCCCTTTTTAAATAACATTTTTGCCATAACACCTTTTTACACTCAACCTCTTGTTCTTCTTGCATCGATGTTAACACAAACTCTAAGCTACTAATTTCTGTACAGTTCCGTTCATATTGTTAAGCACAGTAAGTTGGTATTAAAGAGAAACTAAAAATGTATTAAAACGATTTCCAATATTATAAATTGAGGACTTGGTCCTGCCATGATGGCAGGGGACTGGACTCGATGACCTCTCGAGGTCCCTTCCGGTTCCAGTGTTCTATGATTATGAAATATTCTTTTAAAAAATAGTTTTATTACCATCTTGTTTTACTCTCAGACTTGTTTCTGCAAATCATCACTAATGAACATCAACCTTCCAGAGGGTGATGTTGTATCCTCTCGTGCCGAGGATACTTCTCTGGGGGAGGGAGCTCCAGCTGTTAGGAAGAAGCAGGTTTTAGTAGTGGGGGATTCGATCATTAGAAATATAGATAGTTGGGTTTGTGATGACCGGGAGAACCGTATGGTTACTTGCCTGCCTGGTGCGAAGGTTGCGGATCTCTCGAGGCATCTAGACAGACTTATGGGCAGTGCTGGGGAGGAGCCGGTCGTCGTGGTACATGTTGGTACCAATGACATAGGGAAGGGTAGAAGAGATGTTCTGGAGGCCAAATTTAGGTTACTAGGAAAGAGACTGAAATCCAGAACATCTTTGGTGGCATTCTCTGAAATGCTTCCAGTTCCACGCGCAGGGCCAGATAGACAGGCAGAACTTCAGAGTCTCAATGCGTGGATGAGACGATGGTGCAGGGAAGAGGGGTTTAGATTTATTAGGAACTGGGGACACTTTTGGGGTAGGGGGAGCCTATACAGGAATGATGGGCTCCACCTAAATCGAGGTGGATCCAGACTGCTGGCACTAAACATTAAAAAGGTCGTAGAGCAGTTTTTAAACTAAGAGGTGGGGGAAAGCCGATTGGTGCGGGGGAGCACCTGGATCGGACGGAGACTTCTCTTACACGAGGCTCCATAGGTAGGGATTCCCTAGAAGTTAGTCAGATAGGGAACGTGGGAAATAATATATGGGCAAGATCAGATGTGAAACAATCGTGCATAAAAAAATCCAATGTGTCTGAGAAAGGCGGACATATAAATAGTGGTAGTTTTCTAACATGCTTTTACACTAATGCTAGGAGTCTGTCTAATAAGATGGGTGAACTGGAGTACCTCATATCATAGGAGGAAGTTGACATAATAGGCATCACAGAAACATGGTGGAATGAGGACAATCAGTGGGACACTATCATACCGGGATATAAATTATATCGGAAAGACAGAACAGGTCGTGCGGGTGGCGGAGTGGTACTATATGTGAAGGATAATATAGAATCAAATGAAGTAAAAATCCTAAAGGAATCAAAATGTTCCATAGAATCATTATGGATAACAATTCATTCCTCTAATATGAATATGGCATTAGGAATATATTACCGACCACCTAACCAGGACAGTGATAGTGATGCTGAAATGATAAGGGAGATTAGAGAGGCTACCAAAATAAAAAACACAGTAATAATAGGAGATTTCAATTATCCCCATATTGATTGGGTGCATGTCACCTCAGGACGGGATTCAGAGATTAAATTTCTTGATGCCTTAAATGACTGCTTCTTGGAGCAGCTAGTACAGGAACCCACAAGGGGAGAGTCGATTCTCGACCTAGTCTTGACTGGAACGCAGGATCTGGTCCAAGAGGTAACTGTTACTGGACCGCTTGGAAATAGTAACCACAATATAATAACTTTTAATATTCCTGTGTTGGGAAGAACACCGCAGCGGTCAAACACTCTGGCATTTAATTTCAAAAAGGGGAATTACACTAAAATGAGGAAGCTAGTTAAACAGAAACTAAAAGGGAGAGTAATTAAACTAAAATCCCTGGAAGCTGCATGGGAACTGTTTAAAGACACCATACTAGAGGCCCAACTTAAATGTATACCCCAAATAAAAAAACACGGTAAGAGACCTAACAAAGAACCACCATGGCTAAACAGCCATGTTAAAAAGGCAGTGAGAGAGAAAAGGGCAGCTTTTAAAAAGTGGAAGTCAAATCCTAGTGAGGAAAATAGAAAGGAACATAAACACTCCCAAATTAAGTGTCATAATGTAGTAAGAAAAGCCAAAAAAGAGTTTGAGGAACAGCTAGCCAAAAATTCAAAAAATGATAGTAAAATGTTTTTTAAATACATTAGAAGCAGGAAGCCCGCTAAAAAAGCAGTGGGGCCCTTGGATGATAAAGATATAAAAGGAGCGATCAAGGAAGACAGTGCCATTGCGGAGCGATTAAATGATTTCTTTGCTTCAGTCTTCACGGCTGAGGATGTTACAGAGGTTCCTAAATCTGAGCCAGCCTTTTTAGGTGACAAATCTGAGGAACTCACTCAGTTTGAAGTGACATTAGAGGAGGTTATGGAATTAATTGATAAGCTGAATAGTAACAAGTCTCCGGGACCAGACGGCATTCACCCAAGGGTTCTGAAAGAACTCAAATGTGAAATTGCGGAGTTATTAACAGTGGTTTGTAACCTATCCTTTAAATCCACTTTGGTACCAAATGACTGGAAGATGGCCAATATAACACCAATATTTAAAAAAGGCTCTAGAGGAGATCCTGGCAATTATAGACCGATAAGTTTAACATCAGTACCAGGCAAATTAGTAGAAACACTAGTAAAGAGTAAAATTGCAAGGCACATAGAAGAGCACGAATTGTTGGGCAAAAGTCAGCATGGTTTCTGCAGAGGGAAGTTGTGTCTAACTAATCTGTTAGAATTCTTTGAAGGGGTTAATAAACATGCGGACAAGGGGCACCCAGTGGATATAATATACCTAGATTTCCAGAAAGCCTTTGACACGGTCCCACACCAAAGGCTTTTACGTAAATTAGATGGTCATGGGATAGGAGGAAAGGTCCTTTCATGGATCAAGAATTGGTTAAAAGACAGAAAACAAAGGGTGGGAATAAATGGTAAATTTTCACAATGGAGGAGGGTAACTAGTGGTGTTCCCCAGGGGTCAGTACTGGGACCAATCCTGTTCAACTTGTTCATCAATGATCTAGAAAATGAGGTAAGCAGTGAGGTGGCCAAGTTTGCAGATGACACAAAGTTGTTCAGGACAGTCAAAAGCAAAAGGGATTGTGAAGAACTACAAAAAGATCTCAGCAAACTGAGTGATTGGGCAGCAAAATGGCAAATGAAATTTAATGTGGGTAAGTGTAAGGTAATGCATGTTGGAAAAAATAACCCAAATGACACGTACTACATGATGGGGTCAAATTTAGCTACGACAGATCAGGAAAGGGATCTTGGAGTTATAGTGGATAGTTCTATGAAGACATCCACGCAGTGTGCAGCGGCAGTTAGTAAGGCAAATAGGATGTTAGGAATTATTAAAAAAGGGATAGATAATAAGACAAAAGATATCATACTTCCCCTATATAAAACTATGGTACGCCCACATCTCGAGTACTGCGTGCAGATGTGGTCTCCTCACCTCAAAAAAGATATATTGGCATTAGAAAAGGTTCAGAAAAGGGCGACTAAGATGATTAGGGGCTTGGAAAGGGTCCCATATGGGGAGAGGCTAGAGAGACTGGGACTTTTCAGTTTGGAAAAAAGGCGATTGAGGGGCGATATGATAGAGGTATATAAAATCATGAATGGTGTGGAGAAAGTGATTATAGAAAAATTATTTACCTTTTCCCATAATACAAGAACTAGGGGACACCAAATGAAATTGATGGGTAGTAGGTTCAAAACTAATAAAAGGAAATTTTTCTTCACACAGCGCACAGTCAACCTGTGGAACTCCTTGCCCGAGGAGGCTGTGAAGGCCAGGACTCTATTAGGGTTTAAAAAAGAGCTTGATAAATTTTTGCAGGTTAGGTCCATAAATGGCTATTAGCCAGGGATAAAGTATGGTGCCCTAGCCTTCATAACAAGGGCAGGAGATAGATGGCAGGAGATAAATCACTTGATCATTGTCTTCTGTTCTCCTTCTCTGGGGCACCTGGCATTGGCCACCGTCGGCAGATGGGATGCTGGGCTCGATGGACCTTTGGTCTGACCCAGTATGGCCATTCTTATGTTCTTATGTTCTTATGTTCTAAAAGGGGGATTACAGAAATGGACAAGGAAGAATTATAGTGTTGTGGGAAAATTCAGCCTGAGACAATGTCCATGAGGACTGGGGCGATGTAGTGCTGGAGATTAGGTAGAAAGGTGTAGAGAAGCTATACTTCATTCAAGGGGAACAGTTGGCTTCTGATGGGTTATTTTCCTCCCCTTTCTTGTCTGGGTAGAATAGAAGAGGAGAAAATCCTCTCTCACTCTCAGAGGATAATGGAGATGGTCGATTTGTCCTCTATCTTCTCCTAAAGCTCAGAGACAGGAAGAGACATTTCTTGCTAAGATCCTCAGGAGGACAGAATGCATTCAATATAGGGTTCAGAAAGGAATCAAAACAAGGACTAGAAAAAGCTACCACCCTGCATAGGGTTCTAACCCACAATTCGAGATTAAGAGTCTTGAGTCTATCAATTGAATTCACTCTTCTTCCACGAGGTGGAAGTTCTGTTTGACTCATCTAAAGTGGGAAAGTCCCTGTGACACTGCATCCCCATATTTTTATGGAAATGTGTTTTTGAATATGAATAACTCAGATATGCTTTATGCAAAACAGGGCATGTAGCCTATCATTCAAGATCTTGTAATCCCTTGAATGTGTGTGCATGTGTCATTCTTGTCTGGGACATTAGAAATATGAAGTGTAAACCTTTTTATTAATCTAGGTCTTGTAGTGAAAGCCATTAGTGGTACTTAAGGAACTTAATGGCCTGGGACTCAAGACAATAATCTGTAAATAGTCTTGTTTTACCTGTAAACCTAAACTGTGGTTAGTCCTATAATGACATGTGACTGTGCCACCTGGTGCTGGGATCCATCTTGAATTTTGTATTTTTCCACAGGGATGGGGAGACTTGAACAAAGACTTCCAACCCTGGGGAGATTCTATTTAAGGATGGGGAAACAAACAATGATTGTCTTCAGCTGGCTTCACAGACAGCTCCCACCACAAGAGGACACATGAAAAGACCCGGGGGGAAAAAAGATCAGCTCTGGCCTGATAAGAACTGTACCTCAAATAAGAAGCAGGATGAAAAGTTATTTGTAACAACTTCTCTTAGTATATTAGGTTTAGCTGGGGTGTTTCATTTTAGCTTAGTAATTTACTTTGATCTGTTATCACTTGCAACCACTTAAATCTTATCTTTTTAGACTGAATAAAATCACTTCTGTTTATTATTAATGCCAGTGTAAACAGTAATAGACTTCACCCACCAGGACTCTTGTCTGCTCCCAGCAAGCCCCTCTGCCCTTTTCCTCTTTTGGCCTTCCTGCCCATAGCAGTCAGCCAGTTTCCTATATTTGTCGTCTTACACACTGCAGGTCAACCTATCTCCTTCTGTATCAGTATTAACACTTCTTTGCTGGTCCTCTCATTCACAACATTGGCACAAACTCACTATTTCTATTCACCTTGTTGTCCTCTTCACCAATCACTGAGCTCATTCAGTGGTAGTAACTGCACAGTTAAGAGATAATTGTGATTGGGAGTCCCCTGGAAAAAATGAGATGCCCCCTGATGCTTACCCAAAACCTCATTTAACCACAGTTTGCCACACGTGCATAATGTTGACCCGTTTCCACAAGGGAGGTTAAATACATAGTTGCAGGAGCCGACCTTCCCACAAGTGAGCTGGTCACAAATGTACTAAGATGGTCTCATAGTCAGGCCAAAGCTATTGCTGAGAGACTGGGACCACTGAACTGTGACACAGCTGTGGCAAGGATGTCTCGCATTTGGCAAATGTACCCCTTGACTGATGGCATGGACCTAACCTAGTTGACATGGTTATGTGCCTCTCCTTGTGATGCAGATGCTCTGGACATAGGCATAAATTCTTGGAAGCGGACTGCCCCAGGCCCTGGGAATGGATAAGTGCTCTCAAAGTATTACTGCTTGCTTCTTCCCTCAAAAAAACATATATTCTGGAAGAGCAGAAGCCAAGAGAGGCTCCCGAAGCTCACCTAATTCAGAAAAAGATGCTGGCTGCTCTCTCTGATTCCTTACCCCAGTCAGAAGAGAATGGGATTATCACATACCAGTATGTGATTCTAATTAATATTTTGTCTCCAGTCATGCAGAGAACAGAATTAATGCAGGGAGCCCCCCTTGGCCCAATGCCCCAGTGAGGAGTGAGTCTCCCACACTCACTCCCTGTCAAAACCAGATCCCTGCCCCCTCTGCTGAATGGAGGCTTTTGAGGGACTTAGCTGATCACTAGGGGTGCCCGGTTTCCCTGAGCCTCTGTCCTCTCAGAACCCGGTCCTGGGAAACTTGGGTCCTGCAGGAGAGCTTCCCTGTGATGTGTGGGGGAGATACACTGAAAGGCAGGCATGTCAAACTCGAAACCTACTGAGGGCCACACAGATGAAAACTGATAGCTTTCAGGGCCGCCAAAGAAAATGTACTTCTATTAGAAATCCTAATTATTTATTATTATAGATTATGTTTTAGGTATATTTTATAATATTTGTTCAGGTTTTGTTTGAATATAAATACAGTAATTTGATGTGTAAAATTGTTATTTGCATTCATGAAGACTTGAGTTTAAGGTGCTTCAGCCCCCCCTCCCCCCCCCCAGAGCCAGGCACCCCCAGACTCCCCCCTCCCCCTCTAACCTAATGCTTGGGCCCCAAAGCTGCCGCCATCTCCACCATGCGCTTCTCCCTCCAGGTGCTGGGGCACATGCACAAAGAGGCCAGCCGTGAGCAGTCCTGGAGCGCAGTTCAGAACCAGCAGGAGCCGCATTTCCTTAATCAAAGAGCCGTGGGTTGGTCACCCCTGTTATAAACAATGTAACTGGGCGGCACTTAGATAATTTATAAAGATGTAGTCGCAGGCCACAAAAAGATTCTGTTGGGCCGCATGTTCGACATGACTGCTGTAAGGGCTACAGTTGGGAACCCAAGGATATTAGCCTAATTGCTAGTAGACACTGGAGCCTGCAGCAGGGTGAGAGGATTGCCCTGGGCCTGGAGAACTGGGGGGGGGGGGGAATTGTCCAAGGCCTGCCCCCCCCCCCAGGAATGGCCCTGAACCCAGCCCACTGAGCAGGGCTGGATTAAGACCTTTAGAGGCCCTACGCACTGAAAAGATTATGGTGCCCCCCCCTATGTAATTCAAAATAAAAACAATACTATACTGTAAAATCTCTCTTTTTTTTTGGTGCCCCTGCTTTGCTGGTGCCCTAAGCATGTGCTTAGTCTGCCTATTGGGTAATCCAGCCCTGCCACTGAGTCCAAGGGCACATGAAGGTCCCAGCTTGGCGTTGCTGTGCAACCTGCCTGCTGAGTCCAGGGACATACAAGGGATCAGGTGGTGAATGCTGGTTAACCTGTGCTCTCACATGTGCTGTGGTATGTGTGTGTCTGTGTCAGGGTCCTGGGCCCCCTCCCTGTATCCTAAGATGGCCAAGACTCACTCACACACTCAGCAACTGGTCCCAGCCTTGCAGGCAGCCCCGCCTCCTCCATTGTCCAACTTCCCAGGCAAAAGGGGTCCCCTGTTTGCACTCCCCTCCCAGGCCCAGGTTACAAGAGAGCCTGGGCCATTGTGAATATGCTGGGTTGGGGCAGCCTCCTTCAGTGGGAGTCACGCCCACAATTCCCATCTGGGCACTGGTGCAGTACCCAGGGAAGCTGAGGCACACACACGAAGTTAAGAACAGTACAGGACAGTAGAAATCACATGCAACATAACAAAGAGAACACAATCCCCACTTTGTTACATCCCCCTGCCCCCCAATGAGCCTACCCCAGAGTAAGGGGCAAACTTGCTAACAGCAGGCTGGGAGCCGTGCAGCGCCTACCACGGCTCTGGGGGAGGTGCTGGCGCCTGTCAGGCGCAGGAGCCCAGATGAGATAGTCCCTGCCGGCCTTACGGTGACATGGTGAATCTGGCTCTGCACCAGAGGCTAGGGATGCTAAATTGCGGTTAATTGGGACTAGTCCTTACTGTATTAACATCCCTACCGGAGGCCAGGCACGGAGCGAAGAGGAATTGAAGCGCGCTAGGACCCAGCAGCGGCTGGGACCGGGGCTGGCTCAGCACGGCCGCAAGAAGCGACTCGCTCGCTGCAGCTACTGGGAGGCGCCCCCGGCCCTGGACAGAGCCCGACTGCAGCCGGGGAGGGAGGAAGGACTCTCCAGCAGGGCCGGGCCCGCTGCTCCCTCTCCAGGGCAGCGCCCCCAGCCTGGCCAGGACCCCGCACCCAGGCAGTGCAGCGCTGGGGGCAGGTCAGAGAGACCCCCCCCAGGGAGAGGGGCCCCCGGGCTGCGTGGGAGGGGGAAGGGGAAGGGAAAAGGCGGCTCCCAGCGGGACTGGCTGCGATCCCTGCAGCTGCCGCCAGCTCCGCTGTTTGCAGGGCGGGAGGGGCTGAGATGGGAGAGCCAGGGGGCACAGGGGTGTGTGGGGCGGGGGCTGAAGGGACCAAGGACAGCCTGGCTCGGGAGGGGAGAGCCAGGGCGGGGGGCGAGGGATACAGCGGCAGCTCCCCAGCCTGTGGGGTCAGAGGGGGAGGGGGGGTTCCGGGACTTGCTTCCCTTTGGGAATTTCATTGTACGTGGGGACTGTGCCAGGCCGGGGGGGGGGCAGTCGGAGGGAGGAGCAGCCCGGGGGGGGGGTTGTGGAGGGGATGGGCAGCCATTTACCTTTCTGCCCTGGCTCAAAGAGCGATTGCTAACTCTGGGATCAAGCCCCCCCTCCCCCTTCTGCGGGGGCAGCTGGTCCCGTGGCCGGCCGGGGCGGGGGGCTGGCTGGTTCTGCAAGGAAAGTGCGAGCTGGGCGGTTGCTTGTGTTCGCTGCCAGCCATTTTCCCAACTCAGCTTCACCTGGTACGAGGCAAATCCGGGTTCCAGCCTGGCCCGGGCTGAGTTCAACTCCCTGGGTCTGGTTCGGTTCCGGCGCGAGTGCAGCTGGGCACATTGAAGCTGCGTGTGCAGAAGTGTCCCGGGGCGGCCAGGGGGCTGCCTTGCTGAGGCAGAGGAGGCTGGTGCGTGGCTGTCTCTGCTCATGCTAGCAGAGCCCAGGCAATCAGACGCATCGCGGGGTCTGTGCCGGGGAGAGCCCCTCTGCAGGGAGAGCGCTGGGGGCGGGGCGGAAGCGGGTGTGAAATGTGCTAACCCCCCCTCTCGACCTGGCAGGCTGCAGAGTGGCCGCGTTTGGCACCAGCTCACCCGCCTCCCGGAGGCAGGGCAGGGACGGGACATGGCTGTGGTGGAGCCAGCTCAGGTAGGGGGTTTTATTTACTCTGTTGACTTAGTTATGTTGCATGTGATTTCTAATGTCCTGTAGTAACCCCATGTGTGTGCCTTGGTTTCCCTGGGCACTGCACCAGTACCTAGTTGGGGATGGGAATTTTGGTGTGATGGTCTCCCTCACCTACACCATGGCTGATGCTTTCTGTAAACCCATCATGGGAGGTGGCTGAGTATTTCAATGCAGGGCAGGGGGCTCTGCTGGACCCCACTCAGAGAGCTCTTTACACTTCTACAGGGACAACATGCAGGAGATCTATGAGGCTGTGGCCTTGTTGGGTAAGGAGTCCGGTCCCCTCAGCTGTTTGAAGCCATGGGGCTGGCATTTCTGCATTTGGCCAGGTTCTTCCTCATCAGTTAGAGGGGACTGGGTCCCATAGTCCACAGCCCCAGTGAGGAGGCACTTTCATCACCATACCTTCTTCTGCTCCAACGGGTCTGAGTTACCACTGTGACGCCAGCCTTGAGGTACAACCCGGGGATGTGGGACTGCTGTGCCCCGTAACTCCCCAGCCTGGGCTGTCTCAGTGCTTTGCTAGTGACCAGCAGCAAACCCCTTCAGGCCCTGTGATCACACCGCACAATGCCATGTGGGGCCCACACCCAGCTAGACTGCACAAATGCTTATCAATCCCAGCCAAATCCCACCAAATCCCAGCCCTGTCTCTCAGGAATGACCATGTATCAATGGAAAGTGGGCATATGCCAGCCAGGACAAGGGGCACATCGCCCCGCTCCGCATTTGGCCTTTAGTCAGGGACATTTCAGAGAGGTGCCCCACCCACATTCTTCATTCGTGATCCATTTCACCACCACCAGGTTCCAGCTGTCTACGGCTTTGCAGCTGCTTGGCCTGGCCTGCATCACCTGGGAGGCTCCTACCTTGCCTCGTGCCACGTTGCACCATGCCTGGTCTGGCCAGCCCTCCCTCACTTGGCGTCTGCGCCGCCGCGCCCCCCCCCCTTCTCTCACTTCCTTACAGGCAAATGCTGCGCCATTCACCCATCCCAATCCAGCTGAGTAAAAGCTGCTCCAGTAGTGCCCTGCCACATACCTGCCCCCTTCAGCAACTGCCAGGTGGGGCCTGCTCTGGCCCCTTCTCCCTCTGCCTAGGAGGTCACTCTGGGGAAGCCCATTGCTGCCCATTAGTGATCCCATGGCCTCCTTGTGGGTCTTTGCCCCCTACCCAGTGTGCCTTCTCGGGCTGGGGGGATGGATGAGTGCCCCACAGGCCCTCGCACCAGGCACAGCCTTGCAATTGTCCTGCCTGCTGGTGTTCCAGCAGGGGAGCTGGGTGGGCTAGGATGTGACTTGGGTTTTGCTACCTGGCCAGGAGGGTCTGGCTTGCCCTGCCTGGAGAACCCCCTTCCCTGGGTGCTCTATATTGGGGCTCTCCTTTGGCCCCTCACTCACTATTTCTCCCCATCATTATTCTGGCCTTGTTGTCTAGGGCAGTGTTTCTCAACCTTTTTTTATAAAGTACCCCTTTTAAAAAAAATTATAAGTACCCCCTTTAGATAGATAGATAGATAGATACCCCCAGTGCCGACAGTTTTCAGATGCACAATTTTTTTTTCTACCATTGCAACACATTTGTTAAAACAACTTAATCATAGCTGGGCAAATGATGAAATTTTTGGGTGTAAAAAGTACAAAAATAATAAAGCACTGTAAAACTTAAGACAAAAATTCAGTTTTCTCCAAATTTCAGTTGTGTTGATGTACCCCCCCCCCCCCAGACTTCTCTCAAGTACCCCTAAAGGAACTCATACCACTGGTTGAGAGACACTGGTCTAGGGCAGTGATTCCCAGTCTGTGGACTCCTGGTAGTCTGCGACGGTACTGCAGGGGGTCTGTGGAAAGTGTAAAAGCAAGGGCCTGATCCAAGGGGAGGGGGGGGGTTAATTAAATGTTAATAGATTGAAAAGGGGTCTGTATGCTCGAAAAGGTTGGGAACCACTGGTCTAGAGTTTGGACCTGGGTCCTCCCCCTCACTGGGGCCAAGGGGCACAGGGGTTTCCCCTTCCTTCAGTGGGGACTTCCCCCTCTTCCTGCCAACAGGTCCCCTTCCATAGCCTCCTTCCCCTTTGGGAAGGGCCTAATCAGCCCCCAGTACCACAGGGTAGGGTAATCCTTCTGCCCCCCTGACCTGTAGCCAGGCAAACCTGCCTCCTGGGCCACAGGTCAGGGCCTCCAACTCCTGTGGATGCTCCCTAGCATCATTCTTGCCCTGGGGATAAGTCACTGTAGCTTCACCAGTCCTCTCTGAATAAGGTAGCAGGCCAAGGCTGTTTCCACCAAGCCCCTCGGGGGTTTCTTTCCCACCTGCACGGGGATGGTGGCCAAACCTGGTCCCTTTCTCTGCCCTCCCCCATTTGTCCAGCTGCAAAACACAGCCACACCAAGCACCATTTCTGGGCAGTCCTGACACTTGTATCCTGGCCACCCACGTTGCTAGCACACCAACTGTCCCGGCCGACTTGTGACTTCCTTACACTCTTCCTTGCTTTTCTCTGGTGTGGGGGGCATTGCCACATCCCTCAGTGAAGCAATACCTCCGCGTCTGTCGTGTGAGTCACTGAGTTGCAGCTCCTCTGCTGGGTGGACATGTCTGTGCAGGCCTTGGTTACCTCCTTTGCCATTGTCTCTGGAGAGCTGGTATCTGGGCACTTTCCACAGCATATTTTAATGACAACCCTGCAGCACAGTTCTTACAACTGTATATGCATTAATGATGCACATATTTAGATGGAATAGAGGCTTTCAGCAGGTCATACCCTTCCCTTGATGCATCACATGGCCTGCTTTGTATGCAATATCCCAGTTACCTAGAGATGAGGAATATGGGAGTTACAGAGCACACACCCCACCCCCAGGTACAGACTGTCACAACCACAGCCCCATGGAGGCGAAGCCTGGGCAGGCTTTCCATTTCCAAACCTGCCCTGACTGTCCGTCTGGAGGGCAGGGAAGAGCCATGAGTCGCACATCTCCAGCTCTCCAAGGGAAGGGAGATCCTGAGAGGCAGCCGCACAGTTGAGGGTCAGGGAAGCTGTGATGGGAATGATCTGGGGAATGAAGGGAAAAGATTGGACTCCCAAAACATGCTGCCCCTGCTCACCTAGGTCAGGGCTGCAGTCAGCAAGTGCCATAGATCATGGAAAATACCAGTCATGGATTCCCATCCATTCAGGAATGTCAGGCATTTCCTTCCTGTCTTTGTTCCCTGGGAGTGTTTGAGTGGGATGTGGAGGCAGAATCCAATCTCTCCGTCTCCCCAGCAGTGACTGTTTTCCTGCTTTGCTAGTCCCCTGTCATCTCCCCCCCCCCCCCCCCCCCCCGCACTCACAGTGACTCCTGCCTGGATTCTCTTTCTCCCAGCAGGTTACAGGACAGTGAGTGAGAACAAGCAGGAGAATCCTCAGCAGGACACTCCTGGAAAAGTGGAGCCTCAGGAGACATTTTTGAGAAAAGCTGAAGGGACTTTTTCCCAGTGCATGGCACAGGGGAAATCCTTGAGAAATCAACACAAGTCAGAGAGGCAGCTGGAAAACCATCCAAGGAAGAATATGGAAGAATTCATTCAGTATGGTGAAGGATGCACAAATCCCAAGGAAACCACAGCCCAGCAGACAAGTCCCAAGGAAGAAAAACCCTACAAATGCCTTGACTGTGGAAAAGGATTCAGTTTAAGTACAAACCTTATTACACATTGGAGAACCCACACGGGAGAGAAATCCTACAAATGTTTGGACTGTGGGAAAAGCTTCAGTGAAAAGTCATACTTTATTACTCACCAGAGAGTTCACACAGGAGAGAGACCTTATAAATGCTTTGCATGTGAGAAAAGCTTCAGTCAGAAGTCATACCTTATTACACACGAGCGACTGCACACAGGAGAGAGACCGTATAAATGCCATGAGTGTGGAAGAAGTTTTAGTGAAAGTACATCTCTTATTAAACATGGGCGAACCCACACAGGAGAGAGACCCTATAAATGCCTTGAGTGTGGGAAAAGTTTTATTGAAAATTCATCCCTTACTAAACATGGGCGAGTCCACACAGGAGAAAAACCCTATAAATGCCTTGAGTGTGGGAAAAGATTCAGTCTGAAATCAGCCCTGAATACACACCAGAGAACCCATACAGGAGAGAAGCCCTATAAATGCCTGGACTGTGGGAAAAGTTTTGCTCACAATTCAGGTTTTAGTGCTCATCAGAGAGTCCACACAGAAGAGAAGCCCCATAGATGCTTGGACTGTGGGAAAAACTTCAGCCACATATCAAACCTTACTAGACATCAGAGAATCCATACTGAAGAGAAGCCTTATGGATGTTTGGACTGTGGGAAAAACTTCAGCCACAAATCAAATCTTACTAGACATCAGAGAATCCACACAAGAGAAAGTCCATGTTAATGCCTGGACACTGGGAAATATTTCTGGGTTGATTTGGGACACCTTGGGATGCTTCCTGCTGTGCTGAGATACCACTGAGTCAGCCTGTTCTGCCTGTCTGGGCCCCCTTTTACCTGGCCTTGCTGGGCCAGACTCAAGCCTTTTTCAGCCAAGTCCACAGGCAGGAACGATCCAGACACACCAGCTCTGGGACGACTCAGCTGAAAAGGACCCTCCCCAGGACTCAGGTGTTCACCCCCCTTGCGATACCATTCCAAAGTGACAGGACATTTGCCTCTCCCTCAATGTGGAGGAAGGTTTGCACAGCTTCCTCCTCTCCCCTGTGACAAATTACATAAGCTGGGTGATATTCTGCACCCGACATAAGCTTATGAACTGTGAAAAGTGTATTTTAAGTAGTCAAAAAGGTACTACACAGAACAAAGCCAATTACTAAGAAGTTAATACAAAATATGCAAATGAAGCTAGATTTGCTAAAGACACTAGCTACAAATAATAATTTCTCACCTGAAATGTTGTTTGAGGTAGAGTCATTTGCAGGCCAGAGGGTCTCTTCTAGCCTGGATCCAGCATTGCCCCCCCTCCCTCCCAACCCCATCAGTTATAGTCCTTTGGTTTCCAGGTATCTTTTTGGGTGGGAAGGCCAAATGAAGCAAGCTGAAGATGATGGTTGTTTCCTCCCCCACCTTATATAGGATTTCCATAAAGCAGGTGGCCCCAGGAGTAGGGAAGGGGGGATAGATCCAGGGGAAGGTGATGTGGGGGAAAGGAGGGAGGAAAGTGCTTGGCGCAGGCTGGATGGGGGAGCTCAGCACCCCTGTGCCTCACAGGATCACAAGTTAGTGATTCCAGGGGGAACAGATGACAGACTTCCCTCCCCTGCCCCCCCCCCCCAGTGGCACTAGGACCTGCAATAGCAGCCTTGGAGGGCTTGTGGATGGGGTGAGAGAGGCAGGTGGGCAGGAGTCAAGTGGGCTGGGAGGGTCCAGTGCAGGCGGTCAGTCTGGGTTATCTTGCCTTGGCTGACCTCACAGCAAGCTTCAAGGCCCAGGCTGTAGCTGTATATGATTCATGCCCATTTCATTTGAAATTATTCCTGCCATAATGCATTGTCTGGGGGTGATGCTACCAGTGTAACAAGTTTCTCAGTGATTCATGACTTTTTGCGGACATATATTTGTGATTGGGAAGACTTGAATCATGAGGCTAAGAGAGTTTATGTACACAAAGTGTTGCCATGGACAGCACACAAACTAATGGGGAGCACCAGGGGACAAAAGTCTTTGTGGATTGCTCTGCCTACAATGAAGTGGAGACAGGCGAGTGAATTCCTCCCAACAGCGAATTTGTGATTTGAAGCAGAAATGAGGGTAAGGAATAAAAAAGGCCTAAGAGGGAGGGACGGTATCTTTTATGCTGCTTGGACTCTGAGGGACAAGAATTATTAAGCAAAAAGCAAAATCTCCCCAGTATTTGGGCTGGGATAGCCCTAAAGGACATAACAAGCTTGTTATTATGGAAGCATCTTTTACTTGTTGAAACTTAAGAGTGGAATTGATTTGTGTGTCTGTCTGTTTACCTGCTTTAAGCTTCCAAATAACGCTCTTCTCTCCTCTCCCTTGCTAATAAATCTGTAGAGAGTTCATTATGGGATTGGCAGCAAGTGTTGTCTGCGATGTAAGATACAATTGATCTGGGGTAAGCGACTGGCCCTTTGGGACTGGGCATAACCTGAATATGAAATAAGGGACCATCTATCACAGAAGCAGGCTGACCTGAGTGACAAGACAGACTGGGATAGCCAAAGGGTGTTCATGATTTGGAGGAAAGGCTGTTGTGGTGTCTGAGGAAGTGAAGTGATCACTGGCTGGGGAGATCAAAGAATTACTCCCAGCCAGCGTGGGGTGCATCCTGCTTGCCTGCCTGCCTGCCTGCAGGCTGGGATGCAAGTTCTGGTGCCACTGCAGGCCAGCTGGGCAGCGATATGCACAAACAGGCTGATGCAAGGGCACTTATCTCAGCTGAATGCCATCATATAGCCCAGGTCCCAGCCCCAGGGAGCCAGGAGCTGTCTGAATTGCAGCTGGAAGAGGCACCAGGCAGGCAGATGCCTGATGGGAAAGGGGACCACAGCTGCTCCATGCTGCGTGGTACATCGCAATACAGCGCTGGGTGCTCCCCTATTGGTCTAGCCTCTTTCCACCTTTTGCTCGCTCCATCCAGGTCACGTTGATGGCAACTCTCTCTGGCCCCCTTCCCCAGGTGTCTGATCCCACCCCCTCTGCTCACGGCTGCATCCTGCCAGGGAGGGCACAAAAAGCAGTGCAAAAACCATGATTTCCGCTTCCTGCCTTCCTACGGCTGCTCTGTCAGGGACCATTCTAATCCCCTGACCATGCTTGTTCCTGGCCAAAAAAAAAAAAAAAAAAAAGGTGTGGGGGGGGGGGGAGCCTTGTGGAAGAGGTAGAGCAAGAGCAGGCAGAGGCAGCAACCTGCTCCCCCTGCTTCTCTGGAGCTTTGCTCCCAGCACTTGCATTGTGCTTCCAGAGGAGTGACCTGCACCACACCCCCAGCATTCCCCCTTTCGGCAGAAGCTCAGCCTCCCCATGCTCAGCTCCTGTCAGGCTCCAGAGAGAAACAGTGCCCTGTGTTAGGACTGAGCTATGGGGAGCTAGGCAAGGGCTGCAGGAGCTGAGAGTTTGCCTGAGAGCATCCCAGGCATCTCTCTGAAAGGAGCGGAAAGGTATTTATGGAGGGGGGCATCTCAGGCGCTGTGTTGCCCTGGACAGGGGGGATGGATAAAACATGGGCCTCGCTGTGAACAGGATTTGAACCTGTGTAGGGATGCCCTAGTGGATTTTAGCTCCAACACCCTAACCGCTTGGCTATCATAGCTGTGAGCGTAACAATGCCCCAGCATCAGAGAAACAGGAAAAGAATCCCAGTGCTCAGGCCTGAAGTCCTCTGACAAAGCACGGGGGAGTCTGGCGGTCTGCGTGCTGAGCCATGTGGTTTAGGGTTGCCAGGTGTCCAGTTTTGAACCGGACAGTCCAGTATTTGAGCTTTCTGTTTGGGAAACAAATTGAGAAAATAGAAATGTCCGGTATTTTCTAAATAAGATGTAATGTAGATTGTGATGTAATGTCAAGTGTGTCCGGTATTTTTGTTGAAACCATCTGGCAACCCTAATATTGTGGTTAAGCATCAAACCAGTAAGTACCCTCCTGTGGGGCCTGTAATTGTAACTGTACCCACTGTAAAAACAGACATGGAGACAGGGAGAGGTTAAATGAACAGGCCATGTTCACTCAGCTCTGACCCCAGCTCCCTGCTCAACCCACCAATGTACTGACTTCCTCATTATGTGACTGTTTTTATTGGCCTCTTTTCTCTATAACCAGGGTTAAGCCATGACAGAGGCTGTCAGACAGGAGAATGTGACCCAGGGCCTTTCACTGGTCTCTGCATTTCTCATCACTTTGGAGAAACTTGTTTTGAGAAAAAAGTCACATTCAATTGACTATAGATTGTTGTTGTTGCCTTGGAAACTCCCCCTGCCTTTTCCCCTGAGTGAGGATTTATGGGTTTGCCCTGATTGTTTTCAGTTTTATGTTTGCATCTATTGCAACTAATCAGTCAGAGCCCCTCGTTCTGAAAAGTCCTGAGCTTTTGTGGGCAAAACCCACTTCTTCAAACTACCCAGAAAAGCAGTGCTTTCTCCATCCCCTGATGTGCTCCAGTGCAGACCAGGAGTCTGCTTTAGTTTCAGACTCATGACTGCCCTAGACAGGAGGCCTGTGATGTGCAGGATGGATGCCCTCACAATCTCTTCTGGCCTTACAGTCTGCACATCTCTATGAGCCTGCCTGTGGCACCAAGCAGCCTCTGATATTCCCCTGTGCTACCTGCTTGAGCCCAGAACTAACCCTGAGTGAGTGGGGGGTGACCAGCTCAGACATGGGAAGAGGTCCCTGCCAGGCAAAGGTGATTGGGGCAGTGACATCACAAGGGCCTTTTGCAGTGCCTCAGCTTATTATAATATGGAGATATACCTATCTTATAGAGCTGGAAGGGACCTTGAGAGGTTATCAAGTCCAGTCCCCTGCTCTCATGGCAGGACCACATACCATCCCTGACAGATTTGCCCCAGATTCCTAAATGGCCCCCTCCAGGATTGAATTCACAACCCTTGGTGTAACAGGCCGATGCTCAAACCACTGAGCTAGCCCTCCCTTGGTTAAAGGGAGGTTGGGAGGTGGTTACCTCACAGAGAAGCCTTGACAGTGGCTAGGTGGGGACAGGCTGCAGGGCAGGGGCAATCCCAGAGACCCGCCCCCCCAGGGCTTTGCTGCAGGGAGTCTCCTGCTTGAGGTCCGCTCTTGAGCCCTGAGAGGATTCAGGGTAACAAACGTGAGCATGAGGAGGATCCTTTTTGGAGTGTTCTCCTTCCCTCCGGCTAATTGAGCTAGAAGATAGACGTCCCTATGGAGAAGATCTGAGCCTCCAAGAGGTTTGGTACTGATGCAGCCTGATCCACCTGGTGCTGGCCAAATTGAAGGCAGGGAAGACTCCACCGCAGTGGTCTCCAACGTTTATAAGCACAAGGTAACTTTTTGAATTTAAATGCAATCCAGGATCTACCGCAAACCCAAATATGCCTGTTCTGCCTCCTTCCCCACCTCTCCTCTGAGACCCTGCCCCTGATCCACCCCTTATCTGAAGCCCCTCCCTGCTCACTCCACTTCTCCCTGCTCTGCACAGCAAGCAGGAGGCCCCCAGGGAGCAACTCCAAGGCAGAGGGCAGGAGCAGCACAGCAGTGTGGGGAGGGACAGCTGAAGCGCTGGCATTTGATAGCCTCCCAGCTAAACCAGTCAGGATCCCCTGTCAGAGGCTCCAGGGATCCCCGATCTACTGGTTAGTGACCTCTGCACTAGGCTAAAGTGGGAGAATTCTTTTCCTTCTGAGGCCTTTGTCCCTGATTATCACTAGGACCATTGGGGTTCATATTTGATTTCTCCTTCCCCCCACTGACAAGGAGAGGGCTGCTCTCTAGCTCTTCTGGTGGGAAGCATCTAACCCTGTCTCTTTCTGGGAATTCAGCAAGCAGGTCCCCAGCCTGGCATCCCAGGAGGCTTACCAAGACCTTGTGCACAGCTGACAAGAGAAGGAAGGGAGAACCATGGCTCAGGGGCTGTACCTGTCACAGCTCAGTGAGATGTGTGAAGCCCGCGTGAGGCACCCCACACACACCCTGGCCTGTCTCCGTCACATCCCAATAAGTCTTAGGGGACTCCTGACCTAATGCCCCCATCTGCCAGGGGCACCCTCCCTATGCCCTGGCTCCCAAGAGACACCTTCCAGAGCCCCCAGCTCCCAAGGGCCCCCTCCTTGTGGGGCGCTAGGGACCAGCTCAGGCCTGGCTCAACACATGGGTTTGGTGTTGTGGAACCCAACACTGAGGTGTCCAGAAAATCACTGGAACAACAGTAGGATCCACAAGGCCTGAGTTGGTCCCCAGCTACCTGTAGGAAGCACTGGAGACAGGCAGGCACTTTAGAATGGGGTTTACAAACCCCAGCATCCCAGGCCCTGGCAGGGACCTGCCAAAAGTAGCAGAAGGACAACCCCTCCTGGATATCAGCCTTCTCCAATTGAGGTGCCTCTCTTGGGTAGTGGATCCACAGATGCAGTCAGGTGTCTCAGGGCTTGTGAGAGGGAGCAAGACAGGACCCCAGCTCCCCACAAGGCTGCTGGGGGAGGGGAGCATGGGCTGATGCCTTTCCCCTTTGCCCAGGGGCTGGTGCTGTCACCCTGGTGGGGGAGACCCAGCTTCGATTTCCCTCTCTGCCTGTGTAATATCGTGGGGGTTTCTGGGGCACCACGGAGAATCCTAGAACACTAGAACTGGAAGGGACCTTGAGAGGTCATCAAGTCCAGTCCCCTGCTCTCATGGCAGGACCAAGTAGTGTCTAGACCATCCCTGATAGATATCTAGGAGAGGGTCAAGCCAGGGGGAATTGCTTAGAGACAAGGCTATGGACAGACCAAGACTGTGTCTCCTCCACTATAAAGCACCAAGCAGTCACCCAGAGCCCTTCTGTGCCCCCACTGGCCAGCGAGAAATCCAGGCCTAGGAGTAACCTGCAGAATCCAGGGCAAAGCTCTGACAGCCCCATGCCCCCAAGCAGAGCTGGCAGCTGCGGGTGGCAGACAAGAGACCAGCTCTGACCAGCCACCGGGCTGCCCTGTGTCCCTGGTACTATTGGGGGCTCTCGGGGACAAGGCCCCCAGTTTCCATGGACATGGTCCTAGCTCCCCTAGGGTCTGCCCGGCTCCGTCCCCTCCTCCTACTGAGCCCGCGGCCGCTGGGCAGAGAGTCCGGAGCTCCCTAGCTCGGGGCACGGGGGGCCGGCCGGGCTGGACAGAGGCTTGGTCGCTAGGACCCAGCAGCAGCGGCTGGGAGCGGGGCTGGCTCAGCCCGGCCGCGGGAAGCGACTCGCTGGCTGCAGCGACTGGGAGAGAGGGCGCCCCCAGCCCTGGACGGAGCCCGAGCTCGGCGGGGGGCTGCTGGGACCGAGCCCGGGCTGCAGCCAGCAGGAGGGGGAGGAATCTCCAGCAGGGCCGGTCCCGCTGCTCCCTCCCCGGAGCCTCTCCAGGGCAGCGCACCCAGGCAGTGCAGCGCTGGGGCAGGTAAGAGAGACCCGCCAGGGAGAGGGGCTGGGGGGCGAGAGCCAGAGGGCACTAGGAGACACTGGGATGTGTAACTCGGCGCGGGGGAGGGCAGCCCGGCCGGCCGGGGGCACAGCTTGGGAGGGGGCAGAGAGCTGGGGGGCGGTGCGGGCTTGAAGAGGGCGGGGGTGGAGGTGAGGGGTCGTGGGGGAAACAGAGTGTGAGAGGAGGCCTGTTTAAGGGAAGAAGAATTGAGCAGCCTGCTCCCTGCGCTTGAAGGGTTCTTGTGAATTCCTGGGACCAGGGAGCCCCCCCTCCCCTGCTCCTGTGAGCTGCAGCCTTCTCCTGGGCCAGGCCGCTCACGGGCCTGGGGGCTGCTTTGTTGCCTGGCTTTGGAGGGAACGCGAGATCAGAGGTGGCTTAGTTCTGTTTTGTCACATCTTGAGCTGAAAAATCGCTGCCTCTTTATTGTAAGGGGCAGCCATTTTCCCCGAGTGTGGCTCTGATGGAGGCTCGCTGCTGAAGAGGAAAAATGATGGTTTGAGCCCGGTTCCAGGTCGGTGTAACAGATCATAACATAAGAACATAAGATGTTCAGATGTGAAACAATCGTGCATAAAAAAATCCAATGTGTCTGAGAAAGGCGGACATATAAATAGTGGTAGTTTTCTAACATGCTTTTACACTAATGCTAGGAGTCTGTCTAATAAGATGGGTGAACTGGAGTACCTCATATCAAAGGAGGAAGTTGACATAATAGGCATCTCAGAAACATGGTGGAATGAGGACAATCAGTGGGACACTATCATACCGGGATATAAATTATATCGGAAAGACAGAACAGGTCGTGCGGGTGGCGGAGTGGTACTATATGTGAAGGATAATATAGAATCAAATGAAGTAAAAATCCTAAAGGAATCAAAATGTTCCATAGAATCATTATGGATAACAATTCATTCCTCTAATATGAATATGGCATTAGGAATATATTACCGACCACCTAACCAGGACAGTGATAGTGATGCTGAAATGATAAGGGAGATTAGAGAGGCTACCAAAATAAAAAACACAGTAATAATAGGAGATTTCAATTATCCCCATACTGATTGGGTGCATGTCACCTCAGGACGGGATTCAGAGATTAAATTTCTTGATGCCTTAAATGACTGCTTCTTGGAGCAGCTAGTACAGGAACCCACAAGGGGAGAGTCGATTCTCGACCTAGTCTTGACTGGAACGCAGGATCTGGTCCAAGAGGTAACTGTTACTGGACCGCTTGGAAATAGTGACCACAATATAATAACTTTTAATATTCCTGTGTTGGGAAGAACACCGCAGCGGTCAAACACTCTGGCATTTAATTTCAAAAAGGGGAATTACACTAAAATGAGGAAGCTAGTTAAACAGAAACTAAAAGGGAGAGTAATTAAACTAAAATCCCTGGAAGCTGCATGGGAACTGTTTAAAGACACCATACTAGAGGCCCAACTTAAATGTATACCCCAAATAAAAAAACACAGTAAGAGACCTAACAAAGAACCACCATGGCTAAACAGCCATGTTAAAAAGGCAGTGAGAGAGAAAAGGGCAGCTTTTAAAAAGTGGAAGTCAAATCCTAGTGAGGAAAATAGAAAGGAACATAAACACTCCCAAATTAAGTGTCATAATGTAGTAAGAAAAGCCAAAAAAGAGTTTGAGGAACAGCTAGCCAAAAATTCAAAAAATGATAGTAAAATGTTTTTTAAATACATTAGAAGCAGGAAGCCCGCTAAAAAAGCAGTGGGGCCCTTGGATGATAAAGATATAAAAGGAGCGATCAAGGAAGACAGTGCCATTGCGGAGCGATTAAATTATTTCTTTGCTTCAGTCTTCACGGCTGAGGATGTTACAGAGGTTCCTAAATCTGAGCCAGCCTTTTTAGGTGACAAATCTGAGGAACTCACTCAGATTGAAGTGACATTAGAGGAGGTTATGGAATTAATTGATAAGCTGAATAGTAACAAGTCTCCGGGACCAGACGGCATTCACCCAAGGGTTCTGAAAGAACTCAAATGTGAAATTGCGGAGTTATTAACAGTGGTTTGTAACCTATCCTTTAAATCCACTTTGGTACCAAATGACTGGAAGATGGCCAATATAACACCAATATTTAAAAAAGGCTCTAGAGGAGATCCTGGCAATTATAGACCGATAAGTTTAACATCAGTACCAGGCAAATTAGTAGAAACACTAGTAAAGAGTAAAATTGCAAGGCACATAGAAGAGCACGAATTGTTGGGCAAAAGTCAGCATGGTTTCTGCAGAGGGAAGTCGTGTCTAACTAATCTGTTAGAATTCTTTGAAGGGGTTAATAAACATGCGGACAAGGGGCACCCAGTGGATATAATATACCTAGATTTCCAGAAAGCCTTTGACATGGTCCCACACCAAAGGCTTTTACGTAAATTAGGTGGTCATGGGATAGGAGGAAAGGTCCTTTCATGGATCAAGAATTGGTTAAAAGACAGAAAACAAAGGGTGGGAATAAATGGTAAATTTTCACAATGGAGGAGGGTAACTAGTGGTGTTCCCCAGGGGTCAGTAGTGGGACCAATCCTGTTCAACTTGTTCATCAATGATCTAGAAAATGAGGTAAGCAGTGAGGTGGCCAAGTTTGCAGATGACACAAAGTTGTTCAGGACAGTCAAAAGCAAAAGGGATTGTGAAGAACTACAAAAAGATCTCAGCAAACTGAGTGATTGGGCAGCAAAATGGCAAATGAAATTTAATGTGGGTAAGTGTAAGGTAATGCATGTTGGAAAAAATAACCCAAATGACACGTACTACATGATGGGGTCAAATTTAGCTACGACAGATCAGGAAAGGGATCTTGGAGTTATAGTGGATAGTTCTATGAAGACATCCACGCAGTGTGCAGCGGCAGTTAGTAAGGCAAATAGGATGTTAGGAATTATTAAAAAAGGGATAGATAATAAGACAAAAGATATCATACTTCCCCTATATAAAACTATGGTACGCCCACATCTCGAGTACTGCGTGCAGATGTGGTCTCCTCACCTCAAAAAAGATATATTGGCATTAGAAAAGGTTCAGAAAAGGGCGACTAAGATGATTAGGGGCTTGGAAAGGGTCCCATATGGGGAGAGGCTAGAGAGACTGGGACTTTTCAGTTTGGAAAAAAGGCGATTGAGGGGCGATATGATAGAGGTATATAAAATCATGAATGGTGTGGAGAAAGTGATTATAGAAAAATTATTTACCTTTTCCCATAATACAAGAACTAGGGGACACCAAATGAAATTGATGGGTAGTAGGTTCAGAACTAATAAAAGGAAATTTTTCTTCACACAGCGCACAGTCAACCTGTGGAACTCCTTGCCCGAGGAGGCTGTGAAGGCCAGGACTCTATTAGGGTTTAAAAAAGAGCTTGATAAATTTTTGCAGGTTAGGTCCATAAATGGCTATTAGCCAGGGATAAAGTATGGTGCCCTAGCCTTCATAACAAGGGCAGGAGATGGATGGCAGGAGATAAATCACTTGATCCTTGTCTTCTGTTCTCCTTCTCTGGGGCACCTGGCATTGGCCACCGTCGGCAGATGGGATGCTGGGCTCGATGGACCTTTGGTCTGACCCAGTATGGCCATTCTTATGTTCTTATGTTCTTATGTTCTAGCCCTGCCCAAGTCCATTCACTGCATCACCCTGGGCAGTCTGACTCTGCTGGGAACAAGGCGGAAAAGCTGGGTCCTGTCCCTCCTCATCCCATCGCTGCTGGGGGGGACCTTCAGCCCTTGGGGACAATGTCAGGGGGATCCCCAAAAGTAGCTCCTTTGATTCCACTCTTTTCTAGCCTATCTCAGAGTATTTGTAGCGGTATGTTGTATTTAAAGTGGATTTAGTAATATGGGTTTACACCACCATGGGTTCGAATTCCTCAGGCTTAATGGAGTGAACATCCACTTTTCTGCTTGTTCCAGATTCACAGTCTGTAGGAACACACAAAGACTAAGGGCAGGGACCACACAGAGATTCACAAGTACAACTTCTCATCTGTTTTACAAGTTGTATTACAGTTACCATTACGGATAGAAAGCCTCTGGCACATAGAAATGCTGTATAGACCTATTATGCATGAGGTATAAAGATAGTTACGTGTCCATCCCCTTAGATAGGGTTATAGTCTGTTTGGTCTCTCCTAGGCTGAACAGCAGTGGAGGGATGGTTCCTGCTGGAGTTTTGCTGTAGGAAATGCAATTTTCCTAATCTGGGCACTCTCTTTTTGTAGTGTGATTCTGACTTTACCTGCATTCAGTGCGTGGTCATGGGTGTGTCACCCTTCCTGGTTCTTATTACGCTGGTGTCCCCACAAACACAAGAGACCTCAGTTTGTATTGGTCAGAGAGTGGCTCTGTTCCCATTAGCACTGATGCACAATTTGTATCCTGTGGATAAGACACATGCCGGAAACAGATGTCCCTTTACAGCACTTGGATGATGATCTTCTTGCCTAATTTTTCATGCTATTACTGGCTGATAAATCTTTCATTGTAATCTTGTGGCAGCAGGTCCTTCTTTGATGACTTACTCATGTGAGCATTTTCTAGCTCCATGGCCTAATATGGCTAAACTAAACTCTTACAGACTTCAACCTGTAGGCCTTGATTTCAGTTTTGCTTACTCTGATACCTAATGCATAATTATCCCTTCTAACTACCAGGCAATCTTGTACTTTTATAATCCTAGTTTCACTCTATTCAGCATACAATGTTTATATATGACATCACCTGTTAATTAATCATATGATCACACAATAAATGACCAAAAAACTAAAACAATTGGCTGCAGGACTCTGTCCCTGGAAAGGTTGAAAAATACCCGCATAGGGGTAGCCCAGAGAGGAGGGAGCTGCGTCTACGTTGTGATAAAGTGACTGAGGGTTTTTCCAGCATGGCAAAGTCCAGTGGCTGGCTGGCTGCTTGGGGACTCAAGGTGTGAAATGGACTCAAGCCCCTTCTACAACCTCTCTTATCACCCCTTTCACCCCAACAGGCTGAGGAATTACGTCCACATTTCACATCAGGTCGTCCCATCTTCCAGGGCACAAGCAAGGGAAATGGCTGTGATGGAGCCAAGTCAGGTAGGGGGTTTTCAGGGAGCTGCAGGCCAGTGTTCCCTTTATTTTTGTATATCCATATGCGGGATGAATTTTGTAATGTGCACCAATATGGAGATGACGCGTGACACTCACCTCCATATTAGTGCACGTAACCACATCCATTCTGCACGAGGATGATCCGTGGTGGGAGTGGGGCCAAGGGGTTCAGCGTGTGGGAGGGGACTCAGGGTTGGGGGGATGAGGACACTGGCTGGGGGGGCGCAGGCTCTGGGGTGGGGCTGAGGCATTTGGAGTGCATGAGGGGGCTCCAGGCTGGGGCCAAGGGGTTTGGAGTGTGGGAGTGGATTCAGGGCAGGAGGCTGGGTGAGAGCGCAAGGACTGGGTGTTAGTTAGGGTGCAGGAGGAGCTTCAGGGTTGGGGTATGGGGTCAAGGAGGGAGCTAGGATGGTGGAGCAGGTTAAGAGCTGGGCCTCTGTGTTGGAGTGTGGGGTGTGGGAAAGAGTTAGGAACTTAGGGTGTGGGAGGGAGCTCAGGGCTAAGGCAGAGGGTTGGGGTGCAGGGCATTTACCTGGGGCAGCTCCCATTTCATGGTAGTGGGGGGACAGGTGGTTCCCTGCAGGCACCACCCCCTGCAGGTCTTTTGGCCATGAATCCTGGCCAGTGTGAACTGTGGGGGCAGAGTCTCCACTTGAGAGCAGCACAGGGATGCGGCTCCAGTCAGGACAGGGAAGGAACAGTAGTGTGTGGCACCACCTTCCCCCTGCTCAGCAGGAAGGGCTGGCCCAGAACACAGGGGCTTTGCGGGCTGCAGCCCAAGGCCCCGGACTAAGGGCATTGGTCTGGGGCCCTGAGCTGCAGCCCCTAAAGTAGGGATGGGGAACTTTTTCAGGGTCCAGGGCCACTGACAAAGAGAAAAATAAGTCAAGGGCCACACACAAGTGAAAAGCAAAAACAAACCTCCCCCCCCCCCCACTGACCTGGTCCCCAAGTGAGGAGAAAAAAAACTCCTCACAGATGTGGGCCCCTAGCTGAGAAGTTGCTCCCCAGACCCTGGGGGCCTGGGGCCAGTAGATCTTAGACAAATTGGAGGATTGGGCCACAAGAAATCTGATGAGGTTCAACAAGGACAAGTGCAGAGTCCTGCCCTTGGGACGGAAGAATCCCAACCATTGCTACAGGCTGGGGACCAACCGGCTAAGTAGCAGTTCTGCAGAAAAGGACCTGGGGATTACAGTGGATGAGGAGCTGGATATGAGTCAGCAGTGTGCCCTTGTAGCCAAGAAGGCTAATGGCATATTAGGTTGCATTAAGAGGAGCATTGCCAGCAGATCCAGAGAAGTGATTATTCCCCTTTATTTGACTCTGGTGAGGCCACATCTGGAGTGTTGTGTTCAGTTCTGGGCCCCCCACTACAAAAAGGATGTGGACGCACTGGAGAGGGTCAAGTGGAGGGCAACCAAAATGATTAGGGGGCTGGAGCATATGACCTATGAGGAGAGGCTGAGGGAGTTGGGTCTGTTTAGTCTGCAGAAGCGAAGAGTGAGGGGGGATTTGATAGCAGCCTTCAACTTCCTGAAGGGAGGTTCCAAAGAGGATGGAGAAAGGCTGTTCTCAGTAGTGACGGATGACAGAACAAGGAGCAATGGTCTTAAGTTGTGGTGGGAGAGGTCCAGGTTGGATATTAGGAAAAACTATTTCACTAGGAGAGTGGTGAAACTCTGGAATGGGTTACCTAGGGAAGTAGTGGAGTCTCCATCCCTAGAGGTGTTTAAGTCTCGGCTTGACAAAGCCCTGGCTGGGTTGATCTAGTTGGGATTGGTCCTGCCTAGAGCAGGGGGCTGGACTTGATGACCTTCTGAGGTCTCTTTCAGCTCTATGGTTCCATGATTCTATGATCTTGTGGGGGCTCCCTAGAGATCTTCTTCCTGCCTCAGCCTATGGCTGGCAGGTGTGTGGGAAAAGAGAAGAGCCTACCCTGCTCCCAACCATCTCCCACCTCCTGCGGTGTCCTGGCTGCTCTGAGCAGGGTGGGGTGGGATTCTGCTTCTCTGGCTTTCCTCCCCCATGACTAGTGGGGTTGCAGCTGGGGCAGCAGGCACTGAGTGGGGGGCCCCTGTTGTTTCAGATGCCGGTGACCTTCGAGGAGGTGGCTGTGTATTTCACTGCGGGGCAAGGGGCTCTGCTGGACCCTGCTCAGAGAGCCCTCTACAGGGACGTCATGCAGGAGAACTATGAGATGGTCACCTCGCTGGGTAAGGATTCCTATCCCCTTGGTTATTAGAAGCCATAGGTTTGAACCTGGCCAGGTTCTTCCCTGGTCAGTTGGATTAAGGCAACGAGTCCCAGAGTCCCTAACTCTAGTGTGAGAGAGACTTGCTTCTCCATACTCCCTCCGAGGGAACACCTAATGGACATGCTCAGTCATCCCCATCTCTCCAGCTTTCAAGGAGTCAGAGGCAGGGTATTGCCCTATATAGTATTTCTCCTTCATAGAGCATTCACCTGCTGTCTTGGGACTGGCTCCAGATGTGGAGAGGGCTCTAGGTTCTGCAGGTTTGGAAAGAGGCAGGAGTTTAACACCCAAGCTGTGTGTGTGGCAGCAAGTTCCCCAGAGCACTTCTACCCTGAGAACACCTAGTGAGGGTATAACAAGCCCCGCCCTAGATATTTGCTGCTCCAAAGGGTTCTGCGTGACCACAGTCCCCTGGAGAGCCATGTTAAACTCTGGGAATATTCCTTGTGACAAATACTCTACCAATGCTCCATGCACCCTGACCTTGCCTCATTTTACCCCCTGCACAGGTTTCCCCATTCCCAAACCTTCCCTCATCACTCAGCTGGAACGAGGGGAAGAGCCATGGGTCCTGGATCTCCAGGTCATCGAGGAAATGGAGAGCCCAAGAGGCACCTGCACAGGTGAGGAGTTAGGGAAACTGAGAGAGAAACATCTGTCAAGTGAAGGAAAAAGCTGGGACTCCCAAAATGTGCTGTGAGCCAGAGCCCTCATGCTGCTCCATCTCACCCAGAACAGGGCTGCAGTCAGCAGGCGTCATAGCATCAAGGCAAAGATCAGTCACAGTTTCCCACCCCTCCATTTCCTCCCTGATTTCACTTCCCTGGGAGTGTGTGGGTGGGATATGGAGGCAGAATCCAATGTTTCCATCGTCCCAGCCAGGGCTGGCTTTAGGCCGATTCCCTGGAATGGGGCCCCACGCCTAAGGGGGCCCCGCTCCCGGGTGCGCAACGCACGTGCAGTGCCTCCCCAGGTACGCGACACCCCGGGCACACGACGCATGCGCGGGGCCCCGGGCGGGTGGCGGTGCAAGCGCAGTGCCGTCCGGGATGCACGATGCATGTGCAGGGCCCCAGGCGCATGGCGCACACACAGTGCCGCCCCGGGTACGCGACGCCCCAGGCGCATGGCGCATGCGCAGTGCCATCCCGGGCGCACGACAGATGTGCGGGGCCCCGGGCGCACGATGCATGCGTGGGGCCCCGGGCGCATGCGCAGTGCCGCCTGGGGTCCCGCGCATGCGCCGTGCCGCCCGGGGCCCCGCGCATGCGTGGCCCCGCCCCTGGAATTGGGCCCCACGCTCGCTAAAGCCGGCCCTGGTCCCAACAGTGACTGTGTTGTGTTTTCGCTCTTTGTGATTCCTCATTCTGTCCTTTGCTGCCAGCACACACAATGACTTCTGCCTGGATTCTGTCTCTCCCAGCAGGTGACAGGACAGCGAGTGAGAACAAGAAGAAGAATCAGTGGCAGGAAGGTCTTAGGAAATTGGAACTACAGGGGATATTTTTGAGAAGAGCTGAAGGGGATTCTTCCTCAGGCTTGGAACAGGGAAATGCCTGGGTAGATCGGCACAGATCAGAGATGCAGCTGGGAAATTATCCCAGAAAGGAACTGGATGAATCCTTTCACCGTGGCAGAGCATGCAAGGAACCCAAGGAAGCCACAATCCAGCAGACAAGTCCCAATCAAGAGAAACCCTACAAATGCCTTGACTGTGGAAAAAGCTTCAGTAGGAAGCCATGTCTTCTTATACACCAGAGGCTGCACATGGGAAAGCGACGCCATAAATGCCTTGAGTGTGCAAAAGTCTTCAATGCACAATCAGCTCTTATTAGACATGAGAGAACTCACACCGGGGAGAAACCCTATAAATGCTTGGACTGTGGGAAAACATTCAGTCAGAAGTCAGACCTTATTAAACATAGGAGAATCCACACAGGAGAGAGACCATATAAATGCCTTGAGTGTGGAAAAAGTTTTATGGATAGTTCCTCTCTTATTCAGCATAAAAGAATCCACACAGGGGAGAGACCCCATAAATGTTTGGATTGTGGGAAAAGCTTCATTCAGAAGTCACAGTTTATTATACACCAGCGAGTGCACACAGGAGACAGACCCTTTATATGCCATGAGTGTGGGAAAAGTTTTATTCAAAAATCACAGCTTGTTACACATCAGCGAACCCACACAGGAGAGAGACCCTACAAATGCCTTGAGTGTGGGAAAAGTTTTATGCGAAGTTTATCTCTTAATCAACATAGGAGAATCCATACAGGAGAAAGACCCTATAAATGTCTTGAATGTGAAAAAAGTTTTATGGAACATTCATCCCTCACTAAACACAGGAGAATCCACACAGGAGAAAGACCCTATAAATGCCTGGAGTGTGAGAAAACCTTTATGGAATGTTCAGCCCTTACTAAACATAAGAGAATCCACACAGGAGAAAGACCCTATAAATGCCTTGAATGTGGGAAAACCTTTATGGAACGTTCCTCTCTTACTAAACATAGGAGAATCCACACAAGAGAAAAATCCTATAAATGCCTTGAGTGTGGGAAAAGCTTTCTGGAACATTCATCCCTTACTAAACATGGGAAAATCCACACAGGAGACATACCCTATAAATGCCTTGAGTGTGGGAAAAGCTTTCTGGAACATTCATCCCTTACTAAACATGAGAGAATTCATACAGGAGAAAGACCTTATAAATGTTTTGAGTGTGGGAAAGATTTCATTCATCGCTCACACCTTATTAAGCATCAGAAAATCCACAAAGATGATAACCCCTATAAATGCCTCGATTGTGGGAAAAGTTTCATTGACAGAACAAATTTTACTAATCATCAGAGAATCCACACAGGGGAGAGACCCCATAAATGCTTGGACTGTGGGAAAAGCTTCATTCAGAAGTCACACCTTACTAGTCATCAGAGAGTGCACGCAGGAGAGAGACCCTTTAAATCAGAGGTCTCAGACTCACGGCCTGTGGGCCATCTACAGCCCGAGCAGTTCCACAATCCAGCCCCTGCATGGCTGCCAGCACATGAGCCCCTGCAACCTTGGAGGGTTTGTGTCCGTACCCTTCCCTCCACCTCAGCCCCTGCTCTGCCCCCGCTCCTCTTCCTGCCCCTGCTACACCCTCTCCCCCTGCCATTGCATCCTTTCCCTCAAGCCCCTTCCCCCAAGGGACAAGGCCCTGTGGATTACCAGGGGGCATGGAGCGAGGCAACAGCAGGGGTTGGGCCTCCCCACATTCAATGTGTTGACAAGAGCCGTGATGAAGTGGAGCAACCGGGCTGGCCTGGGAGTTGGTGGCCAAGCAGAGAAGAGTCTACCATGGTAAATGTGGGGGGACTGGACCCCAACCCCTGCTACCAGCCCTGGCCTGCCCAGGACCCCACGGGCTAACCTGTGTATGGGGACTGTTCTGTACATAGGATGGTTGGGGTGGCCACGGCAGGCTCCCCAAAGCACAGGGCCTGGGACAGCTGCTCTAAACCATTCTATGGACGAAATGGCTTTGCACACACCTCCCCTAGGCTACAGGTATGTGCCAGTAACAGCACAGAGCTAGCAGTTAGAAGCCCCTCTAGCTGTGCTGCACCGCTGGTGGTGGTGGCACAGGTCCCTGGAGGATTTTAAATCACCCCAGTGGAGCAGGCAGGGCCAGGGGACCTGCTGGGGAGCAAGTGGAGATGCTCCCAGAGCCCTGCCAGAGGGGGGTGCCTGCTTACGGTTAGGATTGCATGCAGGGGGGTGGGAGTCTGTGTCTCTGGGAGGATTTGAGGACTGGCACTGGCCCTAAGTTAGATGTGAGTTTTAGACCCCTGCTTTAAATGCCTTACATTTGGGGAAAGTTTTCATGAGAGCTTAAAGCTGCTTAATGAGCCCCACCCAGAGGCTTAGGGCTGTGGCACAGAGAGCTTCTAGGGTTACCAGGTGGCTTCAGAAAATACCGGACACACTTGATCTCAGATAGGGGAGGGGGACCGGCTGGGAGGTGATGGTGGGGAAACGGCTGGTGGGAAGCAGGGCTGGCGGGAGGGTTGG
This sequence comes from Pelochelys cantorii, assembly GCA_032595735.1. Classification (NCBI taxonomy): domain Eukaryota; kingdom Metazoa; phylum Chordata; order Testudines; family Trionychidae; genus Pelochelys; species Pelochelys cantorii. The sequence goes on along the minus strand of CM064351.1, from coordinate 10,108,034 downwards.
GGGCAGCGGGGCTGGCCAGGGGAGATCTGGGGGTGGGGTGGGGAAGAGAACCGGCTGGCGGGAAGCAGGGCTGGCTGGGAGAGGGTTGGAGGGAGCGGGGCTGGCCGCGGGATGGAGCGGGGGGAGAGAATTGGCCGGCGGAGAGCGGGACTGACTCGGGCACACGCAGATCCTGGGGCTCTGCTCGTCTCTCACACAGTCCCGGCGAAGCACGAGCGAGTCCGACCCCGGGGATTTCCTCCCGCCCTGGCCCCCCCCTCGCGTAGTTGCGTACTGCCTGGCTGGTAGACACGCTCACACAGCGTGAGCGTGTCTACCAGCCAGGCAGTTCGCAACTACATACTGATACTCCTAATAATAATAAAACTTACCTAGTTAGAAAATACTGGACATTTTATATGTCCAGTATTTTCTCAATTTGTTTCCCGGACAGAACCCTCAAATACTGGACTGCCCGGTTCAAAACAGGACACCTGGCAGCCCTAAGAGCTTCCTGACTGGGAAGGGACACTCCCTCAGCAGCAGAAGCTCCGTGCTCCAGACAATGAGCTTGCTGGTAGGAAAGGAAACGTAAGGAGAAGAGCAGGACTAAGTATATGGCTGGGACAGGAGGAGAGTTTGGAGGTGCAATCTCCCAGCTGAGAGGTTTGATTATAGCAGCTGGGTTTTCCTGCAGCTTCCTGTGAGGAAACTCAGCACTCTCCTCTAGCTTCCTGGGCTGATGGCGGGGTGGGGGCAGATTGCATGGGGGAAATAACGGGGGGTGCAGAGGGGAGTTTGTTTGGGGTATCTTAACTTTCATCTGGGCTGCAGGTAGCAAGAGTCAAACCCTGTCTGTCTCAGCTCAACAGCCCTAGCTGGGCTGCAGACAGGACTCTTCTGGCCTGGGACAGGCTGTATGGGGTGGTGCCAAAATTTCAGGTGTATTAAAAGCGTTTAGGCTGCTTTTGAATACTGGAACAAAAGGCCTAGCTCATGACATTTGCATGATTACATTTCAAACAAAGTTTACATAGGTGTTAATGGATTACCATCAGAAAAGAAAGGATTCTTTTAACATATTTTTGTAGTGTTGTAAATAAATGCAAACTCTGATCTTAATGATTTTTTTAAAAACCCTGTGTTGGTAGTTATTACATGTTACGTTGTTAAAACTGGAAGAACGTTACCATGGATCCTGTTTAATGTGTTTGGCCTTTCAGTTGGAGTTGGATTCTGGACCAGTGCTCTGGGTCTTCTACTCTTTGAGTTAGTGATACACACAAAATGAAAGTTTCAAACAAGAACTTTCATCAGTTTTTATAGGTTTCTATTTCACTTGTGTAGTATGGATCCTAAACATTCCCAAGTGAAAGTGCATAAGCCTGAGTGAAGAATGCCTTTTACTATTCTTTCCAGTGTCAGTAAATATTATATTAATATTTTCCAGGCGAGTAGGACTATTTCTAGTTGACTCATAGATTTGTTTAGCATCTTAAAGCTGTGCATATTTTTTATGCTTAATGGCCATGTCTTTTATTTATTTATATAGCTATTTGCAGTCTGTCCCATTTTGGTGTGTTTACTAGCTTGAGTTGTTAGGACAATAATACATGTACTCCAAGGGTAGTGTTAATTTTCTTTATTTGATTTCATATTAAACATCTTAAGCATTGTGCCTTGTTAATTATCCCTTGTTTTAATATATTGTCTTCCGTACCTATGGACTGTTTAAAATATATATTTATACCTAGGTTTTTTGTTTGTACTGGGACATGCTGCACATCCACACAGAATCTCAATATAGGTGGTGCACATAAGAAATTTAAAACCACCCAAGGATGGAAAATGTTAGAAGGAACACTGCCCCCCACCACCTGTGGCTCGGAGCTCTGAGGATCTCACACTGCCCTTGGTAGCCTAGAGCTGGGGGAGAGGCAGCTGTGTGTGATGACCTAGAGCTCTGGGGACTATCCATGGCATCTGGGTGACCCTCATGGCCTGAATTATCTAGATGCTTAAAAAAAAAAATGGGGAACAGAGAGAGCAAAATGTGGTGTTTTAGTTTCAGTGCTATTTCAGGGCAACTGTAGTGAATCTGAGGCATTCCCTCCTTCCCCCATCTCCTTCACGCTCCACTCTCAACACAGCAGCCTCTATCCAAGTAATGGAGAATTTTATCTTGACCCTTTCTACTTCTCTGCCTTCCAAGGCTCTCCCTGGCATTCTATACTTAGGAATCACAGTTCTGATGCCTGTGATCCTAAGTCAGACTCTGTGGGGTTGGAGAAGAAAGTGTCACTGAGCTGGGACAGGGTCTCCAATGAACCTCAAAGCATAGTGTGAGTTTACAAATCTTACAGCCCTGTTTCTATTTCTGGGTAAAATTGCTTCCGAGCTCTTTCTGGGCTTAGTCCAGACCATTTATAGATGGGAAGATATTTCTCTTTCTTCCTTTCCTCTTTCTTTTCATGGTATTAAAACTTTGCATCCAATACAATTGAATAATGAGGCAAGAAGTGAAGCCAGTTTAACCACGTCAGAAGAAACTGGGCACATTTATTTTCCTGTTTTTTAGGGTCTGAAAGGATTCCCTGAGATTTCACTTTATGAATGGGAAAACCTTTTACAGCCCACCCTGGACTGTGGTTTTCTCTCTCTACATGAAGGCTATTTGGTCACATACTTTGATGTCAGTTTAGGATGTAGCTCAGATGTACTGAAGATTTCATAAGACAAATGCTCATTTGCCAGAATAGTCCTTTTTTACACTTTATTTTACTCTTCATCTAACCCTTTGTCCAAGATGCTTTGTGTGGTCTGAACAATGACAGTGATCAATATCGCTCAGCACAAATAGTGAGGGTGGGAGCTAGAGTCGTGGGACAAGAGGCAGAGACTGAAACCAGAAATGAAGTTCCTGCTTGATCCTTGCAGTGATGTGAGATACCATCAGGAGGCGATAGGTGGAGGAACAGAGCTGGGAAACTGCTGGGTTTGCTCCTCAGAGCCAGACAGCTGAGGCTGAAAACTGTGTACTTGCTGCATCAGTGCCACGAAAAGCTTATGCTTCAATAAATCTGTTAGTCCAGCGTTTCCCAAACTATGGGCCACGGCCCGGTACCGGGCCGCAGGAAAAAAATAATGGGCCTCAGCGTGGCTGCCGGGAGGGGAGCGGGGCAGGCTGGGAGGAGATGTATGTGTGAGAGAACCGGCCGCTGGGAAGCAGGGTTGGGGGCAGCGGGGCTGTCTGGCGGAGATCGGGAGGGAGGCGGGGCGGCCGGCTGGCCAGCGGAAGCAGGGCTGGCCCAGGGATGGGCGGGAGGAAGGGCTGGCCGGGGGCGATCGGGAGGAGGAAGATAGGAGAACCAGCCTCCGGAAGCAGGGCTGGACGGGTGAGATGGGGGGGTGAACCGTCTGGCGGAAGCAGGGCTGGCGCGGGAGGGGGGGCGGGGGTTGGCCAGGGGAGATCGGGAGGAGGAAGACGGGAGAACCAGCCTCCAGAAGTAGGGCTGGACAGGTGCAGCGGGGCTGGACAGGGGAGATCGGGAGGAGGAGCAGGGGAGAATCGGCTGGCTGGGAGGGGGGAACCAGCCACCAGAAACAGGGCTGGACGGGGGCAGCATGGCTGGACGGGGGAGATCGGGAGGAGAAGCGGTGGGGGGGAGGGGAAGCAAATCGGCCGGCGGGAAGCAGGACTGACTCGGGCACATGCAGACCCAGGCACGTGAGTGAGTCCAGCCCCGGGTATTCCATTTTGTCCCCCTCCCATACCCTCCCTCCAGTAGTTGCGAACTGCCTGGCTGGTAGACACACTCACGCAGCTGTCCTTCTCTGGGTTTGTAAATTGTTATAATTAGTATTGGCATAATTTGCTCCAGCCCTTTTCCAGATTAGATCATTAATTATCTTTCTACCTTGAGCTCTCACACTGCTCAATTTGGCGATGTGGTCTTACTGAAATATATTTTGGTGAGAGCTTGGGCCCTGATCCTCAAAATCCTATAGCTATTTGAGCAGAGCATTTGCAATTGAGGGCATTTGGCACTTTGGTGGCTTGACCATGTTCCTCTTGGAGACTGGGCCAGCAATTGCTTCTCTGTATTGGGATGATTAACCCTCAGCTTTATGCAGGACCCTGTATGCTTCCTCTCTGCTTTAATGCCATTCTCTGGAGCTCAGAGTTTTACTGGGGATGACTGAGCATGAAGCCATATTGAGGGCTAAGAAAAGCCAGATGAAGGGATTGTCTATCTGGCAAAGTGACTTAGAAATTGATCAGTGGGGGAATTTCATGCTAATGTCTCAAGATTATTTGACTATCTGAATTTGGCCCCTGGTCCACACAGATCTGTAACACAGTGAGACTGTGCTTAGGGTCCTGTCTGTGCAGGCAAGACCAAACCATGTTCTAACGTGGTCAAGAGGTTTGTGAATAGATTCCATGGTGCCAATCTGACATTGCAGATGGCTTTTATGTATCATTTCAGCAGTGATTCTGCTACGAGGACCAGGTAGCAGACAGTCTCATCCATAGGGGTCTCAAATGAAACTAGGAAAATGGGGCTTTCCCACCCAAAGGCTAGTCTTGCCCATAAATCTGAGGCATCAACTTGTCCAGAGTTTTCCATCTGCTCACTGAACCCTAAACAGTGGGAGAGAATTGTGAGGAAGGCTTGAGGGTCCAGGAGAAGCCAGCGAGCAGCAAATGCCTTCAGAAATAAATGGTGTATTTTTTCTTCTAAGGGAAATGGGAGATTTGAGGTTGGCTTTTGGACCTGCGTATGGCAGAATCTTTCTTACGTTGTGGAACAGAATCAGGATAAGATCTTGGATTGTCTACAATACAAATGTCAGCCAGTCTCCAGCTGCTATTGTGTTAGGGTATGGGCTTTATCACCTACTAGGTCTTTTCTAACTCTAACCCATAATATAATAATTATGTTTAACAACTATACCCATTTACCTCATTCTAGGCTTTTCAACTTTCCAAACTGATTTCACATTGCCTCCCAGACAGTGATCCATTTTACTGCCCTTTACACTTAACCTGGGGACTTTCAGCTGATCTGGGAAATGAAGTGTCAGAGGTAAAATGTGGCACTTCTTAATTCTCCTGCTGGTGGCTAAGATCTTGTGTGGTGGTCCAGCATGGGAGGTAAGCAAACAGTAGGGCTATGTCTACACTGGCGGGTTATTGCGCACGATCTCTTGCGCAAGAGAGCGTCCACACCGGCCAGAATGCAGCGCAAGAATGCTGAGCTCTTGCGCAAGAAAGCGTGCACACTGGCGGGATGCTGTTACGCAATAACTTGGCCCCGGAACCACTTCGGCCATGTCAAAAGGTCACCAGCGCTGGACCCCTGCTGGGCAATGCGCTTAAAGGGACCCCTGGACAGCCCTTTTCCTGCGGCTGCGTGCAGAGGCACCTCATTGAGGCATCCAGACACACAGCCGTGTCCTCCAATTCACCCTCTGAGCAAGTGCCCCTGGGCACCATCACTGCCTTGCTCACAGACGTGGAGCCGGAGGAGGACCCCACCCAGCAATGTCCCATCACGTCCATAATTGAGGCTGTGGAGGTCCTTCTGCAAGGACCTACGCTGCTCCAGCAGGAACTGGAGACCAGGCAACACATGCGCGATCAGATGCATGCAACAGCTGCACTCGGGCACCCCCACTCCACCACCGACAGGCACCTGTGGAGCCATGACACCAGTGGGGACTGGTGGGAGCGCCTGGTGCTGGGACAATGGGGCAACCAGCACTGGGTGCAGAACTTTAGGATGCGCAGGGGGACATTTCATGAGCTCTGCACCTGGCTCGCCCCTGTGCTCCGGAGGCAGGACACCCGCCTGCGCCCCGCCATCCCCGTGGAGAAGAGGGTTGCGATTGCCCTGTGGAAACTGGCCACCCCGGACAGCTACCGCTCCATGGCGAACCAGTTCGGGGTGGGCAGGTCCACTGTCGGCGTGGTCGTCCGGCAGGTAAGGCCCTCCGTGGACCACGGGCTCGTCCTGGGGGAGGGAAGGGGCCAGATCGGACGGGGGGAGGCTGTAGGGGCAGGGGGAAGCCCTGCACCCAGGGGGTCATGCTGTCCCTCCTGCACACAGCCCCGCTGGTGGTGGTGGTGGTGGAAAATCCGGGGGGGAAGAGGGCCCTGGCCTGCGTGGGGGGAGAGGCCATCAAAGGGAGGGTGAGCACACCCCAGGGGCCCATGTACGCACTGTGTCTCATTCCATGCATCCCCTGTGCTCCCATGTGCCCCTCTGCAGGTCATCCATGCCATCAATGACGTGCTGCTCCAGAGGGTGATCCGCCCCCGTGACGTGGACACCACCATTGCCGGCTTCGCCAGCCTCGGGTTCCCAAACTGTGGGGGAGCCATAGACGGGACCCACATCCCCATCTGGGCGCCAGAACACCAAACGGCCTGAACGGAAGAGCTTCTGTTCAGTGGTGCTCCAGGCGCTCGTGGACCACCAGGGCCAGTTCCAGGACATTTATGTGGGGTGGTCTGGCCGGGCCCACGACGCTCGCCTCTTCAGGCACTCAGGCCTGTGCCACAGGCTGGAGGCGGGCACCAACTTCCCCCAGCGGGAATTCACCACTGGGGTTGTCAGGATGCCGGTCTGCATCTTGGGGGATGCGGCCTACCCCCTGATGGCCTGGCTGATGCGGCCATACACCGGCCAACTGGACCACAGCCAGGCCACCTTCAACGCCCACCTGGACCGGGCCTGCAACCCCGTGGAGTGCACCTTTGGGCATCTGAAGGCACGGTTCAGATGCCTCCTGACCCGCCTGGACATGGGGGTGCGGCACATCCCGGAGGTCATCTCAGCATGTTGCGTGCTGCATAATATTATTGAGGGGAAGGGCGAGGCCTTCCTCCTGGGGTGGATGGCAGGTGAGGGCCAGACCTACCAGCAGCCCCAAATGGCTGCCACCCAGCAGACCAACCGCCACGGGGTGCGGGTCTGGGAAGCCCTCCAGGTGATGCTGGACTAGGCCCCACAATAGGCCGCCCCTACACCTCTGACTGCAGGGATGCCCCCGTGCCCCCACTTCCCACTCCCATCACCACCCCTTCCCGCCACCCTTCCCTCACCTCCCAATAAATAAAATGCACTTGCTTTATATAAGGCACTTTTATTTACACAGGGAAGGGGGTGCACTGTGGGGAGGAGGGGCCCTGAACTGGGAGGAGGGGGCCCTGAACTGGGAGGGCCTTATGGGTGTGAGGGGAGGCCTCTCCCACCCCCATGGGTGCGGGGGTGCCTCTGCCCCTCGTGCTGGGTCGGGGCAGGCTGCACCAGGAGGTGCCGATGTTGGGGGGCCGCAGGACAGGGCACGGGCACGTCAGGGGGCGAAGCGGGGGGAGGACTGGGCACATCGGGGAGGAAGTGGGGGGCGGGCTGGGCAAGGCGGGGGGGCAACAGGAGGGGGCCTGGCCACGCTGTGCTGCAGCGCAGGGCCCGTGCGCTCCACAATGGTTCCCAGGAGGGCGTACATACGGTCCCAGCGCTCAATGTACTGGCCCCATACCCGCTCCTGCCACTCCTTGTCGGCATGGATTTTGTTCCTGAGTGAGCGCTCCATGCACTCGATGGCACAGACGTGGCGGCGGAGAAGGTGGTGGTGGTCTCGGGTGTGCTGCGATGGGCCCTGGCTCCTCGGTGCTGGCAGGATGGGGCTGGAAGGTCCCTCGCTGGCAGGGGGTCCTGCTGCAGAGGAAGCAGATGAGTGAGATCATCAGTGACCCCTGCCCCATGGTGTTCTGGGCGCCCCGTGCCCTCCTCATGCACCGCACATGCCACAACGCCTGGGGACAGGTAAGACTGGTGTGGGAGGATTCCCCTAGGGGCAGCAGGAGGGCCTGAGGTGGGCCGGGGGGATCCTGGGAGGGCCACATGTGGTGGTGGGGGGGCCTGTTGTGCCTTCCCTTGGAGCAGCTACTGTGTCCCAGAGGTGGCCATGGATTAGTGCTGTGTGCAGTACCCTTGGGCTGCGTGGTGTCCGCCCTGCGCCCTTGCGGCTGAGCTGCTCCCAGCTGGACCTCCCCCCCCGCCCCGGGCTGGGTGTGCATGACCCCTGGGGTCCCAGGCATGTGCTGGGGCTGGCAGCCGTGTTCGTGTGCCACTTGGTCTGGCTGCACAAGGTTGCATATGCTGCATGCTGCTGTGCAGCATCCGGCCAGGCTGTGCCATGTGCTGCACCCTCTCCCCCACCCCATGGCCCCCCTGCACACTTGTGAGTGGCAGCTGCGACACTCACCAGATGATCCCTCACCAATCTCCGAGGAGGCCCAGGACACATGGTGGCTGCTGTGCTGGGCTGGTGGGCTCTGGCTGCCGTCCTCCTCCTCCTCCTCCTCTGCATCTGTTGGCCGGACCACTGGGGTGGCCAGGGCTGAGTCCACCATGGCCTCCAGGGTCTCAGCTCCCTTGTCGGCCAGGATACTGTGCAGGCGGTGGTAGTGGGGGCAAGCAGTGGCTCCGCCGCCCACACTCTCGCTGGCCCGTACGCAGCTGAGCTGCAGGTCTTTCACCTTGGCCTGGACCTGATCCAGGGTCCAGGCCGGGTGTCCCTGTGCAGCCAGCGCCTGGGCCATGCAGGCAAATATGTCCGCATTTCGCCTCCTGGATTTGGGATTATGGAGGGCCTCCTCCTCCTCCTCCCAGAGGTCCAGGAGGTGTTGCCCCAGCATGGAGCCCACCGCTTTGTGCCCCTGTGGGCCTGCTGGGTGCTCTGGGGTGGCTCCTGGGTGGGGCCTGAGGGACCTGGCTGTTGCTCGGCAGTGGCCATCGCTCCCTCTGGCAGCTCCAAGGGCTGTACATGGCACACGGCTCCACTGGCTGCCTGTGCCTTTAAGGGGAGGCCGGCTACAGGGAACCAGCGAGTGGTGATTGGGCATACGGAGCGTCGGCGAGGCCACCTGTGTTGCAAGAAAGCGCTGATGGCCATTTTAACCATGGGGCTTTCTTGTGCAAGAAATTCATGTTGCCTGTCTACACTGGCCTCTTGCGCAAGAACAGTTGCGCAAAAGGGCTTATTCCTGAGCGGGAGCGTCAGCATTCTTGCGCAAGAAGCCCTGATTTCATACATTAGAACGACAGTGTACTTGCACAAGAACATGCGGCCAGTGTAGACAGGCAGCAAGTTTTTGTGCAAGAGCGGCCGCTTTTGCGCAAGATCGCGCCAATGTAGACACAGCCTGTCATAGTCAAATGTGCAACACAAGAAGATATTATCCAGCAACATCGATTGCATTATCCCAAAATATTATTTATATTGGGGGAGGAGGGTGTCCCAGTTGTGGTCCAGGCCCCATTCTGCTAGTTGCTGTACTATCATAGTAAGAAATAGCCTGGGGCTGCCAAACTTCCTAACACCTCCAAGCCACATATGATACTCCTAGAAGTTCGAGAATCAGGAGCACCTGCTCAGGCTTGGAGCTTCAGCCCCATGAGAGGTTGTCACCTGCTGGGGCTGAAGCACTGAGCCCCTGCAGGCATACCCAGTGGGGCTGAAGCCCCACCACCCTCTTTGTTTCTGGGGGCTGGCAAGAGAAAGCTCCTGGAGGAGGAAAAGGTGCTGGCTGACAGTGGAGAAACTTGGCTATGCAGCCTCACTTCCCAACAAGAGGTATAAAGGTCAAGTAGTGTGCAGTGGGACCCTAGGAGCAACTGGGGGGGGGGGGAGTCAGCTATGCATGCCACAAAGTGCACTGGAGTAGAAGCGTATCAGAGGGGTAGCCGTATTAGTCTCAACCCGCCAACGTATAGCCACTCCTGCCAGCTTGCATAAGCTTTCGTGGTCAAAGATGCATCTGACGAAATGGGTCTTTGCCCATGAAAGCTGATGCTCCAATACATCTGTTAGCCTACAAGGTGCCACAGGACTCCTCGTGGCTTTGGAGCAGAAGAGGGCAGCGAGCTGGCAGGGGCGGCTATACTGCCCGACAGACAGTGAGAGCAGAGAGGGCAGAGGCTGCCTCCCTGCCAATTAGAGCTACGGGGAAGGAGGCTTTTCTGCCTAAGGGACGCTGGGAAAACAGAGAACAACAGGCAGGGGTTATGACGCTGTCCAATGAAAAGTAGACACGCAAAAGGGACCAGACCAGGCAGAGGCCCCTAAACCCCGCCCCCAGTCTCAAACTGCGGGGAACTCCGACCCCTCCTCAGCCTCATCCTCACCGTCGCCGGGCTCCTGGTTGCAGGTCATGATGTCACATGGATGGGATGATGAGAGATGAGGCAATGCATGCTGGGAGATGTAGTGTTTCTCCGGCTGATTGCTTCCATCTGCCACTGAGGCCTCCAGGGCAACATAGGAGCTGCAGCGTCTTCTGGACGGCGTTACCCAGCAGCCACTGTGGCCCCATGGGAGATGCCCTATTTCTCGGCCTACGTGCCGTGTGCAGCAGGGCGGGCGGTGCTGCCATGGCAGGAAAGTCTGAGGAGCGTGCTGTTTTTCAGCGCCTAGTGCGGCCAAGGGGGTTGCCCACAGATAGGTTGTAAGGATGTTAAAATGCAGTTAATTGACTAGTCGATGGCCTTTCCATCAACTAGTCCATAGACACTTCTGCATTCCTCCTTCGAAATGTACAAGAGCCCCAGCAGGCAATGCATGCTGGGAGATGTAGTGTTTTCCCGGGCTCTTCTATTTTTCAAAGGAAGAATCCATGTACAGCCCAGGGCCAGCGGGAAGTCTCGCTGACTCAGGGCTGCATGCCAGTGCCTGCTTTGAAATGCACAAGAGTCCACAGCAGGGGCTCTTGTACATTTCAAAGCCATGGTGGCCAGGATCAGCGGGGGACTCAGAGTCCCTTGCTGACCCCAGGCTCCATGCTGTGAGCTCCCCTGCCCCTCTGAATTGCATGGAGGCAGCAGTTTCAAAGGAGCAGCTGCCGCACAGCTGCCCCTTTGAAACTGCTGCCTCAATGCAATTCAGAAGGGAGGCAGGGGAGCCCGGGCTCAGCTGCGGAGTCCCAGCTGACCCTGGACTCCTCGAGGCATTTCCCCAAGACTCGGGAGTCCCCAGCTGATCCCAGATTCTGGGGAAATGCTGTGGGGAGCCTGGGATCAGCTGGGAATCCCCAGCTGACCCCAGGCTCCAAAGCTGCCCCTTTGAATCCTCACAGAGGCAGTGTTTTAAAGGGGCAGCCCGCTGCACAGCTGATCCCAGGATCAGCTGTGCAGCTGCCACCTTGGGATATCTCATAGAAGCAGCAAGGGGAGGGGGGAATGACTAGTCGACATTAATATCCGATAATGCTTATCAGATAGTTGACTAGTCTTTAATATCCTTAGTAGATTGTTTCTACTAATGGTACACATTCACAGAGGCCTTGATGCACATACAAAATTTATTCTGCACATGGATGATAAGATTAGAGGGAATGTTGTGACCAAGGGGAAAGGTGTGGGTCGGAATCCAGCCCCATTGTGAGAAGGAACGCATCCCCGAGCCAGTGTTTTTTGGACTCCTCACTGCCTATTCAACTTCTCCATGGATGAATGCTGTGGCTGGAAAGGGGGCACGCTCCCAGTCTGGCAGGGCTTGGTGTGTGCAAACATGTGGCTTGGTAGCCCTGTGAATATGAAAGAGGATGACCTGCATACAACTAGCGATATTCCATAGTTTCTGATCTGTCCACAGTGTACTCTAATGTTCAGCTATGCCTTCCTTCAGAGGACCAGAGAGCATCCTGGTTGGGCATGCTTGTGGAGAGATTTGTGGGGCTGTAGCCACTGACCCACAGAAAAATCAGTCGGAGGGCTGCAAACAAATGAGACAGAAACAAACAAAAAAAGCCCATACTGACATGACCCCCGCAACTGAGAGGGATAAAGACTTTCTCCTTGCACATCAGAGCCTTGGAGGGCTCAAGCTAGTAGTTTTTGTTTGGAAATGGGTGATAGGAGAGGGATCATGTGAGGATTACCTGTTGTGTTCCTTCCCTCTGGGGCATCTGTCAGCAGACAGGATACTGGGCTAGACAGACCTTTGGTCTGACCCAGTATGGCTGTGCTTATGTTTGTTAGATTTTGTGCACTCCAGCCCCGTGTGGGGTAGGTGAAAGGGAGATGGAGTCCCAAGCTTCGAGGGCCGGGTCCGGCACCCAGGCCTTAGGTTGCCCACCCATGTTATCAGTAATGAGCATTTTAGGCCCTGGATAGACTAGAGAAGGGGGCTCCAGCATAGTTGCCTCTAAGGTGAGTGGCCAGGCACAAAAAAATTCTGTGCCCACCCACCTCTTTTGCAGAGCCATGCAGCAGCATTCACTTTCCTGCTGGAAGGTGAGTGGCAAGGTGGGTTCCTGCTCCGGTGGCAGGCAGCTCCCCTGGTGTGCCATGGGTGGAGCCAGGGCCTCAGCCAAGCTGTCCCTGCTGGGGCAGCCTTGCCTTGGCCCCAGTTCCAGCTGTTACTGTGGCTTTTGTTTGTTTATGTTCTTTTTAAATATATATTTGCGCCAACGGATGTTTGAAGTCGAAGAAGTGAATTGTATTTGCATAGACTGGAGAGGTGGGTCAAGATTGGGATGTGAAGGACAACCTACTATCCAATAAGCAAATGCTTATCGGATAGTTGATAGGATAGTCAACTAGTTGATTCCTCCCCCTCCCCACCAGCTGCCTCTCTCAGAAAGAGGAAGCAAGGGAAGGGAGAAGAGGAGGAGGTACTTCAAAGCGGCAGCGCTGTTTGAAACCTGGGGCCAGTGCCCGGGCTCCGTGCTCCGCTGCCTCTTTGAAATGCCATGTGCAGCCTGACACCAGGCTCCCTGTGGCGTTTCAAAGCAGCAGCACCACATAGAGCCCAGGTGAGTGGGGGGGAGTCCTCAGTTGATCTCAGGCTTCATGCAGCGCTTTCGCCTTTAAAGTGTAGCAATAGCCCTAGGGCTGTTGCTATACTTCAAAGGCAGAGGCGCTGTATTGACTAATCAAGTAGTTGATGCAAAATGCATCAACTATTCGATTAGTCAGTCTACATTTAACATCCTTAGGTCAAGATGGCCCCTTGTGGTCTTAAAACACACAAATTGCTACAGTTTTCCATCCACACGAGGCCTGCATGAAGCTGGTCAACCCAGTGATATGGGGATAGATTTTTAAAATTAAAATGTTTTTTGTTTTTAAAGCAGAGGTGGATAACCTAATGCCCAGGGGCTGGATGTGGCCCCAGCTTGCCTGGGTCTGGCCCTGGAGACTCAAGGCCCTCTCCACTCCCCTGCCCCCCCCCCCCGGCATTGGGGAGCCCATCCTAGTGCTCCAGCTCCCCACAAGACTGGAGCACACAAAATCTACTAGCCTGGGGCCCCCCTTAAGCTCTGGTGTGTGAGGGAAACATGGGGAGTGTCTTTCTCTTTCTCAGTTGGGAACCATGTCAGCGAGGGTGGTGGGATTCTTTTTGTGTTTTTTTGGTGGTTATTTTTTTGTTTTTGTTTGTTTGTTTTGCTTCACTTCTCACCTGCATGTGGCCTCTGACTGATTTTTCCGTGGATATGCGGCCACTGACCCAAAAAAGGTTCCCTGCCTCTATTTTTAAGCATGGGTTGGGAGACCATGTTACTTTGGGTTTCTGAGTCTTTATAATGTAGTATTTTTTAGGGTTTGTTTTGAAAAAAACAACAACTGCAGTTTGAGGAATCGGACCAGCCTAATGTAGTATTTTTTAGGGTTTGTTTTGAAAAAAACAACAACTGCAGTTTGAGGAATGACTAAAAATCCTATACAGACTAACTTGGCTACCCCTTGAAGCTTCTGAAAATTAAAGCTTCAAACACAAAGCCTTTAGTTCAGACTCTTTTTTTTTAAATATTGGGTGTCTTTTAGCCTTTTGTTATATTCTTATTTCTATTTTTTAAAAGAAAATCAAACTTTCCGCCTTCTCGGCCCTGTAGTTTCACTCCAGCAACCGTTCCATAGGTAGAATCTTCTGCAAAATAAAATGTCAGGGCAACAATAATTAAGGTACTTGTCCCTGTAATAATGTTACTGATTTTTGTTCCGTTGTTCTATGTTCAAAAGGTTTCTAGTAAATTGATTCCTACACAGATATGCTTTCTGTCCTTCCTTAACCACCCCATTTTCTTTTTTGTCTGCAAACAAATTTTCTGCAGAGACAATTTTTATTTATTTTTTTATTTTTATTTTTTTGCATTTAATGTGCTTGCCCGCTCTTTCGTTTGGTGTGGTAGACTTGTTTTAGTATGCCATAATATGACCAACAGAAAAGTCAGCCTTGGTATCACTGAGTACCTGCCCAGACTAAAGTAGCTTTCAGATACCTTAAAATAGTCTTTATTTGTAATTCTCCCCTTTCTTTCCCTTGGATTTTCAACTAGGAAAGTATACTAATCTTGTTCCTCCTATCCTTTATCAAGATATATATAAAGCAAAGTCTAACACTATGGGTATGTCTACACTACAAAGTTAATTCGAAATAACAGCAGTTATTTCGAATTAACTTTAATAGCGTCTACACAGGCAAACCGCTATTTCGAAATAAATTCAAAATAGTGGAGCCCTTATTTCGAATTTGGTAAACCTCATTCTATGAGGAGTAACATTAAATTCGAAATAGCTATTTCGAATTAAATGCTGTGTAGACACTTAATTCAAAATAGGGGACCTCCAGCCCTTCCCAGGGAGCCCTGGTAGACACTCTGGGCACAACCAGGAAAACTTACTCTCCTCTCCCCCAGCCCCGGAGCCATTAAAGGGGTAGACCCTGGCCACAGTGCCTGTGCCAGCTCCAAGCCTGCCAGCCCAGAGCCAGCAGTGGCCACCTGGGCCCCTAACCCAGTGGCCCCAAAACATGAGTCAGCAAGCCATTGGCAGCCAGCCCTCCACCACTCCCCAGGAGCAGTCTGCCGGCTCCCAGGAGCCTGACAGGGGCTGGAGAAGGCGGGCGCCTTCCTGGTCCAGGGTGGAGATAATGGACCTTATTCAGGTTTGGGGGGGATGCCCCCAACTTCCATGATCTCAGCCCTAGACGGAGGAACATGGTCGTCTATGGTAGGATAGCTGCCAGCCTGGCCACCAAAGGTCACATGCGAATCCAGGAGCAGGTTTGCATGAAAGTCAGGTTGGTCCGGTGAGACCCGCAACCCTGAGCCCTGAGCTTCCCCTCCCACTTCTTCCCCCTTCCAGCACCCTCTTCCCAGGTTTCCCCCACCCCTCTCCCACCATCTCTCTTCCCCTCTCCCACCTCCTTTTCCCAGTCTCCCCAGAGGTCCATTCTCCCCCAGTTTGTTCAATAAACCCAGTTTCTATTTTTGAACATACGTGTCTTTTATTTGACATCAGGAAGGGGGGGGCTAGGGAGGGGTAAGTGGAAGGACATGAGGGAGGAATGGGACATGAGCCCCCAGTGGGGAGGACTGGGGAGGCTCCGAGGGCTCCCTCGGGGTGGACGCTCTCCCTCAGGGCCTCCTGGATCCTGACAGCCCCCCGATGGACCCTCCGGATGGCAGCCTGCAGCAAGTGCAGCCGGGCTGATGGCAACAACCCCACGAGACGCACCTGCGTGCCCAGGGGCAGCTCTGGCTCCATGTGGCCGAGTGCTGTGGTGTCACGAGTGCGGGCACTCAGGGCACTCCAAGACAGGACTGCTTTACTGTCCCTCATCGAGGTAGACAAGCAAGCGGAGAACCCTGAGAACTCTCTGTCCGGGGTGGGGGTAGGGTCCTTTTAATCACGGAGCTCAGTTAGCCTCAGGCAGCAGCCCCACACACTAAGTCCTAACCTGATGCCCTGCCGGCACTGGTTCTGGCCAGCCTTAACTTTGGTTCAGGGTCCACTCAGTGTGGATGCGCTATTTTGAAATAGCAAAACGCTATTTCGAAATAGTTTTTGTGTATAGATGCATTATTTCGAATTAGCTTAATTCGAATTAACTATTTCAAATTAAGTGAATTCAAAATAGTGCTGTAGTGTAGACATACCCTATGGAATAGCTGTAAAAAGGAAATTAGATATAATGTTTTGGTAATTCTTATGAACTAAGATTCCTGATGTTCATGTAAGCTAAAATTAGCTTATGTGAACGGTGTCTGCAAGCATATAGTTTACAAGACAATCCTGAAGAGACAAAGTTTTGATGTGTATGTTACTGGAGGAAAGTTTAAATACCTTGTCTCTCATAAATAACTTGTCTCTTATAACAGAGAGGTAGCCGTGTTAGTCTGATCTTGCAAAAACAAAAGGAAAAACTATGTAGCACTTTAAAGACTAACAAGATGGTTTACTAGGTGATGAGCTTTCATGGGCCAGACCCACTTCCTCAGATCATATTCTGGAAGAGAATTGGCATGGCCATATATACCAAAGGAATACAATGAAAAAAGTGAACACATTATTAAACTGACAAATCAGATTTAGTGCAGAAGTATTAGCCAGGATGGGTAAGAATGGTATCCCTAGCCTCTGTTTCTCTGGAGGTGAGTGACGGGGGAGGGATCACATGAGGATTACCTGTTGTGATCCCTCCCGCTGTGGCTTTTGGTATTGGCCACTGTTGGCAGACAGGATACTGGGCTAGATGGATCTTTGGTCTGACCCAGTGTGGCTGTTCTTATGTTCTTAGGATCTGGGTGGGAGATGGGGTGCAGGATCTGGGTGGGAAATGGGGTGCACAAGGGGAAGAGGTTGTGGGGTCTGGGTGGGAGGTAGGGTGCAAAAGCAGGCTGGGGCAGGATGTCTGGCCAGGAGGGAGGGTGCAGGTGCAAGGAAGGATGTTGGATCAAGTAGGGGTGCAGGGTGTTGGCAGGGGGAGAGGAGTGAGTGGGATTGGGGTGTATGGGTCTGGACATGGGGGGGGGATGCTTACGTGGTTTCATGCCCCCTTGCAGCGGGGAAAGCCTCCAGACAACGTGCTGCTGCTCCCCCAGTGAGGTGGGAAAGGGGAGGGATCTCAGCCCCCGCCATGCAGCGGAGATCCTGGTGGGAGGCACAAGCCTGGAGTACCAGCTCCCCACTTGGAGGGCATGGGGTGGGGTGAAGAAACCCTGACTTTCCCCACCAGACCAGGCTTGTTGCTAGTGGGGTGGCGGGGGGGAGGGAGTGGCAGTGCATGGAGCTCTGCACGGCCCCTGCCAGGGCTCAGGCAACAGCTCCAAAACACAGAGGTCGGGGAGCAGTTCTACCAGGTTTTGCCTTGGACCTGCCTGTCCCGTTCTCTCCCCCCCGCCCCCCCCAGCAGTGGTGGATGTTGTAACAAAGTGTGAGCAGTCTGGAGGAGGAGACGACGCAGCCAGGCTGGGGGCCCTGTGAGGCAGTGGCAGTACCATGGGGGCAGTGTGTGTGTGTCGGGGGGGAGGAGGGGAATGGGTGGCGTGGTGGCCAGAAATCGCGTGCCACTGGAAGTTGGCCCAGCTGCCCACCGTCAAAGTTCCAATGGAGCTGCCTACATGCTCTGCTGGGTGCGTTGTGTGGAGAGGAGGCTGCTGTGCTGAGTGAGGAGCAATGGCGTGGAGCCATTTCTTGGTCACTTCTTTCCTGTGAGCTGGTGTCCCCATCAAGTAGTGAAATGTCCGACAGGGCTTTCTGGGACATTTTGCTACTTGATGGGGACACTGGGACAGAGTATTTAAATTCGAGACTGTCCCAGAAAATTCAGGACGTATGGTTGGCATAGGTAGCTGGGGAAAGAGGGTGTGTATGGGTGCTGTTGTTGGTGAGGTGGGGGTGGGGAGTTTGTTTATGGTGTGTTCTCCTGTCCTGACTCCCAGCTGGGCTGTAGCTGTGGAAGCCTGCAACTCTGAGAGGCAGGGCTGCCAGATACCTTCACAAAAAATCCCGAACAGGCAGGGAAAAATTGGTTGAGCAAAAAAAAAAAGAGGTTGCTGCTCCTTTAAATTACCGTGCTCCTTGCTCCCCCTGCCCTCACAGACGCCACCGGCCATCTGTCCGAGGAAAACAGAAAATATCAGACATTTTACATGTCCGGTATTCTCTGGGTTTTTTTTTACCAGACAGAAGGCCAAAATACTGAACTATCTGGGCGAAAACCGGACACCTGGCAACCCTACTGAGAGGCTGGATTCTACCCTAGCGCCCAGCTGGGCTGGGTGGGGGGAACAGATTGCATGGGGGTAGGTGGGGAAAAGAGGGGGTGGGTGGGTGCTGGCATCTGTACAGTGAAGTAGGGACAGAGGGGAGTTTGTTTAGGGTGCCTAACTTGCTCCCATCTGGGCTGCATCACATCTCACCAGCACAACTCTAGCTGGGCTGCAGACATAGGACTCTCTCCTGGGCTGGAGCAGGCTGCATGGGATGGTACCACAGTTTCAGGTTGGTTACAAGCTTTTCAGCTGCTTTTGAATACTGGAGCAAAAGGCCTACCTCATGACATTTGCATGATCACATCTCAAACAAAGTTTACATAGCTGTTACTGGGTTAAGGGAAGAAAGAAAAGCGTTCTTTTAGAATTTTTTAGAGTGTTGTAGATATCTGCAAACTCTGATCTTAATTTTTTTTTAAATCCTGTGTTATTAGTTAATACATGATAAATTGTTTGCCATGTATCCTGTTTAATTTATTTGGCCTTTCAATTGGAGTTGGGATTCCAGAAAAGTATTCTGGGGTTTCTACTCTTGAATTAGTGACACACACAAGGGCTGTGTCTAGACTGGCAAGTTTTTCCGCAAAAGCAGCCGCTTTTGCGCAAAAACTTGACAGCTGTCTACACTGGCCGCTTGATTTTGCGCAAAAGCACTGATGTTCTAATGTAAGAAAATCAGTGCTTCTTGTGCAAATACTTTGACGCTCCCGTTCGGGCAAAAGTCCTTTTGCGCAAAAGCTTTTGCGCAAAAGGGCCAGTGTAGACAGCTCAGATTTGTTTTGCGCAAAAAAGCCCCGATGGCTAAAATGGCGATCGGGGCTTTCTTGCGCAAAACCGCGTCTAGATTGGCACGGATGCTTTTCCGTGCTTGGAAAAGCGTCCGTGCCAATCTAGACGCTCTTTTCCGCAAATGCTTTTAACAGAAAAACTTTTCCGTTAAAAGCATTTGTGGAAAATCATGTCAGTCTAGACGCAGCCAAGGTGAGAGGTTCAAATGAGAACTTGTATCAGCTTTTATAGGTTTCTGTTTTATTTACATAGCATGGATCCTAAGCCTTCCCCACAGAAAGTGTACAACCCTGAGTGAATGCCTTTAGTAAATATTGTATTACATCTTTTCAAAGAGAGCATGACTATTTCTAGTTGACTCAGATTTGTTGAGCATCTTAGAGCTGTGCATATTTTTATGCTTTTACTTGATGGCCATGTCTTTGATTTATTTATATAGTTATTTTCAGTATGTCCCATTTTGGTATATTTACTAGCTTGAGTTGTTGGAAAGGATAATGATGTATTTACTCCAAGAGTAGTGTTAATTTTCTTTTTTTAAATTTCATATTAAATAAATACCTTAAGTATTGATCCTTGTTAATTATCCCTTGTTTTAATAAATTGCCTTCCATACCTACAAACTGTTTAAAATATATATTTATACCTAGTGTGTATTGGGACACACTGCACATCCACACGGAACCTCAATATTGGTGGTGCACATAAATTTCAACCCACCCAACATGGAAGGTGTTAGAGGGAACACTGGGTGACCCATGCCACGCTTGGGGGCAGTAGGTTGCTGTGGGGCACCTTAGCCTCCACCATCAATGTTCTTGTCCCTTGCTCACACATGTGCCTCTGTTTCCTCCTTGGAAATCACTGCATCTCTTGTCCCGCCCCCTCACACCCTCCCTCTGTCACCTAGATCAGCCCCATATCCCTCTCATCCCTCCTTTGGCAACCACACACCAGGCTCTGTGACATCCCTCTCCCCCTCCTGCCCATGGCCCTAGTGGGTCCCAGGCCACTCCACACTTCAACCCCCATGGGCCCAGCCACAACCCCCCAAGGTATAACCCCCCTGATACCCCAGCTCCCTGCATCTCACCCTGTCCCCTCCCCCTCAGCCCTGATCCTCCGCAGGACCTGCCCTGCCCTCCCCATAACCCTCAGACCTGGCCCTGCCCCCCCCCCCGGGCCAGGTGCCCGCTGCCCAGCTACAGGCTGAGCAGGGTTCGGGGTGCGAGGGGCTCTCAGAAGGGTGGAGAGGATGGAGCCGCAGTGGCTTGTGGGAGATGTAGTGTGCCCCGGCCTCCATCTCTCAGCAGCCATTGGAGGGCGAGCGACACCTCCCAGCGGCCACTGCGGGGCCCTGCATTTTCAGTTGGGAGGGGAGAGGCTTTTGCCATTAGAGGTTACGTTTGCAGGGTGACGGGAGGAGGGGGTAGTTGGCGGAAGAGGAAGTGACATCAGCAATCTGGATACCAACCCCCCCGTTCGCCCCCCCCCCCCGTACGCTAGGAACTGGGTCTCGTTGTGCTTGAAACAAAAAATAGGACTATATAGCACTTTAAAGACTAACAAGATGGTTTATTAGGTGATGGGTCTATAGTCTCCTACAGACAACCACCTAACCTCAGGATGATTCTTACCAACAACACAGGACATACCACACTAATACCAACCCTGGGACTTTTCCTTGCAACAAACCCCGTTGCCAGCTTTGTCCACATATTTACTCTGCTGACACCATTATTGGACCTAACCAATTCAGTTATAAGATCAAGAACACCTATTCCTGCTCATCCAGAAATATAATCTATATCATCATGTGCCGACAGTGTCCGGCTGCTATGTACATTGGACAAACGTCTCAGACGCTTCGCCAAAGAATCAATGCACACAAAACGGATATCAGACAGTATCACAAAGAAAAAACAGTTTCTTGCCATTTCAACCAGAAAGGGCATTGTCTCAATGACTTGATTACCTGCATACTGCTTCAAAGACATTTTCACACCAGACTTGAAAGGGAAACCTCTGAACTGTCATTCATGCTTAAATTTGACACTTTACGCCAGGGTCTCAACAAAGACGCTAATTACCTTACCCATTACAAAGATAGCTTCCCCAGTTATCACCTCTAATATCATTAGCTCACAGACATTTACCTCCCCCCCGCTTATCCCCCCCTCTGTTCTGAAATTTGATTTGTCCTTTTTATATGTGTTCACTTTTTTTGATTGTATCCCTTTGGTATATATGGTCATGCCTATTTTCTTCCACAATTTGATCTGAGGAAGTGGGTCTGGCCCACGAAAGCTCATCACCTTATAAACCATCTTGTTAGTCTTTAGAGTGCTACATAGTCCTATTTTTTGTTTCAGCTAGACTAGACTAACACGGCTACATCTCTATTACTATTCGTTGTGCTTGAGTCACTCTCAGCATGAGCAATGCATCCTGGGAGTTGTAGTTTTCACAGTGCTGCCTCCTCAGGTCTGAGAGTCGCTAGCGCATCACAGCCAGTGCCCCTCGCCCCGCCAGCACATGACAGGCCAGCTCCCGCCCCACCCTGCCCTCAAACTGCACCACAGGCTGGCCCTATGAGACCCCTCAAATCGTTCTTTCCTGCCATCCTGAGCCACCTCCAGCCCAGCCTTCATCCCTATTCCCCCCACTTCCCCACTCCATTCCAATACTCCCCAGCCCAGCCTGCATCCCCGTCAGTGCCATTCCCCCTGTCCATACTCTTATCCTGGGGCCCTTCAGTTTCCCTTCCTCTCCACAACACTCACCCCAACCTGCACCCCCAGTCCATACCCCCCCCCATTCATGGGATCCACCTTCTCCTCTCTGCACCACCCACCAGCTCACTTCAGCCTGCACCCTCTCCCTATCCCTACCCTTCCACTGGCCATAGGACCCCTTGGCCTTGTTTCCTTCTTTCCCAACCCACAATCCCTACTCCAACGCTGCTATCCCACCAGCCGTGGAACCGGTCAGCCTCCCTTATTCTTTCCTTCCCTAGCACCCTGAACTTGCACGTCTTCCTCCTCCCCCACACCCCCCCAGCCCGCCATATCCTTCCCTAATCTACCCCCAGTGGACCCTTCCATTCATGAGATCCCTTAACCCTCTCTTGTTCCCCCTTCAATTTGCAGGAGTTCACCTTAGCTGCCAGCTTGGGCCCTCAAACACTCCTCCACCCTCTCCTTCATTATGGGCCTCTAAATCGCCTCAACCCCTCAGTGCATCTGGGAACGTAGATCCCTCCACTCAACAGTGCAGCCCCAAATACCATAAATTCACGGTAGACATATTTATGTGGGGAACCTGAATTGCTTATTGAACTTCTCCATTGATCAGCCCAGCTGAGACTCTCCCCTTTTCTGTCCTGTTATCTCCCTCTACAGGACAGGGGGAAGTCTGCATGGCATACGTCCCCACAGATGTGATCTCAGGAGCTACAAAAAAGTAGGGGACAGCAGGCAGTATATTTCCTCACAGACCATATGCTTCCTTTTTTAGCATGGGGCCCTGTGGCATTGCGGCTGGGGAAGGGATAGTAGTTTGCTCTGTAGAGTGACTATTTTGGATACCTGCTCAAAAACCTCCTTTCTCATATTCCTGCAGTGGCAGGGAGAGGGCGTAACCAATGGCAGAAGTCTGTGGTATCTTATATGTGAAAAAAAAGGTTATGCACGATTGCCGACTGAGATGCTCACTTATTTCTTTTTTCCCTGTTTGCTTTGTTTAGTAGCAAGGGATAAGAAGTCAACCGTCCTCGTCTCCTCCAGTCCCGTGATGGAAAGGGAGGGAGAGCAGTGAGCTCGGGAGAATGATGGATGGGAGACAAGAGCCATCTAGCTGAGAACGGAGCAGTCACCACTGTCACTGAGATAAGTGTCTGGTTTGGAGAGCTATGTGCTTACGGCCCAGCTGGGTGCAGGTAGGGATGCCCGGTTTGCCTAGAAGTCAGCCCTAACTGAGGTTCCCGACTAGCGGCTTTGCTTCTCAGAGAAGCAGGGTTCCCACTTATAGGTGCTGCTCGTTTCTCTAGAACAGAGTGTGCTCCTCAGTAGAGACTTGAATCCGGGGGATGATGCCGGTGGGGAGTTGTTTGCCTTCCTCCCACATGTTTCTCTCTCCTCATTGTGTCGTGTTGGCCAGCACATTCCGACGGTCTTTCTCTGTCTGTGTCTTTGTCTTTGTTTCTGCTTCTGTCATCTCCTTCTCCAGGACACTTGCAGACATTTTAGGTGTGCATCCCCAGGTGTTAGGCCTCGGGAGCCAATGGGTACAGAAATGGCGCAAAGTACAGGATGCGGGAGTGTTTGACTGCGAGAGTGTTCGTTAAGTGGGCCCCATAATGACGGGAGAGGTGGGCAGGGATAAAGGGAAGATTTTCCCCAGCATTAGAGCTTAATGTAGCTACAGCTCATGCCAGGCTTTTTCTGCTGCGCTTGTAGAGGAATCCATTCAGCAGCCATGGCTGGCGAGGAAACTGGCAGAGATGGACTTGAGCAGGCTGGACGTGATTCTCGGGAGACATGAAGGATCCCCAGCTTTAGGCCTTCGCATGGCTGTGTGTAAGCGAGGAGGACTTTGATGTCCTCCTCTGCAGTGGCAGTAGGTTCTTAACAGGTCTTGAGCTTGCTGCTTGAGCACGGAGTTTTGTTGCATTCAGGCTGGGGATGGGGCAGTAGTCGGCTCTATGGCATGACTGGTTTGGATGTCGGTTCAAGGAGCTCCTTTGTAGTTCTATTCATGCAGTGGCAGCAAGAGGGAGTGGCCAATGGTGGGATGATGCGGCATGTTACATGTGAGAAAGGGAGGTTGCACGACATTTCTGACTGAGATGCTAACTTCCCCCCTCCCCTCCATGTGCTTTGTTTAGTAGCGAGGGATAAGAAGTCAACCGTCCTCGTCTCCTCCTGTCATGTGATGGAAAGGGAGGGAGAGCAGCGAGCTCAGGAGAATGATGGAGGGAGGCAAGAGCCGTCTAGCTGAGAGCGGAGCAGTCACCACCGTCACTGAGATAAATGACGTTCCAACTGCTTGTCTCTCTCTGCATCTTTATCTTTGACTCTGCTTTTGTTGTCTCCTTCTCCAGGACACTTGCAGGCATTCTATATGCGTATACCCACCTGTTAGGTCTCAGGAGACAGCGGAGGTGCAAAGGGAGGTAAGTCCTGAAGGGTAGTGGGTGTGAGAGTGAAGCTGTGACTGTGGTTGACTTTTTTAATTGAGGTGGGCCCTCTGTATGGGACTACAAGGCAGGGATTAAGGCAAGATTTCAGACAGCAATAAAACGCATTGTAGTGGTGGTTTGTGCATGGCTTTTTCTGCTGTGCTTTCTGAGTTACTTTCCAGGGGCCATTGCCAGAGGAGAATTTTGCAGAAGGGGATTTGAGCACTTTGGACACCCTTCTTAGTTGAGATGAAGAATCCTTAGTTTTCTGCCTCCTGCCTAAGTATCTGTGAGTAAGACATCCGTTTTTCATATTCTTTTTCTGTATTCACTATGGGGTTCTTTACGGGCCCTCAGCCTGCTGCTTGGGCATGGGGTGCTCTGGAAGGGACAATAATCTGCAGACTGACTATTTTGGATATAGGTGCAAAGGGCTCCGTGCTAGTTCTAGTCCTACTGTGGTAGTGGGAGTTGGTGATAGTGCCCCACGGTCATTAAATGTGAGAGAAGAAGTTAAGTGACAATGCAGACTAAGATGCTTACTTCCCCCCCCCCCCTTATTCTAGGTTGAGTAGCAAGGGAAACGAAGTCAGTTGTCAGAGTCTACTCCCATCATAGGATGATACGTGAGAGAGAGTTGCAAGCTCGCAAGCATGATCGATGTGAGGCAAGACCCATCCAGCTGGGTTTGGAGCAGCTGCCACTGTCATGGAGATAAGTGTCTGGTTGGTGAGGGCTCTGCCCATGGCCCACCTGGCTGTAGTTGGAGACTCCACTTTAGCCAGGGCTGGGTTTGAGAGCAGGTATTGGTCGGGCTCGTGCAGCTGTAGCATTATTGGCAGCGATGGTTCTTCCGTGGCTTATTGGCTGTTCTTGCGAGGCTGCTGCAGGCCAGTGGAGCCGCTCTGGAGCCCCAGCTGGGCGGTGGAGCTGAGGAGCGCTCTGGTGATGGTGCAGGAGCTGGCGCGTGATTTGTGAAATTCTCTTTATTCACTGTTTGCATAGTGAGGTGCCTCCGTGAGAGCAGAGAGCCTGTGATTTCCATGGGACGGGTCCTGGGGAAGGCAGAGCTCTGCCCGTGGCTGGTAATTGTGTGGAATTGTCCTTTCCGCCCCATAACTAGCTGCACGCAGCTCACCCTCCTTCACATAGACGGATGTCTGTTGTTTCAGAGGGGTAGCCGTGGTAGTCTGTGACTGAAAAAACAACAAATAGTCTTGCAGCACTTTAAAGACTAACAGAAATGTAGATCAGGGTGGCCAACCCATTCTGGGCAAAGAGCCAAGATATCAGTGGATCCAGCGCAAAGAGCCAGGGCAAAGTTGTTGAGGAAAAAAAAGGACTGCCCCTTTAAAAGGAGCCCCCGTCGCATTTGGTCAAGCAAAAAAGGACTGCCCCTGTAAGAAAACGCATTTGGAGGCTTTTTGGCCACATCAGGCTCCCACCAGCCGACACCATCTTTAATACTTGAATGGCCGTGCTGGACGGCTCCCCTGCTAGGGTTGCCAGATGGTTTCAACAAAAATACTGGACACATTTGGTATTACATCACAATCTACATTACATCTTATTTAGAAAATACTGGACATGTATATTTTCCTCAGTTATATTTTCTCAATTTGTTTTCTGAACAGAGCTCGAATACTGGACCGTCCAGTTCAAAACTGGGCACCTGACAACTTTATTCCCTGCCCCAGTGAGCACAGGGAGCGGGGAGGAGAGGGCCATTTTCAGGGGCGTGGGGGTGGCTTTATGAGCCACGGGGGGGGGGGCCTCAAGAGCCGCACCTTGGGGGGTAGGCTTGCCCGGTGTCCGGTATTGACCCAGATAGTCCGGTATTTTCGCCTCCTGTCTGGTAAAAAAAATTCAGAAAATACCAGACACCTAAAATGTCCGGTATTTTCTGATTTTTTTTCCCGGCCTGGCAACCCTACATACACTCAGCAACCGGGCCCAGCCGCCTCCTTGCCCCCCGCTTACCTGCTTCTGCAGGAGAGCTGTCTGGTCCGAAGCAGGGAGACAAGATGGCCACTGGCAGCCTCTTAGGTCGAAAAAGCCTCTTAAAGGGGCCATGCTGGGGGTTTTTTTTGATCAACAACTTTGGTCTCCCCCTTTTTTTTCTCACCAGAATTTCTTCCCTGGTGTGTTTTTTTTTGGGAGGGGGGGTGTTCACTATTTTTGGTTAAACCATCTGGCAACCCTACTGGGGAGGGGGCGAAGAGCTGCATGTGGCTCGCGAGCTGCGGGTTGGCCACGGCTGATGTAGATGGCATGATGAGCTTTCGTAGGCACAACCCACTTCTTCAAGATGCTCCGTAGTTGGTAGTCCCTTCCCGCACATCACTGTTTTTGAGTCACTGGACATCACATTGAGCATGGATCTGGAGAACAATCATCACTTGCATCAGAGGATGAGAGCATTCTGGGTAGGGCATGGGTGTTGTGGACTGAGGGTGTGGTGAGATAGGGAGGGCTGTAGTTTCTTATCAATGATGAGCAATTTAGACCCTGGATAAGCTGGCGAGGAATAAAGAAGGGGTCTCCAGTGAGCAGCAGCCAGGTGATAAATCTGAGTCTGTGTTTCAACCACTAGTGGTGGCCTCGCTTACAAGTGTTCTCTCATTCCCTTTTCAGTTCCCAATGGGATTGGGTGGATGAATGAATGGCTGATCTGTGGCAGAGACCAAAGAATGACCTGCCTCCCTGAGTCCATCACTAGGGTTGGAAGCCAGATAGAGATATGCAAAATAAGAGCAAATGGAAATTTGCAATCCTCCCTCAGTACTTCACTTAAACAAAGATTCTCCCATCAACCCACCTCAAGCTCTTTGTTCTAGGGGAGTGCTGGAGTTTCTGGGTTTATGTTCTGTGGTTGATTTAACAGGTCTTCACTAGATCCACTAAATCAGCCCCTCGTGGATCTACTGCTGCAGACTTTCACCTTTGGTTGTGTCCAGAAGAGGAATCTCCTCCATAAAGAGAAATAGCTGGAACTCTGCGATACAGAGCATCTATAACTTGACTAACAACATTTAGGGTGAGAAATTACTTCTTGAATCCAGTCTCTGTAAGATCTGAAAACCTGAATACTAAGCAAATAGAACAAGGCAGTTTAATAAGCACATAAATATAGCATGCATGCTTTGGGTTTTTTGCTGTTGTTTATAATCACTTAATTGTAAAAGGTAGATTTTAATAAACTTGCTTTTTTTAATTATTAAACTCAGTTTGTGTAATTTCTAATGGGGGAAGAGGGAGGAAAAAGTTGTATATATGTTCCTCCTCATCGAGAGAGTGGGCAAATGTGTGAGTTGCATAATGATTTCTCTACAGCGTCAGACAATATTATTTTGGGTGTACTTTCCAGAGGGGAACTGCATTTAAGTAATGAGCAATTTCCTAGCTAAGTCTTACCATAGAGAGCTGTTTGCAGACTCTGTGTTTCTACACCTGGTGCGTCCCAGCCAGTGTGCGCTCCAAGGGGCCAGAGAGTCTAATTCAGCAAAAGAGGGAGATGCAGTCCAGGATAGTGGAGCAAGTAAGCTCAGTAAAATTCCAGTACACAAGGTGGCATCTCAGAAGGAGGATCAAACCCATCAGAAGTTGGGTCACTGAGAAAAGGCCTCTGCATGTAACTGAGTAAGCTTGGAGGAGTCCTTTGTGCCCTCTTAAGGAAGTGTCAGTGCTATGGAGTCCTCCTGAACTTCAGTAATTTTGTGGAGAGCAACTTGGCTGTAAGAAGAGATGCTCAATCCTGAAGTGTTTTCCTTTTACATCACTGAGTGAGCTTCCCTGGTCAGGCCACTCTGGCCCTCCTCTCTGAAGCAGGCCACATTCAGTAAAGTGTATGATCAGGGTGTGAGAGTAGCCCTGAGCCTTTGTCTCCACTCAGCAGGCTGCACCACACAGGATATGTGGATGGTCCAGGGCTCTGTACAGCACTCCAGACTGACCCCCGGGCACGGCTTCTGGGTCCTAGCCCTTTGCGGTCACTCCTGCCCGAGGGCTTCGCTGGCCCCAAACTGGATAACAGCTGGGAAACTGGCCGAGCAGGGGGCTAATGACAGGGAGGAGAAGTTTTCCCAATCAGCATTGAGACTTGATGGGAGGCTGAGAGTTCTCAGCAGATGTCCTAAAGCAGTGGTCTCCAACCTTTTTACACCCAAGATCACTTTTTAAAATGACAGACCAAGCCAAGATCTACTGCCCCGCCCCTTCCTTGAAGCCCCACCCCTTCCTTGAAGCCCTGCCCTCTTTATTCTCCTCCTCTCCATCACTTGCTATCCCCAATCCTTATATTGCTGCTTTTTTTAAAAAAAAATTCTTCTGTAGGAAGAGGTTTTTTCCAACATTTGGCCTGTCTAGACTGGACCAAATGTCAGAAAAAAACCCCCTTCTTTTGGAAGCCCCCTTATTCCTTGTGGAAAGAGGAATATAGGGGTGACCGAAAGAGCATGTTTGCTCTTCCACTAAAAAAAGCAGAAGAACAAATGCAACCCTGGATGCAGAAGAGTTTTTCTGGGATATCTCCAGAACCCTGAAAAACTCCTGCAGTCTAGCCGGACCCTCGCTGGGTTGAGACAGGATGTGTAGTCTCTGGGGTGGGAATGAGGGAGGGATTTAGGTGTGGGAAGGGGTGAGAGGTGCAAGCTCTGGGAGGAAATCTGGATGCAGGAGGAGGTGGAGAAGGGGATGCTGGCTCGAGGAGGGGGCTCCAGGCCGGGCAGTGTTGGGGTCAGATGTAGGGTTGGGGTACTAAGCAAGCTACAGGATTGTGGATGTGAGGGTTCAGGAATTTGGTTTGGGGTATGTGAGGGGCTCAGGGCAGGGGGTTTGTGTATGATAGGCTCAGATCTACGGTCTGGGGGAAGGGGGAGTGCAGGAGTGTTATGATGCTGTGGCCAGGTGGGGGCTTGGCCCCAATTGGGGGTTTGTTGGCCAGGCTTCATGTTTAAATAAAATACTATGTCAAACACAAAAAGTTTCTGCATTGTCTTTATTTATGAGAAGGACAGGGAACCTGTTTTGTGTCAGGGGTCACTGACCCAAGAAAAGTCAATTGGGGCCACACAAGTGAGATGCAAAGAAAACCTCCTCCAACCCCCCTCTCCCCCAGGTTTCACTAATGTGGCCCCAACTGTGTTGGTGGAAGCAGGGACATAGTACTGGGGAAGGGTGCTAGTGGGTGCTTTGGCAGGGGACAGGGTGCCAGTGGGGACAGAGTTCTGCAGCTGGGGGCAAGGGAGAGGGAACAGGGTGCTGGGAGGACAGAGGACAGGGTTCTGCAGCAGGAGACAGAGTGCCAGTGGGGACAGGTTTCTGCAGCTGGGGACAGGGTGCCAGTGGGGACAGAGTTCTGTGGCTCGGGACAGGGGAGTGGGGACAGAGTTCAGGGAGTGGGGACGGGAATGGGGACAGAGTTCTGTGGCTCGGGACGGGAGTGGGGACAGAGTTCTGTGGCAGGAGAGTGGGGACAGAGTTCTGTGACTGGGGAGTGGGGTCAGGGGAGAGGGGAGTGGGGACAGGGTGCCAGTGGGGGCAGGGGAGTGGGGACAGGAGGCAGGGTGCCAGTGGAGGCAGAGAGTCCCCTGCATCTGCCTCCTCCCAGGATTCCCCCCGCAAGGGAAGCCAGCGTGTGCCTCCTCCGGGCCCGAATCCCCTTCCCCCCTGCGGCGCAGGGAAACCCCGCACGTGCCTGCCTTGGGGCGCAGGGAAACCCCCCACGGCACAGGGAAACCCCCGTGTGCGCCTGTCTTGGGGCCGAAACCCCCACGCGCACCTGCCCCGCGGCTGAAACCCCTGTGTGCGCCTGCCCCGGGACCGAAACACCCGCCCCCCCCCCCATGGCGCAGGGAAGCCCTGCGCGCGCGCCTGCCCTGGGGCTGACTCACCCCTCCTGTGCTAGTGCAGGGAAGTCGCCGTGCTCCTCCTCCAGGGCCAATGCCCCTTCCCACAGCGCGCCCGGCAGAGCAGCCAGTGCACTTCCAGAACCCCCAGAAGTGGCGCTAAGCTGCGGGACTTCCGTCCACCTGCGGGAAGCCGGCACTACCTCCATTTTTGCCGGAGGTAGGTAGTGGGGCTCTTTGGGGGTGGGAGGAAAATGGGGGGGAGCCTGGACGCCTCGCGATTGGCTGGTTGAGGCTTCGCGATCGACCAGTCGATCGCGATCGACCTGTTGATGACCACAGCCCTAACCCTTTGATTGCCAGAAGCTGGGATTTGATCATGGGATGCATCATTGACTGCCTGTTCTGTTAATTCCCTCTGAAGCATCTAGCACTAGCCACTGCTGCAAGACAGGATACTAGACTAGATCAATCATTAGTCTGATCCAGTATAGCAGTTCTAAGTACCATATGTCTTAAAGCTGCCCCAATGCCAATCTATCCCTGAACACTTCTACCCATGCCTGGTCTTTTTTGTGTGTCTGCTCCTCTTGATGTTGGTGATACTCTGTATGACATCCCTTCCCCCATATAGACCTTCATCTGGTGGGTGAAGGCCAAAATCCGCATTGACTAAGAGGCTTAAAGGGAACTCTCTCCCTATAAGCAGCTGATAGGCAGGATGGGAACAATGTGGCTGTGTCCCCTCTAGCCCACCTGGATGCCATGGCTGGAGCTGAATTGGCTGTCACTTCCACACCCGCCCATGAAGTGGTCTGGTTTCAGACACCAGTGTGTTAGGGGGATAAATGTTTAAAAGGATTGCACAACTGAGGGATGGCGCCAAGACTGTTTTAGGACTGAAAAGCTGTTTGAACAGATGGCTGCACCCAGGTACGGTGGAGATAATGACCAGTAAGAACTTGATAGAAAATGCAGTGGAGAAAGCCTATTGGGACCAACTGGGGAGAAGTGACTGCCAAGGCGGATGAGCAATAAACTATCTCCAAGAGCCAGCCTCTGGACAGAAACTCTCAAGGAGTAGCCAAGCACCCTGGCAAGGCCACACCCAACTGCAGAAAGGTATAGACCAGGCCTGAGCAAAATATGGCTAAGGTTGCCAGGTGGCCGGTAAGGTTGACCCGGACAGTCCAGTATTTTTGCCTCCTGTCCCGTAAAAAAATTCAGAAAATACCGGACACCCAAAATGTCCGGTATTTTCTGATTTTTTCCCGGCCAGGAGGCGAAAATATCGGGTGCTTACTTGGTTCCGCAGCGGGGCTGTCTGGCCTGGAGCAGGAAGACGAGATGGTGGAGGGCTGCTGGCAGCCTGTTAGGGCTAAAAAGCCTCAAAAGCATTTCTTAAAGGGGCCATGCTATTTAAAAAATATATATATTTTTTGCTTAATAACTCTTGGGGTCCTTTTTTTTTCCTCAACAACTTTGGTTTCCCCTTCCCCCTTTTTTTCCTCAACAGAATTTTTTCCCTGGTGTTTTTTTGGGGGGGAGGAGGGGTGTTCGGTATTTTTGGTTAAACCATCTGGCAACCCTAAATATGGCCCATGGGCTGGATGCAGTTTGCAGGCAGGATGCGGCTTACCAAGCCACCAGATCTGGCCTACGGAGGCAGCAGGGAGCCCCAGGCAGGCTCCCCTGCTTGCCCCGCAGCCCCGTGCAGAAACACGGCTGCAGGGCTCCGTTTCTGTTTTAAAACTGGAGGGGAGAGGGAAGTTTTGGGAACTGCCCTGCACCCAACACAATCCCACTGGTCAGTTTCTGGCCAGAAACCAGCCAGTGGGAGCTGCTTGTTGGAATAACAGACAGCCAAAAAGAACCACGCCCCTTCTCTGCTCAGTTATTCAGTGAAGCACATGGCCAGGTAAGTAGGCAGTCTGGCTGGGAAACGTTTTAAACTCTGCAAGCCTTAGCTCTGCAGGCAGGCTAGTTTGGCAGCTGGCAGGTAAGTCTCTTGGCCACAGCCTGCTTCTGGCACCCCAGCCCTTTCCTGCTCCCCCCCCAACATACCCAAACCCTCTGTCCCCCTCTTACACCCATACCCCCTCCCAGATCACAATACCTTCCTACCTTAGATCACATCCCAAACCCCTGCACTCTAGTCCCTTGCCCTAGTCACAACCACCTCCTTCACTCAAACTCCCTCCCAGACTCCAGTCTCCCTCCTGCACTCCAATCTCTTACCCCCAATCTCCCTTCTGCACCCAACCTCCATCACAGACTCTGCATTTCCTCCATTAATATCATGGAAGAGTGCAGCTCTCAACCACTTTCCAAAACCTTGGAGTTGCCCCCCCATCAAAAATTATTGCCCACCCCTTGTATAGACACTTAGATCAGCTCTAGGAAGACTCATCTTAAGGGACTTGCCCCAGACCCAGGTGTTCACCTGCCTTGGGTGTGCGAACCCAACATTGTACGAAATTTGCCTCTGTATGTGGAGGAAAGTATGCCAACTTCCTGCCCCCTCTTCCCAGTTAGAAATTATATTAATGGGGTCATATTACACACCAGAAATAAGTTTGTTAGCTCCAAAGGTGTATTTAAGTGGTTAAAGAAAGAGCAAACAGAACAAAGCAGGTTACAAATAAACTAGTACAAAGCATGCAAACTAAGCTGGATTCACTAAACAAATTGGTTACAAGAAATAATTCCTCACCCTAGATGCCGTTTTAAATAGATTCCTTCACAGGCTCAGAGTATCTTTTTAGTTTGTGTCCAGCAGCCTTTCCCACTACTCCCTGGGTGCATCTAGACTGGCAAGATTTTGCGCAAAAGCGGCCACTTTTGCACGAAAACTTGCCGCCTGTCTACACTGACCGCGAGAATTTGTGCAAGAACACTGACTTTGTAATGTACAAAATCAGTGCTTCTTCCGCAAATACTTTGATGCTCCCGCTCAGGCATAAGCCCTCTTGCGCAAGAATACTTGTGCAAGAGGGCCAGTGTAGACAGGAATGTTAATTTCTTGCGCAAGAAAGCCCGATGGCTAAAATGGCCATCGGAGCTTTCTTGTGGAAGAGAGCGTCTATACTGGGCACGGATGCTTTTGTGCAAAGCAAATCTTTTGCGCAAAGGCACATGCCAGTATAGACGCTCTCTTGCGCAAATACTTTTAACGGAAAAACTTTTCCGTTAAAAGTATTTGCGCGAAATCATGCCAGTCTAGACGCAGCCCCTCAGTTTGTCTTTTTTTTCTTTCCAGGTGATTTCAAGTATCTCTTTGGTGGGGGAGAAGCAAAGTGAAGACCCTGATTGTTTTGCTCCCCACCCTTCCATAGGATTTCCAGAAGGCAGTAATAATTTGTTCAATTCCCCCCACCTTCCAGTGGAAGAGTTCAGCAGTCCAAGATGGAGGTTAGTATCAGGTGACTAGATCACCTGACTGTAGCATTATCCTGAGTCAGTGGCAGTATGGAGTGTCTACAGAAGTCCAAACCTTTTCATGATTCATTATCCTTGCTGATGGGCTATCAGCCCTGTCTGGCTTTTCCATTGTTGTACCTGAAAGGTTGGCAGTGGCCATCACCCAAAATAGCATAGTTGAAATAAGATACATTAGTCAATATTCCTGACTTATGACATAAGCATGCAACTAGGAAAATCGTACTCAGTAAACCTTGTGTAAGTTATTTTCCATAAAGAATATGGTGTAATGTCACTCCCATGAGATTACTGTCAGAGGCTTAATCACTCACCAATACGTAGGCAGTCTGCCTAAAATCCTTTTTTGGCTTTGGTTATACAACCCCCAAATGTTATCATGGGGAGTCTCCCAGTCCATAGCAATCTCCGGTGGTGGAGCAGGGCCACTGCTTGCCCTGGGACCAGGGCTAGGCTAGCAGAGGGCTGAGGGTCAAGATTGCCAGGCACAGAAGGAAGTCAGAAGGGCCAGTGCTGGGCTAGCAGGGGGCTGCGGGTTGAATTTGCCAGGCATAGGAAGAGGTCAGAGGAGCCAGTGCTGGGCTAGCAGGGGGCTCTGGGTCAGGTTTGCTAGGCACAGGAAGAAGTTAGAGGAGCCAGGGCATGGCTAGCAGGGGGCTGTGAGTTAGGTTTGCAGGGCACTAGCAGGGCTGGTGGTGGGAGGAAGGACCAGATAGTGCACTGCCTTCATGCAGAGTCCAAATGGGACCTGGCAGAAGCAGAAACAGGAAAGGGAAGGGGGACTTATGCATCAAATTCCTTATCACCGCGCCCATCAGGGAAGTCACGGCCAGAGCAACCGCCACCATGCACACTCTCGTCCAGCCCTGCAGCTGCCCCTGCCAGGCACTACATGCCCAAGGGCTGCCCTTTCAGTCACAGCTGGACAAGACATTGTGCTCTCTCTACGGCAGCCAAGCTGAGAGCTACCCACAAGGCACTGGCTTATGCTAGCAAGACCGGGCACTTGTCAGAGCCATGGGTCAGCCAGAGCTGACCACCCGGCTAATATCATCTGCCTGCCTCCACTGAGCACCCCCAATAGCACTGGGCTTGCAGAAATCCCCACTAGAAGCGCCAGGACTGTGATCCTGACCTCAGGCAGGTCCCAAGCCATGGGAGACCCAGGGAGGAGGCAGCCAAGCCAGACCCTGGGAATATGGGCGGGGGGAGGAGGAAAAAAGAGCAATGAGGCAGCAGCTGCCCAACATTCTCACAGGTCAACGGGGGGCACCCCTACTTGGCTGAGAGAGGCACATTGACATGGCCTAGCCATGGGGCATGCTTGGGCTACCTGGGGACAGGTGTGTTCCTCAGCCTTGATGCTTAGCCACACCTGATTGGAATGCATCCGTGCCTTCCCCCAGCCAAACAAGGGCAGTGGCTTAGTTATGGCCATCATGGAGAGCTTGAGCCAATGAATAGATGGGGAAGAAGGGGATGGGGAACAAGCCTGTGAAGATTTGGAGAGGGGAGGAGAATGAAGACAGCCCAGGAGCTCTCAGGGTACTGGCAGATGGGGCTGCCCAAGAGGTTTGCACCTGTGGGGACAGAGAGTCTGGTGTCTAGCCAGGTGCTGTACCAGGGGAAGGGCATCGAGAACTGCTGCGAGACTCTGACCTCGGGCTGCTCCTGGCCAGGGTTAACTCTAATCCTGCTTGGGAGGGAGGGCTGGAATTTGTGCAGACATGGGACTGAGAACTGGGACTCATCTCCAACCCTAGGATCTCACCCCCCCCCCCGCCTGGTTTTTGTGTGTGTGTGTGTGGGGGGGGGGGGTTCTAAAGCACCTGCTTTCACTAGGAATGGATTTGACCCAAGCTCTAACTGCCTGGTGGACAAGAAGCCAGAGTGGGATTGTAACTCTGGGACTCCATCCAGGCCAGTAACAAACAGCCTTGTTAGAAAACCTCAGTCTGCCCCTGACAGGCCTAGGTCATCTGCAGGCCAGACTGAAAGAGGGGCTCACTCCTGACTAGGACCCTACCAAATTCATGTCCCTTCCTGCTGGTTATTTTGGGAATTAGCTCAGGTCCTTCCACAGGACATCTTTGCCATTGCTCCCACTCTGTGACCTGCGTTGCTCCCCAGACCACAGTGGCCCCCCCAGGCACTGCCCTCTGGGTGTGCCCCGCTCTGTTGCCTCCACCCTTTGAGGGGCCGGCAGCCCATAATCCAGCCACTTATCTTGGGGGCCTGCTATTGTCACACGTCCAGTCCCTTATGCCAGTGCAAACCGCAGTCTGAGCTGGCCACTTCTCTCAGTGGCAAGGGCCCCCCCCCACCCCCACCCCCACTGCTAGCGACAGGGTCCATGGGTTAGGACCCAGGCCCACTTGCTACTCTGGGTCCTGACCCAGGGCCCCTATAGCTGTCAGCCATTCACTGCCCCTCCTCTGTTGCCTCTTTTCCCTGGGCCTCTTCCGCTGTACCCCTAGCACCTTGTCTGCCTTTCCTACAGGGCCTCAGTCTGGCTAGATGCTCCTTGCCCAGCACTGCTCTACCACAGTGCTCCTAGACAGCCAGTCCACAGGCCAGGGAGAGAATGCCTCTCTTTAGCCGCCCTTTATATATGGCTCCCTGCTGGCCCCGACTGGCTTCTGCAACTAGCCACCTCCCGATTGACTCTTAGGGCATGTCAACACAGTAGCGTTATTTCAATATAACAGTGTGCATCTACACAGTAAGCCCATTATTTTAAAATAATTTTGAAATAACGAGCTTTTTACTTTGACTTCTGTAACTCTCTAAGGGAAGTCAAAGCCTCCCTCTCCCACCAGCCACTGCAGTCCCAAGGCATTATGGAAGAGAATGCCTACTAAAATAAAAAATTCAATAATAGTAGGGAATTCTACTATCCCTAAGCATCCAATAGGAATTGACATTGACTGAAAAACGTTGCATGGCAGAGTTTTGGTCCAGTGATTCACCGAGTGTTTGATGGATACAGCCACAACAAGGGGCAGATATTTATGGGCCAGTGAAGGGCTGGGCCCTGTTCATGAAAACTCTGGCACAGGGGAGCAGGGCCACATACAGACCTGCAGCTGCTAGGGGTTCCAGACCCAGGACTGGCCTGAGCACCGGAACGCACACAAGAGAGAGGGTGTGACAGTCAGATAGTACCATAGTACCGGTACCAGGCTCGGGTCATGATCCGGGGTAACAAGTCTGCCCCACTGGCTGGAGCCCCAAACAGCCCGACACTGCCACTGGGAAGAGCGGGGCAGAGGCGGAAGGGACTACAGCTTCCATGAAACACTCGGGGGGGAGGGTTCAACTCCCGGGGTGCATTGAGGAACGAGTCTGTCACTGCTGCATGGTAGTGGCTCCTCTTGTGTCCCCCATTGTGGCGCTTGCCCAAAGGATGCAAGCGCCCCTTCCGCTGACTGGAAGTGATGTTGGCACGGTCCATGATTTGATAGCAACCGACTAGGAACTGCTGAAAACTGCCCGGGAACAGCCCCCAGAGTCCCTTAGCTCTGGTGAACGCTCAGCTTGCCCCGATTCTGCCACTGGTGAGTAGGGTTGCCAGGTGTCCAGTTTTGAACTTTCTGTTCAGGAAACAAATTGAGAAAATATAAATGGGAAAATAGAACTGTCCGGTATTTTCTAAATCAGATGTAATGTAGATTGTGATGTCATGGCAAGTGTGTCCAGTATTTTTGTTGAAACCATCTGGAAACCCGACTGGTGAGTAGCGGGGAGACCAGAGTCCGGGGGGTGGAGCTGGGAAAGGTTAAGACTGGGGCGCTTAGCTAGGACAGCGGCTGGTGGTTCCCTGCGGCGGCGCATTAAGTACAGCCGCGTGGAGCGCAGAGCAGGGACAGCACAAACAGCGGCTGAGGGCGATGGAACCGCTCCCACAATGCACCGCTGTGCTCCTTGCTGGGGGGCGGATGTTGCACTCGTCCTCTCTTGAGAGTCATGACGTCACACGGAGCAGGTCGCCGGAAATTCACACATTGGGTGAAGATGGGCGAGCGAGGTGCTGCGTGTTGAAAGAGGTGGTGTTCCTCCGAGCCAATAGCTCCCATCGGCTACTGCAGCCCCCACGGCACCATGGGAGCTGGAGCATCTGCTGGCCTGTTACCCATCAGCCACTCCGACCCCCATAGCACCATGGGAGTTGTAGTGTCTCTGGGCCTGTATCCCATCAGCCCCTGCAGCCGCATGGCACCATGGGCGTTGTGGTGTTTCCCGGCCAAGCGCTCCGCGCAGCAGAGTGTGGCTGCGCACGCGGCGCTGGGCGGGCGGTGCCGCCATGGGAGGAAGGTCGAAGAAGCGCAAGGTGGAGTCAGGATCAGAGCCTGATGCTGCCCAGCACCAAGCCTGACCCTGAGCGTGAAGGCTCCGGTTGCTGTGCCCCTGTCCCGCCTGGGTCTCAGCCCTTAGGCGCCCGGGGTGGTCGGGTAGGGGAGCTCCGCACAGCACGGCCCGAGGCAGGCAGCCCAGCCCGCCCGCACCCACAGACACATGTCGCTGCGGGGAGTTGAGGTGTTGCGGTGAAGGGGGCTGAACATCCTCTGGGGGTGTCAGCTCGGGGGCAGTTTGTGCCCTCTCCAGTAACCGTCTGGGGGGGGGGAGGTTTTTGCCATTACAGGTTATGAAGAGGGGGTGGGAGATGGGGGAAGAGGAAGTGACATCAGCAGTCTGGATGCCAACCCTGGTACACTAGGGGCTTGGTCTCGTTGTGCATGAGTCACCCCCACCATGAGCGATGCATCCTGGGAGTTGTAGTTTTCACAGTGCTGGTTCCTCGGGTCCAAGCGTCACTAGTGTGTTGCAGCCAGTGCTCCTTGCCCCGCCCAGCACATCATAGCCCAGCCCGCACCCCACCCAGCATGACACAGCCCAGCTGAGCCCACAAACTTTATCACAGGCTGGACCCGTCGGACCCCACAGATCCTTCTTTCCTCCCTTCCTTAGCCAACCCCAGCCCAGCCTGCATCCCTATTCCCCCCACTTCTCCAGTCTATTTCTAATAACCCCCAGCCCAGCCTGCACCCACATCAGTGTCCGTCCCTCCAGTCCATACTCTTATCCCAGGGGCCCCTCAGTTTCCCTTCCTCTCCACAACACCCAGCCCAACCTACACCCCCAGTCCATGCCCCCATTTCTGGGGTCCATCAGCCCTTCTTTTCCTCCCTACAACATCCCCCAGCTCACCTCAACCTG
This sequence comes from Pelochelys cantorii, assembly GCA_032595735.1. Taxonomy (NCBI): domain Eukaryota; kingdom Metazoa; phylum Chordata; order Testudines; family Trionychidae; genus Pelochelys; species Pelochelys cantorii. The sequence continues at coordinate 10,069,516 of CM064351.1, read as the reverse complement.
CACCCTAGCTCTAGCCCTACATTTCCCCTGTTCGTAGGACCCCCTTGGTCTAATTTGCTTCCTTCCCAACCCACAATCCCGCCTCCCACACTCCTATCCCATCAGCCATGGGACCTGTCAGCCTCCCTTATTCATTCTGTTCCTAGCACCCTGAACTTCCCCCCTCAATCCTCCTCTTCCTCCCTGACATCCTCCAGCCTGCCATATCCTTCCCTAATCTGCCTCTAGTGGATCCCTCCATTCATGGGATCCCTTAACCCCCAACTCTCCCCAATTCTTGTTCCCCCTTGAACTTGCCAAGTTCACCTTCCCTGCCAATGTGGGGTCCTCAAACACTCCTCCACCCTGCCCATCATCATGGGGCCCCTAAATCACCGCAATCCCTCAGTGCCCCTGTGTACTTAGATCCCTCCACGCGATAGTACAGCCACCAATACCATAAATTCAAGATACACATGTTTATGTGGGGAACCTAAATTGCTTATTGAACTTCTCCATTGATCAGCCCAGCTCAGACTCTCCCTTTTCCTGTCCTGCTGTCTCCCTCCACAGAACAGGGGGAAGTTTGCTTGGCATGCATTCCCCACAGAGGTGGTCTCAGGAACCACAAGAAAGTAGGGCGCACCTGGCAGTAGATTTCTTCACAGGCTATGAGCTTCTTTTTTGGCATGGGGCCCTGTGGCATTGAGGCTGGGAAAGGGATAGTAGTCTACTCTGTAGAGTTACTATTTTGGATACCGGCTCAATGGGCTCCTTTCTACTCTAGCTGTATTCCTGCAGTGGCCGTGAAAGGGCATGGCTGATGGTAGGAGTCTGTGATATCTTATATGCGAGATGAAGAGGTTATGCACCATTGCTGACTGAGCTGCTAACTTGTTTGTTCTTCCCCCTTGTGCTGACTTTAGTATCAAGGCATAAGAAGTCAACCATTCGAGTCTCCTCCCATCACACAAAGGAAAGACAGCATGAATGAGAGCAGTAAGGTTGGGAGAATGATGAATGGGAGGAAAGAACTGTCCAGTTGAGAGCAGAGCTACCACCACTGTCACTGAGATAAGTGTTTCATTTGGAGAAATCTGAGCTTATGGCCCACCTGGATGCAGGTAGGGACATGCTGTTTGCTTAGGAAGCCAGCCCTAGCTGAGTTTCCCGACTAGCAACTTTGGTTATGAGAGAAACAGGGTTCCCATTTGTAGGTGCTGCTCATTTCTCTGGGGGAACAGTGTGTCCACCTTAGCAGAGACTTGTATCGAGGAGGATGATGCTCAGTGGGGAGTTATTTGCCTTCTTCCCACGTGTTTCTCTCTCCTCATTCTGTCGTGTTGGCCAGCACGTTCTGTCTGTCTGTGTCTTTGTCCTTGTCTGTTTCTGTTGTCTCCTTCTACAGAACCCTTGCAGGCATTCTAGGTGTGCATCCCCACAGGTTAAGTGTCGGGTGCCAACAGGAATTATGGTGGCACATAAAAGGCGCAAGATCGAGGATGTCAGAGTGGCGCTGTGCCTCAAACACTCCTCCACCCTGCCCTGAGTGTTCATGAAGTGGGCCGCATATAGACGGTAGAGGGGGGCAGGGATCAAGGGATATTTGCCTAGCAATAGAGCTTAGTGTAGCAACAGCTCATGCTGGGCTTTTTCTGGTGTGCTTGCAGAGGAATCTATTCAGGGGCCATGGCCAGAGAGGAAATTGGCAGAGATGGACTTGAGCAGGCTGGGCATGGTTCTTGGGAGACATGAATGATCCCCACCTTTGGCCTTCACATCGCTGTGTGTGAGTAAGCAAGGAGTGCTTTGAATTCCTCTTCTGTACTGGCAGTAGGTTTCTTCACAGACTTTTAGCTTCCTGCTTGGGCATAGAGCCCTGTGGTATTGAGGCTGGGGAAGGGACCGTATTCGGCTCTACATAGTGACTGTTTTGGATGTAGGTTCAACGGGCTCCTTTCTAGTTGTATTCCTGCAGTGGCAGAGAGAGGGAGTGGCTGATGTTGATAGCATTAGGGATATATTATCAACCACCTGATCAGGACAGAGATAGTGACTATGAAATGCTAAGGGAGATTAGAGAGGCTATCAAAGTAAAAAAACTCAATAATAGTAGGGAATTCAACTATCCCCATCTTGACTGGATACATATCACCTCAGTATGAGATACAGAGATAAAATTTCTTGATACCTTAAATGACTGCTTCTTGGAGCAGCTGGTTCTGGAACCCACAAAGGGAGAGGCAGTTCTTGATTTAGTCCTAAGTGGAGTGCAGGATCTGGTCCAAGAGGTAAATATAACTGGACTGCTTGGAAATAGTGACCATAATATAATAAAATTTAACATCCCTGTGGTGGGAAAAACACCTCAGCAGCCCAACACTGTGGCATTTAAGTTCAGGAAGGGGAATTACACAAAAATGAGGAGGTTAGTTAAACAGAATTTAAAACGTACAGTGACAAAAGTAAAATCTCTGCAAGCTGCATGAAAACTTTTCAAAGACACCATAATAGAGGCGCAACTTAAATGTATACCCCAAATTAAAAAACACAGTAAGCAAACCAAAAATGTGCCACCCAGGCTTGGCTTAACCAAGTAAAAGAAGCAGTGGGAGATAAAAAGAAATCTTTTAAAAAATGGAAGTCAAATCCTAGTGAGGAAAATAGAAAGGAGCATAAACTTTGCCAAATTAAGTGTAAAAATATAATAAGAAAAGCCAAAAAGAAGTTTGAAGAACAGTTAGCCAAAACCTCAAAAATAATTAGCAAAATGTTTTTTAAGTACACCGGGAGCAAGAAGCCGGCTAAACAACCAGTGAGGCCCTTGGACAATTGAGTTGTTAAAGGAGCACTCAGAGATGATAAAATCATTGTGGAGAAGCTAAATGAATTCTTTGCATCAGTCTTTAAAGCTGAGGGTATTGGGGAGATTCCCAAACCTGAGCCATTCTTTTTAGGTGACAAATCTGAGGAATTGTCCCAGACTGAGGTGTCCTTTCATTAGAGGAGGTTTTGGAACACATTGATAACTTAACAGTAACAAGTCACTGGGACCAAAAGACATTCACCCAAGAGTTCTGAAAGAACTCAAATTAGAAATTGCAGAACTATTAATTGTGGTTTGTAACCTATCCTTTAAATCAGCGTCCGTATCTAATGACTGGATGATAGCTAATGTGACGCCAATATTTCTCTTGTTGCTCTCTCATATTGGCCAATACGTTCTCTCTGTCTTTTTCTGTCTGTGTCTTTGTCCTTGCTCTGCTTCTACCGTGTCCTTCTACGGGACACTTGCAGGCATTCTAGATGAGCATCTCCATGGGTTAAGGTCTCAGGAGCCAACGGGAATCATGCAGGTACGCAAATCATGCAAGGTAGAGCAGTACTGTGTCATGGCTGACTCACTCAGTGTTCATGGATGGGCCCCGATATAGATGGGAGAGGGGGCAGGGCTAAAGGAAAGAATTTCCCCAGCCATAGACCTTAGTGAGTGAGAGCTCACGCTGGGCTTTTTCTGCTGCACTTGCAGAGGAATCAGTGCGGGGCCGTGGCCAGAGAAGATACTGGCAGAGATGGACTTGAGCAGCCTGGACATGATTCTCGGGACACATGAAGGGTCCTCAGCATTTGGCCTTCCCATGGCTCTGTGTGAGTAAGAGATGCGTGCTTTGAAATCCTCAACCGTCCTGGCAGTAAGTTTCTTCTGAGGCAGAGAGCTTCCTGCCGGGGCACAGAGCCTGGTGGCTTGGGGACTGGTGAAGGGGCAGTAGTCGGTTCAACAGAGTGTGGATACAGATTCAAGGCCTCCTTTCTCTCCATGTTCCTGCAGTGGCAGCGGAAGGGGGGCGGCCGATGGTGGGAGGCTGCGGTGCGTTATAGGGGAGAAGGAGCGATGCCGCGTCCTTGCGGACTGAAACGCTAAGTTGTTTGTTTGTTTTTCCCCCTTTGCTGGGTTGGGTAGCAAGCGATAAGAAGTCAACCGTCCCGGTGTCCTCCTGTCTGGGGATGGAACGAAAACGAGAACAGCGAGCTCAGGAGCTTGCTCGAAGTGAGGCGAGAACCGTTTGGCTGGGAGTGGAGCAGCCATCACTGTCACGGAGATAAGTGTTGGGTTTGGAAATCTCTCGGCTTACAGCCCACTTGGATCTAGGAAGGGAAGTCATGTTTGCTTAGACAGTGAGTCCGACCGGAGATTCCTGAGGTGCTGCCTTGGTTGTGTGAAAAACAGAGCTCCTGTTTGTCAGGGGTGCTGGTTTCTCTGGAATGCAGTGTCCTTCTCAGCAGACGCTTGGATCGGGGAGAAAGATGCAAGGTGGTAAGGTTTCTGGCTGCCTCCCATGTGTTTCTCTCTTGTTGCTCTCTCGTATTGGCCAATACGTTCTGTCTGTGTCTTTGTCCTTGCTCTGCTTCTGCTGTGTCCTTCTGCAGGACACTCGCAGGCATTCCAGGTGAGCATCTCCACGGGTTAAGGATTCAGGAGCCAACGGGAATTATGCAGGTACGCCAGTCATGCAAGGGAGAGCGGTGGTGTGTCATGGCTGACTGACTCAGTGTTCTCATAGTGGGCCGAGAGGGGGAAAGGGCTAAAGGATAGAATTGCTGCAGCCACGGACCTTAGTGAGTGAGAGCTCACGCTAGGCTTTTTCTGCTGCGCTTGCAGAGGAATCAATGTGGGGCCATGGCCAGAGAAGAGACTGTCCGAGATGGACTTGAGCTGCCTGGACGTGATTCTCAGGACACATGAAGGGTCCTCAGCATTCAGCCTTCCCATGGCTCTGTGTGAGTAAGAGATGCGTGCTTTGAAATCTTCAGCCGTCCTGGCAGTAGTTTTCTTCTGAGGCAGAGAGCTTCCTGCTGGGGCACGGAGCCTGGTGGCTTGGGGACTGGTGAAGGGGCAGTAGTCGGTTCAACAGACTGTGGATACAGTTTGGCCATTACTTTTGCAGTTCCAACCCATTGCAAGCTCATCCTGGTGGGCACCAGGACCAAGTTTCGCAACCAGGGATGTGCCCGCCTGAAGGGGGGGGGGGCAGGGCTGAGCAGAGCAGGATGTTCCTCCTCCTGTGGCCTTGAGTATTGGCCTGTGGTCTGATCCCTGAACAACGCCCAGGCCAGGCAGCGTGGGAGCTGGTCCCCTCCGCCCTGGGGTCAGGCTGGGTGAGAAACGGGGCAGGGAGAGGCCAGAGCTGGGAGAATGGAGAGCAGGAGGCTCCTAGAGGATTGCTGTCAGGCCAGGTTCCCATAGGGTGGCCATTTGTCCTCTTTTCTAGAGGACAGGAATATTTTTTGCTGCTCTGTCCTGTACTGATATGAAAGAGGATGCCTTTGTGGCCTCTAGCTGAAACAAAAGACAGAACTATGTAGCACTTTAAAGACTAACAAGATGGTTTATTAGGTGATGAGCTTTCGTGGGCCAGACCCACTTCCTCAGATCAGTATGTGGAAGAAAATTGGCACAACCATATATACCAAAGTGATACAATCAAAAAAAAGTGAACACACATAAAAATGACGAATCAGGTTTAAGAACAGAGGAGGGGTGAGGGGGGGAAGGTTAGTGTCTGTGAGGTAATGACATTAGGGGTGATAATTGGGGAACCTATCTTTGTAATGGGTGAGATAATTAGCATCTTTGTTGAGACCCATACATAAAGTGTCAAATTTAAGCATGAATGACAATTCTGAAGCTTCTCTTTGAAGTCTGGAGTTAAAATCGCTCTGAAGCAATATGCATGTTTTAAGGTCATTGAGAGAATAGTCAGTCTGGCTGAAATGGCAAGCAACAGCTTTCTCTCTGTGAGAGAGTCTGATGTCTGTTTTATGTGCATTGATTCTTTGGCGAAGTGTCTGAGAAGTTTGTCCAATGTACATAGCAGACGGACACTTTAGGCACATGATGGCATAAATTATATTTCTGGATGAACAGGAATATGTGTTCTTGATCTTGTAATAGGCATGGTTAGGTCCAATAATGGTGTCAGCAGAGTAAATATGTGGACAAAGCTGGCACCGGGGTTTGTTGCAAGGGAAAGTTCCAGGGTTGGTATTAGTGTGGTATGTCCTGTAGTTGTAGGTAAGAATCATCCTGAGGTTAGGTGGTTGTCTATAGGAGACTATGGGTCTGTCTCCCAGAGCCTGCCGGAGGGTAGTATCCTGTTCCAGTATAGGTTGTAGTTTATTGATAATGCGTTGGACGGGTTTAAGTTGGGGGCTATAGGTGATGACAAGTGGTGTTCTATTGTTGTTTTTCTTGGGTCTGTCTTGAAGTAGATGGTTTCTGGGTATTCGGTCTGGCTCTTTCAATTTGTTCTTTTATTTCTCCGGGTGGGAAATTGAGATTTATAAATGCTTGGTAGAGATCTGAAGTTTCTGGTCTCTGTCAATGGGATTTTCTTCCACACATTGATATGTGCCAAATTTCTTCCACATATTGATCTGAGGAAGTGGGTCTGGCCCACGAAAGCTCATCACCTAATAAACCATCTTGTTAGTGCTACATAGTTCTGTCTTTTGTTTCAGCTAGACCAGACTAACACGGCTGCATCTCTATCACTATTCTTTGTGGCCTCTAGTTTGGCTTCCTTTCACCTCTGGTCTCAGGAGCGGTGCACCCCGGAGAGCGCTCTGGCAAGAAGCCAGTGGGCTGGGGCATTCGGCTGCAGCTGCTCCCAGCCAAGCTGGGCTCCTGGGGCTCTCCTGCAGGTTGCCTTGCTAAACAGCAAGTAGCCTGGCAAGTGAAAAAAGCAGACCGGGGGTGTGCGTGTCCCCTTTCCATACGGGGCTGCCCCAGCCCCTGGTATTCCCCCTGGTGCCCTTTCGGGAAGGTGGGGGGAGGGGCTGCAGCCAGGCATACTGGGTCTTCTACATCTTCCCCGGACTCTAAGGGAGCGAGGGAAAAGCGCTCAGCTTGTGTGTTCCTCTCACTTCTGCCTGCCCTGGGGAGGGCAGAGGAGGATGCAGACAGCTGTGAACTTTCCCCTTGGTCCCCGAAAGTCAGAGGCAGAAGAACTGCAGAGACCCCTGAACCCTCCACATTCCCCTGCCCCGAGCCCCTCATACACCCCAACCCAGACTCCTGCACCCCCACATCTCCAGCCCCCTACCATAACACTCCTGTACCCCCACACACCCCAACCTTGTGCCCTGAGCCAAACATATACCAAATGCCCTGCCCTGACCTCCACATTCCCAACCCCCTCCCATAAGATTGACAGAAGATGACTTGAATGTGTGCATGAAGTTGGATTTGCCCAGTTGTGATGTAAACTTCAAAGAAATGCGCATAAAGATGCAGCAGCAGCAGTCCCATTAAATAGTCTGTGAGATTATCAATAATATGAATGATAAATGAAACTTTGTTGCTATTATTATTGACATAAGCGCTCAACAAAAGCCATATAAGAATGCCCATTTGCATGACTTGTCAATTATCAATAATACTAATGATTAATAAGTTGTATATTTTCAACAATTGTATATTTTTAGTCATGCAAATGGGCTTTCATATATGGCTTTTGTCGACCAATTGTTCAGAATTTTGATATAGTTTGGCTCGTTGGTTTGAAAAGGTTGCCGACCCCTGCACTAGAACATCACAGCCAGTGCCCCTGCCTGGTACAATACAACATAGCATGGCCCTGCCTGGCCCCCTTGGGACCTCTTGTCACGTTACCAGAGTTTAAGGGAAGCAGCCAGGTCACTGCTGCACCCATGGAGGAGTGTTTGCCCCAAAAGTGGGTACAAAGGGGTCCATGTGAGGTGTCAAATGAAAGCTTACCTTCTACTGAGTCTGTATATTCTATTCATGTGATTGTATAATATCTGTGTGTGGAGCTATAAACATGTATTCTGCATGGAGACTGGAAGTTTCTCTGTATGTGGTTGAGCAATGGGCTCAGCCTATGGACAGGCTAATTAGCAAGGCTCCAGGGACAATAGGTCTCTTAAGTACCAGAGACCCACCTGGGAAGGAATCTAGGTGCCTGTCCACTGACCATGTGACTGTCTCCAGCTTGGAAGGGATATAAAATATGCCATGTGGCTCACTCCATCCTGGTCTTCAGCTCAGCTGTTGTTCCTAGAGGCAGCCTTGCAAGGATCCATGAGCTGGAAAGAACTGTGGACCCATCCTGACATAGGATATACACCAAAGACTTTTAAGCCAGCAGTTATAACATCTCTGCTGCAAGCCTGCATCGAGAACTGGGAGATTCGATGCATGTAATGTATGATACTTTAATAGCCTTACTCTCATGCTTTTCTTTCTTTTAGTAATAAACCTTTAGATGTTAGATTCTAAAGGATTGGCTCAGTGTGATGTGTGGGTAAGATCCAGAGTGTAAATTGATCGGGACCTGTGGCTGGTTTCTTGGGACTGGACAGAACCCGTTCAGGGAAGGTGAGATTGGGTTCTAAAACCACTCACTTGTGTGCTAGGCCCGGGGCTGTTTGGGGCATGGAGAGAGCTGGGGTGTCGGTGGGGTTTGCTCGTGAGGCTTCTGGCTGGCCAGGTTGGCAGCTGAAGTGCTCAGTGTGACTGGTTTGTGGCCTAGTTGGGAAGGTCTCCAGTCAGGGGCTGTAAGGAGCCCCGACTTTGAGCAGTTCGCCCTGAGCGGACTCCCTCAGCTGTGCCCAGACCCGGCCCGGTCCGTCACACCTCTCAGTTCAAACCCACAACCCTTTCCCGCCACACAGCTATCCTGCCAGCCATGGGATTCTTCAGCCCCCTTTTTCCTCTGTTCCTTTGCCATCCCCAGCCCTGCCTGCACCCCCGTTCCCTCCACTCCCACAGTCCATTTCAACATCCCCCTCACCCAACCTGCACTCCCACCAGTGGTCTTCCCCCCAGCCCATATCCCCTATTCCTGGTGTCCCTCAGTTTCCCTTCCTCTCTCCACAAGACTCAGAGCAACCTGCACCCCAGCACATCCCTCCATTCATGGGGCCCATCAGCCCCTCTTTCTTCTCCCTAGAACACTCCCCCATCCCACATTCTACCCCTATCCCTACCTTTCCCCCATCTATAGGACCCTTCAGCCCCGTTTCTTCCCTTCCCAACCCACAGTCCCTCTCCCCACACTCCCATCCCGCCTGCCATGGGACCCCTATCACTACCTTCCCCCCATCCACCCTTCCACACGTAAGGACCCCCTCAACCACTCTCCTCTTCCTCCCCAACAACCCCCCCATCCCATCCCATCCCATCCCATCCCACACTCCAGACCCTTCCAGTCCATCCTCCCATCCATTGGGTCCCTCGTCCCCCTCTTCTCTTCATTTCAACACCCACATCCCATGGCAACCTGCACTCCAAACGCTGCCCTTCCTCCATCCATGCCTACACCCATACACGGTATGCGTGCTTTATTTTGTTTTGTTTATTAAAATCTAGCTTTTACAGTTGAGAGATTGCTGTCGTTTATCAAATCTAGTTTGTGTAATTTCTAGCAGCGGGAGGGGAGCGGGAGAAGTTGTGCGTATGTTGCTCCTCATTGAGGGAGTGGGCAAACGTATGTGCTTGCATTGTAGTGATTTCTCTCCCGCGTCAGACAATGTCATTTTGGGTGTACTTTCCAGAGGGGAACTGCAATTGAGTGCTGGGCGATTACCTAGCTAAGCCTTACTGTAGAGAGCTGTTTGCAGACTCTGTGTTTCTACACTTGGTACATCCCCGCCTGCGTGGGCTCCCAGAGGCCAGAGAGCCTAAGTCAGCAAAACAGGGAGAGGCAGCCAAGGCTAGTGGAGCAAGTAGTCTCAGTGAAATCCCAGCACATCAGGTGGCATCCCAGAAGGAGGACCAAACCCATCAGAAGTTGGGCCTTTGAGAAAAGGTCTCTCCATGTACCGGGTAAGCTTGGAGGCCTCTCAAGGTGTACCCGCTCCCGGCAATGCACTTAGCATTTCTGTAATGGAGTGACAGTGACACTCGGGGAATGGGATGTTAGCGTATAGTCATGTAAACGATTAACTGATAAGCCTGGGCTTACCGGTTAATCCTAACAACTACACGCGCTCCCTCCCCCTTGCTGCCTCTAACACAGAGTCAGCAAGGGCTGGGGGGAGGTGAGAACCTGTGCCCATGGGGAGCTGGCTTTTAAGTCATCTCCTCAGAAGCACTGGATCCCATGGAGCTACCTGCCCTGCATCGATCAGTGTGCTTCTGATACTGATAAGAACATAAGCATGGCTATAGTGGGTCAGACCAAAGGTCCATCTAGCCCAGTAGCCTGTCTGCCAACAGTGGCCAGTGCCAGGTGCCCCAGAGGGGGTGGACTGAAGACAATGATCAAGCAATTTGTCTCCTGCCATCCATCTCCAGCCTTTGACAAACAGAGGCCAGAGGCACCATGGACCTAACCTCCATGAATTTATCTAACTTTTTTTTTAAACTCTGTTATAGTCCTAGCCTTCACAGCCTCCTCTGGCAAGGAGTTCCACAGGTTGACTGTGCTCTGTGTGAAGAAGAACTTTTTTTTATTAGTTTTAAACTTGCTACCCATTAATTTCATTTGGTGTCTTCTAGTTCTTATATTATGGGAACAAGGTAAAGAACTTTTCTATATTCACCCTCTCCACACCACTCATGATTTTGTATACCTCTATCATATCCCCCTCAGTCTCCTCTTTTCTAAACTGAAAAGTCCTAGTCTCTTTAGCTTCTCCTCCATATGGGACCCGTTCCAAACCCCTCATGGGGATGGTACTTGGTCCTGCTGTGAAGGCAGGGAACTGGACTCAATGACCTTTCAAGGTCCCTTCCAGTTCTAGGCGATAGGCAATCTCCATTCATATTATCATTTTAGTTGCCCTTTTCTGAACCTTTTCTAATGTCAAAGTATCTTTTTTGAGGTGAGGAGACCACATATAGTACGCCCACATCTGGAATACTGCGTACAGAAGTTTTATATAGGGGCATTAAGATATTCTTCGTCTTATTTTCTATCCCTTTTTTAATAATTACTAGCATCCTATTTGCTTTTTTGACTGCACACTGCGTTTTCAGAGAACTATCCGTGATAACTCCAAGATATCTTTCCTGATTAGTTGTAGCTAAATTAGCCCCCATCATATGGTATGTATAGTTGGGGTAATTTTTTCCAATGTGCGTTACTTTACACTTATCCACATCAAATTTCATTTGCCATTTTGTTGCCCAATCACTAAGTTTGGTCAGATCTTTTTGAAGTTAAACTATTAAGCAATCTCTTTTGTCCTTAAGTCCGAGCAGTGGGTGGTAGGGAGTGGCCTCAAAGGAATAGGAAAGCAGAGTCCCTGGTCTTTTGGCTGGTGTCATGTTACTGGATTTTAAGGGGAGCAGCCAGATCACTGCTGCACCCATGGGGGGGGGGCGGTGTTTGCCCCAAAGTCTATACAAAGGGGGCCATGTGAGGTGTCAAATGAAATCTCATGTTCTACTGATTCTGTGTATGCTACTCTTGTACTCGTATGATATCTGTATGTGGAGTTATGAATATGGAGTCTGTGCTGATACTGGCCTGCACTGCCTGTTGTAAAGGAGGATTGTCCGTTGAATGACTATGCTAATTAGCAGTGCTCCAGGGACAATGGCTCTCAAGGTGCCCAATACACACCTGAGGAATGTGTCTGGGAACATGCAACCCAGCCAGGGCAAAATGGCTGCTGACATATGAAACAAAGATAGGTCACTCGGCCATGTGACCTGCTCCACTTGGAAGGTACCAGGGAGATATATATATAAGTGCCATGAGGCAGACTCCATCTTGTCTTCAATTCTGCTACTGATCCTAGATGAAGCCTTGCAAGGAACAGATAGCCGAGGAGGACTGCTGACCCATCCTGACATAGGATGTACACCAGAGACCTTTAAGATAGCAGTTATAACATCTCTGCTGAGAGCCTGCATCGAGAACTCGGTGATTGGTGCATGTAATGTATTTTCCTTAACAACCTTACTCTCATGCTTTTCTTTCTTCTATTAATAAACCTTTAGATTTTAGAGTCTAAAGGATTGGCCCAGCGTGCTCTTGTGGGTAAGATCCAAAGTGTAAACTGACCGGGGATTTGTGGCTGGTTCTTTGGGACTGGAAAGACCTCTTTGGGGAAGGTGAGATTGGGTTCTATAACCCCCTCACCTGTGTGCAGGCCTGGGGCTGATTGTGGCACAGGGAGGGCTGGGGTTTCTGAGGGGTTTTGCTCGTGAGGCTTCTGGCTGGCCAGATTGGCAGCTGAAGCGCTCAGTGTGACCAGTTTGTGGCCTATTTGGGAAAGGCCTCCAGTCTGGGGCTGTAAGGAGCCCCGAGTTTTGAGCAATTCACCCTGAGTGGACACCCTCAGCTGTGCCTAGACCCGGCCCGGTCCGTCACAACCACCTTCCCAGCTCACCTCAGCCCTCACCCTACCTTCTCCCCATTCATCTTTCAACACATAAGGACCCCTCACTCACCCTCCTCTTCCTCCCTAATGGCCCCCATCTCAACACGCTCTTGATCCTTCCAGTCCACCTGTCCATCCAGAGGATCCCTCAACCCCTCCTTTCTCTTCCTTTTAACACCCCCCAGCCCTGGCAATGCGCACTCCTAACCCTGCCCTTTCTCCACCCATTTCTACACCCATAGGGCCAAGGGCACCATTGTTTGAGGGGGGTAGGTGTCCTTGGTCCTATGGGTGGAGAAATGGGGTAGGAGGACAGTAGCCCCCCTCCTGAGGTTGAAACCCTGGATTTCATACATGAGGTGTGCTTAAAGCCCATGTCCTAACTCCAGAGGCAGTTCTTAAATGCAACAGAGTTTGAGCTGACGTGGCTTTGCCTTTGGGGCATGGACTTTATTATGCTTAAATCACCCTGCCCCTCTCTTTTTTTATAACAAATGGCCAGACATTCAAGCAATTGAAGTATTGTTAGATCATCATAAAAACATTGCCGGGTACTCCACTTAAAAGATGGGAGTAGGAGCTGTCAAGGTTGTTCCCCACTCTGGCACGACAAATGCAGGAGCAGGGGCCTGCAAAAGCACCCCAAAACCTGATCTCTACAGGCTTTGGTACAAAAACTTCCCCCAAAAATCCTAATACCCAGATTTTGGGGACTCTCCATTGCCACCACCCAAGTAGTCCAAGAAAACTAGGGATGAGATCACTTGGGAAACCTCGTCCCTAAAACCTCAGGGGTACCTCAAGCTCTTTTCCCCCTCAGAGCTTGAAAAAGAAAAGAGAAAAACAAGCTGCAGTCTGTGGTAGCTGACTCCCAGTCAGACAGACAGACAGGGAGCTTACAGATAAAACTAGGACACCAAAATAAACCAATAGCAGGTTAATTAGAAAAGAAAACAAACTTTTTATTATTAAAACAATACTACCGTTGCAAGCATAGTTAAGGTGGCTAGATGGTAAGGGCCACCAATTTTTATACTCAGAGAAAATTCTGTGGGTTAGAAAGCTTCATTACAAAAGAGAAAAAAAAAACACTTTTAACATCAATTCAAAATTCCCAAACCATAAAACAATTAAAAACCTGACGGGTTAACTAAACTTTGCCCTACTTACATATTGTGAAAAGACTTTTCTTGGAGAGAGAGAGACAGCCTCACAGCTCCCTGTTACCTGGAAGAAACCACTCTGCCTCAGACAGAGGAGGGAAAAGTTAAAAATTCCTTTGTCCCAGTTTGAAATCCCTACCTGCATTGTTATTGGCTGACCAAATACCTGGCTAGGTTAACCCCTTAACCATGAGGGCTGACCAGCAGCCTGGTGGCTATGACAGGGGGAGAGTAGGAATGAGTGTTATGCTTTTGGGATCTGCATTTAGACCACTGCTATTAAACGTCTCATAAATGTTCTTGAAAAAGGAGAGACTGAAGGGGTAAATAGTGACTAAATCAAAGTAGGGATGTTAAATGCAGTTAATTGACTAGTCAAGTAGTCTATGGAATTTCCATCGACTACTCGACAGGCACTTCCCCATTCCTCCTTTGAAAAGTACAAGAGCCCAGTAGGGGCTCTTGTTCATTTCAAAGTAATGGAGCTTGGGGTCAGCGGGGGACTCTGCTCCATGACGTGCTGCATGCCATGCGGAGCCCCGGGTCATGCCGTGCGGAACTCGGGGTCAGCTGGGGAAATGCCGCACAGAGCCGGGGATCAGCTGGGGAGCCCTCAGCTGACCCCGCGTTCCATGGCTGCCCCTTTGAAACACGCGAAGGTGGCGTTTCAAAGGGGCAGCTGCCGCACAGCTGATCCCCAGCTCAGCTGTGCAGCACGGCCACTTTGCAGTACTCCTTCCCCCCCCCCCCACTTTCTATCTCACAGAGGCAGCAAGGTGGGGGGAATCGACTAGTTGACTAGTGAACAGACTGTCCCCATAAGCAAATGCTTATGGGATAGTCGACTCGTCTTTAACATCCCTAATCCAAAGCCGGTAGGAAAGAGTTAAAAAGGGATCTCACAAAACTGGACGTTTGGGCAACACAAGGGCACATGCATCCGTGTTAGCCAACACAACAACAAAAAAAGAGAGGAAGCAGCATGTGAGGTGTGTTTGCATTCTTACTGGCTTGGACTCGAGTGCATGGAAGATGAGCGGGTCTCTTGGCATAATCCTGATGTCAGTGGGGAGCTACAGCCAACCGACCCATCGGTGTTCAGTCCGTGTCTTGTAGCGGAACAGCCATGTTGTGGAAAGGGTTGGAGAGGGAGGCAGGTACTGGAAGGTCTCATGCAGCTGTAGCATTTTCAGCAGTGATAGTTCTTCCGTGGGTTATTTGCTGTTCTTGCAGAGGCCTGCTGTAGGCAATTGGAGCCACTCTGGAGCTCCAGCTAGATGAGGAGCATTGGCCTGAAGTGAGTCTGTCACCTGTTGTTCCAATTGACAGTGGAGCTGAGGAGCGCTCTCATGACAGTGTAGGAGCTGGTGTATGTTTTGTGAAATTATCTTCAGCCAGTGTCTGTGCAGCGAGGTGCCTCCTTGCGAGCAGAGAGATGCTTAAGATTTCCATGAGACGGATCCTGGGGAAGGCAGAGCTCTGCCCGTGGCTGGTAATTGTCTGGGATTGTCCTTTCCTCCCCATAAGTAGCTGCACGTGGGTCGCTGTCCTTCAAATACAGCGATGTGGAGGGAGGGAGGGACTACAACAGTGGTCTCCAACCTTTTTAATCACAAGATCACTTTTCAATTTCAATGCAATGTAAGATCTACCGCAAACCCAAATACCCTTGCCCCATTTCTTTCCTGCCCCTTCTTTGAGGCCCTGCCCCTGCTCTGAGGCCTCACCCTGCTCACTCCACCCCCTTCCTCTCCCATCCTCACTCACTTGCACAGGCTGGGGTAGGGAGTTGGGGTACATGCTCTGATCTTGGGCACCGCTTCTGAAAACAGCTGGCATGTACAGCAATGGCTCCATGTGCTGCCCCTCATCTACAGGCACTGAGCCCACAGCTTCTACTGGACATGGTTCCCCTAGTATTGATCAATGGGAGCTGCAGGAGTGGTGTCTGCACATAAGGATAGCATGTGGAGACCCCCTGCTCCGCCTTTCTCAGGGGCTGCAGGGATATGCCTGCCACTTCCAGGAGCAGCAGTTACCACAGGGATAATTACTCCAGCCACGACAGGTTAGGCATTTTGGAACTCACTACACAATTAATTTTAAGCATAAGAAAGAAACGAAAATTAAGAAATGCACAGACCAGTCAAAAACCAAAAATAACCCACTTTGCAAGCAGTAAAAGAAGTAACAACAACCCCACATGCATTGGGTCAGAGGTGAAAGTGAAGGACAGTGTGTGTTTGTGAGACAGTCACACTCATGCACTGTGTGTGTGTGTCTGTCAGAGATTTGCATTGCCAAGTTCCCTCCATCCCCTTCTCTCTGTGTGGAGATAGGGTACAGGAGTGGGGAGAGGATGGACACCCTGACATCCACACACACCCCCCTTTTCCCTCCCACCCCTTGCACAGCAAGCAGGAGGCTCCCGGGGGGCAGCTCTAAGGCAGAGCAGGAGCAGCATGACAGTGGGTGGAGGGGCAACTTCAGTGCCAGCGCTTGATAGCTTCCCAGCCAAACCAGTCAGGATCCCCTGTCAGAGGCTGCAAGATCTACCGGTAGATCCCGATCTACTGGTTGGTGACCACTGGACTACAAACTACAGAGCATCTGTCTGTGTAATCATTGGACATCATCACGTTGTTCTCCAGTTGTTTGCTCAATCATCACGTCCCTCAGAGGACCAGAGTATTCTGGGTAGGGTGTGGCTATAGGGGACTGAGGGTGTGGTGAGGTGGAGATGGTCATAGTTTCTTATAAATGATGAGCATTTTAGGACATGGATAGGCTGGAGAGGAATAAAGAAGGGGTCTCCAGTGAACAGCAGTTAGGTGATGCACATGTTTATGTCTGTGTTTTGACCACTCATGGTGGTCAAGATTACAAGTGAGTTTACAAGTCTTCTCTCATTCTCTTTTCAGTTCTCAGTGGGATTGGATTCATGAAAGAATGGATGACTTGTGGCAGAGACTAAAGCTCTGAGCCCATCACTAGGGCTGGAAGCCAGCTAGCGCAATGCGGACTAAGAGCAAATGGAAATTTGCAGTTTTCCCTCAGTACTTATGTCAGAATAAGCTAAGTGTGTAGCATAAGACATTATTTCAAAATAGTTTGGCAGTTATACCTTGAATCTTTTAAATTTAACTACTTTGAAATAGAACATCCAAACTACAGGGAAGCCTTGAAATTAGTCTGAGGCAGGCTCCCCTAATGTGGATGTACTACATTGATTTAGAATCCCAGGAAGCACTGGGGAGTAATTACTTTGAATGACTCTGGGGAGTAGTTAGTTCTAAATAAGAACAGCTGAGCATATATACTGAAGACATTTCAAAATAACAATTACTAAATGAGGGTTATTCCTCATCACAAACAGGAGTTAACAGGCTAACTCCTAATATTTCAAAATAATAACTGCCTAGTGTAAAAATGCCGCAACAGAGCAACAGGACACTCGGTGGCCACTTTTGGCGATGCATGCACAATTCTGTAATGCAGCAACTCTGACACTCGGTGGCCATTTGCTGATAGACAAATCTACACTGTACCGTTTTTCTGGAATAACGGACGTTATTCTGGCAGAACAATAGTAGCATCCACACAGCAATTGCGTTATTTCAAAAGAAAATTGAAACAACGGAGGGCTTTTTCCGACGTTGGTAAACCTCATTCCACGAGAAATAACGCCTCTTCTGAAAAAGCTTTTTTGGCAGAGGGTGAGCGGGTGGACGCTCCACTGCTGCTATGTCAAAATAGCTCCTCACCGGGACCATTCTAAAGTTATTCCTTCCCAGTGCATCCTGGGGCGCTAAATCGACATTAGGGGAGCTTATCTCGGACTAATTTTGAGGCTTCCCTGTAGTGTGGACGCTCTATTTCCAAAATCAGCTTTTCTGGAAGATATCTTCCAGAATAGCTTTTTCTGAATGAAACTTGCAGTGTAGACGTACCCTTACCTAAGCGCTTTTCGAAATAACCGTGCAGTGTAAACGTACCCTATTTCAAAATAGAGCGTCCACACTGATTGGATGCAGAATTGCATTTAAGGCCACCCAGAACCACTTCAGGCAGGGCATCAGGTCAGCAATTACTTCTGGGAGCTGCTGCCTGAGGCTATCTAAGACCCTTTCGCCTGGGCAGGGCAGGCTGGTGGGCCCAAGACCCACCCACCCTGGGAGCAGCGAAACAGCCAACATAGACACCCCAGGAATGGAGCTGGCTCCCACATTAGGAAGGCAGGATAAGGGACCCACTGAAAGCAGGGAGACAGAGTGGGATCTCCAGTGAACTCAGGGATAGGGCAGGGATTTGCCTGGGGAGCACAGGATGGTGGGCTTGATCCCACCCCCCCTCTGCCCACACAGTCAGTGGCTGGGCAGACAATACCATCTGCCCCAGGGATGGACCTAGCTCCTGTGCTAGGAAAGCAGGATAAGGGATGCACTGAAGGTAGCAAAGTGACACCCCCCCCCGTACAGCCATATCTCAGGTTCTTCTCCTTTCCCTACCTCCTGCAGGGACAGCAAAGCCCTTGCTCTGGCTGCTGCGGTTGCCCTTGCAGACACCTCAGCTTGCCAGTCGTGGAGCTGGAGCTGCCTCTGGGCACTCGACGGCCCTTAGCTATTGTGCTGCAGTTTCTGCAGGCTGCCCTCCTGGCCCTGCAGGAACGCAACCACCAACTGATTGAGAAGACCCTCACCATCTGTCTGGGAGCGCAGCTCTTCCAGCTGCACCACACTGTGCACCGCTGCTTCTTGCGCTGGAGACTAGTTCTGACTGGTGGGACCGGCTCGACATGGAGCGGTGGGATGACCAACAGCGGCTCCAGAATTTCCGCATGCGGAAGGAGACCTTCCTGGAGCTGTGTTCCTGGCTCACCCCGGGACACACACATGCAACCCACCCTCCCCTCTGGAGAAGTGGGTCACCATTGTCGTGCGGAAGGTCACCACGCCGGACAGCTATCGATCTGTCGGGAACCAGTTTGGCATGGAAAAGTCGACCGTCAGAGCCCACGGCGTGGCGTTCTTGGGCTAAAGTCCCGGAAGGGGTGTGTGAAGTGCTGGAATGGGAAACCCTAGGGAAAAGGTGATCGGGGGTGGTGGGGAAGCTCCCTTTCCCAGGCAGTTTTTCAGTCCCACCCTCAGGGGGTACGTCTAAACTACATGGCTCTGTCGACAGAGCCATGTAGATTAGTTTACTTGACAAAGGGAAATGAAGCGGCGATTTAAATAATCGCCGCTTCATTTAAATCAAAATGGCCACCATGCTGTGCCGATCAGCTGTTTGTCGGCACAGCGCGGCAGTCTAGACAGGGATCTGCCAACCCCAGAACCCTTTGTTGGCAGATCCTGGATCTGCCGCCCCGCCCCCTTCCCCTCCCGCCGTGGCGCTCAGCTGAGTGCTGCATGCTCAGCTGGGCCACCGCGGGGGAGCCCAAATGGCCACTTGCGCTGCTTGCTCCCCCGCGGTGGCCCGGCTGAGCGGCGCAGCACTCAGCCGAGCACCACGGTGGGAGGGGAAGGGGGGGCAGGGAGAGATGGAGCGGAGGGAGAGGCAGGAGGAGGAGGAGAAGAGAAAGGGAGAGTGCGAGGCAGGAGGGGGAGAAGAGAAAGAAAGAGACGGAGAGAGAGGCAGAAGGCGAGAGAGGCAGAAGGCGGAGGAGAGCTGAGAGAGAGAGGGGGAGGCAGTAGGAGGAGGAGAGAGAGAGAGACGGAGTGAGAGACTGGAGGCTCAGGAGAGAAGACCAACGTGGAGGAGAGACCTGAAAATCCCATCTTATGACGGGCTAATTGGCTAGTCATATACATAGTAGCCCAATGTCTGTGACTCTGTAATGCTGAAATGCTGGCTGTTCCCTCTGGGCGGCGCTGTTGCCTCCTGCCGTGGCACTCGGCTGACTTCTGCGCTGCTCAGCCGGGCTGCCGTGCGGGAGCAAGCAACACAAGCGGCGGTTTGGCGTCCGCGCTCCCCATGCAGCACCCCCGTGCTGCATGGGGAGCGTGGGGCCCAAACGGCCGCTTGCACCGCTTGCTCCTGCACGGCGGCCCAGCTGAGCGGCGCAGAAGTGAGCCGAGCGCCACGGCGGGAGGCGAAGGGGGGCGGGGCGGTGACATAAGGCGTGACAGTGGCTCCAGGCCCTGCCCCCTGGCCATGAACATCACTGCCCTGCCCCCCGGCCATGAACATCACTGCCCTGCCCCCCATCACCTCCCGCCATGGCGCTCAGCTCACTTCTGCACTGCTCAGCTGGGCCACCTCGGGGGAGCCCCAACGGCTGCTTGCTTCGCTTGCTCCCCTGCGGTGGCCCAGCTGAGTGGCGCAGAAGTCAGCCGAGCGCCATGGCGGGAGGCGAAGGGGGACGGGGCGGTAACGTGCGGCATGACAGCAGCTCCAGGCCCCGCCCCCTGGCTGTGAACAGACCCTGTCCGGGGGGGAGGGTGGAGGAACGAGGGGGAGGGGAAGGACAACTGGGAGGCTGCAGGATCAGTGCTGGGGTGAAGCAAAACGGTGCAGGGGGGCAGCTGGAGCTCATAGGCAGCCACTCAGCCGGGCTGCTGCACAGGAACAAGTGGCGCAAACAGCCGTTTGGGCTCTGCGCTCCCAATGCAGGAAGAGGAGGAGAAGAGAAAGAGAGACGGAGAGAGAGGCAGGAGACGGAGGAGAGCTGAGAGAGAGGGGGAGGCACTAGGAGGAGGGGAGAGAGAGAGAGAGAGACGGGGCGAGAGACTGGAGGCTCAGGAGAGAAGACTGAGATAGAAAGGGAATAGGACGTGGAGGAGAGACCTGAAAATCCCGTTTTATGACGGGCTAATTGGCTAGTTCTGAAATAATTTCAAAATAACGGGCTTGCCTTACGGACGCTCACTTTACCACTTTTCTAAAACGCTGTCGTATAGACGTGCTGTTAGAGCCCCAGGAAGCACTGGGGAGTAATTATTTTAAGTGACTGTGGGGAGTACTTTGTTATAAAGCACAACCCTTACATTTAAATTGAAATAAGAACATCTAACGTCTAACAGTCTAACGTCAGTACCGGGCAAATTAGTTGAAACAATAGTAAAGAATAAAATTGTCAGACACATAGAAGAACATAATGTTGGGCAAAAGTCAACATGGTTTCTGTAAAGGGAAATCATGTCTTACTAATCTATTAGAGTTCTTTGAAGGGGGTCAACAAACATGTGGACAAGGGGCATCCAGTAGATATAGTGTACTTGGATTTCCAGAAAGCCTTTGACAAGGTCCCTCACCAAAGGATCTTACGTAAATTAAGTTGTCATGGGATAAGTGGGAAGATCCTTTCATGGACTGAGAACTGGTTAAAAGATAAGAAACAAAGGGTAGGAATAAATGGTAAATTGTCAGAATGGAGAGGGGTAACTAGTGGTATTCCCCAAGGTTCAGTCCTAGGACCAATCCTATTCAACTTATTCATAAATGATCTGGCGAAAGGGGTAAACAACGAGGTGGCAAAGTTTGTGGACAATACTAAACTGCTCAAGATAGTTAAGACCAAAGCAGGCTGTGAAGAACTTCAAAAAGATCTCACAAAACTACATGATTGGGCAACAAAAAGGCAAATTTAATGTGGATAAATGTAAAGGAATGCACTTTGGAAAAAATAACCCCAACTATAAGTATAATATGATGGGGGCTAATGTAGCTACAACTAATCAGGAAAGCGATCTTGGAGTCATCGTGGATAGTTCTCTGAAGACGTCCACGCAGTGTGCAGCGGTAGTAAAAAAAGCAAACAGGATGTTAGGAATAATTTAAAAAGGGATAGAGAATAAGATGGAGAATATCTTATTGCCCTTATATAAATCCATGGTACGCCCACATCTTGAATACTGCGTACAGATGTTGTCTCCTCATCTCAGAAAAGATATAGTGGCATTAGAAAAGGTTCAGAAAAGGGTAATTAAAATGGTTAGGGGCTTGGAATGGGTCCCATATGAGGAGAGATTAAAGAGACTGGGACTTTTCAGCTTGAAAAAGAGGAGACTAAGGGGGGTTATGATAGAGGTCTATAAAATCATGAGTGGTGTGGAGAAAGTGAATAAGAAAAATGTATTTACTTGTTCCCATAATATAAGAACTAGGGGCCACCAAATGAAACTAATGGGCAGCAGGTTTAAAACAAATAAAAGGAAGTTCTTCTTCACACAGCACATAGTCAATCTGTGGAACTCCTTGCCTGAGGAGGTTGTGAAGGCTAGGACTATATCAGGGTTTAAAAGAGAACTAGATAAATTCATGGAGGTTAAGTCCATTAATGGCTATTAGCCACTATAGGTAAGGAATGGTGTCCCTAGCCTCTGTTTGTCAGAGGGTGGAGATGGATGGCAGGAGAGAGATTGCTTGATCATTACCCATTCGGTTCACTCCCTCTGGGACACCTGGCATTGGCCACTGTAGGCAGACAGGGTACTGGGCTGGATGGACGGTTGGTCTGACCCAGTACGGCCATTCTTATGTTCTTATCTGAGCATGTAGAAATGCCCTATTCCGAAATAACTCCCCTTAGCAGAGCAACAGTGACACTCGGTGGCCATTGCAGGTAATTCATGCAGAATTCTGCAGTGTAGAGACAGTGACACTCGGTGGTCATTGGAGGTAATGCACGTATAATTCTGTAGTGCAGCGACAGTGACACTCGGTGGTCATTGGAGGTAATGCACG